>OX637629.1:189405-789405 GCA_951802195.1 Tausonia pullulans
ACCCCCCTCTCACGGCGCCCATCACGCCGTCCGGCCAACCATCCCCAGTGGTTCGACCAACCCCCTTCCGGCCAACCACCATCCCGGTGGTTCGACCAACCCCCCTCTCACGGCGCCCATCACGCCGTCCGGCCAACCATCCCCAGTGGTTCGACCAACCCCCTTCCGGCCAACCACCATCCCCGGTGGTTCGACCAACCCCCCCCCCCTCTCACGGCGCCCATCACGCCGTCCGGCCAACCATCCCCAGTGGTTCGACCAACCCTCTTCCGGCCAACCACCATCCCGGTGGTTCGACCAACCCCCCTCTCACGGCGCCCATCACGCCGTCCGGCCAACCATCCCCAGTGGTTCGACCAACCCCCTTCCGGCCAACCACCATCCCGGTGGTTCGACCAACCCCCCTCTCACGGCGCCCATCACGCCGTCCGGCCAACCATCCCCAGTGGTTCGACCAACCCCCTTCCGGCCAACCACCATCCCGGTGGTTCGACCAACCCCCCCCCCCTCTCACGGCGCCCATCACGCCGTCCGGCCAACCATCCCCAGTGGTTCGACCAACCCCCTTCCGGCCAACCACCATCCCGGTGGTTCGACCAACCCCCCCTCTCACGGCGCCCATCACGCCGTCCGGCCAACCATCCCCAGTGGTTCGACCAACCCCCTTCCGGCCAACCACCATCCCGGTGGTTCGACCAACCCCCCTCTCACGGCGCCCATCACGCCGTCCGGCCAACCATCCCCAGTGGTTCGACCAACCCCCTTCCGGCCAACCACCATCCCCGGTGGTTCGACCAACCCCCCCCCCCTCTCACGGCGCCCATCACGCCGTCCGGCCAACCATCCCCAGTGGTTCGACCAACCCTCTTCCGGCCAACCACCATCCCGGTGGTTCGACCAACCCCCCTCTCACGGCGCCCATCACGCCGTCCGGCCAATCATCCCCAGTGGTTCGGCCAACCCTCTTCCCACGGCGCCTCGCCCGACGTTCTCGCGCTCGGTCATGTCCGCTCTCCCTCTATCTAGCTACAACTCGATATCTCTCATAGGGTTACCTCGTTCTCCACGTATAACTCATGACTTAAATACAAAAAAAAATTCCTTCGTGGGACGACGTTTGGTGTCCACAAGAGGGACGGAAGGTCCTCGTGAATGAGAGATAACGGTAGCAGAGAAGCTCGTATCAGCCAACAACGAACAACGTTCTCCCCGGAATGAGCGCGCCAAGCCGGCGTGAGAGATGCCACTCGTCGTCCTCCGACGGCGGTCGCCATACATACACCTTCACACCACCGCCAACACCAACACCAACGTTAACGCCCCAGAGACAAAAGATCTTAGACCAACGTGAGACTTGAACCCACAATCTCCTGATTCGTAGTCAGACGCGATAACCAATTTTGCCAGTCGGCCAGAGGGATAGAGAGGAAGGGAAGAGGAAGAAGGAACCGAAACTTCCACTTCCTTGATGGGACGATCGCACAGTGGTCTGTTTATATATCGAGCAAAAGAGGCGACCGTCGCTTTGTCCTCTCACCCTTCACCCTCATCGAGCCACAAGCGGGCGCTCAGAGATGATGGTGGTGGAAGTCGAGAGAGCGATGTCCGCAGCGCGTCGTCCATGGTGTCGAGTCTCGTTTCCTCTTCCTCCCCAGACGGCAACCCTCAGCTATCCTTGATCTGGCTCATTTTTCCCCGCCGTTCGCCCTTTCCCTTTGGGAACCTCCTTTCTTAGATATCTTAGCATATATCTCCACGCACCAACCAACATCTTCATCCCGTTAAGCTGCCGCGTTCCTCTGCGAAAAGTATGGCAGTTCGGCGAGCCAAGCGTACTGGATCTGTGAGACGTTGCGAGCGTACGTACTCGTCGTATGGACGAGCTCGTCAAAGATGATTGTCGGCGCTCGCTTGGCGTGGAGCGTGGACGAGGGATGAATCTTGACGACCTATCAATGGGGCGGAGAGAAGAGAGCGTTAGCGCAAAGGGAGAGCTACCGATGCAACGAGCGGTGAACGTACAGCGCCACCGACGATCTGTTTGTACTCCCCATCCCTGAGGATCGCCGTCCGGGTATACAATCCCTGGGCAAGTGCCATCCCAACCTTCTCCTCCTCATCTCCACAGCTTACCTTCCAATCCGCTACTCCTTCAAACTCCACCAACTCCCTCAGCTGATCCCTCGCCATGATTGCCCTCTTCAGATTTCGCTCGTTCACGAATCTCTCGCGACACCACTCCCGGCGGATCCTCGGGTCGCTCGCAGGCAGCTGCTCGTACGATCTTAGAACGTTCAACATCGTGAGATGGTCGCCCTCCCGATGAGTGAATACTTTCCTCGCCTCCGCAGCCTCCTCTCGTCGCTCGAACGGCTCGGAGAACAAGGGGGATTCATTGGAGAGGGAGAGGATGTCGATGATCTCATTGGGGCATCCGAGGTCGAGCGAGGCGAGAAGGACACGGGATTGAAAAGGGTCGAGAGGGTACTTGAGCATGCGGTGGCCGAGGGGGGTGATGGGCATGGCGGGAGGGAAACCGAGCGCGCCGAGGCCGTGGAGGGTGATGAGGGCTTCGAGGACTAGAGGAAGGGGAATCAGAGGCAGGATAGTTGGAGAGAGAGAAGCTACCCACAAAACTCGGGATTTGGTGCATCGAGAAAAGGGAACGACAAGACATCCTCAATCCCAATCTCCTTGAGCTGGAGGACAACCTGGGCGAGGTTCGTCCGAAGGATCTCGGGCGTCGGCGAGGGCGAGAGCTCTTCGTACGCCTTCTTCGAGTAGAGGCGGTAGCATGTGCCTGGACCCTCACGGCCGGCCCGACCTGTTCGCTGCATGGCCGCCGAGGCGCTGATGCGCGTGGAGGAGAGAGTCTCGATGCCTAGGGTGACGTATCAGTTCAGCCCCAAAGCGCTCGTTGTAGCGCCAAAATGACTAGACTCACCCGTTCCTCGCCGGCTGACATAGTTCTTCTGCTTTGCGTATCCCGAGTCGACGACGTACTTGATCCCTGGGAGCGTGATACTTGTCTCGGCGACGTTAGTCGCAAGGATGACCTTGCGCGTCTTCAGGGCTGCGGGCGCAAAGACCTTGGCTTGATCCACGGGGGAGGTCGAGGCCATAAAGGGGAGAACGGAGAGCTGAGTGAGAGAGTGGTTAGCATTGAGAGCTGACGGGGGAACGTGAGAGAGGGGTACGAACTGTCCGCTGCGAGGGCGGGAGCTGGTTGGAAAGCGCCTTAAGCTGCTGGGTGACGTTGTCGATGTCCTCCTGACCTGAAGCGTTATCGCGATCAATCCATCAGCGCCCGCTCGTGAAACGTCGCGAGGTGGAAGATCCGAACCTGTCAGAAAGACGAGAATATCGCCCTCAGGCTGCGACACGTGGATCTGGAAGACGGCCCGGACAGCGGCCTCCTGGTAATCGTCCGGTGTGGCGAGCGTGTTGAGGATCGTGACTGGGTGCTGCCGACCACGAACGTAGAGGATGGGGCAGCTGCAGCAAGGCATTGTCAGTCCTCTGAGCATGAGCGAAGTGAGAGAAAGCATTTTTGTCTGACTGGTGGAAGAAGTCCGAGAACCGCTCGGCGTCGAGCGTGGCCGACATGATGATGACCTTGAGCGGCATCGGAACGTTGCCCTCGGCGTCAGGCTTGCCCGTGTTGCGGACGGCTTGGATCCGCTTGAGGCTTCCGAGAAGAATATCGGTTGAGATGTTACGCTCGTGGGCCTCGTCGACAATGACCACGCCGTAGCGACTGCAAGTGAGGCAGCAGCGTATATGCGCGCGCGTAAGTGCCTGAATTGACTGCACGCGTGTGCACCAGCCAGTCACTCACGAGAGTTCCCGGTCCCCAAGCAGCTCACGGACTAGCATACCGTCCGTAGCGTAGAGAAGGCGAGTCATGTCGCCAGCCTTGGAATCGAAGCGGACCTTGTAACCGACCCGACCTCCGAGGACGCTGCCTTGCTCGGCGGCGACACGGGCAGCAAGCGAGAGCGCCGCGACCCGACGGGGCTGGGTGATGACGATCTTGGACTCGCGGAAGCTTGGTAGGTTGAGAAGGAATTGTGGGACCTCTGGGGAGAGGAAGAGGAGCAGGAATAAGCGGGTGCTTCCAGGTGACAGGAAGTGGGGACAGGGCTCGACGCAATCGAACGGACTCACGGGTTGTCTTTCCCGAACCCGTCTCTCCGAGGATGACAACCGTGTCGTGCTTCTCAACGGCCTCCTGGATAGCTTTCTGGCCTGCAAGTCCAAACAAATGTGAGAGGAAAGTCTGTAAGCTCCAACCCTGTCGCGCAACGTCATTCCAAAAGTTTCGAAGTGCGAGAGTCCACGAACCAGACCAAATGGGGAGGTCAATCCTGTCGGCCGTGAGCCTAATCCTTTCTTCCTTGAGTCGCTCCTTGCCCTTAAGCGTAGAGCCATTAGAGGTGCCGTTGACGTTCGTCGCGTCGACCCAGGCGTCCTCCTTGAGCCGCGACTTGTCCTTCTTGCGCCGCTTCTTCGAGTTGCCGTTGAGACCGTGAGCAGTATGGCCGTTGACTGCAGAGCCGGCGCCGATAAGGCTGGCTTTGGCAGCGGCGGCATCCTCCTCGTCTGAGGAGTGGTAATGGACGGTGTGGCCGTTCGGTTTCGACGGCGACCGAGGGCGCTTTGTGGAGGAGGGCGAAGGAGCAGGAGCTGTCGGCGAGACGAGCTTGGAGGAGGACGCTTTGGGCGAGGGGGCGGCCTGGGCGGGAGGCTGCTTGGAGGTGGGTGCCTCGGGCGGGGGGGAGTCGTCGAACTTTGTGTAGGCCATGGCTGCTCTTGAGAAGAGACCAGGAAGCGGAGAAGGTCGTCGCTTTGGTCACAACGCGTGTGGGAGAGAAATCGGGGGACAGCGAATCGTGGTCCTGTCAAGGGCAATGCGCGCCTGCTGCGGCTGACCCAGCACGCGCGGAGGCCGGCGAGAGAGACTGAAGGCGTGCGCCGAAACCAGGGAAGCGATGCTTTCCCTCGACCACCATTAGCCACCCACGCGGCAAGCCCATCCTAGAACCTGTAAGTCGTTCTCCAGGGACCGTTCAGAGTGCATCCAGTATCTTTGGACTTCCGCGCGCTCGCGGCCGAGCGACCTCAGATGCGCCGGCGTTCGTGATGACGCGCGGGGGTGGGAACTTCAGAGCTCTATCGCTTTTTGCCACTCTTGGCAGCAGCAGCGATGCCGTCCAAGGTGGAAGCTCAGCTCCTCTTGGTACCTCTTCGCACGCCCGCTGTCTCGCGGTCGCTCTCGTCCGAGCTCGTCGACGCGTCCGCACCGACCGCGTTGTCGTCTTTCGTCGCTTCGGTCGTTCCCGAGGAGGACCTCACAACAGGAGATCGGGGATAGCAGCCTCGTGGGAGGCTGAATATCGCTTGCGCAGAGCTCCTTGACCAGCGTCGACCAGCCGAAGGCCAGAAGGCTCCCCAGGCACATCCTCACCCTGTCATCTTCCCCGCTCCGCCTCAATTGTGCATCCCGGTGGGCCAGCCCAGCTGACGTCGACCTCTCCAGATCTCACACTCCTGTATCTTCCACCAATAACATGGTTTTCTCCAATCTCACCTACGAGGACAAGGTGAATACCCGTTCGCGTCACATGGAAGAGCGACGATGACTGAACTGTAGCGTTCCGCCCCCAGGTTGCCTTCTTCGAGTTGATGGACGAGGTGCGAGGATCTGTCAATCACAGACACGACCTCCCGCTTATCTACCCTACCTTTTAGTATTTCGCCTCCCGCCCTAACCTCTTCGCCAACTCCGGCGGAGGAAGCGCACCTCAGAATGCCGCTGCCGCCGCGGCAGCCTCCCAAGTCTCCTCTTTCGCGTCCAAGAACACCGCTCTCACCGGGAACCTCATCTCCTCCGGCATCCAGCACCAAGCGGTCGCGAACCCTGAATCGAAATGGTCCGGTGTTCTCAAGAACGATAAGGTCTCGGGAGCGCTGGGCAAGATGGGTGCTGCGGGACTCGCCTCCGGAGCGACAACTTCCGCACCGGCGGGTGCTGGAGTGAACGGGGCAGCACCGCCGCCGCCGCCTTCGCAGGCTGCTAAGGCACCGAGGGGAACACTGGGTGGGCTTCAGTCGGCGAGGACATTTGGACATGTTGACACATCGAGCAAGCTGGGCGCGATGAAGACGATGTTCAAGGGTGCGCCTTTAAACAACTGCGCGTTGACACACGCAGAGATCGGATGCTGACTTTTGGTGTTGCTCTCAGACCCCAAGGCCGCTCGTAAATCTCTTCCCTCTCATGCTTCGGTCACATCTGACCTCGCCTCCCTCTTTTCTCCTAGCCGCAACTAGCCCCTCTCTTCCGTCTCACAGCACCACCGCCGGCGCCAGTCCCCGCCGGACCAACAACCTCCCACCCCCTCCCGTCCGTCGTGTTACCGCCTCTCCTCCTGCCCCTTCCGTGCCGGAGCCCGAGGACGAGGGTGACCTCGCTGAGGCGATGTACGAGTTCAAGTCGGCTGAGGACGGGGATCTGCCACTGAAGGCGAAGCAGGTCGTTGTGATACTTGAGAAGGTGAGGCCTCCTCATCGATCGAGGAGTGCTAGGAGCTGATATGATTTTGGCAAGCAAGGTCTCAGCGGACTGGTGGAAGGCGAGGAGCAGGGAAACGGGCCAGGAGGGCTTGGTGCCGAGCGCTTATCTCAAGGAGATCTGACGGACAGGACTCGTGGTATGAATATAATATGGAGAGATCTTCCGCCATCAACACGCCTCCCCCGGTTTCCGCGAGCTGCTTCACACAACCTCAAACCAATCCTCCATCCCCCTACCTCTTCTCGGCCACCCCTTTCAAAAACACTTCCTTCACGCCTTCCCAATTAACTCCGTTCCAAGCACAATCCTGACCGGCTCATCCGACGTCGGAGAAGATCGCATCACCTCTCCTCCCCTTTTAGTTGCAGCGAAAAATCTCAACGATCGCAATTTTTTCTTTCATATTTCCCCTTCAACATCCTCTCAACACTCGCGATGAACTTCAACCATAGGAGAGACGAGTGAGGCACGCGACGTCCGTCTTGGCCGCGGCAATGCCGTGGATGATTCGGAACTGAAAAGAGTCCGCTGCCGGGATGAGATGATGACGTCGTTTCTGCCGATGGTATGGGGTTGAATGGCCGGGGTGTTGGTCCTCGCCGGAGTAGCGAGCCCACGAGCGGAGAAGAAGCTAGAAGAACATCCATTGTTGGCCGCGTCGAAGTGGTCATGCGGCCCGGCCGAGAGCGGGGAGAAAGCACACAGGGCTGAGGAGCGGTAACGCTCAAAAAAGACTACTAGTGAGATTGGTTGTGCGACGTCATGACGGTGAACACGAGTAGCGGGTTCGCGTGGATTAGCGAGCCTGTGCTGGCGGTAACGCGGGTTGGAGAGACGTGGAAAGTGTCGGCGTCAAAGACTTTATGGATTGGGTCGTATGGGCATTGATACATTCCCTCGTACATTCAGAGGACTTGTGAATCCTGTGGAAAGAGTGGTGGAAAGGGAGAGGAGGCGCGAGACCCGGTCGGAGTTTAGAAGAACGCATCGCATGGTTGGCTCGAGTAAGCGAATATCGCGTTGTTAGATGAGAAATCAAATGGACATACATGCCCGCAGAAGAGCAGGAGAAGCGTGCGTTGATCCAACAACGACTCGATCGTATAGGAACGGCGCACACCTCTTGAATGCATTGAAGTTGAGCCGGCAGACGAATGCCAACGTCGGAGTGTCTGCGAGAGTGGTCAAAGAGGTGAAAAATATCCGATGGGGGGAACAGTGTCTGTCTGCAAAAGCAGGATGGAGTCGGAAACCGCCGGATATGTGCATCCGCTGGCATGCACTCATTGACCACTTCGCCGCTCTTTAAAGGTCTAGAGATCTTCCTTTTCTATATCCGAGCTCCCCTCCTGGCTATCTGAACCCAATGACTCATAGGTGAGATTACATTTTACCGAAGAGAGCGCAATCTCAAGTTGACTGGTCGTCTCTTGCTGGAGAGCGATGGTGGATTTCAGAGTGGAAACTTTGGTCACCATGGGCCACTCTAGCACGGCCAATTACTCCTGCAGGTCTTGAAGCGCTCTGAACATAGTCGAAAGAGGCTGGTTATCAGAGAGAGGATGAGCGACCGAGGTAAGGGTGAGGCATCGTCGATATTCGCACGGAAGCGAGGGATCATCCGACTCCTTCGTCATCCGGACGGAAAAGTCGGGTCACAGAGACGGAGGTTCGCTTTATAGGGTCGGCCAAAGCCGGTGGATATCAAGCATAGACCATGTGAGGGGGCAGATAGACAGAGAGTGAAGGGCCTTGTTGTGCTTGGTCTCAAGAAGAGCAGGAAAACGCGCGTGATCTTTCGCATACACTCCAGATCAGCGGCGCACATCCGAGCCGATGAAGCTGAGCATCCGCGGAAAGGGGGAGGTTTGGATCTACGAAAGGAATGTGGGGAGCATACTTGATCAAGCAATGAAAGGAGCGATAAAAGGGGGGGTAAAGCTCCAGGGAGAAGATGACTTGGACAAGATTAGAGCAAAACTACATGCGAGGAAGAAGAAAGGATGAAAGAGCGGCTGGCACTTCGGAAAGTTAAACTTCCAGTTAAATGTACAACGGTTCAAGCTGAGGAAGGGACCCGACTGTGAGGTGCTAGCGATGCAAGGGGGAAGAACGGTAAGGTAAGGTGAAGAAGCAAGATCCAAAACGACGAGACGAGCGAAATGCGGAAGTACGGCAGACAGCAAGACGACCAAAAATGACATGACGTGAACAGCTGGAGAGCGACGAAGACAGAGGGGGAAATGGGACTACGAGATCAGAGAAGATGAGACATAGACGAGACGAGATGAGAGGAAAGGGAGGAAGCCAGAATCAGGAACCGTACGGCCACTGATCGCCCGCAGCAGAGGGCTGTTGCTGTTGGCGTGGTTCATCCGAGATGTCCGTATCGAATGCCGGTCGGTCGGCCGAGTCGGGAGGCGACCGGTAGCCCCGATTGCCATCCGCGATGTTGTTGGGGTCGCTGGAGGGGGGCCACGAGATGAAGGGCGCCTCGGAGCGTTCAGCAGTCGTTGGGATGGACGATTGCGCACCACCAGGGATCGATGAGGCGCCAAATGGGTCATACTCAAAGTTGACGTCAAGTCCATTGAAAGACGACGTGCTCGTCGAAGGCGGACGCTCGTAGGCGCCAAGTCCCGAGGGGACGTGCGAGTTCGACGAGCCGTCACCCTGAAACATGGGAGACGTGGTGGTGAAGGGTGATGGGGGTTGGGTGTTCGAAGTGGATCCGAACGCGGGAGGGGCGAAGGATGTCGAGGCAGGTGAAGGGTAGGGCAGGGCTGAACTCGGCGGCGGGGCACGATAGGGCGCGAAGGGAGGCATGTCGAAGCTCTGGGAGGATGACGGCCAGCTGGGCCCGTACCACCCTTCCGAGAAGCCGCCTCCCTGCACCGAGTGGGATCCACCGATGTATGGAGAAGCTGACGACAGGGGGGCGCCGACACGCTGATCGCCTGACCAACCCCTGAGTTCCCAGCTGGTTGATGGCCGCAAGTTGACGGGAGACGGTCGCACAATCCTGCGCTCTCCTCCCGAGGTCGACGGCCGAACAGACAGAGGGAGTTGCGAGGCCTGGATTCGACGGAGAGTGGGAGCCGGGCTGCCTCTGATCGCATGTCCACCACGAGGTGTGACGGAGGGATCGTCAAGGGCGGCAGAGGGGCTGGCTGGAGATGCCGGATGGAGTGACGAACCAGAAGAGGAGGATGGCTGAGGGACAGGGAGAGAGGAGAGGACAGTGAGCGAAGGGGGGGAGAGCTGGGAGTTGACGGAATGGAGAGAGGGCCGAGCGTGGCCAATTGAGCCCTCGAGGAAGCGCATGAGATCCTTCTGGCCGGTCTAGAGGACGAAGGGAGGGGAGCAGAATTAAGCGAGGTGAAAGAGAGTATGTAATGGCTAGATCACGAACCTGACTGCACTGGATTGAGTGCACTCGCACTACAGAGGCGGACCCGTCGGTGAAGTCGCCGACTGGTTCCCATCGCATTCTTATCTGCTTATCTCCTGCTGGGACAGGAACGGCGGTTGCCATCTCGGGTGCTTCGGAGACTTCAAGTACGACGCCGTCGACGCCCACGCGAGAGAAGTTGATGATGGACTCAAGCCGAACAGTGATTTGGTAGCCGAGATCGGCATGAGAGAGGTAGTAGACGAGCGCGCCCTCCTTGCCGTAGATGACGAGGTCCGGCGAGCGAGGGTTCGAGGAGGTGAGATTCCGCAGCCATGTACCGATGGCGAGGCTCGAAACGCGGAAGAGCTGGACATTGGCTGCAAAAGGAGAAGGAAGCATAGGCGATCACACAGGAAGAGGAGGGATCAGCTTCCGAAAGAAGACCGGGCTGTCTGACAATGGAGTCCTTTCAGGGGAGGAGGGGGAGGCACAGGCAACACTGACAGCTCGTCTCGAGGAGAATATGCTCGCGCAGGTAGTGGTCCAGTTCTGCTGAGGCCGCTCGAGCGGTCTGGCTGTTGGTCGACGAAGAAGATGCGGAGGCCGCGGCCTCACGTGCCTTTTTGTAGCGTTGCGACTTGGGCACCATGCCCTTGGCTTCCTCCCGAATCGTTTGGCGGCTGCAGGATGACAATGCAGCAAGCAAACAAAAATCTTCGAGTCAATGCGAAGGACGACGGCCAAATCTTGAGCCGAAAAAACATTGAACAAACCGGTTCTTTGATTTAAGAGCGAGGGAGATGGTGTAGGGGGGGAATTGAGGCGCGGAGATCCCGACGATCAGCATGAATGCAGCGAAACGTGGCGTCGCGCCGCCGCTTTCTCACGCGCATGTAAAGAAGGACAAAGGGGAAGGAAGATGGCCACCGACCTGAAACCAGACCGTGACATTCTTCTCCGTCACAGTGACGCCGGGCTCAGCGAGCCTCGTGGCCTCCCTTGCGAGCCTCGTTCGCTCGGCCTTGCTGAGCCGGTCAGAGACGTTGAAGTTCTGGAGGAAGAGGGCGACCTGCCTCTCATTCGACTGGAACCGCCGGGGCTGGAAACTGACGCTGCTGCCCGGAGCACCTGACGCCGCCGCGGAGGAAGACGAGGTTCGCCTGGGAGATGTACGAGATCCTGACGAGGATGCTGGCCGGCCCGACGTTGACGGGGCCTTTGTGGGAGATGAAGAGCGAGAGGAGAGTGAGGAGAGAGGACTCGAAGCCGTCTCCGAGGTAGGTCGACGAGGCGATTGGGAGGAGTGGTCGGGAAAGAAGGCGGCAGCGCCTGGGAGGACCTCTGCATGGTTCTGGTGTGGGCTTCGATAGGCTTGGAAGGGGGACGGGGGCTAGGGTGATGAGAAGGTGCTTCGGACGGACGTGTTTGTTTAAGACATGCGCGTACGCACTGAACTCACATGAAGGCCGTCGTCCGAGTTGCTGGTACGGTTGGTATGTGTGGTCTCCCACCGCCGTGGGACGATCCTTCTCGAAGTGCAAGTGCTGGTGGTGGGTCGCGGTCGGCGACGGTGGCGCAGTGTGGTGCAGCAATTGCTGATGCTGATTCGCCTGATGATGCTGGTGGTGGTGATGATATGGGTACCCAACAATCTCCGGCACGCCGCCGACTCGAAACGCCGATGATGGCGTCCTTGCGTCACCAGGAGCCTCGGCGGGCGGGGGCTGCATGCTGGGGGGGGGGGGGGGGGGGGGTGTGGGGGAGGGTCTCAAGGTGATGGTTATGGCGGACGTGAGAGAGAACGCGTCCCGCGAGTCGTAGGGTGACGCGGGTCAGCGGAGAGATCTCTGAGCCAACAGGAGAAAGTCGGGTTGGATAAGAAGGGAGGGGAAGGAGGACGAGGGGATGTGGAAGGAAGAGGACAGGGGAGAGAAGCGCGGGTCCACGGCGGACGGAGTGTCGAGAGGCGCTTGTCGCTCATTCCTCGATGTGAGTGGATATTGGCTCGCCCCCTCCCCCCCAATCCACCCCTTCTTGTTTCTCCGCCACTCCTTGCCCAGGCGGCCGGTTTTTGCTCGCCCTCCCTCCCCCTTGCCCCGCCCGCTGGCAAAGGGCTGCGGCGGCTGATCTCGCTGCTCACCTGTGATGATTTGAAGAATATGGCCAAGAGGTTTATATCTCGCTATGGCCGGGCGAAGAGAGAGAGGTGGGAGCCGGACAACTGAAATTTAGGCAAGAGAGCGAGAGCGATGACGGCCGAACAACAAGCCGGATTGAGAACCCACGTGGAAAGGAGGCGGGAGAGTGGGAAGAGATGACGAGAGCCGGGCGAAGGACCGGGCGCGAGATGAAACGGGCGGGGTCCAAGCCCGCCTGAGCTCGAAAGGCGTATTACGGAGGGATGATGTGATACATCAGTTAGAGATCAAGATGGGGTCGCCTTTCGGAGGGAGGGTAGCGCCAGTTCTCCGTGCAGCGAATGAGAACAGGGGAATCCGATGGCCGTCAACCTTGAGTCTGTTTCGCCGCCCCGTCGTCTCTGGCGGCTCAGCGAGGGAGGCGATCTGGCGACGACGGCAACGATCATTCTCCTGCCCTTCCTCTTGACGAGGAAGAAGAAGCTCCACGAGGGGCTGGAAGACCCGGCCGGCGGCGGCACCTTGCGCCCCTTTTCAAACCGCGAGCTTCTTGTCTTTCTTTTTGAGCTCGCCCCCTTTAAGGAAAAGAGCAAGCGTGGGGCCAACGACGGAGCGATTGATGACATCTTTCGTTCGGTTCCGCATTGGGGTCGAGAGAAGGGAAGAACAGGAAAGAGGATGGGCCAGCCGATGACACCTGGGATGGACACTGCATGCCTGGACTAGAAAAGAGATCGCGTACCAGACTTTGACGTCGATCTAGCGCGTGGACGAACGCCAAAGGCGAGGGGGAGGGGAGCGAGGAAGCAAGGGATCGAAACAGCTGACGCACACGCACACGCATGTCTCATCAGGATCTCCTCGAAACGGCGTCTCACTGCGTCTCCAGGCGTCGTTGTGCACTCAGCGATGGTGAACCACGGTCCGTCGCTCCCCCTAATACTCCGCGGGCGTTAGAGCCACGAGGAGGGGTTAGCGACCACGGGTCCGGGGGGACACGGGCGAAGAAGGGCAGGCACAGACGGATCTCGATCGACGTTGATGTCACGCATGCAAGCCGGGGTGCTGCATGGATGTTTCATCGCGAAAGAATGTTTTGCATCACAATCCATCAACCCTTTCCTCGCTTCTTCTTCGGAGGTTCCTGCTGCCCTTCGGTTTGAACCACGCCGAGCGCGACGTCGACAGCGACCCGCCTCAAGGGCTCCTTGACATTGTCCATCCAGTAGATCCGCTCGCGCTCCCCAGTCACGAGTTCGGCGGTGACCGTCTTCCCGGCATCGGCGATGCTCGAAGCGTCAACAGCGTGCGACGTGAAGTGCGCGAGCACAAGGGGCGCGAGAGAAGGATGAGGCAGGCGGAGGTGTGCCTAGCAATACATGGGCGGGCCTTGTCAGCATGTGGTGGTCCTCTCGGAGAAGACGGTGGGCGGACTGAGAATGGAAGTAAAGAAGGGAAGGAGAGTGAGACTCACTGAGTCCGCGCCCTTGCTCCAGTCGACATAACCGACTTGCCAATCGCCCGACACGGCTATATTCTCCTTGTGCCGCAAGATACCGTTGACGAGATCCTTGATAGCCGTCTTATTAGTGCTCGGCGAAAGATTCTTGAGGAAGAGAAGACAGTCGGGCGGGAAGTCGGGACGCGCGTGGCTTATGCTTTCCTCCATCGCGATGACTGTCGGACCCAACGGAAAGGCGGGACTCTTCTTCGACGTGATCGGTGCAGCAGGCAGTGTTTCTATGGTCTGAGCGGAATGAAGCAGGTCGAGATACTCCGCCTCAAGTCTCTCGTATTCGGTTCTACAGAAAAAAAGATGAAACAAGCGGTCAGCGTGACTGCGCAACTCAAGTCGTCTTCGAACGCGCGAATTTACTTGGGCAGCATCCGAAGGCCCGCAGCGCATGCGTCGCCCGCCTCACGAGGGCCACCCTTGCGCTTCCCGCGAGCCTTGGCCTTCGACCAGCTCCAGGCATCGAGCGCGAGGAGAGTGCTCGCGGAGTCTCGAAGGGTAATGAAGGCGAAGCCCCGGAAGTTGGGAGGAGGCACCACAAGCGATTGAACAGTCCCCGGACCAAGAAGAGCGTTGAGGAAGACGAGGATTTGCGGCACGTTGTGAAGATAGGATGGGAAGTTCTCCTGCGGGGCGGGACACAGCAGTGGCCTATCAGCGTGGGAAGAGACAGCTAGACAGGGGAGCCGGTAAGCTGGACGAGTTACTCAATACTCACGACGTACACCTCGTTCGGGCGAGCCACATAGTAATTTTGAATCTTGCCAGTCCATCCTATGCGACCGATCTCGAAGCCACTTTCGCCATGGGCCCTGGACCCTCCATAGCTTGCTGGCTCGGTGAGGGTGATCCTCGACTGGAGGAAGCCGGGCGTGCCATACGCCTTGAGAGCGCAGTGGACGGTGAGCTGAGGCTGGCGTCGGAACTGCTCCAGCGACCGATGAGAGAGCACGTGTTGTAACGAGACGACTGAGAAGAGGGGGTTTCAGCGCATCGTAAATCCCGGCCTACGGGCAGAGGCAGCACTGACAGCCATTGTTTCGGCCCATCCGCGCAGACAGGTGCAGCTCGTCTGGGTCGAGCGACAAGTTGTAGTCCGAGAAGAGAAGTTCGATAGCAGCGGCACACTCGATATCGGCCGCCTCTGACCCAGCCTGCGGCTTGCTTGACGAGGTCACGGGAGATGCTGAGTTGTTAGTTGTTGGCGCAGAGAGTGCTGGTGGAGGAAGGGGTGGCGCCAGCGCGCTGGCGGGTGGCACTACCGGTGGCCGGGGAGCCTCCGAAGACTGAATCTTCTTCTTGACCACTCGCGGCACGAACATGGCTAGAGTAGCAGTGGTTGCGGGCAAGAGGGTTAGTGAAGCAGAGAACGAAAGACGCGTCGTCCTCGCTCCCGCATGGACCGACGGCTGGCGCATTGAGGTTGTAGGAGAGGGCTCCCCACTCGAGAAGGCAGGCATGTGCTAGAGAGAAAGCTGGCTAGGGAAGACCTGCCGGCTTGTGGTGGAGTAAAGTTACATCGGATGGTTTACGGTTAGAGACAGATCGACGGGCGCATGACGCGTCGCGAGACAATGTCGAGAGAGGCGAGCGCGACGCGTCAAGACGACGGCTCGTTCTTATTCATCCCGACCCCCTCTAACGGCCATCCATCAAGTCAACTTCACCGTCGCCATATATTTTCCGCTTACATGGGCAAAGGCCACCTCTCATCCAAGGTTCCAGGTGTCAAGCTGCGGCCCGCACGACCCCGCTCGAAGCGGACAAGTAAGAACGGGAAGCACGCGTCTCTTACTGGTTCGTACACGTGATCACTCGTCGGATACCTAAGATCCTCCCTTTCCTCCCTCTTTTCTGATAGTGCGTTCCCTTTAGACGAGGGCGAAGAGGAGGATACCGACGAGTTCGAGCCGGAACCGACGGCCGAGAAGCTCAACGTCGTCGACCGCCCCTTCAAGGACGTCCGGATTTGTTTTTCTGCGGTCAGGAACAAGGTGCGAGGAGTCTTCTCTCATAGCGGAGGCATTCAGCTTTTTGATCTGACTGATGAGACTGGATGGCTGGCTCAGCGAGCGCTGATGGGCTTCGCCGACGATCTCGGTGCGGCTGTTGAGCACGCCCTGACCGACACCTGTACTCACCTCGTCGCTGCCGATCACACGAGTCCCAAGTATCAGGTGAGGCCCCGACCACATTCTGAGGCGTTTAGAGGATCCCGACTGATAAAGGATGGACAACATGCGCAGGTCGCTCTTGGTCTGGGGTTGCCTATCTTGACAGAAGAGTGGCTCAGCGAGACCCACCGGGTCTGGATGGAGGGCGGAGAAGTGTCGCTATCCGAGGTGAGACCGAGGTGAGCTGTCAAGTGAGGTAATTGGTGTCAGAAGCTGAGGTTATGACTGCATTCGCTACGCAGTCTGTCGAGGCCCATCGGCTACCTCCGTTCCAGAATCTCCGGATCTGCCTCTCTGGATACTCTCGCAGCAGTGAGTCTTCCCTCCTCTCCCCTCCTTTTTTTTTCTTTCTTTCCGAAAGGAATGCCAGAAGCTGTGATGTATCTTCCGGACGTGTCTCGTGCGCCTTCTTGACCATCTGCCCCCCAGGCCCTCACAAGAGCAAGATGATCTCCTTAATCCACTCGCTCGGCGGCTACCACTCTAAGGACCTCGACCTCACTTGCACACACCTCATTCCAATGGATCTTAAGTCGGCACATGCCAAAATTGAGTGCGTTCGATCCCTCACATGTCTAGAGCGACACTTATGACAATCCACTCTCTCTACAGCTGGACCAAGAAGCAAAACAGCAAGATGGTGCTGGAGCGGCTTCAAGCTCAAAAGGCCGGCAAACCCCCACCGACAATCTCAGTGCCCGGGCACGGTAACCACGGACACAAGGTTGAGAAGCCCAAAGAGGAGATCAATATTGTCTGGGAGCAGTGGTTCTGGGATTGCGTCAACGCTCATGGTGCGCTTTGCCTCTCAACTTGAGCGTGTGTAGGTAACTATCACTAACCTGCTTCCTTGTCGCTCCTCAGGTCGATGGATTGAGGAGGAATATTTCATCGAGAAACCGGTCGACTTGATTCCTCCAAGACCAAGTGAGCCCAGGTCCTCGAGTGCTCGGTCTGGGTGTGCGCTGATCTTGCACTCGCCTTCAGCCAATTTCACGGTCCATCATATCTCTCTTCACGGAGCCGACTCAACGACCCTTACCTCGGCCGATCTCATGACTGGCACGACTACCGCTCCGACTTCTGCAGTGGCCGGCGGCTTTCCTGGACCCTCAAGGACCTCTACGGCAGACGACCATCTCGAACAGGCCGTTATCCGGAGGCAGCGTCGGAAACCGGGGGAAGATCTTGCCAGCGTCCTTTTCTCAGCGACCCAGCAAGTCTCATCAGCTAGTTCGAAGCAGCAGAACGCGCAAACCGGCGTGGAGAGCGACCAGCTCCCTAATGTCCGAGAACTCACCCGATGCGCTTCATCTGGAGCAACACAGGCCCCCGTCGTTTCCTCCAAGCTCTCTCGGATCGGAGGGCTCTCACGGGCCAAGTCTTTCACCGCTGAGACCGCCAGGACCGGCACTTTCCCCGTCTGGTCGTCGTCGTTGAGCAATCGGCTTGCGACTGTCCCTGAGCCCTCGTCGCCATCGGAACAGATCTTCCGAGGCCTTTGCTTCTGTTTGCGCCTCGGTTCCGGTAAGACCCGCCAGACCATCGAGAAAGAGATTCGAAAGATGGGCGGAGAGATTGGAGCAGAGGAAGAGCGCGCCGACTATCTTGTCGTCAAGTTTGCCCAGTGCGTCCTCTGTCTGGCTCACTGATCTGCCTGCTGTGGGATAAAGGTGTTGATGATCTGGAGTTGTCTTTACTCCTTCCCAGTGGCCCGCACAAGCGACTCAGACCTTTGCGCCCCCACGACACGGGAAAGCGGGCCCGGCTCGTTACGGATTACTGGGTCGAAAGCTGCCTGGCCGAACGGAACATCCAACCAACCGACGCACGCCTCCGGTTCACGCCGGTTAACTTCGATGTCCCAATACCAGGTGTGAATTGTCCTCGAATGGGAATCAACTCTACATATTCTCAGACTGATCCCCAACGCTTTTTAGGCTGTGAGACGCTTCTGTTCGGCAAGACTAACTTGATGACGTCCGATTGGCGTGATATAGAAGTCCTCGTCCTGCTCATTGGTGCGTCGTCAGTTCCACTTGCACTAAAGCTAGCATTGCCCAACGAACGGACCCACTTGTTTTCGTTCCTCGTCGACAGGCGGACAATTCACTCAAGCCTTCCCCGCAAACATGACACATCTCATCTGCGACCCCAACGACGTCCAGGGTGGGAAGTACGAGACGGCGCTCAAGCTGGACATCCCCGTTGTCTCTCCTGAATGGCTCGGGGCCATCAAGCGACAAGGGCGGATCCCCGAGCTGGATGCATACCGCCTCGGAGAGTCAATTGCCGACGGTGGGTCCCTCTCATTCCCTGATGATATCGAACGCATACTGAATGGACGTTTCTTCGTCTCCAGACAAAGTGGATCGTGTCGCCATCGACGCCGTCGCCGATGCGCGTTCCTCCTCATCCGCAAATGTGTCGTTCAGCGGCTCGCTCCCTTCCTACCCTTCGAGATTCCACTCTCTCACTTCAGCCACATCTCTTCCTCTCCCGGCGCCACCCACAATTACCGGAGAATCTCCGTCTCTACCTTCCTCATCAGACATGCTCGCCAAAAATCTTTTCACGACCGAGACCACCTCCGCCGCTGATACTGCTTCTGCTGCTCCACTGGCTCGTTTATCGCCCTCCCGGAAACCGCTCGCACCACTCGCAAAGACGACCTCCTCGCCCGGCAGATCCATGACGACTAATGCCGTCGACTCGCCCTTCTCGGGCGTCAGCGCGATCTCAAGGGGCAAGCAGCGAAGCTTGAACGCCCCCCCGGCACTCACGCCCGAGTTCAAGGCGTTCATCGATCAGATGAGGACGTCAGAGGCGGACACAGCAATGCATACACCGGAGCCGGATCAGAGGGTACGCCTCTCGTTTCTTTCCTGTAGCAGTCGTTCCATCCACTGACAGGCTCATTTTTGTCAGTCCTCCAAGCGAAAACGCATCCTCGGACGACCAGGTGGTCCCTCCCGCCTCACCAAGTCCCCCTCTGTCGTCTCCATGCCTTCCACCTCCCCCCAGGGTCTCCCCTCGACCGTCGGCCCGCCTCTGTGCCCCCCTCCAGCGTCGTACCACCGCCCAAACTCTCCTCCTCTAGGCGAGGAAGACGCCTCCTCGCCGCCTGGTGGGCGAGGCGTGCAGGCGGACGAATCTCTGAGGGTGTTCTATGATGACCCCGATGCGCGCGCGGCGAGGCAGCGGTTGATGGCGACGATGCGAGGTGACGGTGGCAACGGAGAGAGCGGCGGTGGAGAGAGCAGCGGGAAAATGAGTCCGAGGAAGCGTGGCCGAAGAGATGAGACGCAGGAGACGGACACGGAAGATGAGGATGCGGGTGGAGGCCAGACCGAGGCGTTCGGGGAGAGTTTGTTGGAGAGGAGGATGATGTCTGGAAGGAGGAGCGCTGTTGTGAAGGTGGGGAAGTACACAAGGTGATTCAGTGTCTGTATGAAACTGGAGATGTTATGCCCTTGATGGCTGCCCTGATGATCTCGGAGTGCGCACAGACCGCAAGTATCTCTTGCATGTGTGCCTGACAAGGGCCTATCTGCCCGGCTCATGATTGTAGTCATGCCTGCTCAATTCATGGGGACTCTATCGAAAAACTTGTTCCGGTCCGACTAATGTCCCGGGAAGGCCCGGAATGATGATAGCGCGCGTGAGCGAGTTCCCGACGCCGTCGACGGCGTCCTTCTCTTGCCCTTCGATCTCCCAACGAGCACTAGGCAACGGAGACGGACCGCAAAACGGCACCACGGCCCGGAGCATGATGACGACCACAGCAGAGGTCCGTCGTCGGAAAGGAAACGTGCCGAGAGACGGACGGACGGACGTCCGCGCGCTTCGTCTGTCCGCATCCTTCTTCCGACAGAGCGAGCGAACGGGTGTGTCACATGAACGGAAGGCGGCTTGCCATGCTAGCCAGAGCAGAGATTTGCGTGAGCCGGAGCTGCACAAGGAGACGGCGAAAAGTGGCTATGATGTGTGCGCGCGCAGAAATGGGAATGCATACACGCAGGCAATAGACGAGCGATGAAATGCGACCCACTCGAGTCAGAAACTGGAGATCGACGCAAAGGCTTTCTCCGTCCGGCCGAGGCCGTCCGACAACGGGGGTGCCGGCGGCAGCGGACACGGCGTGCGGGGTTAGAGAAGAAGGCTGAAGGGCACCAACCTGTAAGTTCTCTGCGGCATGCGATGGCTTGAAGGGTGGACGCCTCACGTTCACGTTTCTGGGGAGAGCCCTTGTGGCTTCCTGCAGAGAGATATGTGGATGGCTGCCCCAGTGGAGGGGAGGGAGCCAAGGGAGAAGAGGAAAAATGTTGAAATCAGCCCGAATCAGGGGCGTGTTCACAGACGGGCCTCGTTACTCGATCTCGATAGATCCACTACTCCTCAGCAAGGAAGGAATCTCTCTACAGCGAAATGTATGAGCCTCTCCTTGCCTATCCCAGAGCTGCCACACGCTGGATGGACGACGGCGCGCCGCAAGAAGCCGGGAAGAGAAAAAGGGACAACAAATATGGGATGACGCGATTCACCCGCGCTGACTTCCTCCCCTCTGATGCCTCTCGCCCTCGCCGAGCCCTCAGTTTCGCCCGCGGGGGCCGTTGCCGCACGAGAGAAGGCTTGATGCTTGGAATTCGCCTTGCCTGTCTCGCTCAGGCGATAGTCAACGCTTCTTTCCCTCAACCACCAGCCTTCATCCTTTCATTACTCTAGCTCTCTCTTCTCACCCGCTTCGTCCTCGCATCAAGGACGAACGCCCTCGCGCCGACCGCTAGCTTTCGGCCCCGCAGGAGCCTGGTCTCTCACGGCAGGCTGACCCGCCGCCAACACTCCGTTCTCGGTCAGCCCCTCTCTTTCTCTCTTGCCTCGAACGTCGTCCTGCCCTCTTCTCGACGACTCCTCCCTCCCATCCTTACCTCCGTCAAATGGTCTCTGATACGCATACGGTCTGCCGCTCCATAGACTCGGACCTCGAAGAGCTCAACCCGAGGCTCTTCATCACCTGGGCCACTCTCCGCCAGACGTTCACCAGCTTGACGGCCCTCTCAATGGCCAACGAGCTCGACAACACCCTCGTCCCCCCGACACCTCACCTCAGCATGAAGGAGATTCTAGCTGCCCACATCCAGGTACGTCTTGGTCGGATAGACCAGCGGAGTGAAGGCGAAGCAGGGCGACGTGCGCAAGCACGTGTACCCCCGCCCGCTCGCTCTGCTAGCAGTCCCGCACATGTAAGCATATAGCTCACCCGCCCTTCTTACTCCGCAGGTCCACCTGCTCTTCTCGCCTGACCAGCAGGAGACCTGGACGCTTCTAGAGCGCAAGTTTCCGCGGGCAACCGAGAAGGAGTTCAACGCGGCCGTCGCCGCCCTCGAAATGGATGTGAGTCCAACGCGCCTCGCTCTTCATCTTGCTGGGCCGTGTCCTTCGACGTGACGCCCCTCTCTTCACACGTTCGCTTGGGACAAACTGACAAAGCTTTTCGCGTCTACTCCTTCCTCCAGGACGTTATCAGCATCGACCCCCACCCTCACTTTCCCTCCGAGTATCTCATCAAGATTGACTATCCTCCAGAAATGGCCCGGCCCGAACCCCTCCCCTTCCCGGGTGTGTATCTCCCGCCTGACATTTCTGCCCCCTCTTGCACATGATCTCCTGACGCGGTGCCGTTTGCTCCATTCTTTCAGGCTTCCACTACCCGATTCTCGATACTCCACTCGGCACCGGCGTCGGCACCGGCTCCGAGCAGTCCTCCTCTACAGTTTCCGAGACGCAGACCCCTGCTAAGATGGTGCATTTCCTTCCTGGCTCCTCGCACCGGTCCTCCTCGACCAAGCGGACACGGAGATCCTCGTCAGGCACAGCTGCCTTGGCGCCTGTGGAGGATATCGTCAAGGGGCTGTGGAGCCATACACCTCCACGACTGAGGGACGCCCTCAGGGAGGCGGACAATGAGGAGGACGAGGACCACCAAGCCGACGTCGGCGTCGAAGGAGACGACGACGAGGCGTCAAAGGTCGCCAAGAACGACATCTTTGCAAAAAACGCTGTGGCTGTCGCTGATATGACAGACGGAAGAGAGCTTGGACTGAGACTCCATTTGGGTGGAAAGGAGGGCGGCGGTGGCACGGTCGTCGCTTGATCGCTCCTGCCTCCCTACCTCTTTCTCTCCCTTTGCTCCCTGCCTCTGCCTTTCTGTTCATACTCTTCTCCTTATGCCTCCTCTACTGTATGTTCTTGCCCTTCCTACCACTTCCCACCACACCACCTTACCCCCCTCCCCTCCCTTCCCACGCACAGAGACCTTCAACGGTCCTTTTCATCATCCCCTATCTTGCATCTTGCCCTCGTCCGCAAGCTCTCTAACCCCCCCCCACCCCCCTCCTCTCTCTCCCCTCATCCTAGAAGACTTATACGCACCTCACGACCCCCATCTCCTTGCCCTGCCTGCCTTTTCGTTTCTTCCTTCTTTCCTTTCTTCCGATCATACGTACCCCCTCGGCTGGCCCCTATTTTCCGTTGGGACCTATCCCTCCTTCGTTGTATCTTATGTTTTCGCGCCTTCTGATAGACGTATGGGTGAGGAAAGGGGAAGCCCATGGTGAATCCCGGTCCCGTGTACAAAGAATGTGTAGAGGAGAAGGTAAGAGAAAGAAAAAGGAGAGTTGAAGGAGGAGAGCAGAGGGAAACAAGAACACCAGGAACGCATCCCACGCCTACCTCCACCCCCAGCACGACCAAAACACTCCCCACCGACACACCAAGACGCTACTACCAGCAGATGAGGGAGCGAGGGGCCGTCATTTGACGAAGCCGAGGCTTGATTTGTAGGCCAGAGTTGGGTGTGACAGGTGCTCACGGTTTACATCTCTTCCGCCTTGGAGGGCCGACTGGCAAAATTGGTTATCGCGTCTGACTACGAATCAGGAGATTGTGGGTTCAAGTCCCACGTTGGTCTAAGATTTTTTGTCCCCGGGGCGTTGGCAGTGGTGTATTGTGAAGGTAGGTGTACTGGCGACCGGCGTCGACGGACGACGAGTGGCATCCCCTACGCCGGCTTGGCGCGCTCATTCCGGGGAGAACGTTGTTCGTTGTTCGGCTGATGCAAGCTTCTCGGTCACTGGTGTCTCTCATTCACCAGTACCGTCCGTCCCTCTCGTAGTCATCAACCGAAGGCGCCCCAGTCCGGGGCGCCTCGCCGTTTGATCTGGCTTTGGCGACGTCTGTCTGTCCTCGTCGCGCATCTTCTCCGGCGCGATCTGCCTTGAAGTTACATTCGACCTCTCCGGCCGAGGGCACGTTGGCAAGCCCGACCACAGGGGTTCGCTGTCGAGAAGCGTGAGGGTTTGCATCCTGCGCACCAGGTTCTGCAACGAAGCAAGAGAGGACGCGGATTACATGCTCATCCTGACCCATCCCAGCCTCAGCCTTCAATCTAGACGCCTGAGAGCCCGCGAGGACAAGCACCGTCAGTCGAAAATATCTGGGTTCGACTGAAGAGGACTGTATGCGTACCATCCAGGGGACGGTCCGAAAGGCACAGTGTGCCACCTGCCTGAGCCGGGCATCCGAGGTTCCGGTGGTACGAATGGCTGCTACACGTCGATGGCCGTAACGAGAAGCGGAATATGATGAGCCAAGCCCGCCGGTCGCCTGTCTTTCGACCAAGAGACCAATGTTCCTGTCGAGGTGTTGTCCGCCTGCCCAGCCCGTCCGTTGCTGCGGAAAAGGAGGGATATCGCACAGCGTCCAAACGGAGTTCTGCTCAAGAGGCCGGGGCCTGAAGCGTGAGCGGGAAGGAGAGCGGCGTGGGCCCAGAGAAGTACGGCTGCGCGAGGTCAAGCGGGGTCATGTAGAAGAGGGCGTGAAGCTGTCGCTCAGTGCTTGATGAAAGAGAACGTCCCTGTCAGAATCATCGAAGAAAGGGCACCAAGATACAAAGACGTACAGCGGCGGGATGTCCAGAACTTCCTCCTCTGGAGAGACAGACTCATGTGATCTCGCAGGCTCGTCAAAGACGAGCCGACTTCTCGGGTCCCGGACGTTGTTGAACGAGCGCTCCACCTCAACCTGCAAGCGATCCCTCAGCTTGCTTCCCAGCCCACTGACGATGACTTTCCCCGACAAGCCGCCGAGGAGGGCAGACCGAACGAGGAGTACGCGTCGATCCCACGGGTTGAGAGTGAGAGCGCCGTCGCCGTTAGGCGTGGCGGGTGGACGTAGCGCGCCGAAAAGGAGGACGACCTCCTGGACGCATCGCGAGGCGGAGGGGAGATCGGCACTGAGAAGAAGGTTCGGCCGTGGAGGTTGAGTGGGGTGCGTTTGAGGAGAGTGGAGAAAGGTCCGGTCGAACGTGATCTGAAAGGACGTCGAAGACGTTGAGGCGATGGCGCGCCGAACGAGGGCGGCGAGTTGACGCGTCTCAGGAAAGACGAGATGATGTTCCGATGCCGAAGGCGCGAGCCGGCGGGGAGGCTGGAAGGCAAGCTCCCCCGTTGGCGAGAGATGGGAGGTGAAGAACCGTTCGCCGAGCTCTAGGACAGAGAGCAGCGACGAGGGCGAGTCAACGCCGAGTCGGAGCGCGACAAGCGCAGGGAAGAAAGACGCCGTAGTCGCCCTTCCTTCGCCAATGGTATCATTGGATGCTACTCTCGCTACCTCTTCCTCTCGCTTGTCAAGGAGCCGGCGGAGCGTGGCAACCTCGAGACGCGTCCAGGGTGCGCCGGATGAGTCGATCTCGAGCACCTTGACGCGTGCGAGCGCGGCTTTGTTTCCTCCGAGGAGCGCAAGGATGTGCTGCGGTTCGCTAAGGACGACAGTGTGGAAGAAAATGGGCATGTAACATGCACACCAGGTAGAGTCGACCAGGAGTGGAGACGTGTCCCGGAGAGGAATGAAGCGGAGGATAGCGTGGAGCAGCTCGGGTATAGCGAGGACCCGCGCGACGGCCGAGGGAGGTGTGGACTGGACTGGCATTTGCTGGAAGGAGACGAACAGGGAGGCGAGGATTTGGGAGAGAACGGCGCCCATCGCCGAGTTTGGTGGGAGTTGAAGAGGACAATGAGAGAATAGTAGAAGGACCCCAAGAGTTTCGGGGAAGAGCGTCTGGACTGCTTGAACAGGATGTTGTGACCCTTAACCACCAGCACGCCCACATACCCTCGCTATCATGTCTGGCCTTCGGTAGGCGGTGAATCGTCCTGGACCATGTATGCGCATCCGAATCGCCTTACGGGTCTGCCGTAGGCTCATCGCTTTGATCTAGTTGCTGCGCGGCCCTCTTACCCCCAGCTCGGCCCTGGGCCTCACACCAATTGAGAGCCTCACCTAATCTACCCTGAGGACGGCCCATATCCTTCAGGTCTTGAATTGTGCCTCAGCCTCTCCGCTAGACCTTAATGCCATCGAGGACCTGGAGCTGCCACTCTCCATTCCGGCCCAAAATTCGTTTCATGGCCAATGGCCGTCAGGCTTCTATCTTCTAGCAGTCTCAAAGGTCCTGCGTCTTTTGGTCCATAGGGCCCGGGCTTATATGGCAGTACCGCTGGCGGAAACCTTCGCAGGGGGAGGGCGGACGGCAACGAGTTGGGACACGAGACAAGGATGACCAGCTCGACTCCGCGTCGTTGTCGTCCAACGAAGTTTATGGGCCGATGTACTTCTACTCAGAGGACCCAGACAGAACAGCATACCGTACTAACAACAGCTTGAGCAAGGCTTCAGTCCACACTCCTTCTCTCTCCCCTTCTCCGGACGGCCGCCATTACACCCCTCACTTCCCTTCGTCTTGCCTCCATCGCATGTCCGCCTAATTCTTCGTGGACCTGCCTGTTCACCGACACACTTGCCTTTAAACTTTCGTCGTCGGACCCGCCATTCAGGGAAGTGCATCCCTCCTGGTCAGTAATAACTGTCCCCTCCCAGGCGAGACTTTGCGGCTACGAGCGCAGCCTCCCCGTCCCCATTCACCATTTCCTTGTCTTGTACTCGATTATTTCTCTTCAAAATAGCCCTCAATCACCGACATTGGAACGAGATTGGGTCATCTGGCAGTTATCCGCCGGTCGCCATTTATTTGGCTCTGCTGACGAGGTGGGGGCCGGCATGAGGACGTCGAGCCGAGAGGCGATCAGTACCAGCTCTTGCAATCCTTACTCGTTTGCTCTCGGTGGGCTTCCGCGGGGCACATCGGCGGGCCAAAGAGACAATAGGGGAGAAGCAAGGGAGCTCATTCCGTTCTCAAGCTCGTCAAACGAATCCCGGAAGTCAAGCTTGACCAATACACGCGTCATTCATCTGCCTCCTCCAGGTCGAGCTCTATGTCCTTGTGTAAGTGAATGCGATATGACGAGGTGATGCTGGTCATCCATTGACTTGAGCTTTTGACCGACCCAGCTATCTCCGAGAACTTCTGTGCTCTCTGCCAGCATCTCTCCCCTTGAGCGTCTGTTTCAGCGCCCGATGTACTGACAGGAGACGCATCGCACTTGTCCAAGTTCGTCAAGGTGCGAACTCATCTCCACCCCTCACCCTTGCCTCAGCTGCCCCTTTTGTCTGTAGAACTACCGAAATCATCCGTAAGCCCATCGTTTGCGGTGGCTGACTAATGACAATGTAAATTGAATAATGCCCTCCGCATGGCACTCTCGAGGCTCTTCTACAGCGACCGTATTGAAGTATCCGCCTCAAATGGCCTCGTCGCCTGGTCGGGTCTTCCAAACTCCTCCATCCCTGTCGTTTTCCTTCATGTTGTGGGCGAGGAGGGTAGGATCTCTCGGAGACGTCCTGCTGGGCGTCCGTCTTTTCCAATCCTCCACTAGTTTCTGATCCCTGCGTACTCAAAGGTACAACGACATCGAATTTGCCACCGGCGTGGTCCTCATCCAATCCCTCGTCCATCCATCCTCCGCCCCCGCCTTCTCCCTCCCCCCAAACTTCGCCTCACAGAGAACAGCGTTTTCGTTCCCTTCCAGTCCCAAATTTGGAAACCCGTGTGACCCTCTGACGCGTCCCTTTGAGTGGTTGATGTAGGCAGCGCGGAGGATTATGAGGGGAGGGAGGCGAGGTTTGTGTTGTATAGCACGGCGAGGCCGAGGAGTAGGTCCTTGAAGGCTAATAAGACGGGGGGGGGGTAGGCCATGTTCGGAGCAGAAAAGGTACATCTGATCCCTCCATTTTTTGTCAAGCCAGTATCTGGCACTGCGGCGAAAAAGATCCAACAGCACCTCTCATCCGGGCGCACGAGCATGTCGTCATCGTCGTCGGTGGACACACCGAGCTTCTAGCATCCGATGACTCCTTCAGGGGAGTGCTCATCTCGTTCGCTGAGAGCAACGGACTGTACGTGGTTGTTTGTTCCTTGCATTCGACCGCAAATGTCTGCTGAACTTGTGCCTCTCCAGCCTCATGAGGACGCCCGCCCATCTCCCCAAGTGCAAATCACTTTGTCGCCAAGCTTGAGTGCGCTTACTATCCCATCTGTCTAGCCCTTCTCCACCGGCTGACGATTCCCTCTATCGACAGGCCCGTCCTGCTACGCAACACCCTCGTGACACCCTCTCACGTTGCCCCCCAACAGCAGCCCCGATGGCCCAGCCCTTCCGGAGACGGCGAGTCCGACGGCGATGGGGAAGACGACGATGACGAAGACGACGCGGGATTCGCCAGGTCCAACGGCTCCATCGCAAGGGAGCCGCTCCAGGAGCAACAGGGTCGGGGGAGGACATGAAATGGATTGGAACAAGGTTGGGATACACCGATACAAGGACAGCAGCTCAGCAAAAAAAAAAAACATTTCCCTTCTTTTTAAATTCGAGACCTTTCAGAGCTTCTCTCCCTTGACGAGCTTGGCAAAAATCTAAGAAGGGACGTAGGTAGGTCAGAATTGGCCGCCTCGTCGGGTTTAACCAAAGACTCACGCCCGCAAACGTATCAACCTCCTGGGCGCCCGAGATTCCATATTTGCCGTCGACAACGGTGAAGGGGACTCCACTGATGCCCTGGGGTAGATTGAATGAGATGAAGAATCAGCAAGACGACGACTTGGAACGAACTGCGCAAAACAACGTACGAGCGACTGGGCCTTGGCGTACGCGCTCTGGAGTTCCGGGAGGAGTTCCGACGATGTGAGGAAGTTCTTGGCCTGGGTGTACATGAGGAGTGAATTAGTATTGGGAAAAAGGAGGTGAGGAGGAATGGGAGGAAAGAGGAGCTGACTTCATCCTCGGACGGGAAGACTCCGGCGTCGACCGCCGAGGACGCGAGGAACGCGTGGTCGCCGATGTCCTTCTCCTCCTCAAAGTAGCCCTGATGAATTTGGTTGTTTGTGTTAGTCTCTGCTCGAACCAAGGGAGAGAGGGAAGGAGGAGGGGCCTCACCTTGAAGAGCTTCTCGAGGAGAGCCAGCTGGCGGGCCTCACCGCCCTGCTTGTACGCGAGCGTAAGGAGCCGGTGAGCGTCGTGCGTCTGCCGAACGACACCACCGTATGAGCTACAAGAGAGACGCGACGAGGTCAGTCAAGCTTGCATAGAAGAGGATGGGGGCAAAGAGAGGGGTGGAAACGCACAAGTTGATGGGGGGCTCAACCTCCTTGCCCCGTTGAATCATCGCCGTCTCCATTGCCTTGACGCGCTCGGCGCCGCCAAACTTGGCGATATATCTGGATAATTCAACCCTGTAAGAGAAGGACGGAGACAAGAAAGAGGCCATCCGCCAGAACCCACCTCTCACGCTTGTTGGTCGGTTTGTCATCGAGCGTCGGGTCAAGGAGGAACGGCTCGAACTTGATCTGGAATTCGACGTCCGGATGGGTCTCCTTCGTCTTCTTGATGGCGGACTGGATCTTGCGGAGGCCGCTGAAGGGGAGCAATGTCAGGCGAATTGCAAAATGACGTGGCAGGGCTAGCTATCGCCTCTGGGACTAACAGGCTGTGACAGGACAAGGCGTGAACGACCGGTTCGTCAGCGCCTCCTTCTCGGCGGGCGAACAAGTGGCCGGGTAGGGAAGAAGCGACATACTAGCAGAAGGGGCAGATGGCACTGAAAGAAGCATAGGCGAGGGTCAGACGAAGCAAACGGAGAGGAACACAGAGGCCAAACCCACTCCGAAGTGATGTCAAGCTTGATGACCTTGCTGGCCTGGTCGCCCGCGTTGGCGGGGGCGAGCGGGGAGCGATGCTCGGGGACGGTGGAGGCAGCGGTGTTCGCCATGGTGCGTCTGCCAAGAGAGAAAGACTGGGGAGTAGCGAAGATGCGGCGGGCGGCGAAGAGGGCGGATATGTTGGCGAGCGAGTGAGAGGGACTGGTGGTTTGGGGTCAAGGAAAGAAGGGCGAGCGAGGAAAGACGTGCCTTCACGTCATCAGTCAGCGACCGGGGCCCCAAAGGCGACGGCCTCCACCGAATCGGGTTCTCAGGCCTTCGTTTGCCCAGAAGGGACGCCCACCCGATTGTAAGCCAGAAACAGCTTACTGTGTCCGGCTCAATCGGTCAGTAACCCTCTCTCCCAGGGTTCGGCAAGCTCATTCCGCTGGGACACTCAAGACCTGACAGCATGCCAGCGGCCAATAACAGCGCTCTTTCTATCACTGGCGTCGCGGAAGTGCATATATGCGAAACTAACTCTCTCAGACACTCGAGAACAGCGCCCAAACCCCCTTGGCGTATCCGACGATCTCGTCCGCTCCAAGCTTCGACTCGCCAAAGATGCGGTCGACAAACGTGATGGGGACCTCGCCGATCTGGTACCCGAGCGACCGCGCGCGCACTATCATCTCCATCTGGTGTCGAGGGACAGCCCCGTCAGCGGGCACCAGGGACAGGTGAATGTCAGGAAACGGACCTGGAAGACGTAGCCCTTCGACTTGTTGACCGCCATGAGTTCCTTGAGGACCTCGAGCCGGTATAGCCTGAGCAAGAGATCTCAGTGCGAGTCTTCGCCTCCTTTTCGACCAAATCTCACCGAAAGCTCCCCGTCAGATCGCTCACCCCCGGGTTGAGCATCAGGTCCGCCAGGAAATTGGCCCCCCGACTAACGAGCTTGCGTCGAAGGTCCCAGCCGTAGACGCCTCCGGGCGGGTAGGCGAGGCCGTGCGTGAGCGGCGGATCCGACGCCAACTTGGGCGACGGGCGAGGGTAAGGATGAGATGTGTAGCGGGTGCCGGTGACGATATCGAGGTTATGGAGTTGTTGGAGGGCAATGAATTGGGGGATGAACTTGGGCTAGAGTGTGGATTAGCTGATGACATCCTCTCCATTCTCAGGAACGCCAGGTGAAGTCTAGAGCGAGCCTGAGGGCGACACACGCGCGCCAAGACGAGCTCCTCCGACACGCCTGTTAGCGTCACTGGTACTCACGTGGTGGGAAAAGTCGGCGTCCATGATAATGGCGTAATTTCCGGTGCAGTAGTTCATGCCATGCACGTATGCTGTGCTAAAAGACGGGAGGACACGACAGCAGAAAGGAGGGGGTGCGACCGTTAGCCACCTCGTTTAGTTCATCGCCGAGCCCTGGCGATGAGCAACACAATAAAGTGCAAAAGAGGTAAAAGCATGTTACCCGAGTCCAAGCTTGCCAGCTCTCGGCTTGAGAATCTGTCAAACGAAACGAAGGCGCGTCGCGCATGCCCGAAACGATCAGTTGAGAGACCGTCGGCCGTATGTGGTGTTCAAATTCGAGACAGACGCACGATCCGGTCCTCTCCGTAGAGCTTGGCGAGCTCAAGGGCGACCTCTTGGGTGCCATCGGGCGAGGCATCGTCAACGATAATCACCTCAAAAGCGAGCTTGCTGCGAGAGGGAGTGACGCGTCAGCTGGGTTGTCGAGATGACGACCCACGGCAGAGCTGGGACAGCCTGACTTCTCTTCAAAGACCCTGACGAGAAGCCAGATGAGAATCGGGAGGTTCTTGCGCTCGTTGTAAGCTGCCGTTCCAGAGAGAGATGTCGTTCGGGTTCAGCCGTCGTGCGGGAGAGAGTCAAGTTCAGGCACGTGAGCGCGACACGCACTAGGAAGAATGACAGAGTACTTGTCGCGCGTGCTGGAAGCAGCGGCGGTAGTCTTTGCTGCGGAAGCCATGGGGGTCTAGAAAGGGTAAGAGATGGTGCTTGTCGGATGGGAAGGCAGGCAAAGGTCTGGAGCCCGGTAGGGACGCTCGGGGCTTGTGACTTCAGGTCCGACCCTGGGCCACCTTGACGACAGACAGCGCCAGCCCTCTTTCGGTCTTTCGTCGAGGACACTCTGCGAGCAAACCAATGCAGCATTTGACATGACTCCCTTAAACTAGCGTCTCAAAACAGGAGCTCCGGAAAAGTAGCTGAATCTTAATGCTTCCGCAACGCTCGCACCTGGCCTGGCCGCGCAGAACGCTTCGGCCATCACAAAGTCCGGTCAAGTCGTCGCGCAGGTAACGAATTGACTTTGAGAGTAGATACGACAACCCTGAAGCTCTTGCAAGCAAGAGTGCATGCTCGTCCCATCCTGAGCCAAAATGGTCATCCGTCATTCCTAATGGGCCACAACCTCTCCCCTACTCTCGCATTCTTGAAATCCACCGAGGCGCTTGCAGCTTCGCCGTCCCCACGCGATGGGTCCTCCGAAGTACAAAACAACCGGGAAGAAGAGAAGTGATGCGAGTTTTTGCGGAGACAGGATCGGCCCTTATGTAAGGGTGATGGCCGCCTTGACTCGGGTCTGAGAGGACGGAGGGATCCCGGTGATGAGAGAGTAGGATCAGTCATAGGGTCGTTTACTATCGGATAGATTCTCGTCCCGCGGAACGAGCGCTCTGTTATTGACGACAGAGGGTGAAAAGGAGGGGAAACGAGAATCGAAAGAATGAGACATCTGGTCTTCCGAGCCCTAGAGAGAAAGATAAACGATAAGATAGGATCCTTGAGGGGCAAGAAGACATGCAAGCGATGATCTCCAGTCAAGTGGATACGTAATCTGCTCCTCGCAGCCCAGGAATGTGATAGAGATGATTGATCTGGACCTGGTCGGTCATTCAACTATACCTCTTACGACCGAGAGCTGATAGGAAAGACTGCGACAGATGGTGGGATACCTTGGCATGTCGGTGAGCTGCAATGCTTTGTTCTATGTTGGCCTTGCGAAGAAGACCTGCGAGAGTTACACATCAGACACCCATCCACTATCATGAGGCGCGCTGAAGCGTGTCAGTTGGGACTCGTCGGTACACTGAAATAGGCAAACTTGAGCAGCCTCTCTCCTTTTTCTCATATCCGTTTCGCTCACAGTGTAGTTTGAAGGATGGATTGGTGACGAGACAGGAAGAAAGCGTCGTCAGGTGGAGAGATTTTTAGTTTTTTTGAGAACAAATGAGGGGAACAGGGAACAGGGGCGGAGAAGAGGAGAGAAGAGCATTGCTGTTGGAGAACAAAGACAAGTAAGGGGACGACAACCTCGAACTTGCCGGTGAGCTCCTAGAGCCTGCCTCCATCGGACTTTAGAAATCGAGATAGGCATCGATACACTGAGTTGGGAGACGCGGTTCGCAAAGAGATTGTGGGGTCTGTCAATAATATGGGAAATTATAGACCAGGTGGATAGGAGGATAAGAGGCGTGGAAGAAGAGCTAGGAACTGTATGGTTGAGAACGAAGGAAAAAGGAACAAGGATCAAAAGCTAAGCCTTGGACTTCTTGTTCTTTGGCTTGGATCTGATGCGCATGGCGAGGAAGACGAGGAAGAAGAAGAAGACGGCGTAGAGAATGGTGATGAAGGCGTTGCGCAGTCCGATCACAGATCCATTGAGATTGACAGTAGCCAGGAACCTGCGAGCAATGGCGAAAGACTTCAGCTCGACGTCCGAAATAGCGCAAGACATTGCAGAGACCACGTACTCGTTTCCATTGCTGTTCCCGCAGAACTTGCAAAGATCTGTCGCAGATGGGTCTTGGACGTAGCCCTGGCGAGCCGCCTGAAGGAACGGCCCAAGATACTCGCCGCAGGTCTGGCCAGCGGGAGGGGGGAACCTAGCGAATTCTCCTTCGGTGCAGACGACAGGGATGTTACGGGTAGCGAAGAAAACCTCGCCACCAAGGATGTATGTCCTATGATGAGTAAATATGACTGTCAGAAAGATACATAGAAAGGTAGCGTAACGATGCATCGCCGTAGCGGTAACGCTATCGCCCCTCACCCCTCTTCAGAGGCACAAGAGAGAGGTAAAAGACTCACCAAGGATTGATGTAGTCTGTAATGAGAAGATGGACGGAAGGAGAAGGAAAGGGACAAAATGGAAAGGCAGTAACGCTGTAAGCGACTCCGAGCGAACGTAAGGATTGTTGAGTCCCGCTCACAAAGCCAGTAGCGCCAGAATGCAGTGATTTGCGGGTAGGGCACCAAGACACCTGAGAACGATGCGAAACTGTGTGCAAACAAGTACACTCTCAGTAAAAGGTGAAGGAGAAAGTGTCGAGATGGGCAAGGGCAACCCACATTCCAATGAAAATCGGGTTGATGAGGGCGGCCTGCTGCTCGTTCCCAGAGATGGCGGCAATGCAGAACGCGAAGCCGAGGATCCAGAACTGGTAAAGGATGACTGCGGTGCAGCAGAGATGGTGTCATGGCAGGTGAGCGGTGGCGAGAGGAGAAGGCGAGCGCCGGGCAAGACTCACGCATCGCGTACATGCCGCCGGCGTGGGAGGCGTCCGTGCTGATCCCGACGGGGAAGACAACCTGAGAACAAGACATGAATGAGCAAAAGGAAAAGGAAAACTGGTGACTCCTGCACTCACAAAGTACCAGAGCAGGTAGTAGATTGTGCCACAGATGATGAGCCAGGGCGCCTCGGCGACGAGCTCTCCCACAACGAAGGGGAACCAGTGGTACATCTTAGACTGCTTCTCGCGAGCCTCGAAAAGCATACGCTTGTGGAGGAAGCGGGGCTGCATCTGGTTCAAAAGACCTGGGGCGATAAACATGCCCTGAAAGACGGAAAAGAGCCGGTTCTGGAGCGAAGCGACCGAGTTGTCGAGCTGAAGGAAAGTGAGTGAGTTGACGAGGGCTGAACCGATGTGAAGACCGATCTTGGAGCTGATGTACTCGGTCGAGCGCCACATGGATTGGTTGGCACGGCCGATGACGAGCTTGAACTGGGTTGCCATGGTCGTGGCGTACTCAAGACCATCCTCCTCGTACGAGGGAGGCTTAGCGAGGCACTCGGTGTTGAGGTCGAGGACCTCCTGGGTAACGGCGCGGTACTCCTCGGACTCGAGCCAGATCTTCGCCCAATCTTTGCCCTTGGAGAGTGATCCAGAGACGACGCTTTGGCAGAAGGAACAATGTCAAAAGGAAGTAGTGAACGCGAGCTCGAGCGAGCTGGACTGACTCGATCATGAACTCGGCTGGGTTGGCATCCTCAGGGCACTCGATACCGTTAGCCGCAAAGTAGGACTTCATTGTCGCGCCATTCTCGCCCAGGTCGCCAAAGTAAACGGTATGGCCGCCGCGAGCGAGAAGAAGGAGGCGGTCGAACTGGTCGAAGAGGAGGGCAGAAGGCTGGTGGATGGTAACGAGCATCGACTGTCCGGCGTCGGCGAGCTTGCGGAGGAAACGGAGGATGTTGAACGAGGACTGGCCGTCAAGACCGGAGGTGGGCTCGTCGAGGAAGAGGAGGATCGGCTTGGAGACAAGCTCGACACCGATGGTGACACGCTTGCGCTGCTCGACACCGAGACCGACGTTGTTCTCGCCGATGAAAGCATTCTGGATGTCGTTAAGCTCGAGGAGGTCGATGACGGTGTCGACATATGCGATCTTCTCCGCCTCAGGAACGTCGCGGGGCTGGCGGAGAAGGGCCGAGAAAACGAGCGCCTCGCGGACGGTCTGTGTCGGTTCGTGAATGTCCATCTGGGAGACGTAGCCTGTGAAAGATGATGATGAGTAACGGCTGAAAAGGAGGCGTGATGATGTTTGAACAGGGGACGAACCGGTCGTGCGCTGGAAGGAAGTACCGAGAGGGCGTCCATCGATATTAATGTCACCCTCGACGACACCCTCTTCTTTGCGGAGGGCGAGGACATCGAGCAGAGTCTGGGGGGAAAAACAGTTCAGAGACTGGCTTCTTCTTCAGGCGGAAGAGAGAGCGACCCACAGTCTTTCCGGCTCCCGAGGCACCCATGAGAGCAGTGAGTGTTCCCGGCTTCGTGTAACCCTGGACTTCAGAAAGGAGCTGACGGTGGCCTCCCTTGACGGGAACGGTGTAGTTGAGGTTCTTCCAGGTGAAGACAGTCGATGACTTTTTGATCTGATCCTCGGCCCGGTCGGCAACGGTCCGCTGCTCCGACTTGGGTTGGATCTGGACGGCGTTCTTCTCCTCGTCTCCGGCGCCGCGCGCGGCCATGGCCTCCTGCTCGTGCTTATCATGCGTCCGCTGGAAGAGGAGGTACTGCTTCTGGGCTCCGGCAGCCTTGAGGCGCTCGACTCCAAAGCAAGTGAGGGCGATGAAGAAAATCCAGAAGGCGATGATGATGCCGATGTTGCGTCCGAGATGCGAGTAGCTATAGTTGAGGCCGGCCTTGAGATAGGCGTCACCGGTGACGAAAGCCTGACCCGAGACAGATCCCTGCACGGTGCAAGCGAAGTTACCACCGTCGGTCGTGTAAGCGCCTCCAGAGGGGACGAGCGAGACGCCGACACAGGGGAAGTTGGTGTCGTGGAACTAGGAGTGAAACACGGTGAGCAGATGGATCCCTTGTGGGGACAAGGAGCGAGTACACACCTCGTTGACCATCGCAGCCTCAAATCCGTAGTAGAGCGGGTTGAGCCAGACAAGCCACCTAAGCCAGACCTGCATGTCGTTCTAAAGAGCGGATGAAAAGATTCAAGTCAGCCCAAGGCGTCTCGCGCGCGTTATTGGTCGAGAAAACCACGTACATAAGGAATGAGATAGCCCGTGTACAAGATCAGGAGTCCGACTCCAAGACCAGAGGCCTGGGATGCGCCGCCAAAGGTGCTGAACGAGTAGCCGATGGAGCGGAAGAGACCGAGGAGACAGAGGGTGAGGGTGTACGTGATGGCCCAGAGCGTGAAGAACGCCTGGGCAGTCTGACGAAGCTGGCACATCTGTGGGAGGCAGGACAAACCGAAGATGAGGGACGTGGTCGAAGAATAAACTAGGGCATTGGACGAACGAAATAGATGGGTAGGAGGAACAACGTGACCTGGGCGATGAGGATGGGAATGTCGGAAAGGACTGTGAGAAAGAGGCGAGGGTCAATAATCAGACGCCAGGCTGAGCACTGTAGACGAACAACATACCCTGGGCGAGGATCAGGGCAGAGGGGCGGTACATGGCGAACGACTTGTGCTTGGCGAGGATGGCACGGCCATCAAATGAGGAGGTGACCTCGGACATACCAAGGAGGGCGTTGAAGAGCAGAATGAAGAAGAGTGCTCCTCCGCGTGTGAAAAGACCGCTCGTGTTCGGCGGAAGGTTGTAGAACAGAGAACCGAGGATGATGGACTGGGTAATGCACGATCCTTGCTTGATGGCAATCGATCCCTTGTCGTTCCACATGAGCTGGAACTGCCTCGTCGTCGCGGCCTTGACCTGGGTCCAAAGACCGGCGGTGTAAGGGGCACGCTTGCTGACCGACTTGGCCTTCTCGGCCTTGACGATTTCCTTGAACTCCTTTGTGCGGTCCGCAAGGCCCTCGTGGGCGAGGTGAGCCTCGAGCTCAGCCTCGGACCTCTTGTAGATCTCCGAGTTGTGGTACGCATCAACAAACTCAGCAATCGAGGTCGGGGGTTGGCCCTGGAAGTTTTTGAAGATGATGCGCTCAGTGGCGACGGTGACTCCGGTGAGGTAATCGCCCTAGAAAGTGGGAAGCTGAGTCAGTAACAGACTAGGGACGGATAGCAGGCGAGACGCTCACGCACAATGTTCTGACCCGGAGGGCACTTGAAGCCAAGGCTCTCGAAGTAAGGGCGGGCATCCGAGCGAGGACCCCAGAATATGCACTCTCCCGCGGCGATGACGCAGACTTTGTCGAAGAGATCGTAGATCTGGTTACCAGCTTGGTAGAGCGAAACGAATGACGTGCAGCCGAGGACATCCGTGATCGTCCTGACGGAGCGGGTGTACTCGAGCGCGGTCGAGGCGTCGAGTCCGCGAGACGAGTTGTCCCATCCGACAACGGAAGCGCGGTTGACGAGGACCTCGGCGAGCGAAACACGCTTGCGTTCTCCGCCGGATACTCCACGGACGAATTCGCTGGAGAAGGGCGTGTAGGACGGCCGTCAGTGGCCAGCAAAGCGATAGGTGAGAGAGGGAAGTCTTGTTACCCACTTTCCAACAAGTGTGTTGCTGGTGTGCTCGATGCCGAAGGTCTTGAGGAGAGTGTCGAGGAGCTCTGCAAAGGGCCTCGTCAGATCATGTCAAGGGGAGGCAAAGAGACACCGCCGCCTCACTCTGCTCGTACTCCTCGCGGGAGATGTCTCCGGGCCGCTCGCGCGGAGTCTTCATCTTGAGAGCAAATTTGAGCGTCTGGGCAACGGTGAGGACGGCTGGAGGTAGGAAGTGTTAGATGACCGCCAGAGTGCGGCGAGACGAGGTTGGAGGAACTGACGATAGTGGGTGTCGTCCTCGGCGTTGAAGACGATCTGGCCAGGGAACTTCTCGGCCTCCTTGTGGTCCATGTTTCCGAAGTATACCTCTCCGTCGAAGCCCGCGAAGCCGTTGCGAATATTGGTGACGGCCTAGAGAGAGAGCATTATGTCAGGACGACGCAGGCAGATATTGACGAACCCGCGGTTTCTTTCACTCACTTTGAGGAAGGTTGTGCAACCAGCTCCGGGCCGACCGACGACGAGCGCCATCTCGCCGGACTTGAGGACACCATTGAAGTCGTGGATTAGGAACTTTTCGTTCTTGCCGAGTGTCTTGGCGCTTTCGTTCCCGGATTGGGCCGCCTGATTTTGGGCGCGAGCGGCAGCAGCCTTGGCCCGGCGAGCGTCGGCAACCTTCTGGAGCGGGTTGAACATGCTGCGAGGACAGATACTTCGTCAGCGATAGGGCACACAAAGACACACAGGGGAGGATAGAGACCGAGGGGAGCACACATCGCGGGGAACTCAGGGGTCCTCGATCCCATGCCTTCCTTCCCCTTACGCGTGCCCTGATCGAATGTGACAAAACAGAACAGCCACTCACGTTCCAACATCGTCCGCAAAGACAGCACCGGCGCCAACGCCTCGGACGCTGAGGTGCTTCCAAGCAACGTCGAGACGCTTCTCACGAACACCGCGCTCCTTGCTCCGCTGAAGAGTCTTCTCGAGCGAAAACGGCTCTTCGCCATGGTGAGAGCCCGTAAGGGACCGCCTGAGCTCGAAGAACCGGGGGTCGTCCGTCCGCATGGGTTCGGCGACGTGGACGTCCTCGCCCCAGTTGGACTGGGTGGGACCCTGCTCCTTGAGGACCTTGGGCCGCGAGGTAGGCGAACCATCGGCGACGGCTGTCCGCTGGCCAGAGTGGGAGGAGGAGGAGGAAGTAGTCTCGATGTCGTGGTCTGCGGGAGCGTCGATCACGTTCTCTGGGCGTGAAGGATCCTCGCCCTTGGGGGGGGGCGCCAGAGGGAGGCTCATTCGTTGCGAAGGAGTGTGAGCGCTGGTAGATGGCCTAAGTGTGTTGGGTAGGGAGGGACCACGGGCGAGGAGAGAGGAAAATTGATGTCTTGAAGCGGGAAGAAGAGGGTTGGCTGAAGAGAGTTGGAAGAAAGAGCGGGAGGACAGATGCTCGGCTTTCAGCTTCCCTCTCGTTCGTCCGGTCGCTTGCTGCCTCGGCCCAGCGCACGCTGGCCGACCCCGAGGTCACTCACGCATTCTCCTCGGCGGACTAGTTCCCGGGCGCCGGTGAAAAGCGAATGCGGGGGTTGAGCGGAGGCGAACGATTTGGGCCCAGTCTTGCTCCCGGTGAGTCAGCCACTGTTTCTCGACCGAGGAAGGGTTTTCTGTTTCTGAGCCTCATGCGTCATCCCTTCCTTGAATGCGATCAAAGATGAATACTCTGACGCATCTTACCTTCCTTGCTATGTGAGAAGTGGCCCGGTTTACTCGCTCAGCTGTATGTCACCATATCTGACTAGCTCCTGAGATGTCCAGAACTATTTTCTTGGATTCCCTTTCATTGAAGAAGACCGTGGCGGACAGTCGACTCAGATCCGGCGGGCAACTAGCTCACCCTGCGGCTCGATCATCTCTCGCTTTAGTGGAAGTCTCGCTCAAGGGCCGCGCACGCCGCCGTCATCAGTCGTGCTCGCGTTCTCTTGCATGCCCACGCACGACATGTAGGATCAAACTGATGACCTAGCGGGCCAGCAAGAGCAAGCTGAAGGGGATCTCGGCCGCCGTAGATCAGGTCATCCGCCCGCAGAAAGAAGATCAACCGCATAATCATGCGAGGGAGGACGGACCTCTCATGCAGCGCACGCCTCCTAACGCCTGCTGCTTAGTCTAGCTACCGGTTCATCTGCCGCCGCGGGAGACCTTTCCATGTTTCTTCTCTCGCCAGCATACCAGGTCTGTTGAGTAGGACTTGCCCACGTACCCAGGCAAGACGCGAGAATCTCTGTCATCATGCAAGAGGTGGGATAGTCACCGCTACGACCGGCCTCGTTCCTCCGTGATTCTGAGCAGCTACCCTCGGCCATCGCTTCGGGGAAGAATTGGGAGCTCCTTTCTCGCAGAAGAAGGTCGGGGTGCCGGCTTGTGACACTGTCTCTCCGGCACCCCTCATTCTTTTTGCGCTTCACAAACGACGAACGTGTCCTAGAAAGTACAAAGTTGAGTCAGCGCACAATGACTGCTCAGAATGTCTGTTTTTGTGTTTCTTTTTTGGGTAAACACCATCGTCGAGAGATACACCCCAGAGTTGTGGAACACGATCATCCCGAAAGACCTCGGTTTCCAGGATCGCCAAGCGGCGCTTGGGGATATGAGATCCGTCCAGCGATGCTATGCAATGTATCTTGACTGGGCCACCACAAACCAAACAACCAGGTGGATAGACGACTAATACGACGAAGCGATTCCGACCTCTCGAGATAGGACGGAAGAGATTGCCAGCCGATGCAAATTCGTCAGTCCGACCCAGGCGAGTGACTGTGATGCCCACCCATCGCGCGTTGTCACGGCGGATATCGTTCTCGCCAGTAATACGTGGCCGGGTGTTCTCTGTTTGAACGCCATAGCGAGTACTCGGGACTCTCTTGACTACGTAGTTCTCAAAAGGAGGGGGGATCGCACAGTTCTGGTCTGGTTGCTGCCGAGGTGGCAGGTCAGCAGGAGACGAGACCGCCGCCGCCCGGTAGACTCGGCCGCCGTGCACATGAAGACGGCCGGCCTTATCTGACGGTGACATATCCCCGCCCCCCCCCCCCCCCCCCCCCGTTCTCAAGCAACCTATAAGAGACTGTGCATCCATTTGAGTCTAGAACGTGTTCTTTCACAATCAGCCATGCCCGGCGAAAGAGAAGGCGGTTGATCGGTTTCAAAACCCGCCCGCTGAAAGCCACAATCAGACGAACGGGCGCCGTGCCGCGGTCAGTCGCGTGCAAAGCTTTGGCCGTCAGGCTGACTGTCGTGAAGGTCTCAACAAAGAGTAGGGTCCATGAAGGAGCCAGATGCAGCATCAGCAAGAAACAATCAAAAAAGTGGTAGAGAAAACAGAGGGGCGTGGAATGAAAGGCGAGCGGACGGAGGAGCGTTCTTGAGGAGGATGTAAAGACCCGCAGTGCGAGTGCAGACAGAGGAGAACAGAGTATATGGGAGGCCAGGAGGGTAGTGATTGACAGGGTAGAGAAACAGATCAATAGAGAATGGGAGAGGGCAAGCAGACCCGCGTCACGAACGAGACGTGTATTGTTGGGTGCTCTTTCGCGACAAGAGATCTTCATCATTCGAAGGGATTTGTCTTTCCAGCCTGTGGTCGAGGCGCAAACATCAACATACGCGTCAGCGAAACGAGTCTTCCCTCCCTCATCCCTCTCGCTTACGGTAAGACTCACCTGATCCCCATCGTCGTCATCGCTACTGTCCCCATCCGCCCGACTCTCCCCAGGCACCCGATCCCGACCCGTTCCGCAGAGATTCTCCCAGAAGCTCTTCTCCCGCCTTCGTTGCTGCCTCGCCTCTGCCGCAGCAATCGCTGCCGCTCCGCCGCGCCACTTCGGGCCGCGGTACTCGAACTCTTGGGATGTCGCCGAGGTTGGGGACATGGGGCTGCGAGGGGGTGGTGGGGCGGTGGTTGCCTCCATGCTGCTGCTGCCCGCCGCAGACGGTGGGGCGACGGTGGTAGGATGCGAAGAGCCAGCCGGAGGGGAGGATGTCGGCGGAGGCGAGTGAGGCGCGGCATGGAAGGGGATCGTGTTGGAGGCATGCTGTTGTACGGCAAGAGAGCGGCGTAAGTAGGGTGCCAGTATGATGAAAGAGGTCAGGGTAGGGGGATTGCTGGCGCGTCGTGGAAGTCTTCGCCGGGACGCGCGCGACGAGTATCACGCGCCAGCTGGTCTTCTCCAGAGAGAACCCAACAATCCAGGGAGCACACGCGCACATGAGCAGATAGGAAGACTGTTATTGTCTTGTCCCCCACGATGAGGCGCCGAAACGTCATTTACCCCTCTCTCTCATCACACAGACGCGGGATCGAGGTGGGGCCAAGCGAGGCGAAGCAAAGAGCAAGCGAGCGAGACAGGGAGGGAGGGGAAGAGGGATTACTCACGTCCTGGCTGCCCGATGCACTCCAGAGGCTCCATCGATGGCTGTTCGACCCTCCCCCTCCACTGCCTCCTCCCCCTCGAAGGACCCCGGTCAGCGACCCGAACGAGCTCGCAATTGACGCGCCAGAGCTCGTGCGGGCCTGCTTCGACTCGCGCGCCGCGCGCCGGCGCGCGAGGTCGCGTTCTTTCCAGAGGGCAAGGTTCTATACAGAAGAGAGGAAAGAGAAAGGAAGGGAGGGGAGAAGAGGAAGGGGAAAGGGTGTCAGCCAAAGGAGTCTGGATGGATGGAAGGAGCGGAGAGGGGCCAGCAGCTGACGCACGTCGGCGATTCTCTTGGCCTCCTGTTCTTCTTCCGTCAATGGCGGAGGGTATGCTGTCGCTCCTGGTGTGGGCGAGAGCTCGTTCACGCGCTCCCAGCCATCCCTGATCATCTCCTGATCGTCCTCTGAAGTCAACCCGCCGACATCCTGACGCTCGAGGTCGAGCCAGCCGTCGTTGTTGGTCGATGAAGGGGCGATGACCTCACGCATCTTGCCCTTGCCCTTCTTGGACTTGGACCGGCCCACAAAGTCAGACGGGTCGGTAAGCGGCGAGTAGCCCGAGCCACCGTCTCGGGCGGGCAGCATTGAGGACGAGCTGGCGAGCGGAGGTGAATCCGGCGAGAAGGCGCCGGAAGACAATGGGGAAACAGATGAGGGGCCGGCGAGAGCGGCGGTGGTTTGGGGAGAGTCCGGCATGGCTAACGACAGGTGGGGGTCTCGGGCCAAGCGCGGCTTGTGCAGAGAAAAGGTGCAAGCAGACAACCGAAAAGGAGCCTGGGAAAGCAAGGTTGAGGCCGAGGTCGAGGTTGATGATGGAGGTCGGAGACGCGAGAGAGAACGAGACGAGGCCTCCGCCTGCCAGCCCGCCCCCACGCGGAGCGCCTCTTGCTGCACCAGACGAGGCCCCCTTTCAGCAATGACGAGAATAGCCACTGCCCGGTTCGCCACTTTCAAGGGCTCAAGCGAGTAACTCTGATGTTCCTGTCAATCGCTCTCGGTCATGTCTGTTGACGGGCAGTGAGCGAGGTATAGCTGAGTGTGTGACAACCTTGACGCGTCGGTGAAGCCTACGATTTCAAATGACACGTTCTTCTCATCAGCTCGGCTGTCTCTTAATGCAACCCGACACTCCGACTTCCTTGCCTTGGGAGAGAGAAGGAACAAATCTCCGACACAGAAGATCTCCCTCAAGCTCCTCCTGTATCACGCGCATTGACCAGCACTGTCCCGACGCGTTGTCGCTCCGCTCTCTCGACTTTCTTTCTCAACACAACCACCATTATTTAGTATCACACCGCCGACAGAGCAGTCCCCGAATGAATGCACTTCCCTCCTGGCTTTGACTCGAACGAGTCTTATGCGGCCGCCCTCGCCTCGTTCGTAACAGGGCCTCTCTTCCAACTTGTCACAGTCCGTCTACGTCGCGTCTCTCTTCCTCTTCGTTCGACGCGACTGAAGTGCTGGCAAAGGATATCTAGGCCGATATTCACCATTTAGACCTCCTTGATTCGTCAAAGGACCCCTGGAGCCACCTCCCGACCGACTGGCAGACCTGGTTCGACAGCACGCGCACGCCCGAGGAGGCAGAGGTTAAGCTGAGAGGTCTTGGAGGCCTCGAGGACAAGGGTCAGTGAGACGCTTAGTCGCTGCTATCCCCAATCCAGAGCTGATCTGGAGCACTTACGGTGATCTGCGCGTGCCTGTAGACGACTCGAGCGGCCGACCAAAGTCTCTCATGCGCTTCCTGGCGGACCTGCGCAACCTCGCCTTGCCTCGAGATGAGGAACAACAGGATGATAGCTTGGCAGTGCGTCCACTGCAGTATGTTCAATACGTATACAATTGGCTCAGTGCCGTGGTACGCGCCGAAACAGATCCCCTTGCCGCCTGCTGTTGTTCCTGGGATGTCGGGCAAGAAGCGCCTGGAGGTTCAACGCTTTCGGGATCTCGTTCAGCCACTCATGTTCAGGATTGGTCTCACTGCAATCATTGTGAGCCCTTTCGTTCGACCAGCAGAGGAACCAGCACTGACAGACGAAACCGCTGCGTCCTTGTAGGACATCGGTGCAGGTCAAGGTTACCTCTCTCGGACACTAGCTACTGCGTCGTCGGCGATCTCTTCTCCGGCATGTGATGTCCTCGCCATCGACGGCTCACCTGCGCAGATTCTCGGCTCACAGGCGTTTGCATCACGCGCCTCGGTCTTGTACAACGCCGACGTAGCCAACGCGCCACCACCACCGCCCAAGATCACCTACCTCGTCCGCCGGATCGAGCACCCCGCCTCGGCGCACGACGAGGTCTCAGCATGGCTTCAGGAGCGAGGCGACCGAGGCATGCTCATCGCCCTTCACGCGTGCGGCAAGCTCACGGACGACGCCTTGGGAATGTTTGTGGCCGAGGAGGGGCTGAGGGCGGTGGTCATCGTCGGATGTGAGAGCGGAGCTGCATCTCCTTTTAGAGAGTGCACTCATATTGATCTTGCATGCTCGTAGGCTGCTACAACCACCTCCGGACGACACCAGGCGATCAACACGCCTTTCCGCTCTCGAAGCACTTCCAAGAGCGAGGCGTCGCGCTCAGCAGTACGGCGCTCATGGCTGCATGCCAGAACGTGAGCTGCTGGTCCTCGCCCTCATCGCCATTTTCGTCGTCGTCAGCCAAGGCCACTCCCGACCGTGCTCAAGCGCACAAGCGGTGCGTCGCTGCTCCCTCTCGTCAGGTTGCTCTCGTCTCCTCTGATCTTGCCATACTCCTGCCGATCTTAGCGCGCATTACCGCCGCCTCCTCACCCCACTCCTACAACATAGTCTCCTCCCACCCCTCCCCCCTATCCTCCCGCTAGGCGCCCTCCCGCAAAGCGCGCTCGCCTCGTTCCCAGCTTACGCCCGCGCGGCACTCGACAAGCTTGGGGTATGGCCCTCGTCAGAGGACGACGCGCTGACACTGGAGAGGGAGGCGGAGCGACTTGAGCGGGAGCATGGAGGCTGGACTTGGATGATGCGCGGGAGGGTCGTTGAGAGGCTCGCAAAGCTGTGTGGCGAGGTCGTCGAATCGTCCGTTCTCTCTCCTCCTCTCTGTTTCTTCCCTGTGCTCGCTGCCTAGGTTGAACCCTCCTTTCGTCCGCGACCTTTCAGGATCATCGTCATGGACCGGGTTCTCCACCTTCGCGCTCAGCCGGGGATTCACGCAGTTGACGTCCGCATCGGCTGGGCCTTCAGCGTGAGCCCACGCAACCTTGTCGTCATAGCTGAGAAGAAGCAGCCAAGTCGATGACCATACGAGGAGAATATGGCGCATTTGTATGAAGATCTATAAAAGCCCAGGGGAGACACACACAGAGAAGAGACCGATGATGATGGGTGGGGGCGAAGAAAGCAAAGCCCAAAGTGGTAGAGAAACACAGCCAAGGGTCGAAGTGTGAAGAGAGGAATTGACAAGCCAGGGAGAGAGAAAAAAGAGGAGCTTAGAAAAAGAGAGAATTCAGCGATTCAGGGTAGATTGATGTCAAACGAAGAAGAGAAGGACAGAAAGGAAAGCGAAAAGAGCCAATAAACCAAAGGAAGGAGGAGAACGGACCAAATGATTGCAGGAGAAAGCAAGCGAAAGACGCAGACAGAGAAAAGGACAAGACCGAGAGTTCAAAAGAAAGTGGGACAAACCATAACGCATGAGAAGCGCTCCAACAGGTGTGCGGAATCGCAAAGAGCGATCGACGACGACGAATTCAAAGGAATCCAGACTCCTCGAGCATTCTGCGGATCGGGTAGGGTCGGGCGAGGAGGTGCGGACAAGATCGGAGGAGGAAGCGAGGTGGAGGGAGGGAAGGAGTGTAGGAGGGTAGGAAGGGAAGGAGTGTGTGGATGGAGGAGAGAGGGAGGGGGGCGAGGGGGGAACAAAAAAGGCAACAACACAGCATGAGCAATCAACTCAACTCTTTCGTACTCGTTACACAAAAGCCAGGGACGCCGAGCTAGAAAACATGTGCGACGACAGATTATAGGAGGGAGGCTGAAGCTCTGACCTCGTGATGCGCTCTGGTTCCTGCTCTCTCGGCTCTATCTCCTTGGAGCGTGCGTAGAGGTCGTCCTCGGTCCGATGGGCGGCGTCGGTGAAGGAACGGTCGGCAAACAGCTGGATCGACATGAGCGCATTGAGGCTTCAGGCGTAGGGGGGTCGAATCAGGATGGGAAGTAGCAGGAGAAGGGAAGAATTAATGAGAACAAGGCACACGCACTTGTACGGGTCCCTTTGGTACGTCTGCATTTCGCGAAGAATATCGGCTGACTTCATCCGCTTGCCAAAGTTGATGAGCTTGCGCTCGCCGGGGAGGAAATTGGGATTGCCGTCCTCGATGAAGGTCAAATGCGTGAGGTAGACGCCGAGGAAGGGTACCGACGGTGGGTTGACGCGCGAGAGCTGGTCGCGGTATGCGGCAAAATTCTTGCCTGAATCGACGGCCTTGGAAACGTTCTGGAATGCCGTCGTCGTCTTGATCGACAGCAGGTCGAATGTCCGTTTGAGACGCGCGATCGGCGACGAGCCAAGACCAGCGACGATAGCAGCAACAGTCGAAAAGTTGTTGAGCGAAAGGCAACGCTGCGGAGGAAATGGTACGTTGTCAGCTTGTGCTGAGAAGAGAAGGAAAGGTGCATTTGAGTGCGATAGAAAAGCGCAGTAGCAGCGGTGCTCCCTCACATCGGCGATCTGGATCCAGTGCTTGACAACAGCAGCGCGCTGCTTGGGCTGGTTATCCGCGAGGACTGAGACCTGGACCCATCGAGAGATCTGATTACTAAGCTTGATGACAGCTTTGATGTTGGGCGCTTTGCGTGGGTCTGAGAGGTCAGACCAGGCCTTGTGAAGGCATTCGACCGGTCGGATCCGGGTATAGACCCGGGCTTCCATGAGCGTCAGTTGGCGGGCCATCTCGAGCGGGTCAATATCCTGCAGACGGAGCGTCTTGCGTGATGGAGGGACGATCGACGGTGGTGGAAAGTCGTTATGAGTGAGCGTAAGTTTGCGCATCGCATTGAGATCCTTGCCCTCGTTCTGGAGAGAGAAGGGGTTAGCTGAAGACGACAGAGAAACAAACAGGTGGATAATTCGACGTACCCGGCCTTCAACGAGTCGGATGAGAAGTTTGCCCCACTGACCCTGGAGTGACTCGGGCAGGTCAAGCGCGAACTGGTGGACTTTTCGCATTACAGTCTGGTCCTCGTCCTCCATGTAGTTCTCGGCAATCCAGATCTTGAGGACGTTAAGCACCTTGAGTCGGATCGGCAGCTGTTTCTCCGCCCGCCACTTATCGAGCTCGTCGAGCTCGAGGCCCGAGGGAGGCGCAAGCGAGAACCGCTGAACGAGGAGCTCAAAAAGCTCGCTCGGCGTCGAAAACGACTTATGGGTCATGAGGAACGTCTCGCGGAAGGTGTGGCCTGCGTCGAGTGGAGGATGTCAGCTCCATTATCAAGGAGGGAGAAACAAAGGACGAAGGCCTAACCACTGTAGCCGCCTTGATGCGAGGTGAGATGAACAATAAGGGCTGGCAGTGTCCCGCCCTTGACTTGGTCGCGTTCGCCGTCGACCATGATGAGGTCCTCAGGGGCAAAATCGGCGCCCAGGAACCATGGCGGTTCCGGAATCGGGGTCGGAAGGACACCCGGGTTGATTCCGAGCATCCGGGTGAGCTTGTTGCTGTTCCGACTCGGAGACTCGCTAATCAATGTCGTCGACCAAGCTGTTCATCGACGCGAAAAGATCAATATTTGGCTTTTATGGCAAGGCGAGCACGATTTGCTTCACTCACCGGTCTCGTCACTCTCTCTCCGCCGAAGCGAATCAACGCCCCGCGAGCTTCCACTTCCGCGGAACTGGTTATCGTACGACGTCGATGGGTTGGACGACGACGTTGAAATGCCGCCCAAGCTGCTCTGCCTCGCCCTCCCAGCAGTGGAGAGCGAGCCGACCGAGCTCTCCGCGAGCCCCCTTGCGAGCGAGGCGTGCTTCGCGTCGAATCGGTCTCTCTCCTCGTCGAGATTGTCGGGCGGTTCGTTGTCAATCTCCTGGTCAATCGACTGGGCAAGGTTTTTCCCTGATCGGCGGAGGTAATCGCTCCGCTTGGACGAGACAGACCCTCTCGACTTCGCCGAACCCATCGACATGCGCGAGATTGACCCGCGAGCGGAGCAGGACGAGCTTAGCGTCGTCGGAGGTCGTCGCTGACCGATTCGACCCTTCGTGCCAGCCCGGACGGCGTTACCCTGCTGGTACGAGACGTGCCAGAGGGCAAGGAACGATGTCGTCAACGCTCCGAGGGACGCCTGAAGCGTCGTAACGATGAGTCGGAGGTTCACCTCGGTGAGGACACCGAGCGAAGAGACGAGCGAGCCCGAAGCGTCGAGGAGCGAGTCGAGCGAGGCCTCGTACTCCCGCAGAAGCTCGTTGGCCTTGACGACGAGCTTCGCGTACGCGGCGTCGCGTTGAACGATGGAGACGTCCTCGTCCTCGCCGTCGAGATCGATCGCAGCCGCGACGTCAAAGCTCCTTGCGTGCTGGGTGACGTCGTTGATGCGCCGAAGGAGCTCGTAATAGAGGTGTAGAGGCGGATCACCGGTGACTGCTGCTGATACTGTTGATGAGTCATTTGCTGTCGTTGTCGCCGAACGAAGGGCTTCCAATGACTGGTTCGCCCTAGCCTGAAGCTGCCGGATGTGAGCCTCCGTAGCATCGATCCCGAACGGTCGGGTAAGCTTTTCGCCGTCGACGTTGAGGGAGAAACCGTTCCTGCCGCCTATGAGATGCGCGATCCCGACTGAATCGAGCCATCCCTCAAGCCGCTTGGGCCTAGCCGAAGGCCCACGGAAGGCTCGCTCCCGCTCGGCCTCGAGCCCAAAGGCGACGACGGTCCGCTCAACGTCCTCGGCGTCCGCGAGGACCTGGATCTCGACGGCGGAGGCGTCCGGAGGGGGGGTCGACGACGTCGGCGAGAGTGGCGGGTCCTGCTCAAAGAGCCGGAACGAGACGATAAGTCGGGCGAGGCTCGCCTGGACACGTCGGTGGGAGGCCTTGAGCTGTTCCGAGACCTGTAGCACGTTGGGGATAGGCCTTGCGGCAGAGAGCGTGTTGGATGAGGAAGATGGAAGATAAGATGAAGCCGCTGCTGCGGGAAGCGCCTCGCTGGCTGAGGCGTCCATTACGCCTGAAGCATATATGAGTCGTCTCGTCGCGGCAATGACGACTGTCATTGCAGTATTAGCGCGTTCCTCGCGGGAAGCAAAGAGATCCTGGTCCTGCTGGTCGTCCTCAATTGCCAGAGGCGACAGCAAGGCCTCCCCCGGTGGACGAACCCCAACTGCGTCCTTGAGCCGACGAATGGCGTTGCGGACCTTGAGAGCGAGAACGGGGATCCCATCAGGCTCGTAGTGGCTCGAGATGCCGTCCTCGAGCTCACGGAGCTTGCGGTGCATCTCGTCCGTCCCGCCGCGGTCTCCCCCGGCTCCTCCTGGGCCTCGCGGAAGAGGGGATGGACCACCGCTGGAAGGCCTGTCCTTAATAGAGCGGCTAGTGCCCACTGGCTGTCGCTTCCGGAATGAGATCTCCTCGTCGAGGTCAGACGTGTCGTCGAGGACCTCGGAGTTCGCAGTATGGCCGTTGACGAGCTTGGCGGGCGACGAGAAGGGCGACTGGGACCTGCTTCTCGGCATTCGATTCCCGGACTGATAAGATATCCGTCGATCTTGAGACCTTTGGGGTGGAAAGGAGGAGGCCTCTCCGCGTGCTTCCGGAGGCGGCGGTGAGGGCGGTCGGAGTCGGTTCTCCCCCGTCTCCGGATTGTGGTAGTAGACGGTCATGCCGTCCTCGGTCATCCGGGTAAGCCACGGTGACGGTAGCTGAGCGGCGAGCTTGAGCCGAGGCTGGAAGCCCGTCGATGACGACGATGGATGCATCCCCGTCCCGGACGAGAACGATGGCGAGGGTGAGGGGAGTCCGCTCTGGTCGTACGACGTCCGTTGATGGTGCACCTGAGAGCGATGTTGCTGCTGATAAGAATGAGAGTGCGAATGGTGAGGATACTCGCTGTTGCTGCTGGGGCCGTTGCCGGAGTCGTAGAAGGTCTCCTGGTGGGCCGAGGGCGAGGGAGCGTAGTCTGTGTCGTCAGACTCAGACTGCGACTCGGCCGAAGGGAGGTCTTGGCTCGTCGCCCCTGTCTGCGTGTTCAGGTAGAAGATCTGATGGAAAAAGGGGGGTTGTCAGCGCAAATTCATCGAGGCGGGCCGACGAGGGGACCTATGTATGCGCGCTCACCTGGCCTCCAGCGGTAACCTAGCGGATCAAACGAGCGAGGTACGCAGCAATCGCGACGGAACAAGTGAAGAGAGGGAGGTGATAACGCGTTAGTCAACAGCATCCGACAGCTACCTCGAGAGAGACGCGCGCGAGACATACTCTTGGGACCCAGAACTCGTTCGCATCCCGCCCTCCTCGTCTCGACGAGGGCTCCGTATACGAGTCCCCTCGACGACGTCCTCCACCCAGCTCCTGGTCGTCGTCGTCGTCCCCGGCGTGGAAGCTCGGGTCGAAGCCCCCCTGTGGCGTCCGGTGTTGCCAGTCGTCGTCGTCCGAGAGCGGGCCCTCGCGCTTGAGGAGCTCTTCGGCCGCTTCCTCCTCGGACAGCTGAGTGACATAGTTGGATGGGAGCCAGCTGTAAGGTAAAACAAAAGTGGATGAGCTAAAGTGTCAGCGGACGAGGTAAACGCGAGAGGCTTGAGAGTCCGGATGTTTGGGAGCTCGCGAACCGACCCGCGACACACGCGCGCACCCCCTTTCCTGGCGACTATGAGACTGGCTCGGTAGGAGGGGTCCCAAAGAGCGTGTAACAATGGCAGAGACGGGAAGCTCAAAGGACAACAAGGAAAGAAGGCGAGAAGGGCGCTCTTGCGACTCGCTTGGGCCGCCGCCCTCTAGCTCTCGAGGCCCGACGCGACCGGCATGAGGGATCCAAGGCAACTCGCACTGGGGAGCACCTGCCTTGTGACACATGTGAGAGGCGATGGAATGGGAGAACGAATAGCCAGGGGGACGGAGACGCATGATGAAGCAAGGAAAGGAGGAGGGAGATCAACGACGGCGGTGCCGTTCCTTCTCATTTCATCCCGTTCCTGATCACCACACAGACTACCTCCAGCCCCCTCGCACTTCCCACAAACTGGCCGCGACATCCAAGGGACTGTGGTGGCAGCCAAACGAGGGCATGCAGGCGAGAGAACAAGGAGGAAGGGCAGGTGCGAGCCCCTTCTCTCTCCCCCGCGAGACGAGCGACCCTCCACCACTTCTCGCGTGTGAGCGAAGGGTCGGGCCCCTCACCCCCGGAAGCATTCGTTCGTGGAGCGAGAGCTAGACGCGGAGAGCAGGGCAGCGAGTGGGAGTAGAGCGGAGCAAGGCAGTGGATGGGATATGTGAAGGGTAGGAGGTGCCAGCTGCCATGAGTTGTGAGACAGGTCGAAGGAAGGGAGCATGGGTAGGGGGGAAGCTGCTAGTACCCTCGTTCGTAGACTCTCTCACAGGCATTCTTGTCCTCGATCTCGCTCGTGAACACCAGACAAGATAAGGAAGGAAATGGCCACCACTCACCCTCGCTGGCCCTCATGGACGCCGTCCCACCAGCCCGACTCGAGCTGGCTGAGGATCTCAATCACGTCGCCGACGCGGAAGTTGAGGCTCGAGCTCTCGGACGACTGAAAGTCAAAGAGCGCGCGAACAAAGATGGTCTCCTCGCCCTCCTCATTGTCGGCAAGGCTGTCGCGGTCGTCCTGAGCGTCAGCGAAGGCGGAGATCGGGTCCTCCTCCCCGTAGAGGTCCGCGGGCGGGTGCGGCATGGCGGCGGGGTCGAGGAGACGTAAGCGGGTCGAGCCGCGTCGAGGGCGACCGAGGTGCGAGCGAGCGAGGAAGACGGGTGGGAGGAGAGGAGAGGACGAAGGTGGGAGAGAATAAGGCGGGCGAGGAGAAGAGAGAGTGATAGAGTGAGGGAAAAGGGGAGGCTAAGCGGACCGTCGGAGGGGGGGAAGGTAAGGGAAGGGGGTGCGAGCGTTGAGAGGGAGAGGAAGGAGGATGAGCAACGACAGGGAGGCGGCGACGCGCCTCGGCCGGGGGGAGGAGGGGGGGGAAGAGGGCGAACTGCGCGGGGTCGGCAGACGGGTGGAGGAAAGGACAGACGACCGGAGACGGAGCTCGAGAGACTGCGTGCGAGCAAGTGCGGTCGAGAGAAAATGGTTTGGGCGCCGGTCGAATAGAGAGGTGAGGACGATAAGAGAGATGAGAGCGAACGAGGGTTGCTGCCGGGCGGGCGGAGTCTGAAGACGTCGCGCGCTGGCGAGATGAGTCTTAACGGTAACACGTGAGGGCAGGGTTCGAAGCCCAGATCGTGGGTCTTCTCAAAATGGCAAGTGAATTTAAGGGAGAAGAAACGCTAAAAAGAAAGACTGTTTGCAGGCCGAGCGATGGTCGCGGACCTCTGCCGGAAGCGCCCACGTCCGGTGGTGCTCTCGCGCGCTGCTGTCGTGCAATCGCGTCGTCTCCTTGTCACGACTGATCTGCCCTCTCTCCCTGGCTCCCTTTCAGGCCCTTTTTACACGTAGGAACAGATCTGATCAGGGTCATCCCAGCCCCGCGTTCTCGCCCCGTTTGTTTGGTTTTGCCCCGGAGTCTGAGCCAGAGTCTGACCAGGACTGAAGGCCCCACTTCTGGGTCGAAGATCGAAGTCTGACCGTGTGCAATCTGCCAAATGCTCATCACTTTGAGCTGCTCAGGCTTCTCAAAACAAGGAGACCCCCGAAGAGGGTTAACCGGCGAAGGTTCTTCTAGGCCTTTCACTCGTCCAGGTTTGCTACTCCGCTTCGTCAAAGCAGCAAGTTACTCGTCTACCCCTTCTCCTCTTCGCTCTCCATTGACGGTGGCGCAGGCTCACTCTGTTGTCTTCGGTAGAACAGTGTGGAGATGCATCATCATTTGCTGGAATCTCATCAAGGGACCTTCGAGTCGCTCATGATAGGTGACAGAGCTTGCTCGTTGACATGACATACGCCACTATAAGCCATTACTCTCGTCATCTTGCTTGCTTCTCCTCCGTTGAACGAGCTGACATCAAACTTTCTCATTGATTGGGGGTGCATGCGTTCGTTGTATACTCCTCGACGAGACTCACAACCCCGCGATGCAGTGTACCTTGCCGAGCCACACAGCGGCGGGAGATGCTACTGCATGCCTTAGAAGGGTTGCTTTGAGGTTACGGCGAACAGGGCAAGAGAGCCGCCCACTCCCCCCGTTTCAGGGGTAGGAGCCTTCCTCTGCTTCTGGCCTTCTCATATCTCCGCCTTCAAAGCACGCCGCTATCCCAACGCGCGCGTGCGTTTCGATGTATTCTCCTTCCCTCATTCACGGTCCTCTTTTCACACTGATCAATCGACTGGCATAGGTAGGTTTCAAGGGGCCATCCTCGTCGTGAATTGCTGTTCCTCCACTGGCTCCCAAGGAATGGACGACCAATCTGAGAGATCCCACGGCGAACACTCCGTTCATGCCCATCATCGGTCGCGCTCCCTCTCGACGCGTCGCCTGCCAGCCCACCTCGCGTTACCCCCTCCCTCCACCTGGCAGCTCGCGTACCCCACCCTCACTCACTTGCCACCCAACCCATTGCGGCGCATGGCGACTCCCCGCCCCACGCCCAAGTTCATGAGCCCCCTCGCCGGCCCTTCGATCCCCCCGACCTCAGGGGGAACCAAGCGTAAGCTCACAGCGGTGGATGAGAACGCGCCTGCCTCAAGCACGGCAGGTGGAGGCAGAGCCAAAAGATCAGCGCACCTCCTCTCGACAACCGGGATAGGCTTAGCCCATGAGCGGAAGGTCTTCTATGGGATCAACCAAGCCGCGAATGATGCGGCTGCTGAGGGGGACACGGAAGCGACTTACTGGTGAGGTGTGAAAGGGAGGATGGAATTGCGAGCTTCACAGGACTGACCTCTACGCGTCGTGGACCGATCGGTGGGTGAGCAGGATGGTCCAATGGTCAGTGCCGCCTTCTCTCGCCCTTGCTCTCTGTGTGTTGATAAAAGGTCTTGTTCCAGGCGCAAGCCTCAGCAGAAAAAGGTACGTTGGAGCGTGGGTGAGAATTGTCGTCCTGTTCTTTAACCTTCCATCGCTCCACCTCCTGCACTTTCGCCCGCAGCACAAGGTGAGTTAGCCAGCTGGCTCCATCCCCTCTCAAATCAACCTGACGATTGAAACCAGACCTGGGATGGAGACGCAATTCTCATTATCCGAGGCGACAAGTGCTCCTTGAAAGACACAGACGGCAAGGAGTGAGTCTGGAAACAGGCCGAACGTGCATGACACGACGTATCTTGTTAATGCTCTTATCGTCTCGCAGCATCGGTTCTTCTAAGTTCACCGCTGGCATCATTGAGATCGGGACGGAGCTCAGGATCGGCGGCAAGGAGATCGAGGTCGACATGCCGATCTCGGCCGAGGAGTAAGTGGCGGACTTGCTCTCAAGTTGACGCCGGTTCAGTGAGGACGGCCAACATACTGATCAGTCGTTATATTCATCATCGCCAGATACCTCTCAGGTGGGCGCATACATCCCGTTTCCGAGCCTCGCGCGCTACGCTCAACCACAACTGACCTGCTCCCCTCCTCCTCCACCTCCTCCCAGGATCCTGCTTCACCTCAGGCCACAAACCCGGTGCTCCCTCATCCTCTACAATGCCCTCAGCCGCTGCCGCCGCCTCGCTTGCCCGCGTCGCCGGCCCGGCTTTCAAGCCCCTCTTGCTCAAGTCAGCGGTGCTCCAGGCTGCGTCGAAGAACTCATTCAAGCCTCTCACACTCGCGGCACCATCTCGAGCTGGCGGCTCTCCCTCTGGGGGCGCGTTTGCCTCTTCGTCGACCGTGGCGGCGGCTGGTGTAGAAGGGGGAGTATCGGGGACGCCTAACGTGAAGGGCAATTCAAGGGCGCCAGCGCCGCCAGTGAAGAAAAAGCCTCAGCCGAAGTGGGTGTGCTGTGAAGTAGGTGTATCAGGCGGACTGGCTGACCTAGCAAATGATGTAGGTTCGATCCCACAAGGGAGGGCGCGGTCGTCATGATGCGGCCTAAGCAGCAACATCTCACCAAATACAACAAGGACCACAGGAAGTGAGGCTACCAAATCTAATTTGCGAGATCGCCCGTAATGGGAGCGAATCTCTTATCCCTCTCCCCCTGCCAGAAACCTCGAGCTTGACGACATCGTCGACGTCGTCCTCGACCCCAAGCTCAGCGACCAAATGCGGCCGCACCAAAAGGAGGGCGTCAAGGTGAGGACCAACTTCTCGTTCAGCGCGCGTTTCCATCGTTGATGGGCTCTACGGGGCAGTTCATGTATGAGTGCGTGATGCGGCTCAAGAAGTTCGAGGGCGAGGGCGCAATTCTCGCCGACCAGATGTGAGAGCTCTCTCTAGCATCGTCCCTCTTTTCGTACGTCTGACTGTGTATGTACGCGTGGCACTCAGGGGCCTCGGCAAGACGCTCCAGACTGTCGCGCTCATTTGGACACTCCTCAAGCAAACGCCCTATATCGGCCCTCATTCACAGAGTGTCATCGGTAAGGCGCTCATCGTCTGTCCGGTCTCGCTGACATCGAACTGGAAGAAGGAATTCAACAAGTGGTGCATCGTTGTGTCTTCGTGGCCCGTTCGCATTGACGGCCTTGAGCTGACGGGGTTGATTGCCTTTAGGCTCGGACGAGATGCCATCGGCGTCTTCGTGGGAGACGGAGACAAGAATCACATTCGACAGTTCACAACGTCCCGCCGGCACCAGGTCCTCGTCATCGGATACGAAAAGGTACGGATGGCTGCGAAAAGGAGCTTCTCTATAGAAGAGCCTATGCTCACGCTCTTCGCTCTCAGCTTCGCAAGGTCATCGACGAGCTCAAAAGCTGCCAGCCTCCGATCGGGCTCATTATCTGCGACGAGGGTAAGCAGCGAGCTCGTCTCTCCCCGCGATCGGTGTGAGGTAGGGAGGGGGGGAGGCCAGATATCTGATGATCTCTCCGCCAGGTCACCGCCTCAAGTCCAAAGACGCCAAAACGAGCAAGATGTTTGATGCGCTCAGCACCAAGCGCAGTGAGTAATAGGCGTTCTTTCCCGACCCTTCAGACTGACCCCACCTCGCTTTTCCAGGGATCATCCTCACGGGCACGCCTGTCCAGAACGATCTCGGCGAGTTTTGGAGTATCGTGAGCGCGCGCATCCCCACCTCGAGGAGTCGCTTACTTACTTATCTAACCCATCGCCACCCGCCAGGTCGAGTTCATCAACCCGGGGATCCTCGACTCGTACAGCGCGTTCAACAAAATCTACGAGAAGCCCATTGTCCGTCGTCTCCCCGATCGCACGCTATGCCAGCATGTCTCTCCCGATACTGATGGGCTATCACTCAACTAGGTCAAGTCGCGCGCCCCGGACTGCACGAAACACGAGGCCGAGCTTGGACAGGCACGCCAGGCCAAGCTGAAGGAGATCCAGAACCAGTTCCTTCTCCGCCGAACCGATAAAATCCTTGCTGACTTTCTCAAGGCAAAGCGTGTGTTCCTCTCCCTTTCCTTCATCTATCCGCGGATTGTTTTGAAAGTTTTCCTCGATCAGACGAATATGTCGTCTTCGTCGCGCCGACAACGCTGCAACTGGACGTGCTTGGCAAGCTGCTCCATCCGAGCACGCTCGCCAGCTTCATCCGAGGCCCGGCGTCTCAGGCCCTTAATCTCAGTGAGTCTTCTGCGGGTACCCCTTTTTCACTTCCCGAGCTGAGTCCTCTCCTTCTGGGTAGTTGGCTACGCGAGGAAAGTCTGCAATAGCCCGATGGTGAGCTGAAAGCTCTCCTCGCATTGTCGACGGGTCGCTGACCACCCTGAGTTTCTGTCAGCTCCTTCGACAAAACGAGGGAGGATCATCTGAAGTCCCTGCTCCAGTCGCGGCGGCTCGCAAGCTTATCCCTGCCGAGCTCGGCGACAACGACATGTCGGTCAGCGGTGCGCCTTCGTCCTCTCTTCCTTGAAATTTGACTTCTCAACTGATCTGCGGCATCCCACAAACGACTAACCCAGGCAAGCTCATCTCGGTCGCAAACTTGCTGGGCAAGATCAAGGAGCGAACCGAGGAGAAAGTCGTGCTAGTTTCCAATTTCACCCAGGTGCGACGGTGTTTCTGTCGTTGATGCTCGCCCGCCTTGCGCTGACGTTTGTCGGTGTCAGACGCTCAACATTCTCGAATCTCACTGCAAGAAGATGAGGTATAAGTACGAGCGTCTCGACGGGTGAGAATTGCTTTTTTTCTTTCTCATTCTTCCGACCGATGAGAGTATGAACGACCCGTTGTCTCCCAGCTCAACGCCGCAGGGGAAGCGCCAGGACATGGTCGACCGCTTCAACCGGAGCCCCCAATCGAGTAGTTTCATATTCCTCCTATCGTCCAAGAGTGGAGGCGCCGGCATCAACCTCATTGGTGCCTCGAGGCTCATCATGTTCGATTGCGACTGGTGAAACCTTTGATACTGCCCCTCATGCCTGAAACAGCGGCTGACAGATTCAACGACGGCGTATAGGAACCCCTCGACGGATCAGCAGGCTATGGCGCGTGTGCACCGAGACGGACAGAAGCGCGACGTCTTCATTTACCGCTTCATGAGTGAGTGTCTTTCCCTTCTCAAAAACATTCTCTTCTTTTCTGACTCTATCGCACCATTCACAGCCACGGGGAGCATCGACGAGAAGATCTACCAGCGGCAGGTCACGAAGATGGGCCTCTCTGGGGCGCTTCTTGTAAGTCTCGACCTGTCCAAATATCTTTGTCTTGTGTGCTCATATTCTTTACTCTCAGGGTGAAGGCAATGCAGACGTCTTGGAAAAGTCGAACAACAACGGCAGCGACAGTTTCAGCCCTGAGGAGCTTGTGCGTCTTCGCCTGCTTCTATTTTAGACTCGTCAGCGACTCACCCTCGTTTCTCCTGGTAGCGCGACCTCTTCACCGTCCAGACGCGCACGTCCTGCCAGACGCATGACCTCATTGACTGTAAGTGCCTCTATGAGGAGCTTGAAGATAACGACGACGACGGCGATGACCGAAGCGGCCCTGGGTCCGTTATGGCCTCCGGTTCCACGACTCCGAGCGCACGGTCAAGCGTCAAGTCGTCGAGCGTCGCACCTTCGGACAGCGAGGACGATGACGAGGCGTACATCACCACGGCGTCAAACATCCGACCGGAGAAAGCGGAAGCCAAGGTGCGCAATGGACGTCGCCCTCTCTTCGTTGCCAGACGGACTGACTGCTCACTTGGCGTGCTTCATCCAGAGGAAGAAGTCAAAGATCGACAAGCTCGCGGCGCTCAAGGACTGGACGCACATTGATGGTCTCGCCCCGAGCACGTACTCAGGCGTTCAAGACGACATCCTGTGTGTTGGCTTTCTCTTTTCGATTCACGTTCAGCTGCTGATTCTGAGCTCGCCTCAGGAGGGGTATCCTTACGATGTACCAAAAGTTCTACCCAGCTCCGGCAACCAGTGCACCCATGGCCAGTTCGACCCAGAAACAGAAGGCCGGGGCGTCTCCCGCTCCCCACTGCCCTTCATCCTCGACCAAGAGGAGGCGCGGTGCTATCGTTATTGAGAGCGATGAAGAGGAGGAGCAGGGGCAGGGAGAGGAGGATAACTCCGGCTCCAGTTCGGACTCGGACTCGTATATCTCGGTCATCGATGATCGTGAGTGCCCGACCTCTTGCACTTCCCTCACCTGTCTCGCGAGAGTCTGACCTCCATGATCTGTTCCACGCTCCAGCGGACTTCACCGCCCCCCGGAGCCCGTCTTCGTCCGACGACGAGCGTGCCGCCCGCAGGGCGAGCAAGAAGGCGAAGAAGCCGCCGCAAAAATCCATCCTCAACACCATCGACACCATCGACACCATAGACGTCCTCAACGTTCATGACGTCGAGGAGGAAGAGCAGACTCAGCGAGCGATGCCATGTTTCTCAGCGACCTCCGACCAGACCGGTGGCTGGGGCGGCGTTGATCTTGCGAGCATGGCTGCTAAGGGGGAGGGTGGACGAGTAAGTGGCTGGCTCTCTCATTTGGGTAGGCCCTCGCACTAGACTGACGTCTTCTCACTTCCAGATCTCCTTCCTCTTTGAGCGCAACAGTCTGCCCTCTGATTCACTGTAAATTTTGCATCCTGCTTGCTTGTCTTGTCTTTCCGCCTCTTCCCCCTTCTTTGCATCTCTTTCGCCTCCTCCATCGCTTCGCTACGCATCCCACAGCTCTACACGTTTCATGTCCAGCCTTATTCAACTCTGAAGAGAGGAAGGGCCCCGAAGCCCTTTGCCCGGAAACATCAAAGACTTCTTTGGTCACTCTTGCTGCCCCTGTCAGTCGAGTGATGCAATTGAAAATCCGTCAGGGGTCTGCACGACGTGCGCTCATGCAACCCAACGCAGGGACCTCGCTCGCTCCCGTCCACCTTCCCACCATTAGTCTTTCCCTGTCCTCTCCCAAAAGTTCCACCCACTCCGCCTCTACCTCTGGACGACCCTCACGATGATATCTCCTCTCGTCGGCCTTGTTCTCCTCGCCCTCCCGCTCACGACTTCGCCCCGTCCGCTCACCGCCGTGCCCGCCGACGCTCTCGTCTTCCGCTCGTCCTCGACCTTGTCGTCTTTCGCCATCGCCTCATCGTCATCTTCCTCGCTTGGCCAGGTTTGCCCTGGATGCACAAGCTTTGGCGATGTGGTCCAGGTATGCTTCCTTCAAGCCGGAGCTGGTGGTGACTTCAACAAGACGCTCGGTAAGTCGCTGTTCTCAAGGATCGAGAGGGCGGCGGGGTTCGAGAGCTCGCTCGGTTGCCGCACGAACCCTCGGCGCTCATTCCGCTTCTCTGGGACTCATCCTCTTTACAGTCCCCTGCGTGTGCTCGACCGCCATTTTTGAGCCGCTCGGAAGTTGTCTCTCATGCGCTCAGACCGCCGCCCCGGAGAGCTACGCGAAGATCCTCACTGCCGCCAGACGTGAGTGACTACGCGCTTCCGCTCCTATTGCACCGATATGCACCGATATTGATCAATAACACAACGACAAAACGTCTCTAGAGATCGACGATGTCTGCTCCTCCTCAGCCTTCAATGTCTCCCTCGGTAACCTCACGACCGACACTGCCTCCTCGTCCTTCTCCTCTACCCTCGCCCCAGCGTCTGCGACGGCCGGTTTCCTCGCCGCTGCCTCAAGCCTCGCATCCGCCCTCCCATCCGCCGACTCTGCCTTGTCCTCGTCATCGACTTCGAGCGCGGGAGAGCCTGCGATGGAGCCGAGGAGCCCATGGATCATCTCGCTCCTCATCGTCGGTTACTTCGGCCTCGTTCATATCGCCTAAGGGATGAAGTTGGGGTAGCTAGTTGGCCTGTTAGTCATGCTTGGGGTTCTGTCTTTCTGTCTATCTTTTCTTCTTTTCTTTTTGTTCGATCAGGTCTCTCTCCTCTTCCTCCTCACCTTTCTTTGGTTATCCTTTCTAATGAGCACGACTCACACGACCCTATAACGAACATGGCGATGATTTCACACGCACGACGGGCGACATGGAGTTCGATGAAGCTAGGAACAGGCAGACGCAAAATTGAGTTGAACTTTGAGTTGCAGGTTATCAAGTTCAGATGATTGCTGGTTTCAGGGCTTGAGGAACGAGGTCAGAATGCAAATCCATAGCTGATAGGTAGGTAGCAGCAGGGCGCCAAGACCAGGAGGCACTCGACCGTTCACGGCAAGGTGTGATGCCGCCTCCCGAGCGCGCTTGCTCGCTTCGCCTGGAGCCGGATGAAAAACTTAGACCAACGTGGGACTTGAACCCACAATCTCCTGATTCGTAGTCAGACGCGATAACCAATTTTGCCAGTCGGCCCTGGAATGGAGGGGTGTGTGACGAAAGAGAAGATGGGACAGATTGTCTAATAATATAATTTTTAATGGGCCTATGTGCATACCACCACCAGGTCAACCCAGGTCACCCTACCTTATGCCTAGTGAATCAACTCACAAGCGTCTCCAAGAAGCCCTCAAGGCTCCCAAGGATCCCCCGGACCCTCCCTCTTCAGCAAAGAGAAAGAGCGGATCCGATGAAACCCCCAGCGTCCAGGACGCGACCAATATGCCCTCTCGCGTCGACGAACGTCCCCAAACGCTCGCCAACAAACCCACCCTCAGCCCACCTGCCCATCCGACCAGTCCTAGCAGCCCCAGCACTCCTACCAATCGTACCAATCGTACCAACCCTATCAACCCCCTCATCCATATCAGCCCCACGGCTCTCCTCTCCTCTCCCTCCCCCCTCCGCAGAACCCCTGCAACTCCCTCAGCTCGCCGTATCACGCGGTCGAGCTCAGCCATCAGCGACCTCAATGCCGCTCTATCCTCCACGTCCGAAGTGACGTGTCTCACTCCGTCTCGCTCTACAGGCGAGACTCTCCCTCAACAACCTCTCTTCGTCCCCGGCACCGCGTCGCCCGTGCCGGCGAACTCCGCCGGCACTCGCACTCGGGCCGCCGCGAAATCCCAGCCGAACGCCATCGGCCGCTCATATGCGAACGCCGCAAAACAGGCTCATTCTACAAACTCAGCTGCGAGGCAACGTGACTCGTCTGGCACCCAGCCCCAGTTCACCTTCGCCTTCGGAACCGATCAACAACCTCCGCAGGACAATACCCCAATCGCCCCAGCCTTGGCTACCAATCGCGGGAACTGTCTAGCCATCTCCGTCCCTCGAGATACCACTCCCCTCGAGATCTCTATCGCAGTTGGCAAGTGCGATGAATGGCTGACCACCCTGATCCGTCCTTTCAAGGACCCTAAAGATAGGATGCTCATCCAAGTCAAACCTCGAGAAAATGCTCAAGATATCCTGACCCAACTACAAGCCCTGCCGCTGAATGTGAGGGGGGTGAAACCTCAGATACACGCGTGCTACAATACCCAAAACAAGCTCCTACAGGAAGGCCTGCTGGTGAACTTCGAAGACGACGATGGAGCGGAGGAAGAGTTTCGCAAACAGGTAGAAGCCTCCGGAGACAGAGTCATCTTCTTCCAGCGTCAATTCCACCCCAGCGCACCCACCTCCCCAACTGGCCGGGTTAGAGTTCTGCTCGACCTCTCTGGCTCCAAGACGATGCCGAGGGCAAATGCTTTCACTCAGCAGTTCCCCGGCTGGGACAACTGTGATGTCTTGTTCAAACCCGTCCAGACTAGCTCTGCGACAAACTCTCCATCCCGTCCAGCCTCGACGTACTGCTACTACTGCCACTCTTTTGAGCACGCTCGTGTCAAGTGTCCCACCGCTCCAGAGTGTGGCGGATGCGGATCGCGCGCTCACCCTTCGACCCGATGCCCAGGTCGCCCGAAGGCAAACCTTCCAGCGAGTGCGCAAGCACCAACCGAAGGACCCCCCCAACGACCTGCCGCACCGGGACCAGACCTGGATGGATACCAGCTTGTACACAAATCCAAGAGGAGGTCACTGAACAGGCCGACTGAAGCCACGACGGAGGTGGCGACACCTCCTGCTCACGCCGACCCCTCCCACCCCCAATCAGAAGAAGCACCGCGCAATGCGGGCTCGCAACCCATTCGCACTCTGGGCGCCCTAGAGGAGGACAACGAGGGGGGTCTGGAGAGGACAGAAGACGGGATGCAGGTCGAAGACGAGCATCCACCTCCCACCCCACCTCCCCTGTCACCATCATCTCCTCCACCCTCATCCCCATCCCCGCCATCTTCGCTCCCCCTGAACCCACCCTCTACTCCTTCTCTTATCCCCTCCACGCCGTCCTCCCAGGCATCCATCGAGCGCACCCTCGTGACCTTGGCTGAAGCCGAGGACATGGAAGAATAATGGTGTACAACGATGTCCAGATCGTCGCGGCGAACATCCAGAGGGTGTTCACGCGAGATCGCGCCCGCAGTCTCCTCCTCTCTCTCTATTCACGATCCAAGGCTGACATATACCTTCTATCAGAAGTGGCATGCACAACACCAGATCAGGTGGTGACCTGGACAGCCGAATGTGAAGATATGGGCTTCGGCTCGATCTTTACGGTCGGATGCCAGACTGCCATCCTCTGGCGACATGCCTCCCGATTCCTTCCTCCCGATACCCCTCCGACTAGGACCAGATCCATCTCCCGCTCCTCTCCCATCTTACGAACCAACCTCACGGATGCCGTGTTCCTCATCGCCGGCGAAGCCGTCAGGGTGGCTGCAGTCTACGTCCCCTGCCGAGACAGCCAATCGAACGGCCGCTCGACAAAGGAGTTCCTCTCTACTCTTTCTCGCAAGATACCTGCCCACTCTGACATTCCTCTCCTTCTGGGCGGGGATTGGAACTGTGTGGAGGACAGCTACCTCGACGGGATGAGCCAGTTTACCCAGAATGCGGGAAAGGAGGAAATGTGCCGGCTGGTCCGGGACTTTGCCCTCTCTGACCCATACCGATCCCTATACCCGCTTCAGCGCGAATACACCAACTATACTGGCATCACGCGAGCAGATCGCCGCATTGATCGCTTCTACCTGTCCCCTCTACTCGCTAGCCGAGCCGTGCGACAGCGCTTCCTGCCACGCCCGACCGGCCATCTCTACTCTAGCCACAAGCCGATCGCACTCAGCCTCACCTTCCCCGGTGCAATAGAGCACGGTCCCGGATCGTACAAGATCGGAACACACCTTCTGAAGATTACCGGTTTTGTTGAGTACTTCCTCTACCACGTTCCCAAGTGGTACCAAGATGCGCTCACCGAGATCAGAGACCCCTTCGAGGCCTGGGACAAGACCAAGCTTCAGATAGCGGAGCATGCATCTGACATCTCAAGACACCTCGCCCGGATGAGCAGAGTGTCAGGCGGGGACCCACACAGGTCGATCCTCCAAGGCCACGCTCTCCGAGCCCACCTCGAACCAGTCAACACAAGCGAGTATGCCGTCAAGCAGCGACTCAAGATCGTCCGCCAGGCCGACACCATCGCAGCCCTTCGGCCACTCGACAACCCAGCAGCCGCAGCCGCCACACACAACGAGAACATTCTAGCTACAGCACACGCCTTCTACATGGCTCTCTATGAGACCAAGACGACGCCAGCTGCCGAGCACGCCAACGTCCTCCGACATGTCACCAAAACACTCGACGGCTCCCAAAGCCAACCCCTCGAGTCTCCTTTCGAACTGGACGAGCTCAGACGGGCCACGTTCAGATCGAACCGTAACAAGACACCAGGAAGTGACGGGATCCCCGTCGAATTCTACCAGGCCACATGGGCTGTCGTCGGACCGATCCTCCTCAGCCTACTGAACCTCGTCCCCGAGACAGGCCTCCGATCCGCCTCACAGCGCGAGGCCCATATCCATCTGATCTTCAAGAAGAAGGGAGATCGCGACCAGATTGCCAACTACCGCCCGATCTCGCTCATCAACGTTGACGCTCGCATCTTCTCCCTTGCCATCAACAGCCGCCTGCTCACCGTCGTGGACACTCTCATCGACGGGGACCAGACAGGCTTCCTCCCTGGCCGCGACTCGGGTCGCAACATCTCCTCTCTTCAGCTCGCCATAGACGACGAAGACCTCTTGCCTGGCGTCCTCGCCCAAGTCGACTTTGAGAAGGCATACGACAGAGTGTCGCACGACTTTGTTGGCCCCTGCCTCCGCCACATGGGGTTCGGTCCGCGCGCCGCCGCGTGGATCACCTCAACGATGACCTCTCAGACTGCTCGGCTCATGATCAACGGATGGATGGGTCAAGCCATCCATATCCGGTCTGGTGTCCGACAGGGCGATCCCGCGGCACCGACGATCTTCGCCCTCCTTCTGGAGCCGCTGGCGTGTATGCTCCGCCATCGCCTCCCACCGGCCAATCCGTCCCCTCTACATGAGCGGAAGGTCCTTCTCTTTGCAGACGATCTAAGTATCCGGTGTCGGACCTGGTCGGAGGTCGATGAGGCGACGGTCTGCCTCCGAGAGTACGAGAAAGCCGCAGCAAGCAAGCTGAACTACCAGAAATCACTCCTCTATCCGCTAGGGTCATGCCGGACGGATGCGCCTACGAGGTACCACGAATGGCGCGTCCAAACGCTTTCATTCGACTTCCTCGGCGTTCCATGCGGTCGCACGGTCAACGTGCCTGCTTGCTGGCGAGATGTCATCGGCAAACTGAAGGCTCGACTCGCGCGCATCCCGCTGCACGACCTCCCTCTCCTTGCGCGATGCAACGTCATCAACCAGTACATCTACTCGAAGATCATCTACCTGGACCGCTTCCTGCCGTGCCCAGACGATATCCTGGAAGACCTCGAGGCAACGGCCTACAAGTCCCTCTACCGATCGAAACACCACGACGTCAGCAGGGAGCGTCTGGAAACCCCTCGAGACCTCGGCGGCTTCGGCTTCACGCCACTCCGATTCCGGCTCATCAAAGCGCGCGCCCAGTGGGCTGGCGATGTGCTCTTCAGACCGGAGCTTCCCGCATCGATCCGTATTCGCAAGCGGATCATCCATACCATGAGCCTCGACCCAGGGGCTTATAGAATACTGACTCGCACCATCTTCAGGGATGGAGAGTTCATCAGTGGACCCCGGCCCGCCAATTTCAGCTGGTTAGGCGTATTCCTTTCCCCAGTGGAAGGTCAATGGTTCTTCCCAGCCGTCTGGTGGAATGCCATCACAAAGCTCCAAGGAGCTCTCCCTGCGCGATGCCAGGCTTACCTCCGGGCATGGTTCGAAGAAGTCAGCTTTGACATGAGCTATTGGAATCAAGACCGCTGGAGGAACGCTGTCCACTGGATGTCTACGTTCGGTACAGATAGCCAGTTGCGGCTGGGTCTCCACCCTGGCCACACAAACCTGGGCCGGCTGAACGTCCCTCGTGAGCCCCACGGCGCACACAGTCGTACTCTAGCCAACCGCGGCCTCATCATCCCAAAGGGGTGGCAAGACCACTTTCCGGCGCTTACCAAGATCGATTGGAAGCGTCAGTGGTGCCTGCTGAAGGCCGTGTCCCGAGCGTCGCCCGAAGACGTCGACTTGGCCCACCGCTTCTCGCTGTACAGCCTCCACCCAGGAAAGCATACTGCTGCGGCATTCCTCGCCGACGGCACCGCTACGCCGCACAACAGGTCCAAGCGATGTGCGCTGTGCCTGGCGGCCCCCGTTGAGTCCTTCTTCCACCTCTTCGACGAGCCGTGTCCCGTCGTGGGCGCTATCTGGTCGGCTGCGGCAGCGCATGCCTCTCCTTCACTCCCCTCCCATCCTCCCTCCCTCCAGACGCTTGTCTGCCCGACACCGTCGCCGCCGAGGGGGGTCTTCCTCTTCCACTGCATCTTTGTTGCCCGGACATGGCGATCCGTCCGGAGGCGGAGGTACAGCAAGATCGCAGCCCTCGATCCTGTCACGGACGAGGAGATCCGCAAGATCGCGTCTACGATCCGGCAGACACACTGGCAGTCGAGTACGAGGTGGATAGCTCGCAGGGACCAGATGGATGGAACTGCGGTCGGCGCCGACATCGATCCTGGGTGACAAGCAGGTCTGGGGTGGGGAAGTATGGCTGGTCCATAGCCACTGCTTGATGTAGCTGGTCATCTTAATATCTTACCTCTTTAATGGGCCTATGTCCACACCCATATATTGCTTTCCTTCTACCTGTTCTTTACTTTCGCTCTCCCTCTATCTGGATACTACTCGATATCTCTCATAGGGTTACCTCGTTCTCTACGTATCACTCATGATTCAAATACAAAAATGAATACAATCGAGGAGTTACATCGTGCCCCAGACTAATACCCTCCTCCTTGCCCGGCTGCTACCGAGTCCTTCAACGTCTCCCGTTTTCGCCCCTGCTCGCCCCGTCGACGACTGATGCTGCCACTGTCCTTGCGTTTGGCCCTTCTGCCGAGATTGTCGCGCCGTCCCCTCAGGGCACGATCGCCTCCCAGCACATGCCTATTGTTAGGATTGGCCCAAGGGTCAAGGGCTGAAGATAACGGGCGAAAGAGGGGCGTAGGTGGAGTAGTAAACTGAGATGCTGGCAGTGCACAGGCTCGCTTCGAGGCCTTGGGCAGGCTCGACGAATCCAAATGATAGCCAGAGTATAGATCAAAAGATACGATGAACTGAGCGTTCTATGGACTAGAGAGGAAAGGAACAATGAGTGTGTGACAGTGTGGCTGAAGAGTGGTCGAAGGTGTGGGAGCTGGGCAAACCAGGTCGAAGTACGCTGGCGCGGAACCCAGGTGGGCGGGTCCGCAAATTCTGACAGCCACATGGGCGCAAAGCCTATGTTATAGATCCGTGAGAGCCTGACATCCAGAACCGTTGTTGCGCCCTCTAACTGTCCAAGGATCGGCGACGACGCCCAGAAGATCGTTGCAGATGAAAATGAACCTAAAGAGATCAGCATGATCATCGTCGACAAACACCCTGAACGCTGATGAACATCCCTCCTACTCCTTTTCCCTACGCCCTCTTCCCAGGCAGCCATCGAGCGCACCCTCGCGACTACGGTCTTAGCAGGGGACATGGAAGAATGACGATGTCCAACGATCTTCAGATCTTCGCGGCGAGCATCCAACGGGTGTTCACGCGAGGTGTCAGGATCACGCTTCTGTTTCGCCATTGACCACTTAGTCTTAGGCGCAGTTGGGTATATTACGATCCAATTTACGATCTGATTCAGTGCCTTTAACCAGCCCACCTGTCGAAATGGTTAAAGAGGAATTCCTTCCTCGTACGAGGCCATGCTCACAATCTTCTCCTCTCCTCCCACTCTCTCCCTACTACTGACCTCTATCTTTTCTACGAAGTGTCAAAATCAACGGCTGGAACTTTCAGTCCATTCCAATTCGGTTCGGCGTTCGCCAGGGGCGACCCCGCTGCTTCGACCATCTCTGCCATCCTCCTAGAGCCACTCGCTTACATGCTCCGCAAGCACATGTTCCCCACCATTTTCTATGCACGCACTTCCCGAAAGCCTCTCCTCTTTGCAGGTGACCTCATCAATTGCTACCGGAGCTGAGAGGATGTTAAGGAGGCCACTGTCTGTCTCCGCGGGTTTGGGAAAGTCACGGCGAGCAAGCTAAACTACCAAGACTAACAAAACTCTTCCTGTCACACCTTCGGAGCCCGGCGTATCAACGCTCCAGCGATGTATTACGACTGGAATTTCCAGGCCGAGTCGGTCAAGTTAGGTTCCTGGGTGTCTCTTGCGGGCGTGAGAGCAACCCAGATCATATATGGACAGAAGTCATCAATACTCAAAAACCCCGCCCGTACCCTGCCCGTTTCACGACCTCCCGCTCACTGCTCGATGCAACACCATCAGCCAGTACATCTACTCGAAAAGTGATCCACCTCGACCCCTTCCTACCCTGACCCAAACCCTTCTTTCGAGATTACAACCTACAACACACTCTGGAGCTCGCGCCGCCCGCAAGTCCAAAGAGTTCGACTGGACCTCGCGCGAGCATGGCCACTTGGGCGGCTTCTCCTCGCCCATTTGCCGCATTCGTCCAGCTCGAACCCAGAGAATTTGCTACATCATCTTCCGACCAGAGTTTCCAGCCTCGATCGCATTTGGACTCGCCTCATCAGCACGATCCGGGGCCAGACAAACGCCTTCACGATTGATACCGTTGTCCGCAGGCCCGGAGGACTCATGGTGCCTGGCCTGGACGTCACCCTCAGCTGAGCAGGACTCTTCGTCTCCCCAATCACCTGCCCTCACCTCTCCTGGTGCTACCGCCCCTTCCACAAACTGTGACGCACTCTCCCCGATCGCTGATGCGCCTACCTAGACGCCTGGAACAAGGAGCTCGACCTCGACGCTAGGTATTGGGACTTGCGGCTTTGGAGAACAATCTACCTAAACACCAATGATCTCTAGATCTCTTCTCTGCCTTCAAGGATCCCTATGTGTCTCCCCACACGGCATGCGTCCATCTCGACATCTCCGACAAGCCCGCCCTACGCGTCGCCCTCCGGCTGGCTGAACACTCCCTCATCATCCCGGATGGCCGGAAGAACGACCTCCCAGCTCACACCAGCGCTATCACTCCCTCCCATCGACCACGGTCGTTGTAATTTTGCCTGAAGGCGATTAGATGATTAGAATATGAAACCCCTGCCCCACTGCCACCCATTTTTTGGACCTGCGAGAAGGCTACCTTCAGAGTGTTGAAGGTCAAGGTTCGCCCCTGGGGTCCAATGTGGATGCAAGCTTACATTATATAGCTACTCGACTCTGCCCGCTTATATAGGTTTTACCTAGTGGCGTAGAAAGTGCTAGAAATGTGAGGAGAGATGGATGACTAATCGGATGACTGACTAAGCAGGAGAAAAGCTTTCTGGACCATAGGTCTCCGCGAGTCGCTCCTTCCAACACAGAGCCCTCATCCAGATATTAAGTGCGAGTCGCCGCACACGACCCCCTCTATCATTCGCTTACGATCGGATACAAATGGCTACAGTACGAGAAGCGTATTCGTGCAGGCTACTTAAAGCCATAGAGTTTCCTCAGAAGCGTCGGACTATGGTCGTGTACTTTAAGTTGAGGGTGACTCGATATTGAATTTGTTTATATTTAAGTCAAACATCAATCGAAGAGAGCGGCATGACCCTATGGGCAAAGACGAGAGTGAAGAAGGAGAGCGGGTCTAGCTGAGAGGGAGAGGAGGGGAAGAGGGTGTATAGATGAGGAGGGAGTGGAGGGAGGAGGCAGAGCAGTACAGTAAAGAGGGAGGGGGGACAGGAGGAATAAGACCACGGAAAGGAAGGGGAATGAGAAGAGCAGACCAAAATTACATGCCGACCGTCCGGGATTAGAATTTTAATAAAAAAAGGGCGCAATATACAATATGTAGCTTGTCCAGACGTGAACCACATTCCTTCGAGCCACGCTACGCTGTTGGAGTTGGCAGCTGCAGCGCTATACCTTCGTAGGCTCTTAGCTTCCGCGTCTCGGCGGTTTTTGGACCAAGCCTTCTTGGGTTCTTCGCATCTATGCGTTTCTTACACGGAAGACTGTGCTGAGATGTACCCTTGTGCGCCTGTAAGGGATCAGGCCATGCAGTTGCGGGGGCCATTTTGATCCGCACATACGACCGAAAAAAGATGCAGTAATGCATGCCGTCAATACGCGGTGGCCATCAGGGCACAATCGAGCGCCCAATGTTGACCCTGACATTGAACTTGCCTGGGATGAATTGAAAATTGTCTTTGCGGAGCGAACGCGCAGAGCAGCACAAACGAGTGTTTGTTTGATGACTAATTCGCCACGTCGTTATCGACCGGCCCATATTCGTGAGATCTCTTAGTCGCTTTCGCAAACCTAACCAATATCTGAGAACTTCACTCCGCCGTCACCCTGAACTGGCCTCACCACGCTCCGAAGCGCGGGAGAATGGGCCAAGAGTGCCGTTGTCAAGCGGAGAGATGCATGACGTGAGAAGAGGGAGACCGGCCGCCGGGTTAGTTGGCGACTTTAGCGTTCTGGCTGGCGACGTGTGGTGGGGGGGACGCGCGGCGCCGGTGTGCGATCTTGGCCCCTGCGTGGGCCGAGCTTCCTCGGACGACACATGCATGAGTGCGCTCGGGACGCGCTTGCGCTTGCGCTTGCTTGCGAGCCTGCAGGAGAGGGCAGGGGAAGCGAGCGGTGAAGCGAGCGAAAGCCAGACTCGACCAGGTCCATCATCTACTTCCGCTTGGATTCCTGACTTCGTCTTCGGTTGCTGCTACCAACCGGCACCTCACCGCCAACCTCCTCTCTCGCTTCTCTCGCTTCGTCCCAGGCTCGGTGCCCTCGCCGTCAACCACCACAGTCTCTTTCTCTCCCCTCCCCTTTCACCTTCATTCGCCAACACTTGCCTTAGCGCTCCACAACATTCTGCTTCCCTCTCTGCCCACCTCGCCTTAACCTTCCCCTCACGCCGCCGTTGATGGCCGCTCAAGACGCTGCCTCGTCCTCCACCGCCTCGGAGAAAGAGGCCAAATTCTCTCGTTGGCCTCTCAAGAGGAAGATCGCCGCTCCTTCCGCCACACTCACAGCGGACCCTAAGGCTGGCGCCGTCGCCGGCGGCGCCGACCAGGTCGCACTTGAGGTCGACAAAGACGTTCCCCCCAAGGAGCCAGCGCCCGAGGCTGTGGGGCTTTTCCAATTGTTCCAGTATGCTACTCGGGGCGAATCCGTCATCATGATCCTCGGTCTCGTTGCGGCAGGTGAGTCGCGTCTCTCCTGTGTCTTGTGATCGATTGAGCCGTGCAGGAGTCTCGCATGAGCGCGTCGTCCAAGTATGCGCCGCCGCGCCAGCGGAGCTGTCGGCGCTCGCTTTGTCGTTATGGCTTGCGGGCGAGAAAGGAGGGCCTTATTTTCTTTGCTCTTGACGAGGGCAAGGACAGCGACCGAGCTATGTGTGCATCTTCATCGCCACTAGCGTTTGCCAAGGTCCACCGAGAAGGGTGCCGAATGCAGCAACGGCATAAACCGAGGGAGGGGGGATTGCGCGGCCTGTTGCGCCCGGCCGGCGTGAGCAGCCAAATGCCGTCGTCCGCCGGTTGTCGATCTCACGCCTCGGCGGCATCGGCGGCTCGAAATTCGCAAGCCCTCCTCGCACGCCTCCAACTGCTTTTAAGCCGAGGTAACGGCAGCGGCCCGGAATGGACCTGCCGATGCTGTACTGCCTCTTTCAGCTTCCTGCGCTGCTCTCTTGTCATGTTTCCCTCTCTCGTACGATCTCCGGAAGCGAGCTCGGAGCCTACCTTCCCGAGCGGCCTCCAAGCGAGCATGGTAGATGATCTGCATGGACGCTAATGCGCATGCCGAGGCATCGCCCTCGATATGCCAAACATGGCCCACTGTATCTGCGGTCGGCCGTGTGGCCATTCACACCACAGAGCGCGCGCGTGTAGCGAGTTATTATTGCCGCCACTGACGCCCCTTTGCCCTTGCGATGCCCTTCCAGCCGCTGCTGGTGAATATCTCCTTTCCCTCGAATGCTCGCGAGCCACCGCTGAAGTGATCGTGTCATGATACTAGGCGCCGCCCAGCCTTTGATGACCCTGTACGCACACAACCTGCATCATGTCTTCCACGCCCGCTGCTTGTCACTGACTTCCCCTCCCCCACAGCATCTTCGGCAAGCTCACAGGATCCTTCGTTGAATTCACCACCCTCGTCACTACCATAAAGGACAAGGGCATTACCCCTGAACTTACTGAGCAGCTTCGCCAGGCTGCTGTCACCCTTCGTCATGTCGCTGCGAAGGACTCACTATACCTGGTCATGTAAGCACAAAGCTAATATCTAGCGGCCAGAGTCGTCATCTGATATGTGATGATTGCACAGCATCGGAATCGGAATGTTCTTCGCCACCTGTGAGTTCCTTCTTCCTGCGCCACGCCATGCTATTGCCTGACGACCATTGCCCCTCTCTGTACAGACTTCTTCGTGTGTTTTCCGCGTCGTCTTTCAGCAAGCCGGCACACCTGACCGATATTTGTGTTCCACACACAGATGGGCGCCTGGGTGTATACAGGAGAGCTCTCTTCTAAGCGGATCCGTGAGAAGTACCTTCAGTCAATCCTTCGCCAGGACGTCGCCTTCTTTGATAACCTTGGCGCCGGAGAGGTCGCGACACGCATCCAGACCGGTTTGTCTTCTTCCTCTTCTTGGGTGAAGGAGTAATGTTGATGAATCCTTTTTCTAGACACTCACCTTATCCAGACTGGTATCAGTGAGAAGGTCGCCATGGCCGTCTCGGTATGCACGCATCTCATTCTTCTGCCTCTACGAACATATTTGATGCTCTACCGTACCTCAACAGTACATCTCCACCTTTGTCACCGGTTTCGTCCTCGCCTATGCCCGATCATGGCTTCTCTCGCTTGCGCTCTCGGCCATCCTGCCGTGTATTGCCGCGACGGGTGCCTTCATGGGCATCTTCAGCACTCGGTACAAGGAGGCCAGCCTGAAGCACATTGCCGATGCTGGATCCCTAGCCGAGGAAGTCATATCGACCATCCGCACTGCTCAGGGTAAGTTGTAGTGCTGGTGCGACGGCGTTGCGCCCCCAAGGTTGACTGTCATCTCCGCCCCCCCAGCCTTCTCGACCCAGAAGAGGCTTTCCAACAAGTTTGACATCCACATTCGCGAGTCCGAGATCGTTAGCATCAAGATCGGTGTTGTGACGGCCGTCGGGCTGGGAATTATGTGTGCGTTATACGCCCGTCGTCCGCCAACTGCGCACGCCGGTCCCGTTGACCCTCTGCTAACCTTCTCCAACATCATAACAAAGTTTTCGTAATCTACTCTGCGTACGCCCTCGCTTTTGCCTTCGGAGGAGTCCTCATCACACAGAAAAAGGCCGACGCCGGGGTGGTCGTCAACGTCTTCCTCGCGATCCTCATCGGTTCCTTTTCACTCGCCATGCTCAACCCGGAGATCCAGGCCATCAATAACGCCCGGGGTGCAGCCGCCAAGATTTTCCAGTCCATCGACCGGATCCCGACGATCGACTCGCACTCGGAAGAAGGCCTCAAGCCGGCCGAGGTCATAGGTGACATCTCTTTCGAGGACGTCAAGTTCTACTACCCGTCCCGTCCGGGAGTCCCTATCCTCAAGGGCCTCACTGTTGACTTCCCTGCGGGCAAGACGGCGGCGCTCGTTGGATCTTCGGGGTCGGGAAAGTCCACGGTCGTCTCGCTTGTCGAGCGGTTCTACGATCCAATATCGGGTGTCATCAAGCTCGATGGCCGTGACATTAAGACGCTCAACGTCACTTGGCTCAGGCAGCAGATTGGTGTGCACTTCGAAGTCTTCCTGACCCTGGAATAAGGCTGATCGATGGTGGTTCGCCCTCACTCAGGTCTCGTCTCGCAGGAGCCGGTCCTCTTTGCCACGACCGTCCGCGGCAACGTAGAATATGGACTGTGAGTCCTATTAACTTCTCTGTTGTTCCTAATTTCCCAGTTGAATTGGTTCTTCCACCCTTCAGCATCGGCACCCAGTTTGAGCACGCGCCGAGCGAGGAGAAGATGAAACTCGTCCACGAGGCTTGCGTCAAGGCGAACGCTGACGGATTTATCTCGGCCCTTCCCGAGGGATACAACACGGTCGTTGGAGAGCGCGGCATGCTCCTTTGTGCGTATCCGAGAATGCAGGGGTTCCATCCGGCAACTGACTGATTCCTGTCCATTGCAGCTGGAGGACAGAAGCAGCGTGTGGCCATTGCCCGAGCCATCGTTTCTGACCCCAAGATTCTTCTCCTCGACGAGTGAGTCGACATTTGACCGCTTTCCATGAGGAACCAAAAGCAGATCTGACCATTCCTTGTTGCCTTTCTTGCAGGGCCACTTCTGCGCTCGATACCATGTCCGAGGGCGTCGTTCAGGACGCGCTTGACAAGGCTTCGCACGGAAGGACCACTATTACGATGTGTGCTCATCTCTTTGTCATGTTTCTTCAAATCCACTTGTCCACTGACTGCTCTCCTGCGCTCTCCCTCGACAGTGCCCATCGCCTCAGCACGATCAAGGATGCGCACAAAATCCTAGTCATGGGAGGTGGCGAGATCCTCGAGTCCGGCACTCACAACGAACTTCTTGCGACTGAGGGCCCCTACGCTAACCTTGTAGCGGGCCAGAAGCTCGCCGCCGCTGAACAGAAGGCCGCAGCCGTTGCTGGCACAGCTGAGGACGACTCTTCCTCGGATGAGGCCCATACTCTCCTCCCGGCCATCGGAGCCAATCCGATCGAGAAGATCGTGTCATCTAAAGACGCCGAGGAATTCACCACAAACGAGAAGTCACAACTCGAGCGGACCGCAACAGGCCAGACATCAATTTCGAGCCAGATAATGAGTCAGCGGGTCGCGAACAAGATGGAAGCCCCTAAGCGCTCTGTCTATGGCTGTAAGTATGCCATCTTGCGGTCACTAGATAAAAAGCGTCACTGACGGTTGGTCCCCCATCTTTAGACCCTTACCTTGCCAAACGGATGTACCAGTGAGTATTGGCTGGGTGAAGTTTTTCTCACTGTGTGCTCACGCTCGATGCCTATTGAAAGCATGAACGAAGAGAACACTCGCTTCTATGTCATTGGCTTCGTCGCCAGCGCTCGTGAGTCCTCCAGCTCTATAATCGCTCGATTATCTTGATGCTCAGCTTTCTTCCCCAGTCTCCGGCTGCGTCTACCCTGCATTTGGCATCCTCTGTGCGTCTAAAAAGTCATCATCTATATTTGACATGCACCGATGCTGAAGCTGGCCCTCGCCCCATCCAGACGGAAAGGCCCTTACCGGCTTTTCGTCCGATGACAATAAGGCCATTCGCGACAACAGTTATAGGAATGGTCTCTGGTTTTTCATGTGCGTGTGCTTCTTACAGGTCACTCTTCCCGTTCTGTCAACTTGACACTGCCTTCCCCTTAGCATGGCCATCGTCGCCGCCGCGCTCATTGCTGTTCAGAACTATTGCCTCGCCGTCTCGTCCGAGACGCTCGTCGCCAAGATTCGCTCCAAGTCGTTCCGCGCCATCCTCCGGGCCGACATCAGGTACTTTGACGAGGAGAAGAACTCGACGGGAGCCCTCACCTCGGGTCTCGCTGACAACGCGCAGAAGATCAGCGGTCTCGCTGGCGTCGTGCGTTCTACCCTGCCCCCGCTAGCTCGGAACCAAGAAGTTTTAACTTAACGTTTCTCTCCTCTCGCAGACTCTCGGCACAATCATTCAGTCCTTCGCGACCGTCGTCTCGGGCATGATCATCGGTCTCATCTACGGCTGGAAACTCGCTCTCATTGGCATTGCCTGCATGCCGCTCATCATCAGCGCTGGGTACATCCGTCTCCGTCTCGTCGTACTCAAGGACCAGAAGAACAAGGTGGATCGGTCTCGTGGTGTTCTCTGAGCTCGGTCTTTGCTAACCTCGCTTGTTCATTTCAGGTCATGCACGAAAACAGTGCCCAACTTGCCTGTGAGGCTGCTGGTGCCATCAAGACGGTTGCCTCGCTTACCCGTGAAAAGGACGCCTGTAACGTATACAGCGAGTCGCTCAATGTTCCTCTCCAGGCCGCCAAGAAGACGTGCGTCGGGTGCGTCGTGTGCGAATTAGAACAAAGCGCTGATAGGCGTATGCGCTTCCAGTCTCGTCTACTCAAACGGGCTCTACGCTCTGTCGCAATCGATGGCCTTTTGGGTCATCGCATTGGTTTTCTTCGTTGGCTCCCGCTGGATCGCCGACGGCTCATACACGCTCAATCAATTTTTCGTCGCCCTGATGTCGGTCGTCTTTGGAGCCATCCAGGCAGGAGTGAGTCAGACCCTTCAGCGAGAACGTCGCGGACGGCCTCTGACCTCGCATTTTTCCTTAGAACGTCTTCTCCTTTGTCCCTGACATGTCGCAGGCGCAGTCAGCTGCTAGCGCTGTTCTCCGCCTGGTCGACTCTGTCCCGGAGATTGACGCCGAGTGAGTGGTTCATTTTGAACTCGGGCGTGCGCCGACATTTCTCCGCCCTTCTGCCAAGCCACACGCCTGTTGTACTATGGCCATGTAAGCTGACGTCTCATCTCTCGTTCAGGTCCACCGAAGGCATCATCCTCAACCGCGCCGAGGTCAAGGGCCAGCTCATCTTCAAGAATGTCCACTTCCGCTATCCCACGCGTCCCGGTGTCCGCGTTCTCCGCAATCTCAACCTCGAGATCCAGCCTGGAACGTGTAAGCATCGCACGCCCGAAAGTACTCTATCCCCCTCTAATTTGTTGAGTACTGACACGAATCCCTTCCTCGCCCCGCAGACGTCGCCCTCGTCGGCGCCTCCGGATGCGGCAAGTCGACGACTATTCAGCTCGCCGAGCGATTTTACGACCCTCTTTCGGGCACCATCACGCTTGACGGCATCCCGCTCGGCAATCTCAACGTTCAGTCGTTCCGTGAGCAGCTCGCGCTAGTTTCGCAGGAGCCGACCCTCTATGCCGGCACCATCCGCTTCAACATCCTCCTCGGCGCCATCAAGCCCGAATCTGAGATCACCCAGCAGGATATTGAGGAAGCGTGTGCCAAGGCCAACATTCTTGAGTTTATCCAGTCCCTCCCGGATGGATTTGAAACGGAGGTCGGCGGCAAGGGAGCTCAGCTCTCCGGAGGGCAAAAACAACGTCTCGCCATCGCTCGTGCTCTTATCAGAAACCCTCGGGTACTCCTACTTGATGAGGCCACGTCAGCTCTGGATTCATCTTGTATGTTCTGTATCATTTTTGGTGTGCTGAGTGGGTTTGGTTTGTGATCCTGACGATTTATCGCCTCCTACAGCCGAGAAAGTCGTTCAAGCCGCGCTGGACGCTGCTGCCAAGGGCCGCACCACCATCGCCATCGCTCATCGACTCTCCACTATCCAGCACGCGGACCGCATCTACTTCTTCAAGGATGGGCGGATCGCCGAGGCTGGTACCCACCAGGAGCTGCTTGCGCTCAAGGGCGGATATTGGGAGCTCGTCGAGCTACAATCGGTGAGTGCCTTGCCAACCCCGCGTGCAGTCAATCCTTCATTGACATCCCTTATTTCTCTTACTCTCAGCTTTCGAAGAACCACTAGAAGCTGGCACCTGTCTCGTTTCCTTTGGTTTTCTTTGAACGCGCCTGCAATAGAGGCACTTCTGCTTTGTCTCTCCCTCTCGCCTTGCATTTTGGTACATAATCTTTCACAGACCCACTCTCTTGCTACTGTATCACTTGTGTTTACACGGGTCTTATACATGCTCAGTCGTTCCCTTGTTTGGGAAGATGGTGGCTGGTTCTGAGAACGAGCGAAGGGATAAGGCCCGCAGGCGGAGCACATGCGCACTGGGAGAGGCAGTTGGTACAATGGCCGACCCACGTAAAAGCGTTTATATCTCAGCGTACGATTAGTATCTATGACAGCTCAGAGAGAACGTGTGGAGAGAATGGAAGGGCGTAAGGCTCGGTCACGTGGAGGGAATTGACCAAGGCTGTTGTTGCATGTTGCCCCCTTCCGTGTCACATCAGCTTCGAAGATTGTATACGCTCTTTTTTGTGAGGAAGGCAGGCAATAGAGCCTCTCCAAGTGGGTACATTAAGACAACTTACGAGACACCGGCTTGTCTTGATGGGATTGAGGACCTCGAGGAGCCTTCGGTTTAAGTCCTTGTCGAGGCAGAACATACCAAACGCCCCTCATTGTGGCGCTAACAGAGGATCAGGAAGATGAGAACGAGGACAACGAGGATGAGGTAGGGGCGTAGGATAACGAGGCAATAACTCGATGATATCTGGGGAGAGCGACTGGCTCCTGCTTTAGGATCAGACAGCACAGCAGCTGAGCTGATCGCTCTTGCTCAGCTTCCAAATTCCCGCTCGAACAGTTCCTTCATCCCCTCCTCTTATCCTGACACCTCGCCTTACACATCAAGTAATTAAACTTCTTCTCTCCGTCAGCTGCTGGAGGTATGGGTTACATCTAAAGGAAATCACCTCCTTGTCAGAACGCTCGTCAACTCTGTCCGCCTCCTCGTCAAACCACCATTAGTTAGTGGCGCGCACCAATGCGCCTGGTTGCCGCTCCCTCTCTCCCCTTTTTTACTTCACACAATGCACATAACAACAGTCCGGTCACGACCGACGCCAGCATATTTAGACCTAGACAGTCTGAGCGACCGTGCTCAATATGTACTTGTTCTCTTCTTCTCGATTCTCATGACGCCCTTGAACTCAAGCATCCATGTGCCGAACGAAGCGAGAGGGCGGTGAGTGATGACGAAGACTGCTGGTTCAGCTCAGTCGAATGCCATCCTGTGGACTGCAACGACATAGATTCACCAGTCTCCAGTACGCAGTCGAGATGAATTGGAGAAGTAGCGCTTCGTAGACGTAAGGGCCGGCTGGGAATGATGTGGGCCGGAACTGAGACCTCCGGCCCGGGTCAAGAGGTTGCATGTGCGCTTGCGTAGATGGTTGGTAAGAATTCATCGAGAACTGCACCGGCTTCGTAGGTGGTTGGTAAGAAAGCTTAAGGAGAGGCCTTGCTTGAAATACCGTATGCACGTTGGCGATGCAATTGAGCGGGCCGGCGAACCGCGCGCGAGTAGGAAGCGCACGGCTTAGCAAGATCGCCCTGCCAGAGCTGAAAGATGGTCGTGGTGAAGGGAGCGATCAAGCTTTACTCTCTGTATTGCCGAACTGTCGGCACTCGCCGACATCACTAAGCCGGAGAGCTATGCCGGTTCGGCAGCCTCTCCTCAACTTCCCCACTCGCCCACTCCGGCCCGAGGAATCTCTTCCTTCATGCGCCCAACGTCCACCAGCTCTTGTCGCCTTGCCTTTCTGTCCCTGGACCTCCTCGCCCAGTAACCGTCCCGCGAGACCGAGCTCTCAGACAACCGTCACGCCCATTGAGCCGCTTGCGTCTGTGCCTCCTACTTCGATCCAGCCTATAGTCAGCAAACGCTTAGTCGCCGGCCAAATCGATTTCACTTCGTCCTCTCGCTTCACCCGCCTTCTCCTCGCACATGTCCTACAACCCCTCTCCAACACCGACGCTCGCCCAGCTCGACATGCACGCCACGAACGGGACACGACTACCAACGTCGCTCTCTTATGCGGATGATGAGAAGAAGGCTGGTCTCGGAGAGGCGTCGTCGGTTCTGCCACCGCCGGCTTCGGCCGAGAACGAAGTTGACGCCTCCGCCGCTCGATGCGAGAAGGGCGACGACTCGATGCAAGAAGACGAAGTCGAAGCCATCGTGGGCGACCCCGTGGCCGCCGCCGCGGCGGACGCGGGGATCTACTTCCCAGGCGATGAGGGAACACTTCGGGCATGGCTCGTCGTGTTGGGCGCCCTCCACATTACGTGTTGTACCTTCGGTGAGCAAAGAGGTGGCGGCTTGTGCGAGATGACTGCGCGCTCAGCGACTGACCAAGGCAACTCTTCATCCTTGCTCTCCACGTGGCTCTTTTCTGTTATTTTAAGGCGTCACAAATTCATGGGGTGTCCTCCAAAACTACTACAAAACGAGTCTTTTGCAAAGCTCGAGCGAATCCTCGATGTGAGTCATCGCTCGCTTCCTCTTCCGATCGCTCAATCCGCACGTGACTGACGTTTTTCTCCCGTTCTTCGCTCTCGCGAAAGATCGTGGATTGGGAGCTTGCAGTACTGTGCCATCTTCCTACCTGCTGTTGTAATGGGAAGACTGCTGGATACCGGTTCGTCGAGACCTTCCTTGTTGGTGGCTCGCCAGTCCCTCTCTGACCGTTAGTTCCGACCCTTTTAGGCACCTTCATTCTCCCCTTCACAATCTCCGCCTCCCTATACACCGTTTCGTTCTTCATCACCGCTCAGTGCTATCAGCTTTGGCATTTTATTCTCGTTCAGGGCATCCTTCTCGGCCTCTCGGCGGGGGTCATGTTTGGTCCTGCGCTCGCTATCGTTGCACGTGAGTCTCAAGCCTGATACGACAACTCATGGTTGGCGTGCTGATAGGCTTCCCTTGAGACAGACTGGTTCCACCTCCGCCGCTCGCTCGCCTATGGAGTTGTGAGTCTGCTTGTCGCCCCGCCGCTCCGATCATGTCTGAGTTTCTTCTCGAAGGTCGCCTGCGGCTCTTCCATCGGCGGTACAGCCTTTCCCATTATGATTCGTAAACTCATCCCCAAGATTGGCTTCCAGTGGACGATGCGCATCCTGGGCTTTGTGAGTCTCTCATACAGGCTTCGCTGAGGCCTCTCCATTGATTCGTTCTGTGAAGATCATTCTCTATTGCACCTCGTTCGCGTACTTTACCCTCCGACCCCGGCTGCCGCCCAAGAATGTCAGTCTTCATCCTTGTCAAGCGCCTTTCGGACTTCACTAACTTACGTCATTTAGGTCAAGGGCGGCATGTTCAACTTGGCGGCTTTCAAGAAGCCAGCGTTCTCGTGAGTCTTTACATCTCTTGTTTGTACAACCTTAAACCTCTGACGCTTTCGTGGTCGCTCACAGAGCATATGTCGCTGGTTGCTTTCTTGTCGTAAGTGTTACCTAAGAAATGACTCACTCAGAACTGGCGCTGATATTCTGCTCTTAGATGATGGGCCTTTACACTCCTCTCAGTACGTCCTCAAAGCTTTATATTGGGATTTCTGCTTCTAACCGGTGATCTCTCCTTCGTCAGCTTATCTCGACGTCGATGGCTCCCGTCACGGCCTCGGCGAGTTCGCATCCTACCTCATTTCCATCGCCAACGCTTGCTCTCTTGCCGGCCGACTCATTCCCGGATTTTACGCCGATAAAGTGGGACCCGTGAAGTTTGTCGCTTGTTCATCTCTTGACGCCGGATACAAATGCTGAAGACTTTGTCCCGCTCAGCATCCTCATCCCGTTCTCCTTTGTCTCGGGCGTCTTGGTCTTCGCCTGGCCCTTCTGCACGACCAAGGCTGCTCTCATCGTCTTCTCCATCATTATGGGCATTTCTACAGGGGCATTCGTCTCCCTCTTCTCTCCCGGTGTCGCCCAGCTTGGAGAGGTGCGCCCCGATTTACCATCGTTCCCTCGACGTCGGTTGCTGACACTGTACCCGTATCTAGACCGCAGACATTGGTCGTCGTATGGGCATGCTCACGACGTGCCTTTCCGTCGCCGCCCTCGTTGGTCCCCCAATATCCGGAGCGTGCGTTCTCGTTCCTTCCTTTCTTCCTCACCTCGTCACACCCTAGTTGACCGCTTCTCCTCTAGTATCCTCGCACTTCGCGGGTCGTTCCTCGACGTCGCCGGCTACGCTGGGTCCGTCGTCTTTCTCGGAACAGGCGTCATGCTTTACTCAAGACATTGCGTGCTGGGCAAGGTCTGGGGCAAGATGTGAGCTGCGGTGGGGGGAATCATGCAAAGATCAAAACAAAAAGGGATGGAAAGGCGAAGGGGCCTTCGTTGAAAAGGCGGGCGAATCTGTATTTGTTTTATGAACACACTTCAGCATCATCTTTAATTTCAACCTCATGCCTCGAGCGAATTCAGAAGACCGAGAATTTCGTGCAGGACTCGATATTCATCATCAAAGAGCATGCGGGCACTTTTGTTGTGACAGGGCGTTCGAACATCGGGCTCTTGATGAGCTTGTTGATCAGAAAGGATGTAAGCTGGGAGAGGCGCACTCTAAATGTCAACTTTGTTCGGTCGAGTTGGCAACAAAAGCTTTCGGGATTGGCGAACAATCTCGGCCTAGCAGGGCTGGCAGAACGATCTTGTAGTATTGGTACTCGGTGCGAGACATCGCAGTAGATCGAGTCATGGAGACACACTGCGTGCGAGTAGTTCATCGCCACCAGGCCCCATCCGCATCTCATCGACGATATTGAGTGTATCCAGTTCTTCTGCTCTCTTTTCAGTTCTCAGCGCCGCTACGTCCAAAAGCACGTTGATGAAGTCAACAATCGATAGCAGGAGAGCGAACCGAGGACGGCAGGTAGTGTTGACAGTCTCAAAAATTTTGACCCCCGTCAAAACCGCGCTCGATTGATGGCTAACGAGCACAGATATATGTTGTGCGCGTAGATATTCTAGAGAATCTGCAAGTTGAGGGGCTGCTCGGCAGTGCAATCGCCAGCAGGATTGCCGACTACCCCGCTCGCGGCCGACTGATGAAGAATCTACACCCATGCCCTGCACGGCCGGGGACTCCCGTTTTCTTTCAGGGCATGGGAGGGCGATTGAAAATGTTGAACAGAAGACGAGAACGCATGGGCCAGCTCGACAGCTTTGACCGAGGAGACATCCTCCCCTCGCCCTCCCCCTTCCCTCTCCATCCTAACCACCACCTTTCCTCTCCCTCCCTCTTTCCGGTTTCGTTTCCCGGTCTCCCCCTCTTCGTCTCTCCCCTCTCTCCCATCCGTCTACCCCGTCCCTCTTTCATCACCAAAATGGGAAAGTCCAGCAAGGTCGCCGCCGCGCCCAAGGCCGAGAAGGTCAAGGAGGTTAAGCCCGCCAAGGAGAAGAAGGAGAAGAAGTCCAAGAAGGCTGTCAGTATCTCCCCTGTCTCCACCCATCTAGATGTCTAGCGATGGAGATAATGGAAGGGCCACGGATGGTTCGATACGAGCAAGCAGTCCTGACCAAGCCGTGCACCTCTTTCCCATTCCTTCTTTGATTCTTCCCCTCAATAGAAGAAGGAGCCCACCCCTCCCCCCGTCGAGTCTTCCTCGTCCGAGGAGTCTTCCTCTGAGGAGGAGTCTTCCTCCGAGGAGGAGTCTTCCGAGGAGGAGGCCCCCAAGAAGCCCGTTGTCGCCGCTGCCAAGAAGGTTGAGGAGGTCGCGAAGAAGGTCGACGACGCTGTACGTGTTACCTTTTCATAAGCTATAAACCGAGTTCTGACATACTTTCACTCAGGCTACCTCGTCTGGAACCAGCGACGACTCGTCCGACGACTCTTCTGACTCGTCATCTGACGAGGAGGAGGACAAGCCCGTCCTTGAGAAGGCCAAGGCCGTCGGTAAGAAGGTCGTCGAGCAGGGAGCTAAGGTCGTCGAGGCTGCCGCTCAGAAGGTCCAGGACGCTGTGAGTGATTGAAGTGCGCGCTATTGACGTTAGCGTTTTCGTTACTGACTCCATTTAAAGGCCGCCTCCGACTCTGACTCTGACTCTTCGAGCTCTGACTCCTCGTCCGAGGAGGAGGATGCTGAGATGAAGGATGCCGCCCCTGTCGCTTCCAGTCAGTATCTTTCACTCCCCACCTCGCCACAGTCCTCCCACTCACGCGTTTCTTCTCACAGCCAAGCGCAAGGCTTCTGAGGAGGCTGAGCCCGTCGTCAAGAAGCCCAAGGTCGACCAGGCCGCCGCCTGGGCCGGTGAGGGCAACCCCCCTACCACCACTCTCTGGGTCGGCAACCTCTCGTGGAACGTCGACACCGAGTGGCTCAAGTCCGAGTTCGAGGAGTTCGGCGAGGTCACCTCCACGCGCATCCAGATGGACCGTGAGACTGGCCGCTCCCGCGGCATCGGCTACGTTGAGTTTGCCGACCAGGAGTCTGCCACGAAGGGATACAACGCCCAGAAGAACATCGACGGTCGGGATGCTCGCATCGACTACGCTACCGTTCGCCCTCCCCAGGAGAAGAAGCAGTACCAGTCGGACCGCCCCCCTAACCCCCCTGCCCCTACTCTCGTGCGTGGCCTGCCTTTCTATGTCATCATCGTCTTCTCCTGACCCTCCTTACCTTCTTCTTTCAGTGGGTTGGCAACCTTTCGTTCGACTCTAACGAGGACGCCCTCTGGGAGACCTTCGGCGCCCACGGCCAGGTCTCCTCGGTCCGTCTCCCGACGGACCGCGAGACCGGCTCGCCCAAGGGCTTCGCCTACGTCGAGTTCGCCGACGTTGACTCGGCTACCAAGGCCCTCGAGGCCCTCAACGGTCAGGACATCGGTGGCCGCAACTGCCGCATCGATTACGCTCCCCCGCGTGACAACGATGGTGCTGGACGTGGCGGCTTCGGTGGAGGACGTGGCGGAGGACGCGGTGGCTTCGGTGGAGACCGCGGAGGCCGTGGTGGAGGACGTGGCGGAGGACGTGGTGGCTTTGGTGGAGACCGTGGAGGCCGTGGTGGAGGACGTGGAAGGGGAGCTCCTCGCGGTGGTGCCCGCACCGGTGGCATCGTTGCCTCGGAGGGCAAGAAGATGACCTTCAACTAAGTGTTTTATGTCTCCTATCTTCTCACTCACTCCGTCTCCTATCGCACGCTTTCTTATGCCTCTTGCACCAAAAGAGCGCGCCCTTCACATCCCATCTGAACCGCCCGTTCGCCTCTCTTTTCTTTCTTTGCATGCTTCTCTTTTCTTTTTCCTCCGGCCTGTGTACACCACCTCCCTTCACCCTTTTGGCACCCAGGCCTGCCTCGCGATAGATGGAAGAAACTCACGGGATGTTGACGATAGAACGCAAAGCCGAGTCTGCGAGCCTTGCCCAACGTGGCTGAAGTTTGTTCTGTCTGTCTGTGCGAGAAGTTGCCCGAATTCTGGATCCCTTGGGGAGCTGCCTGCCGCGACGGCCGGCCCATGCGTCAACGTCGCCCAGAGTCCTTGGGGCAGCTCATCTCCCCCTCCGGTTGTTATATCCCTACGACTCTCCACTCGTCGTCTCCCAACCTCCTCCTTCCTCCCCCAACACTCCTCTTCTCCCTCCCGCCGCCTCTCCTCCCGCCTCTCTCTCCCTCGTCCGCATATACGCCTCGTTCCCGGTCCCGTTTATTCTCCCTCTAGTCAGCAGCCAGCCAGTCATCGCCCGACGCCGGACCCCTCACTCACCTGTCTCCTTCCCTCCACCCCACCAACTCCAGGATCGATCTCTCTTCTCTTCCCCTCTCGCTCGTCCTTCTCTCCTCCATCATCATGGCCGAGGAACTCGCCCGCAAGGAGCTCCTTCTCAGGGAGCTCGTCATCACCATCGCCAACCGGTTCGTGTTTCCCTCGTCCCCCCCTTCATTTCCCACCTCGCGCTGGGGTCAGTCGGCTGAACACGGATCCGTCCCCCCATCTTAGGACCGGCATGCTCCTCGAGCTCGTCAACTACAACGTCGAGGGCACTGTGCGTCGCTCTCTCCCTATGGGTGTGTACTGGAGCTGTCGCTGAACTTCCTCCTCTCCCTTTCAACAGCAATACGGTGAGAACCATCATCTGGGGCGGCGGGCAATCCCGTTTCGCGCGTCTCGCTGCTCGGGCCTCCGCCGGCGGCTTCGTCCTTCCCTTGCTCCCCCAACTTATCCATCTTCTCCCTCCTTCTCCCTCCAGTCGCCGCCGGAGAGAACCTCGCTCTCGCTACTCTCACCAATGTCCTCAACTTCATCAAGGTCTGTCGCACCCTCTTCCGCCGTTGTTTCCTCATATCTGCGCGGCGCCTAGGCTCGCCGCCCCAACGCACGAGCGACCTGTCTCCTGTAATTTCGCTTCCTCCGAGCAATCCGTCTGACGTGGCATCTCCCTCTCCAGGTCCAGAAGATCGACATGAAGAAGCTCCAAAAGGAGCTCTCGGAGGAGCAGCTCCGGTCTAAAGTCCGTCGCTTGTCTCCACAACTCAATCCAATTGGTGCGCGCGATTGACGTCCGTATGTTGCTCCTTGCCTTCCTCAGCTCGGTCTCATCGTCGACCAGGCCCTGGACACCGCCAAGGAAAAGGCCAAGGAGGATGGCCGTGTCATCCTCGAGCGTGGATTCGGTGCGTCGTTCTATGTCGTCGCGGGCTTCTTCCCCATCAGAAACGAACTGACAGTCTGCATCGGCAGCCACTATCCCTCTCCCCGGAATCGACGTCCCCTTCCACTCCAAGTACCTCTGGTCTGGTGTCCAGCCGTTCCTCAAGTACCTCTCGAAGAAGGTCTCTTCGGCCGACCTCAACCCGGAGCTTCTCGTCGGACTCTACATCCCCAACCTCATCGTGAGTGGCGCGCGCTTGAGGTTCGCGCACATATATACTGACTCTATATATCTCTCTCTTCTAGGCCGAGCCCTTCCAGGTTTCCAAGGACTATGCCCAGAAGATCCTCGATCAGACTGGTTTGTGCCATTCTTCCTTTTTTCCCTAGAGATTTCGCTGATGACGATCGCTTGATCTCTTCTCCCAGGCTCCCCCCGCATGGAAAAGCTCATCCGCAACACTGACGACGCCGCTTGGTCGGTTCCGGAGAACCGCCAGAAGCTCGCGTACCACATCCTCTGCGAGCTCCTTGCCTACCAGTTTGCCTCGTGCGTCTCGCGCTCGCTATAGTCGCCTTTCCTCCCCTTGCCGGTCCTGACGCCTACCCTCTCCCGCTCGCTTGTGCAGCCCCGTCCGCTGGATTGAGACCCAGGACCTTCTCTTTGATTACTATCAGTTCGAGCGCATGATCGAGGTCGGCCCCTCCCCTACTCTCACGGGCATGGCGACCCGGACGCTCGGCCTCAAGTACGCCGCCAAGGACGGCTCGGTCTCGCGCAAGCGCGCCATCCTCGCCCATTCCAAGAACCAGAAGGAGGTTTACTACCAATTCGAGGATGCTGAGCCCGAGGCCGCTGCCCAGCCTGAGGCTTCTACCTCGGCCGCCCCTGCTGCCGCCGCCGCCCCTGTCGCTGCTGCTGCCCCCGTCGCTGCTCCCTCCGGCGGCCCCGTCGCCGAGATCCCTGACGCCCCGCTCAAGGCGGTCGACACCGTTCGGGTTATCATCGCCCAGAAGCTTAAGAAGAAGGTGGAGGAGATTCCTCTGTCCAAGACGGTCAAGGACCTCGTCGGCGGCAAGTCGACGCTCCAGAACGAGATTGTCTCAGACCTCCAGCTCGAGTTCGGGTCCGCTCCAGAGAAGGGCGAGGAGCTTCCGCTTGACGAGCTCGGTGCGGCCCTTGGGTTCGGCTACTCGGGAGCGATCGGCAAATGCACGTCGGCGCTTATCTCCAGGATGATCGGAGGCAAGATGCCCGGAGGATTCAACCTCACCTCGGCGAAGACGCATATCGCCAAGACTTGGGGACTTGGTCCTCAGCGGACGGACGCCGCCCTCCTTCTCGGTGTGACGATGGAGCCGCCCAAGCGACTCGGAGCCGAGGGCGAGGCCAAGGCTTGGCTCGACTCGGTCGTCGCCGCGTACGCCTCGCAGGCGGGCATCTCGCTCTCGTCCGGTGGAGCCGGCGGAGGAGGAGGTGGAGGAGGCGCTGGTGGACCTGTCATGAACTCGGAGGAGTTCGACAAGTACAAACTCGAGCAGGAGGAGTTCGCTGCCCAGCACGTCGACCTTTACATGCGTCATCTCAAGAAGGACCCTCGGGCCGCCAACCAGCTCCTCGACGCCGAGAAGGCGACCTCGCAGGCGCTTCAGGACAAGCTCGACTCGATCGACCGCGAGCACGGCGAGGACTACATCCAGGGCATCCAGCCCATCTTTACTCCGCTCAAGGCTCGCCACTTTGACTCGTGCTGGAACTGGGTCCGCCAGGACGCGCTCATCATGTTTTTCGACATCATCTTCGGAAGGCTCACTGCCGTTGACCGCGAGATCACTTCGCGGTGCATCGCCATCATGAACCGCGCCGACCCGACGCTCATCGAGTGGGTGTCCTCCCTTACTCTTCCGTGGCTCTTAATCTGACTCGTTCTTTCTCTCCTCTCCTCTCCTCCCCTGTAGGTACATGCAGTACCACGTCGACCAGTGCGTCCCCGAGCAGGGCGAGACCTACCGCCTCGCTAAGGAGTTCGGTCAGCAACTGCTCGACAACTGCCGCGAGGCGCTCGCCGAGGGACCGTACTACAAGGATGGTCAGTCGCCGATGTCTCCTCCTGTTCCTGCTGGCGCCCGCTCAGCTCGTCTGAGGTCGTTTCCTCTCTTCTTCTTCCAGTCACCTACCCGACTGCCCCCCACACCGAGGTCTCTCCCAAGGGCGACATCGTCTACTCCGAGGTCGCCCGCTCAAACGTCCGCAAGCTTGAGGCGTACGTCCAGGAGATGGCCCAGGGAGGCAAGATCTCTGAGTCGGCCAAGGTCAACCTCGAGAAGGTCCAGTCGGACGTCTCCAAGCTCTACAAGCTCGTGAAGGCCCAGCCTCAGATATCGCGCGGAAACAAGGCGGCCATCAAGTCGCTCTATGGAGAGGTCGTCCGCAACCTCGCCAAGTCGGACTCAACGCGCGCTGGCCCGAGGTCTGTCGGCGCGAGGACTCGTCGTTCGTCGTCCCAGTTCATGAGGCCCGCGAGCATCAACGAGTCCGCCGCGGCGCTTTCGTCGGGTTCGGACAAGCTCCCGCTCCTCCACCTCAAGCGCAAGGTCGGCACCAACTGGCAGTACTCGAGCAAGCTCACCTCAGTCTATCTCGACGTCCTCCAGGAGATCGCCACCTCGGGAACGACGTGGGTTGCTCTCTCGCTCACTCGTTCTCCACACGGACCTGAATCGCTTACCCTCCCGTCTCCTCCCCCAGCTTCAAGGGCAAGAACGCGCTCCTCACTGGTGTCGGCAAGGGCTCGATCGGCTGCGAGATCCTGAAGGGTCTCCTTGCCGGAGGCGCCACCGTCGTCGTTACGACCTCGCGCTACAACCGCAAGACGGTCGAATACTACCAGACGATCTATCAGGAGTGCGGCTCGCGCGGTTCGTCCCTCACGGTCGTCCCCTTCAACCAGGGCTCGAAGCAGGACGTCGAGGCCCTTGTCGACTACATCTACTCGACTCTCGCCCTCGACCTCGATTACATCCTCCCCTTCGCCGCCATCCCGGAGAACGGCCGCGAGATTGATGGTCTTGACGACCGGTCCGAGCTCGCCCACCGCGTCATGCTCACCAACCTCCTCCGAATCCTCGGTGCCGTCAAGCAGAAGAAGGCCGCCCGCCACTTTGTCACTCGGCCGACGCAGGTCGTCCTCCCGCTCTCGCCAAACCACGGTCTCTTCGGTAACGATGGTCTCTACTCCGAGTCCAAGATCTCGCTCGAGACGCTCTTCCAGCGGTGGGGCTCGGAGAGCTGGGGTGACTACCTCTGCCTCGCTGGAGCCGTCATCGGATGGACTCGCGGAACGGGCCTCATGTCGGCTACCAACACTGTCGCTGAGGGTCTCGAGAAGCTCGGCGTCCGCACCTTCTCGGCGAAGGAGATGGCCTTCAACATCCTCGGTCGTGAGTCTAGGCGGTTCCTTCCTCTTCCCTCACCCTGCACTCATCGCTGATCTTTCTCCTTCACCCCTCCCCCTTCAAAGTTATGCACCCCCTTCTCTTCGACATCACTCAGATCGAGCCTGTTTGGGCCGACCTCAACGGAGGTATGGACCGTCTCCCGGACCTTGCCGAGGTTACCGGCAAGATCCGGACTCAGCTCAAGCTCACGGGCGACCTCCGCCGAGCCGTCGCCCTCGACGAGTCGGCCGACTTCAAGGTCGTTAACGGCGTCGGCGCTGAGCGGATCCACCAGAAGGTCCCCATCGCCCCTCGTGCTAACTTCAAGTTTGACTTCCCGCCGCTCGAGTCGGCCGCTCAGCTCGAGAAGCTTAACGCCCTCCAGGGCATGATCGACCTCGACAAGGTCATGGTCGTCACTGGATTCGCCGAGGTCGGCCCCTGGGGTTCGTCGAGGACTCGTTGGGAGATGGAGGCCAAGGGCGAGTTCACGATCGAGGGTCTCATTGAGATGTCCTGGATCATGGGCTTCATCAAGCACTTCGACGGTCGCCTCAAGTCCGGCAAGGCCTATGTTGGTTGGGTCGACACCAAGTCGGAAGAGCCGATCGATGACAAGGACGTTCGCGCTAAGTACGAGAAGGACATCCTCGAGCACGCGGGTATCCGTCTTATCGGTGCGTCCCCTCCTCTCTAGCTCGCTTTGCTTCTGCTTCTTGACTAACCAACTTCTTCTCTCCCCCCCACCCATCAACATTTTTTCCCTTACCATCCCTCTCCTTTCCACTCCCTGTAGAGCCCGAGCTCTTCCACGGCTACGACCCCAAGAAGAAGGCCTTCCACCAAGAGGTCGAGCTCACTCACGACCTCGAGCCCATCGAGGTCTCGGCCGCCGACGCCGAGCAGTTCAAGCGCGAGCAGGGCGTCAACTGCGACATCTGGGTCCAGGAGTCCGGCGAGTGGTTCGTTAAGTTCAAGCGCGGTGCTCGGATCCTCGTCCCCAAGTCCGTTCGCTTCAACCGGCTCGTCGCTGGTCAGCTTCCTACGGGTTGGCACGCTGGCCGCTACGGTCTCCCGGACGATATTATCGCCCAGACGGACAGGACCGCCCTCTGGGCGCTCGTCGCAACGATGGAGGCGCTTGTCATGTCGGGCATCACGGACCCATACGAGCTGTACAAGTATGTTCACCCGGCCGAGGTCGGCACTTGCATCGGTTCCGGTATGGGTGGCATGCGCTCGCTCTCCGCCATGTTCAAGGACCGCAAGGAGGAGAAGGACATCCAAAAGGACATCCTCCAGGAGACGTGAGTCGGTTCTCTGACTCGCTCTCTTACCTATCGCTGACGCTCTTTCTCCTCCCCCAGCTTCATCAACACCGTCGCCGGATGGATCAACCTCCTCCTCCTCTCTGCCGCTGGACCCGTCAAGATCCCTGTCGGAGCTTGCGCAACTGCCCTCCAGTCGGTCGAGATTGCCTGCGACTCGATCATGAGCGGCAAGGCCAAGGTCATGATCGCTGGTGGCTTTGACGATTTCTCTGAGGAGGGCTCGTTCGAATTGTGAGATGTCGTCGCCCCTTTGCTCGCTCGCTCGCTCGGCGCCCTGACTCCTTCTTCCACCTCGCCGTTCCTTCAGCGCTAACATGAAGGCCACTTCCAACACCGACACCGAGCTCGCCATGGGCCGCGAGCCGACCGAGTTCTCCCGCCCGACGACCTCGACCCGCGACGGCTTTATGGAGGCCCAGGGAGCCGGAGTCCAGATTGTCATGTCGGCTCGGACCGCGCTCGAGATGGGCTGCCCGATTCAGGGTGTCATCGCCTACACCTCGACCCACACCGACAAGGCCGGTCGTTCAATCCCCGCCCCCGGACGCGGTGTTCTCTCGGTCGCCCGCGAGGTCCCCTCGGCCTCCCCCTCGCGGACGCTCGACGTCAAGTACCGTCACCGGCAGCTCGCGTTCCGGCGCAAGCAGATCTCGGACTGGCTTCAGAACGAGCACGACCTCCTCAAGGACGAGCTCGCCGCTGGTGGATCGGCCGCCGACATCCAGGAGCGGATCGCCTTTATCGACGCCGAGGCAGCTCGTCAGGAGAAGGCCGCGCTCGGCCAATACGGCATGCTCGAGGGATCGGACCCGACGATTGCCCCTCTCCGTCGGGCGCTCGCCGTCTGGAACATGGATGTCGACTCGATCAACGTCATCTCGATGCACGGCACGTCGACCAAGGCAAACGACAAGAACGAGACAGGTGTCTACAACGACATCTTCAAGCACCTCGGTCGCACCAAGGGCAACGCTGTCCCAGTCATCGCCCAAAAATCTCTCACCGGTCACCCGAAGGGTGCTGCCGCCTCGTGGCAGATCAACGGTCTCCTCCAGTCGCTTCAGTCGGCGCTCATCCCGCCCAACTGGAACGCCGACAACATCGCCGCCGAGCTCAAGAAGAACACGCACCTCTTCTTCCCTTCGAAGCCCATCCAGCACGTCATCCTTCAGGCCGGTATGATCACCTCGTTCGGCTTCGGTCAGGTCGGCGGTGACTGTCTCATTCTCAACGCCCGCCACCTCTTTGCCTCGCTCGACCCGCGCGAGTACGCTGCTTACGTTGCTCGCCGGGCGCCCCGTGAGAAGAGGAGCTACTCGTACAACTCCGAGGCCCTCGTGAACAACTCGCTCATCCGGATCAAGGGTTCGTCCAAGCTCTGTATCTACTCCTTACCGTCTCTGTCATTCTGTCTTGCTAACTCCCAACCTCCCCCTTCGTCTCTACAGAGGCCCCTCAGTACACCCCTGAGCAGGAGCTTGGCGTCCTCCTCGACCCGACGGCTCGCACCGCTCTCAACGCCAAGGGCGAGTACACCGTCCCTCTCAAGAAGGCCTCGACGCTCCCCGTCTCGAAGAACCACCCGGGTCTCGCACTTGCCCTCTCGGCCGGCTCGGTCGCCGGAGTTGGTGTCGACACGACGCTCATCTCCGAGGTTCCCTCGACGAACGAGGCCTTCATCGCTCGCAACTACACCGACGGCGAGATCAAGTACTGCTCGGCCGCCTCGGACCCGGCCGCCTCGTTCGCCGGTCGGTGGGCTGCCAAGGAGGCTATCATGAAGTCGCTCGGTGTCGAGGGCAAGGGCGCCGCCGCTGCGCTCAAGGAGATCGAGATCGAGGCCACCTCAACGGGTCCCAAGGTTGTCCTCCACGGCGACGCGCTCACCGCCGCCAAGGGCCGCAAGATCGTCGTCTCCATCTCCCATGACGCCCAGCACGCGACCGCGTACGCCGTCCTCACCTCTTCGACTTGATAGGTTTCCTTCCTTCCCTTCTCTTCATCTCTCCCGTGTTCCGTATTTCGTTCTTTTACTAGGGTCTTGTCTTCCTATTTCTCTCCTTTGGCGCCCACTTCACGTGTTTCCGGTTTAGATTCTCATGTCTATGCTTTCAAATTATCCTCTCTTGCGCGCGCGATGTTCCGTCTAGGCCCGCCCAATCTGACACGTCGATGAAGTGCGAGTTGACTGGTATTGAAACAAGTAGGGAGAGGTGGCGAAAAGCTCGAACTGAAAGTAAACCCCCTTCTCCTCTCCCGCCCTCCCTCTCCCAACACACCCGTGCGGTCCGGGCCAGACAGATCAAACGGACGCGCGAGTGTTCCCCATCCACTCGGCAGACAGACAGGGCCGCCTGCAACGGAGGAAGCAGAGGATTGCCGAGAGCGTTTGAGCGGGATCGTCAAACGTCCCCCTCCACCTCCCTCCCCATCACACTCTTGACTCTTGGAGACGAGCGTAACACCACGACCCAACCAAGCCCCCCCCCCCCCCCCCCCCCCGCCGGCACCACCACCACAACCAGAAAAACAGGGAGTGAGGGGAACTCATTTGACAAAACTGAGGCTTGATTTGTAGCCCAGAATTGGTTGTGACACGTGCTCACGGTTTACATCTCTTCCGCCTTGGAGGGCCGACTGGCAAAATTGGTTATCGCGTCTGACTACGAATCAGGAGATTGTGGGTTCAAGTCCCACGTTGGTCTAAGATTTTTCGTCCCCGGGGCGTTGACGTTGGCGGTGGTGTTGGCAGTGTCTAACGGCGGCCGAAGGACAACGGGTGGCATCTTCCGCGCCGGTTTGGGCCCTCATTCCAGAGAGTAAGAGAGAAGGTGGTCCCTTGTCTGGCTGATGTACGCTTCTCGGCCACTGGTGTCTCTCATTCACCAGTCCTGTCTGTCCCTCTCGTGGGCACCAAGCGTCGTCCCACGAAGGAAGTGGGAGTCTCGGTCCGTTCTCCTCCCCTCCTTGCTATCTCTCCCTCCTTGCAGGGCCGACTGGCAAAATTGGTTATCGCGTCTGACTACGAATCAGGAGATTGTGGGTTCAAGTCCCACGTTGGTCTAAAGTTTTTCGTCCTCGGGGCGTTAACGTTGGTGTTGGTGTTGGCGGTGGTGTGAAGGTGTATGTATGGCGACGGCCGTCGGAGGACGACGTGTGGCATCTCTCACGCCGGCTGGCGCGCTCATTCCGGGAAGAACGTTGTTCGTTGTTGGCTGGTACGAGCTTCTCTGCTGCCGTTATCTCTCATTCACGAGGACCTTCCGTCCCTCTTGCGGACACCAAACGTCGTCCCACGAAGGAAGTGGGAGTCTCGGTCCGTTCTCCTCCCCTCCTTGCTATCTCTCTCTCCTTGCAGGGCCGACTGGCAAAATTGGTTATCGCGTCTGACTACGAATCAGGAGATTGTGGGTTCAAGTCCCACGTTGGTCTAAAGTTTTTCATCGCGGCTTGATGTGAAGCGTGTGAGCTGCGCTCAACGAAATCGAGGTGGCGTTCTTGCACTTGGCCGCGCGAGCAACTAGCCGTTTGGTGTGCGTGCCTCCTGGTGCCGGGCGGGTCCTTGTCTCTTCTCTACCGCTTGCAATCTGCCCGGCCAACAGCATGCTCTGATCAACATCGAGCCCACATTCTCGACTGAAGCGACTCCGATGATCTCTCTCTTCTTGTTGTCTCTTGTATCTGCCTCCAAGTGTGCATTCAATCCTCCATCAAGAGGAGCCACCCAGGAGTCATATACAATCGTTACAACCTGGAGAGCGCAACAGCTCTCAAGCATCATCCCTCCTGTTTCCCCCCCCCCCCCCCTCCCCTCCCGCCTTCGTCGTGGTCGTTGCTCTAAACATGACGCTTGTAAAAAGAAAAAGGAAAAAGAGAAATCTTTTAGGCGCGGACCTTGAGCTTCTCGGCGAGCTTGGCCTGGAAGAAGAAGAAAAATGTAAAAGCATCACGAGTCAGCAGGTGTAAGCAGCACCAAGAGGGACGTGACCCACATTGACGTGGTCGAGGTAGACCGTGGTCGTCGCCCAGTGCTCCCGCTTCATCGCCTTGCCGTGGATAGCGAGCGCCAGATCCTTCGTCATGACGCCGTCCTTCTCAATGGACTCCACACAGCTCTCCTCGAGGGACTTGCAGAACTGCTTGAGCTTCTCGTTCCCATCGAGCTTGGCCCTGAAGGCCAGTCCCCGGGTCCAAGCAAAGATGGACGCCACGGGGTTCGTCGACGTCTCGTTCCCCTTCTGGTGCTCCCTGTAGTGGCGAGTAACGGTGCCATGGGCGGCCTCGGCCTCCATGATGAGACCATCGGGGGTGACGAGCTCCGAGGTCATCATGCCGAGGGAACCGTAGCCCTGGGCGACGATGTCCGACTGGACATCGCCGTCGTAGTTCTTGCAGGCCCAGACGAAGCCGCCGTCGCCCTTGATCGCCTGGGCAACCATATCGTCTGGGGAAGGAGGGAGCAGGAAGGACGTCAGGCCTATCGGGGAATCTGCCGACTGACTAGGCTTACCGATGAGACGGTGCTCGTACCAGAGGCCGGCGGCCTCAAAGTCCCCCTTGTAGTCGCTGCAGGTCGGACAGGTGAGTCAGCTTTGCATCGACGAGCCGAGTGGGAGAGCGAGACAAACGAGTCGTAGATGGCCTGGAAGATGTCCTTGAAGCGACCGTCGTACTTCTTCAGAATGGTGCTGGGGAGATAAGGGGAGTGGTTTTAGTACGCCAGGCCATACCAACACTTTGTATGACCTCACTTCTTCGTCGAGAGGTACTGCAGGATGATTGAGATGGGAGTCAGTCAGTCGGCTATCGCAGCATCGAGTCACGCAGAACCACTCACGAGAGGCATCTTCTTCGAGAGAGCCATCTTGAAGGAAGAGTGAGCGAAGCCCTCGATCGACTGTTGATCACATGCATCGTCAGCTGAAGGAGCTCCCGGAGAAAAAAAGAGACAAGCTCGGACTGACGGCATCGGTGTTGTACATCGAGAGAGCAATTCCCGGGCCCTTGAAGTCGTAAACTTCCATGACGACCTTCTCGCCACCGTCCTTGGGCGTGAAGCTCATCTCGAGCTTACCCGGCCCGGGGGCAATGAAGTCGGTCGAGCGATACTGGTCGCCGAAGGCGTGGCGACCGATGACGATCGGCTTGACCCATCCGGGGACGGGCTTCGGGATCGAGGGGATGATGATGGACTCTGCGTTGGAGGAGTTAGATGTCAGTAGCTAGGGCAAGAAGACGGAGAGAGGACGGGACGAACCGCGGAAGACAGTGCCGTCAAGGATGTTGCGGATCTGAGAGGGAAGGAGTGAGCAACGAATTTATTCACACGGGTAAAAGTCTCAACACGAACAGTTCCGTTGGGGGACCGCCACTAGTGATGGGAGTAGACTTAAGATCAGCTTTCACTCAATCGACCTGTCTGTCTCCTAGCGCGGCACGGACCATCTGTTTGAGGTTGAACTCTGGGAAGGAGGCCATGGCCGATTAGCACAGAAGCAAAGATGTGAGTAAGAGGGAAGGACGAGCTCACCCTTAACACGAGCCTCGTCGGGCGTGATGGTCGCACACTAGAGAGAGAGAGCGAGGGTCAGACGTAGAAGGCGGATGGCGGGGGAGGATGACGCCAGACGGACCTTGATCGCAACGTTGTACTGTAGGGCAGAGGCAGACAATGTCAGTGCATGCTCGCGCGAGGGTTGACGGAACTCTACCAGAGCGCACCTTCTTGGTGGCCTCGGCCGAGTCAATGGTGACCTGGTCGTTGGTCTGTGAGAAGCGAAAGCAAGAAGTTGGGTGAGCCGACCGACAGGCAGACGCGTGATGGCAGAAGCCAGACGCACGGCATCGCGGTTCTCCATCCTGACAGAGAGAAAAGTGTCTGTCAGCAGGGGCATGAGTAGAGCAAGAGATAGCCAGACGAACCCCAAGTCGTAGTACTTGATGTCAAGCTCGAGGTAAGGGAGAATGAGCTGATGTAGCAGGGGGCGACCTGTTTGTTAGCGAGCCCGTCTCTTTCCGTCTCCAGCAAGCACTCACCTCCTCCCTGATCTTCTTCCAGATGATCCGGGTCATCTCGTCACCGTCCATCTCGACAACGGGGCCGGCGACCTTGATCTTGCTGGCGGCGGTAGCGTACCCTGCCGAGAGGAAAGAGTCGTGGGGTCGGCGGGGACGACCGATTCAGCGTTTGACGGAGAAGCGAGGAAGATATCGGCTCTCCTCCCTCCCGCCCGTGTCTGCCGCGCCGCCAAAGCTCGGCAGGGCGACAGAGGCTGAGAGAACGATGAAGGGAGAGCGAGAGGGCGCGAGCGAGAGCGAGTCATGCCCAGCAACACACCTCGGAGACCGGCGGTGGCCATGGCCGGGGAGAAGTTGGGCCGCGAGATTGCAGAGGCGGACATCGCTGACGGACGGGTGATGGCGAGGCGGGCGGAAGAGGGGGCGGAGAAAGCGCGGCGGGCGGCAGAGGGAAGCATGATGGGGAGAAGAGGAAACCGGGAACTGATCCGGGAAAGACAAGGGGGCGGAGGGGGAGAGGGAGAGGTTGTTGGAGGCTGATGCCGGAGGAGAAACGCCTGACTCCTTCCCCGCCCGACGCAGGCCCGCCCACGGTCCTGGGGGGCGCCTCCGCTCGACTCTTCGGCCGACGACATTCACAGCGGCGCGACCGACCATGATCGTTGTAATACGTTTCAAGCAGCTTTGCAGGGATCCCATCCCTCTCGAGGCTGTGGTTGAGCATGCTTCCGTTCCTTCATGCCAGTCGGCCCGCGCGCGTCGAAGCGAGCTCGGATCGGGCCTCGGTGTATTGAGTCGAGTCATGGACGGTCGGACGGGTGTTCATGTTCATCCTTTCCAAGTGAAAGTCAGGGCGGGGGCCAGAGCCATCATGTCATCATCGCTTCTTCTTCTTCGGCACGCAATCTGTGCAGAACCACTTCCCCGTCGGCTCTGCGGTGAGCCCAGCGCAACCGAGATGGAACCACTCGGTCGGACATTCGTCGTTCTGGAGAGAAGCGAGAAGGGCGTCAGGCGAAGGACAAGAAAGCAACAGTGGATCGATACTCACGTCGCAGCCGATCATCTGAAGCCAGTCAATACAAAAGACATCAGCATCACTGAAAATATCAATGGCTCAAGAGAAGAGACACTGACGATGCCGTACGAGACCTGCTGGCAGTAGCAGTATCGCGGCTCGTTCCTGTCGACAAAGAGAGACGTCAGCCGAATGTCGTCCTTTTGAGAGAGAAAAACAACGCACTCTGTGACCTCCATTCCCTCAAGCATCGCAATCTGGGCTGCCTCTTCCTCACCATCCGCCTCGACTTCCTCGTCTTCTTCATCCTCCTCAGGCTCGTCGGCCATCGCTTTGTCCTTGCCCTTCTCCCTCGCCCGCCTCTCTTTGTTCCGCTCGAGATCCTGATTCGTCTTCTGCCTCTTTTTCTTCGGCCGCTCCGTCCCATCGTACTCCTCTGACGCCTTGTACGCCGAGCTTTCCGAGGCAGCGTCGTCGTCCGCTGCCCAATCCCCGTCCACGTCGTCGTCGTCTTCCTGGCCGCCATGAAAGTCCGTGCCGCGTCTCACCCCATCGCCACGAGTCGTAGTTGTAGAAATCGGTTTGGCCCTTCCACCATGAGCAGAAGCAGGCAACCCACCACCTGCCCTGCTCGTCAACCCAGCCGCCGCCGCCACAACAGGCACTACCCCTCTGCTCCTACCAGCTAGCGTAGCGCCCCCCGTTGCAGGCGTCCCCACCACCCCCACTTTCTCCGCCGGCAGTGCCCGCTCCTTACTCCCAATTGTCACACTCAGCGTATGCGCCTGCAACGCCCCATCGAGCGCCCGGATTTGTCGGTCGATTCGGTCGTACGCGCCTTTGGCGACGGCGACTTTCTCCTCGCCGGCGCGGAGGGTCGTACCGAGAAGGGCAGAGATGCGGGCGAGAATGGCGCGGGAGAGGCGGGAGGGAGGGAGTGGTGGTCGAGCGGGTGGTCGCTGCTGGCTTGGAGGTTGGGACATGGCGACGGAGGAGAGCGCTTCTGCGGGTGCAGCCGGTGGAGTAAGTGGCGTTGCTGATGTTTGGGATATTGTGGATTCCACCGGTGGTGGCTGTAAGGGAGGAAGAGGAGGCGCAGATGAAGTCGAAGATTGGTGCGAGACGGTCTCCGTCGCCGGTGTGTAGTCGTTATCGTCGTCCTCCATCTCTCCCTCAGCATCCACGGACGACCCAGGCGAAAGCGGTGCCGCCATTCCTGAGGCATCTTCTTTCTCGTTGCCTTGTCCTCCTCGTCCTCGTCCTCCCCGTTCTCCCTCATCCCCTTGGATTGCAAGGCCAGCCTCAACTTCGTCTACCTCCATTGCGTCCGATGCGGATATGGCTGCTGCTGATACTAAAGCCACCGGCGCGGACGTTGATGCTGAGACGGTCCGTCGATGGCTGATGTACTCGCGGACGAGACGGCCAAGCTCGGATGTGTTGGCTTCAACTTGCTCATCGAGCTCGCGGAGGAGCGCGAAGTTTCGGTGTAGCTCAAGCGGGAGTTGGTCGATGACTGAGAGCGTACGAAAATAAGAAACCGTCAGTGAGGGACGACGAACGATGTTCATATGGTGCCCAGCTCGATCGAAGGGACGCGTCGCATCATTCGACAGTAAAGGACGAGTTGATCCCGCGACAGAAGACATTGACACGAGCATGACCCCTTTCCTTCAGACACTCGAGAGAGGGTTATGAGATGAGCTTTCCAAGTCGCCTCTTTCCCGCGTCCCAAGCAGGGCGGCGAAGCGTGTGGACGCCTCGAAGCGCGTCCATCCACACGCGCGAGGACGCGTCCACATCTTAGAGAGATCCTGCAGATATCACTCACTCTCATAAAAGTCCTCCCGGAAGTCTCGCCATACAGGCTCCTCGTCCGGCTCGTCCGGCTGCTCGGGCATGTCCTTCTCGTCCTCGTCCTCGATCTCAACAACGCGATTCTCCTTCCGCTTCTTCTTCGACGATGATGACGACGCCTTCTTCTTCTTCTGCGACGATGACCCTCCTCCTCCACTTCCAACGCCTCGAATTGTCGAGGGAGTCCGAGGGGCCTTGCCCTTGCCAGTCGTAGTAGAGACCACCGGGCTAGACTCGTCGTCGTCCGAGATGATGCGTCGCGACTTGATCGTCACGCGTCCACCGCCACCGCCAGGTGACGGAAGAACAGGAGACTCGGTCCGCAATCGTGGGGCTGCAGATATCGAGCGTGGCGAGTCCATCTGATACCTATGGTTTGTGATGGGTGCGAGGCTATGGCGTGGGGTGTAGGCCCTGGGCTGGGATCACGCGTCAAGGAGATCGGGTGAGCTCACGGACGACGCCAGAGGAACAGCTCAAGAAGCGGCGCTGACTGAATGTGGGCTGATGGCCGGTGAGGTTGTGGATGGGTGTTCCTCGTTGTAGTATTGGTGGTCAAGGGCGGCAGCTGAGTTCGTCACAGGCTGGCGCGTTGTTCTCGCGTCGACTCGGTGGGGGCGGCAAGAGTCGCGTCTTCGACCCGCCTCTGTCTACACACTCTACTCCCCTCCCTTCCTAGCTAGATTCTCTCTCCCTTCCTCCCTCTCGCTGTCTCTCATAGGGCCATACTGTCCTTTACGCTTCTCCAAGAGTTGAGTATAAAACAGTAAAATTAACCACCATCTACCTTGTCGGCCGGCTTCTAGCACATGAATATTATTCGCCTGTTCCAGCTGCTCTTTGCGAATGCTCATGTCTACCCCTGGCCAGCTCCCGTTGCCCCCAGCTCCCCACAACCACAACATCGTCCTACCGTCCTGCGAGAGATAGCGAACTGGCGTGAGGACGAGAGTACCCAATCATGCTGAGAGCCTACCTTGCCTGCCAAGAAGCACTCTAGATCCGCCTTGGTTCCTGTTCATGCCGATGATCAGGCTGACGACCCGCATGAATGCCTCGATATCACTCTGTCCCTCCTCTACAAGAGAGATCCTTCTTGTTCAACAAGGAGCCGAACCGTCTCGTGAGATTTTCCAAGGAGAACGCGTCCCTCCTCGAGCACGTTCGCGATGCGATCAATAGCAAGTTCTCTCTTTGCTTGCAGTCTAGTCTGGGATCCTCGATGTGCATATCCTACCAAGGGAGCTAAGGTTCTATGAAGGGCGATGGTGAAACTTAATCTCGCTCGGCTCTCGGAACTTTGCGCTGACCTTCATTTTGGGCACGTAGCTCTCATCTGAACGGCGGATGGCGAAAAGAGGGTAATTATCGAATATCAAGGCTTGACTTTCCCTCCGTATGATTTACTCTCTGATCTCGACTGCCTCGATAACGAGCCAGGAGGAGGCGCAGTGCTTCTCCTGTGGAGTGTTCGCGAGGACACCTCTGTCGAGGAGATCGTCGAAGCTCTATTGAAGGCCGGGTTCAACGTGAAGGGGATGAAGGAGGGGTTCGTCCGCCACGCATCTTCCAATGCTTGTTCCTCTCCCTCGCAGACCCGCCTCGGAGTGGGCTGTCCCCGGCCCGCTGGAGACCTTCCTGTGGTAAGTACTAGTCAACCATCTTGACTCTCGTTATCTCTCTCCAATTGCCGCCTCTCCTGTTCTCATCTCCAGTCTGAGGCCTGATGGAGGGGCTCTAGGGGATGGGAGGTTGACTGTGCCTGATTTGGTGACTATTGCTCAGGCCTCCCGTTGCCATTTCGCTGAGCTCACGTGAATGACGAAGATCTCGGGACGAGGAGGGCGATGGAGAAGACCTTTGAAGGAGGGTCTCTCTTTCGACTGATGCACAGCGCAGGTAAGGGGGGGGGGGGGGGGTGGGGAAAGATGGCATAGCATCGATAACAAAGGGTAAATGCAAAAGAATTTACTCCTCGTCGTCCTCGACGGCGGCCTCCTCCTCCTCCTCCTCATCCTCGTCCTCCTCCTCCTCCTCCTCGTCCTCCTCCTCGCGGTGGGCGTCGTAGACCGAGGTGGCAATGCGGTCAAGGTCACGCTGGCCGTCCTGGGAGATGCGGCGACCTCCGTCCGGGTGGTGCTCAAGGACACCGATCTTCTCGAGCGACTGGCAGATCGAGCGCTGGACCGAGGACGAGGCGTCCTGTGGAGAAGAGGAAGAGGGTCAGACTGAGAGCAAGTTGTAAAGGAGGAAAAAAGAAGAAACGTACGGCGTGGTGCGAGGGGCGGACACCGCGGCGGTGCTTGCCACCGTGGAGCTTGGCAAGAGCTCCGATACCGACGTGCTTGCGAAGGTAGATGTGGCGAGCGATGGCTGGATAACGGGAATATGCGGAAATTGAAACGATTCGGAGAAGGGAAATGGAGCGGAGGGGAAGTGGTAAGCTATTGGAGGGAGGGTCGGGTCCATGTATAGGATGGTCCAGCCTGGCGGTGGGGAGCTAGGCGTCCGGGAGAAAAGGGCACGCGGTCGAGGACAGCATACACGAAGGCAATCGGGAGCGAGGGAAGGCTTGTAGCGGTACGCGCAGATGAAGAAGCTCTTCACCAAACGCGCGCACGCGAGCCCCCTGCCTCATTCCTTTTCGCCTTCGTCGAAGCTGATCCCAGACCGGACCCAATCTACCCGTCATCCGCCTAGATCCCTTCCACTCAAGCTCCGACCCTGCTCCTGTTCTCCGGTATGGGGGCCAGATCATCACAGAAGGCGAGGCACCTCTCGGGCGAAGAACACGCGGGAGGGTGTGGGAGGCGAGCGAAATGAAGGACGAACCGGCGGCGCGGACGTAGTACCAGTCCGGGTCGTAAGGAGCGAGCTCCTTGAAGGCTCCAGTCTTGACAATGTCAACCCAGTTAGGGACCTCGAGCTTGCCGGAGCGCTTGAGGTGGGAGGAGTACGCGGAGATGAACTCCTCGGCAGCTGAATTGGAGAGACAAGGTCAGGGAATCTGCCGGAGGCCGCCTTCGAGCGCGTCCAAAAGAGCAGCACTCACAGATGTCACGGACGCCAGGCATTTTGGTGAAGTCGAAAAGCTTGAGGGGACGGGGCGACGCGGGAGCTGGAGAAGGACGGTAGGGGTCGGTCAGGGCTATGATCTTCACGCGCGCGCTCGTACGCTACTGCCCCACTTGTTCAGCCAACGCTGCCTCGCTCCACAAGCAAGTGGTATGCTCAATGGTATGCTAGGCGAGGCGAAGACGCGACCGGAACAAGTGCGGAGGTAGCAGAGGCGAGGGGAAGAGAGAAGGTCGCACCTTCGGAGTGACGGCTTGCGGGGAGAAAAATGAAGCGGCCAAGCGAGAAGGTCGACAAAAGAGAAGGAAACGAGAGCGCGGCGCCGGCCCCTGACGACCAGAGCCGGCGACTAACCAGCTGGCAGGGGCAAAACTGATACTGAGCATTTTTGGATTGAGATAATATCGTTCCGTTAGGATCATAGGGATAAAAATCTGTAGAAGATCAAGGGAAGCGAGGGAGACTCTGAAGGAGCCATACCACCTTCCCGACCTGGAGTCTCTGCCTAGGCGATCAGCTGAATTTGGAGCCTGGGTTTTGCAAGTAGACCAGAGTCGAGACCAACACCTGTCGCAAGAACGGAGCGTGTTTGAGATGATTGGTCCAGGCACATGGTTGAATGGGCCGGGATATGATGGGGAAAGAAACCGCGGTTGACGCCTTAATCGACTTGGGACAGTCCGTCATTCCCTCATTACCACTTGCAGCTACGGAGATGGGCAGGAGTCAGAAAACGAACTAAACTGCTCCTATCATGGAGGAATCCAAGAAACTTGTTAGCCCAACCTTTCTTAAGATGCGGCGCGCTCGAATGAGCAGATACGCGATCTTGTCAAGCAAGAGTACAAGCCGCCAGGGAGTGCGCTGAATGCTGACGAGACTCGACTCGTTTGAATCGAAAGTGAGTCGTGAGTGGGCGGCTGGTTGTGGCAGGCTGACAGCGTTACGCTTTACATCACCCCAGCGTCAGAGCATCACCAAAAGGGGATATCCAGATGGATTCCAGGTGTTTTTTTCTTCCCCTTGGATTGCACATCCCATCGCGATCTTACAGCAGTGAGGGAGATCTCATTGCGGTCGGACCTCTCGGCGGCCCTTTCGCGCAAGGCAGGTCTTCCTCGCTTTTTGGACCGTCAAGCTCGCCTCGACCTTCGCTCACTCCTACTCTCGGCCCGTGTCCTTCCCCTCGCTCCTCTTCCTGCGATGAGCGTTCTCACGTAAGGCCCAAGTTACTCACATCTGCATGCTGCCATGCTGGCCTGGCTAGAATGCTGACCCCCATCCATCGCCTGCTGCTCTCGCATTCTGCTCCTCCCGCCCCGCCCGACGACAGCCACCTCCTCTTCGAGTCCGCCTCGGGCTACGCCCTCTTCGAGGTCAAGCTCCACGATGAGATCGCCAACTCGACCAAGCAGTTCCAAGACTCGATCGCCGACCTCCACAAGTTTGGCAAGATGGTCTCGCTCAAGTCCTTCGCGCCCTTCACCAGCGCCGGCCATGCGCTCGAGAACGCGAACGATGTTTCCGAGGGTGCGTTGCTGTCTCTTTGGCCCTTGCGCCGGGCCTGCCACGGCCATGTCCATTTTGAGGATCGCCTTGCGTTCTGCTGGACCATTGTCAAAGGAGATACAGACGAGACGGAGCGCGTAGCTGTCGCAACTCTCCGGTAGCTCGCGACGGAGAACGGAGCGCGCCGCTCGGGGGGGGGGGGGGGGGGGTCGTCGCACCTTCTCTCTTAGAATTTCGGCGTCGAGACGACGGCCTCCTCTCCCTCTTGTTGTCTCCTTCCGGCGGCGCCCGTGGTGTTCTCGGCTTGTTGCTTCCCTACGTGTCGAGGCGCTGACCCTTCCGTGTGCTTCTTGCAGGTATCTGCAACCCTCACCTCGCTTCGCTCCTTGAGCTCAACCTCGGCAAGTCGTCTTCCAAGGCCGCTTCGTCTTCGGCCGCCACCTCGGTCCTCCTCGGTGTCGAGGAGAAGAACCTTGCTGGATCCATCAAGTCCGAGCTCGGCATCGAGTGCGACGCCGGAACGAGCGCGCTCGAGCTCATCCGTGGTATCCGTCTTCACGCCGAGAAGCTCCTCAAGGGTATGGAGGCCGGCGACGTCTTCAAGGCTCAGCTCGGTCTTGGTCACTCGTACTCGCGTGCCAAGGTAAAGGTACGGAGGACGAATCTTTCTACTGCTCCTTTGGCATCGATCGCTGTGGGGCGAGCAACCCCCCCCCCCGCCCCCTTTTGCGCGCGCGCGTTCAGACGGGCCTTTTGCTTACGGCCCTGCTTGTGCGCCTGCCCCTAGTTCAACGTCAACCGCTCGGACAACATGATCATCCAGGCGATCGCCCTCTCCGACCAGCTTGACAAGGACGTTAACACGTTCGCCATGCGCGTCCGCGAGTGGTACGGCTGGCACTTCCCGGAGCTTGTCAGGCTCGTCCCCGACAACCACCAGTACGCTAAGCTTGCCAAGTTCATCGGGGACAAATCCCGGCTCTCCGAGTCCGATCTCGAGGAGATCCAAGAGATCCTGGACGATGACGAAGTTCGAGCCAAGAACGTCCTTGACGGCGCTCGCGCCTCGATGGGATCGGACATCTCCCCGATCGACCTCATCAACATCTCCAACTTCGCGGACCGTGTCGTCCACCTCGCCGAGTACAGGAAGAACCTCAAGGCGTACCTCGTTGAGAAGATGCACCTCGTCGCCCCGAACCTCTCGGCCCTCCTCGGAGAGACCATTGGCGCCCGGCTCATCTCTCACGCCGGTTCGCTCACCAACCTCTCCAAGTACCCCGCCTCGACTGTCCAGATCCTCGGAGCCGAGAAGGCGCTCTTCCGTGCGCTCAAGACCAAGGGTAACACCCCGAAGGTCAGTGGAGCGCGCGCGTTTTCCCCCGATCTGGAGTCGCGCTGACGTCCATCTATCTCTCTTCAGTACGGTCTTATCTACCACTCGACCTTCATCGGTCGCGCCGGCCCCAAGCACAAGGGCCGGATATCCCGTTTCCTCGCCAACAAGTGCTCTATTGCCGCCCGCATCGACTGCTTCTCGGGTGGGTGTCCCTGTCCTTGCGCCCCCTTTTCAGCGAAGCGACGCTAACGACGACCGTCCCTCGCTACCAGACACCCCCACGTCCAAGTTCGGAGAGGCTCTCCGTGCGCAGGTTGAGGAGCGCCTCGCCTTCTACGAGGTGCGTTGGCTCCCCCCGCGGTTTCCTTCCGCGGACCTGAGCGATCGCGACTGACGTGTTTGTTCTTTCTACCAGAGCGGAACCGCCGTCTCCAAGAACGCCGACGCCATGCAGAAGTGTGTCCCACCTCTTGTCCTCCTTCCCTCGTTGGGCCCGCATTCCCGCTCTGAAGACTGACGCCGTGATCTCTCTCCAGGGCCCTCGATGCCATCGCCGCCGACCTCGACGCCGACGACGAGGACAACGAGGTCGACGCCGCCGAGGAGGACGTCGAGATGGTTGAGGCCGTGAAGCAGATCGAGGACGACGAGGCCAAGCGGGCCAAGAAGGACAAGAAGAAGTCGAAGCTTCCGGTCCTCGCGGAGGTCGAGGCTCTCGTCGGAGGGGAGATCAAGAACGTCGTCGAGGCTGGGGAGAGCAGCCCGGAGAAGAAGAAGAAGAAGGAGAAGAAGGACAAGGAGGGCGGTGAGAAGAAGAAGAAGAGGAAGTCCGAGGCTGCGGTGAGCGCGATCCCTTCCATCGTCCTGCGCGCGCTTGAGGCGCTCACAGCTGACCCATCTGCGTCCATTTCCTGCAGGGCGAGGAGTCCCCCAAGAAGGAGAAGAAGTCCAAGAAGAGCAAGGACTAAACCTTCTGTCTTTTTGCCTCTCTTTCTTGCTTCGCACCCTCCCTTTTACATTCGCACATTTTCGCTTCTCTCTCTCGTTTCCTCTCCTTTTTCTCTGCATTGCCTGCTCCTCGGGGGATCTTTCTGTAGAGATGTACACCATCTTGAGCCCGTCCGCCTGCTGCCGCTAGAAACGAAAAGAGAAAGCGCCCGCGAATGCTCGGTGCCCACCGGTGGAGGATGGCGCGCTGCGAGGGAGGGATGCCTGGGGCCGTGATGTGCCTGTGCATGCCTGATGCATGGCCGCGGGCGTGCTGCATGTGCTGTGGGAACCTCCCAGGCCGCCCGCAGACCGTCCATGGCCTGCGGCGGGCCGTGCGGGCGTGCGCTTTGGCGGTCGTCGCTGCCCGCCGCTGCCACGCAGATTCGCTCCGCGCTCGTCCGGCTGAGGGCCGCTGGTTGCGCGCAAAGCCCTGTCGACGCCCGCCCGTCCACGCCCCTTGAAGTCTTTCTTGCCCGTCGCCCACCACCAGTCCGCCGTCCGTCTTCAAGATCAGTCAGTCCGCACGCTCAGCTCATCGCCGCCCAGCGCCTTCCGTGCCTCCTCCCGCGTGTCCTGCTGACCCTGTCTGCTCGCCCTCCCTCTCCGCCCCCCCCCCCCGCTGTCGTTCCCTGGTGTCCGTGCCGCGCCCGCCTTGCTCTCCGCGTGCCTTCTTCCTCTGGCGCCCGCCCGACGCCCGTCGTGCAGCAATGGCCCCTAAGACTTCCCAGCCCACTCGTGTCGGAAAGGGTGAGGGCTCGCTTCCTCTTCGCTCCATCCATCGGCTCCAGCCCAGCGGGTCCTCGCGGGTTCGCCTCGTGGGCAAGCGACGAGAAGGCGCGGCGGCAAGGGCAGGCGATTTTCGCAGGCAGAGACGCCGCCTCTGCTGGGGTCTTGGCCCGCCCCTCACTCCTTGCCTCCGGCTCGGGAGAGGAGCGGACTGCCAGGCTTGGGAGACCAGGGACGTCCGGACCACCAGCGTCGGCGGAGCATGCAGGGGGAGGGGGCCAGGCGAGCGTGGGGTCCAGGAGGCGAGCCGCCGGCTGGCTTGGGCGAGACGCGAGCGAGAGAGAGCAGAGGACCTTCGCTGCCCGGCGAGGGTCTTCCCCAAATCCTCTTTCTCGCTCTTCTCTTTCGTCTGACCTCGCTGGCTGCACTCCTTCTCGTCCCTGTCGCTCTGCGCGGCGTCTGTCCACGTCTGCCTTCTCTGTCATCTCTCCGCGAGGCGGGCAGTCTTGTCGACTGGCCTCCCGAGGCTGGCTCTGCCTGCCCTGGTGTCTCCTCCTTCCTCACTCGCGTCCTCGTTGCCACCCGCATCACCTTCCCACCTCATCTCCCCTGTCGTTCTCCCTCCCCCTGCCAAGCCCTTCATCGAGCTCTTCCTTCACTTTTGGCTCTTGTTGGGTTTCCGGCTCCCCCCCCCTCCCCCTCTCCTTTCCTCACACACATACACCCCGACCCCCCTTCGCTGACACGTCTTCCTCCTTCCTTTCCCAGCCGCCCCTGCCGCCGACTCCAAGGCCAAGGCCGCGAAGAAGGCTGCCCTCAAGGGTACCTCGGGCACCTCGCACCGCAAGGTCCGGACCTCGGTCTCCTTCCACCGCCCCAAGACCCTCCGTCTTCCCCGGGCGCCCAAGTACCCCCGGAAGTCGGTCGCCCACGCGCCCCGCTCGGACGAGTACAAGGTCATCGTCCACCCTCTCGCTACCGAGTCGGCCATGAAGGTGCGTCTGGGCCGCTCGCTCTGTCGTCGTTGCCCCACGGGATGGTCTCTCTCTCGGCGGCGGAACTGACGGTCGTTCTTCCTTCCCTTTGGGGCTTCGCTCCCGAGTTCAGAAGATTGAGGAGCACAACACCCTCGTCTTCATCGTTGACATCAAGGCCAACAAGAGGCAGATCAAGGACGCCGTCAAGAAGATCTACGAGGTCGACACCGTCAAGATCAACACCCTCATCCGGCCCGACGGCAAGAAGAAGGCCTACGTCCGCCTCACCCCGGACCACGACGCCCTCGACGTCGCCAACAAGGCCGGCTACATCTAAACGTCTTTCTCCCCTCAAACGATCCCCTGATTGGATTTGATGGGCTTCGGGCTGGCTTCGTCTTCAATTTGTGCCGAGAGCGAGCGAGCGAGAAAGAGAGAGAGAGAGACATAGAAAGAAAGAAAGAAAGGAGGAGACGCGCGACCGACCGACGGACAGAGAAGAGAAAGAGAAAGCAGTAGCACCGCGAGTGGTTTGTTCGTTGGTTAGCTCGCACGAGTGACCGACCGACCACATGACTTGGTCCTTCGTCTGCCTCTTTCATTCCATCGTCGTGAGGTTCCGTCCGGTCTGGGTGTGCGTGCGCACGAGTCAGTCTGTCTCATCGCTGTTCCCATACGTTTCATTCTTCCAAATTCAAGTCTCGTCCACCGCCGCCGCCGCCGCCGCCCCAGGTCGACGACCCGCAGACGGGCGGTTCCCCCTATCTCCGCCGCCATCGGCCATCTTCGACAAGTCCGCGCCTCCAGCGGCAGCCTCCCCAGGCGCCAGCACCGGCACCGGGACTTCCCTCACCGCCCCCAGCGGGGTCGCTGCCCCCGTCGTCGTGCCCGCGGTGGTGGTGGCGGTGGCGGACCCCTGCTCGCTGACCTCCAGCTCCCTCGCCTCCTTCGCCCGCGCATAGCTCTCCCGCAGCGCCTTCTCCGAGGCGCACAACGCGCGGAACGACGCCCGGAGCTGCTCGCGCCGGTGCTTGATCGAGATGCCGTTGTGGGCGGCGAGCTCGCGCTTGGATTCGGAGAAGAGGGTGTTGTCTGGAGGAGGGGGCGATGGAGGATGATGAGTCAGGTGTAGCGGAGAGGAAGGGGAAGGAGAGGAAAACAGGGGGCAAAAGGGAGGGTTTCAGGAGGAGGAGAGGAGGAGGAGGAGGAGTGTGCTCACCGGCCCAGAGGAAACCTTGACCTTGGCTGAGAAACTGGACAAAGGCGAGACCCGACTGGTGAACGAATTGGGAGTGTTTGAAGCCGACCTTGCGGTGGTAGACGACGTCGATCGAGCTGCTTGCGTCAAGGAGAGAACACACTGGTTAGAGGCAATTGGGAAGGCAATTGGGAAGGCAATTGGGAAGGCAATTGGGAAGGCAAAAGGGAGGGTCCTCCAACCTGTCAAAGTGCGCATCGGACTCAATCTGGAGATAGGCAGAGAGAGAGAGAGACAGAGGGGTCAATCAGCCTGTCTCTTGTTCCATGCTCAGCGAACGAGAACGTACATCCAGAACGAAGCCTTGCTCCCGTAAGAAGACTGTGAGGAAGTAGTCCTGCGTCGACGTGCTCGCGAGCACCCCAGGGTTGGTGACGGACATGTCCTCGACTGCGGGCGGGGCAAGGGCGAGCGGGATGTGGAGACACGCTCGGAAGGGAGAGCGTTGAGAGATGGTGTCGATGGGCTCGGAGGGGGCTTCGACGATGCGAAGCTGATGAGAGAAAGCGAGGGGAGAAGGTCAGATCTCTTCCATTCTCTCAGTGAATCGACAGGAGGCGGCTGAGGGCGTACCCCATGGTGAGCGATCTTAGCCGACCACTTTTGCCGAAGCTCCTCAACGAGCTGGGCGGTGATGCCGATCCACTGGATGAGGAAAGGCAAATCAGTCGAGGCCTTCTCTACGAGTGCCTGCCCTGTTGCTGCTCACTGCAAACTCGAAATGGCTGCAATGCGAGGGTAAGTGACGAGATGAGCCATGATCTCAAAGGAAAAGGAACAACGTTTCGGGACACATACAAGCCATTGCGACTAGGGGAGGGAATCAGATGGGAGAGGCTAGTCAGCGTCTTTGAAATTTTCAATGATAGTATGGCCGCACGCACGAGTTGTGGATTGCGTCGTAGTGGAGGAAGGCAACTTCGCTCCGATCGCTCTTCTTCTGAGGATCAATGTCGACCATCATGTCCTGCGACATGTGGACCTGCCGCTTTTTGTTGCCCGACCGCCGCGAGGAAGACGACGCACTCGGTGCAGGCGTCGTTGGGGGTGGGGCAAAGGGCTGGCGAGGCGGAGCCCGGAATCGGTGCCATCTTGGCTGTCCAATCTGCCCGTCGGCGAAGGAGGGCGAGAAGGTGTAGATGTAGTAACCGTCCTGGTGAGGGAGAAAAATAGTAAGCCTCCTTTCGAGCTAACAAACAGCGCTCGCTGTGAACTGACCATGAAAGCGTGCTTGTCATACACGTGTCGGATCCAACCCTTCTCAAAAAATTTGACACCCCAGAGGGTGGCCTCCTCGCGCGTTCGAACGTCCCGAAAGTTGGCAATGAGCCAGTTAACGAGCTCATCTCCGGTGAAAGCGTCGGGCTATCCAGGGACAGTCAGACGCGAATGACCTTGCAGACAGAACAGGAAGGAACTCACGAAGACCTGTGAGAGAGCAAAGCGTCAGCCGCGAGACAATTGTGATTTTTTTTTTCTTTCTTCTTCCGCGATGAATTCCGACTGACCTGGAAACGCCAGGACACCTCCTTCAGCGGGACGCCTTCCACCTTGTGGGTGAGCTTCTTCCTCAGTTCACTCTCCGACATCTTGCCGATGTACGTCCGCGCACCCCTCTTCTGCTCCTTCTGAAGTGCAGCGAGCTCGTCCATGAGAACGTTGTCGAGGACACACTGTAGGAAGCGTCAGTTCAGCTTCCCAAGCGAGAGCGGCGGTCGATGGAGCCCTAGACTGACCGCAGAGGGATCGAGGACTGTTCGCAGGAAGCGCACCGGCTTAGATACGAGCTCGGTCGAGGTCTGACTCGTCGGAACCCAGCGAGCCTTCTCAAACAGCTCGGCCAAGACATGTGCACCCTCATGCAAGGCCTGGGAGCGAGAACGTGAGAGCTTCAGTAACGTAGCAATAAGCAAGGGCGTTCAAGGGGCTTGCTTACCTCATCCCGCGTCAGCTCCTTTGACGGATCCGATCTTGGGTTCTCGCCCGACGGAATGACAATGAATCGAGCTCTGCAACAAGACGTCAGTAGAGCGCAAGGATACTCCTGGGCCCTCGTTGACGCACCGCCAGTATGTGATCTTGTCGCTGAGCTGACTTCCACCCTCGCCCATGACGACGTTGTCGAGATGGCTCCAGTTAAACCGGTCCAGCGTGTCCGACTGCAAGTCTACTCGTCAGATCATTCCGACGAAATGCAAACATAACAGACTCACAGGGTAACGGAACGTCGCCTCCACCTTAGAGAAGCCGTCAGCGAGGTGAGGCCAGATGACGGCCTGGTAACGGATCGGCTTGGTGTCCCAGTAGATGTTCTTTTTGTGCTGAACCACATGGACACGGTCACCCGCCTCCTTGTAGTCTGAATACACCAAGGGAAGAGGCAGTTAGACCAGAGTGTGATATGTCTGACCGCACGCAGCGGCGGTAAGCTCTGGACCTACCGATGATATGGATAAAGGAGGAGAGCGACATGTAGATGGCGCCACTGGAAGACTTGAGGGCCTCACTCGCCCCTCCCGGGACTATCTCCTTCCTGCTCGTCAATGGTGGAAGGCCACCAATGCCATTTGGCCTCCCAGAATGCTTCCTGCCACCCCGTCCAGAGCGCGGCTGCTGGGGGCTCGCATTGTAGTTGTTCTCATCGAACGTCTGCATCTTCTTCGCAGTAGGCGCAACGATGACTTGGAAGCCCTGAGCGAGTCTGCATGGGCGTCCTTCATGTCAGTGAAGGGGGGGGGGGGGGGGGTGTCCGTCGTTGAACTTGACACCACTGACCTCTGAAGAGCGAGCTCACGCACGACCGCCTGTCTCTCGATCTGGCCAACTGCGGGAGAGAAGAGGAGGGGACTCTCTTCAAAGTTGCTCATTGAGTGCTGCGCGCGTCGTTGGCATGTCAGCAAGAGCCTTGAGCGAAGATGTCTTCAGCACGCACATCGACGGCCGTCTCCTTATAGTACGTCTGAAGCTCGCGTCTCGTCGGAAGGAAAGTGTTCGTGATGGGCAGACATGCAGGCTGGGGGGAGGGAGGGGGGGGGGGAGGGGGAGCTAGTGAGCGAAGGAAAAAATAAAATCCGGCGCGGCACTGATGGAAACGGGAGCCCACTCACCGTCACGAGCGATTTCCACTTGATCTGGTGCTTCGTCTTGCCAGCATTGCCCAGGAGCTGCTCCCAGCGTTGGTGTTTAAACGTTTCCCCGGGGCTCTGGTCCGTGTCGAGACACGGGTTAACGATCGTCGACTTCTCAGGCGCCGGCGGTCGAAGGATGAGGTTGGAGTCCGAGCCTCGACTCGTCGAGATGCCCTCGGCACTCTGGCCGGCGGCAAGCTCCCGCATACGCATCGAAGTGTACGAGGAGGCCTGCTCTGGCGGCGCGTTGCCGTGGTTCGGCGGAACCTCGATCGGCGAAGAGGGCCGTGTGGGGTTCAGCCGAGTGGGGACGATGAGGGAGGACGCTTGGGAGGGACTCATGACGTGTGAGGAGAGGGAGAGCATCGGCAAGGGGAGAGTCGTCGGAGGCGCGAGCTGTCCGGGGACAAGCGCAGGTGCGAGAGGTATGGTAGGAGAAGGGGCATGAGGAGGTGTTGGAGGCGGAGGAGGGAGTGGTGATACCGGCCGACCGAAGAGACCGCTGATTGTCTTGGAGAACAGACTCTGAGTCGCCTTTTTGGGGGGAGGGGGCGCCAGTACAGGTGATTCAATGGCAATCTTGACCGGAGATAAAGATGGAGGAGGCATAATTTGAGCATTTGTGGATGTGGGAGTGATGGTAGCCTTCGAGGCGATGGACGTCTGGGAAGGCGTCCGAATGGGAGGGACGAAAGGGACCCGCCGAGGCACAGAGGGCGCCATGACTCGGGTGACTAGGGCGGAAGACTCGTCGCGACGACCGGCAGACAGGGCTGAATGGGCCACCTGAGGGATGAGCGTCGTATTAGGGAGTTTGGCGAAAGGAACTGGGACGGGCGATTGTCGCCCGCCGGGCGAAGCGGTCGCGCTTTGCCCAGGGGATGGCGTCAGGCCGGGAGCTGGCATTGGGCCTGGCGATGGTGGGCAGTCGCGCTTCTCCATTGACTCTTTCCAGTCATGGCTCGTGTACGATTTGGCCAACGGAGAGGTCGAGAGACCCGCGGGTGGCCGACCAAAATGCAGATGGGATGAGTTAGGACTGGTCGATGAAGCGCTCGACATTGAGTTGCGCGTCGTTGGCGAGCGAACCGAGGTAAATCGTGTCGAGGCAGGGTACGATTGGCTGTCGGTTTGAGGCAGATCGAGGTCCCAGTCCTTGATTGGCGCAGCCTTGGCGAAAACGTTTGCGTCGTAGGCGTCGTGCGCCGCTCGGAGCCGGGCTTTTTCATCCTCGTCAGGCACACGCATCGTTGAGTAGCATGCGGCTCCAAGGGACTCGTTTTCAAGGTAAGGAATGACGATGGTTGAGTAGTCTAGGAGGTAGAGGCATCAGTTACTGATTGATGCCGCCGTCAGCGTGATGAAGTAGAACTGACCGTGGTTGAGGACTCCGAGATTTTGGACGGCGCCCATCTTGGCTCGAGGGATGAACTGTCCCGGGCGATAGCGCTAACAAATGACCATATTCAGTACCGGGCATGGTATGTCTCCTGTTAATAGCCTTCGGGCATACCTTGTCACTCGATTTGGTCCAAAAGGATGAATATATCCTTTGGTGCCAGCAGTACTCAGTCGAAAAGCCCTTTCTGAATACCCAGGGCGACATTTCACTGACCAGTTCGGCACGGTGTAGTAAAGCTCCTCGCGCTCGCCCGTGATAGACGGCGAGTCGTAATAGAGTGGCCGGTTGGGCTCAAGCTGGAACTGCTGCCCGTCGAACCGATCATGTCCCTTGACTTCCTCGTCCGATGGAGGTACAGCCGAGAGGAAGCTGAAGAGCGGCACGACGTGGATCGGGGTTTGATTTCTGGAATTTAGAAACACAGTAAGACTGACAGCCTCGTTGATCGAGCAGTTCAGCTGTGTACATACAAGCAGAGAATGTCCAGGCCAAGACCGTGATCGGTAATGCGCTGCTCGGTGAGACGTAAAAGACTAGAGAGAGATCAGCGTGGGAGACTAGTCACCTTGAAGTCCAGTGGGGACTCACTTTTTGTCGACCTTGAAGTGACCCGTTCCGGGCTGAACGAGTAGCTTTGTCTCAGTAACAAGCTTAGACAATGAGGCAGGATTGAAGGCGACTGACCGAAATGATGGCAAGACAGAAACCGGTGCGGACGAAGTCGCGGTCGATAAAGTGCGAGTCGAAGGGATTTAGGGCAAGATTGATCATCTCGAGGACGTTGCCTGATCAAAACCGCGTCAGGGACTGCACACCGCATGAGACTAAGAGAGCGCGATAGCGCACCTTGGTGAGCCTGGAGAGTGTGTGTCACTTGTGTCAGTTTCTCGCCCAGAAGTAGAGGTGTCCCTCCTGTCTACGCTTACATAGGACAGGGCGCCCAATATCAGGGCCTTGCTCCCCGGCTTAACATTGTGATCAAAAAGGACGGCCTTTTGGAAGACAGCGAGCTCTTGTTTGAGCAACCGGATAACGGCGACTGGCTCGGTGATGATCTCCATGTCAACACAGACTTTGTACTGAAGAGTGAGGTAACATGAGGGTGTTAGAGAAAAGCCCAGTCTGAGGCGCTGCAAAAGAGAGGACGACTAACAAAGTCCTTGTACCAGCCGAACTCTGGATCCTTCTTCAGCGGGCCCTCGACAAGATTGACCTCGTCTTCATCGTAGCAGACTCGCGAGAAGAGCACGATAGTGACAATATGATTCGTTTTGAGCTCCTTGAAGCGAGCGAAGAGTTCTGAGCAGAAGCCGTGCTTAAAGACGAGGGAGGAAGTTCAGTTTCGATTTTTGTGAGGTTGAGCCAGGGATGGCAACGAACAATGGCTTTCTCATAGTAACGCTCGCCATCCTCGTCAAATTCGTACATCTCCTTGCAGACTGGGAAGAGGAGGCGGTCAGCGTTGTAGGTCGATGATTGACCGAAATTGACGCACCCTGAATCGCGATGTAGTACTTGGCCGATGCCGACCGGAAGACGGTCTTGGTGCGTTCAGTGAAGTAACCAGAGGGTACCTTTTGCTTGTTGATGTAGATGTTCTTGATCTCGGCCTTGATACAGCCAGCAAAGACGATCTGCCAAGCCGCTCGTCACGGGTCAGTGGAACAACGACCTCTGAAAGGGGACCAGCGACGGACCTCTTGGCCAGTGTGCACGCATTTCCCCTCCCAAGCGACTCCAAGCCTCCACATGTCGGAACTAACAGCGGAATCGCAGGCGAGGACAAGTTCAGCCCTTGCTGAGTGGAGGCTTGACGAAAGCACAGCGTGTTCGCAGCGAAACTCACCGTCCGATATATAGATCCTTGAAGTAGAGCTCGACGAAGTCTATCATAAAGTCTTCCCGCTTGACCTGCGGTGAGTAAACAAGAAAGTGGCGAGAACAAGTCCGTCAGCCTACCATCATCGCTCTCGACGCGACTTCGGCCAGGCCCGAGGGGGTGAACGACGCACGACTTGGAGGTGCAGCTGCCCAGTGTCTTGGTAGCCAAAGACCCTGGCTGAGTTCTCGTTGATCGAGAGCTGAAGTAAAGAGTAGCCGATGCTCAGGCTCCATTCTTGAAGGAGTCTAGGTAGAGGGAGAGGGGGAGGGGGTTCGAGGACGCACCTTGAGCGCTTGCTTCTTATGCTCGTCTATGCTGCTCTTAGCGAGCATGTCCATATCGTACTTGAAGAGCATGCCGTCCAGCACCGGCGCGACCTTGTTCACCGGCTTCGCTGAGGGGCTTGTTGCTAGAGGGGCTATTGAAGCTGGGACGACCCGACTGATTTGGATGATGTCCTGGTCATTCGCGAACGGAAAGGTCTTTGCATTTAGGACAACCGGTAGACCAGCGAACTCGCGGTCGGTGTGTGTCTTGAAGTACGTGTCGACCTAGGTGAGCGGTCATTAATCAGCCTTATAGGTCAGGCCAGCGATAAGTGGGTGAAGCGGTGGATCAGCCGAGCAGAGGAAGAGACTGAGGCATACCTGTGAGAGTGGAGGCTCAGCAGGCGGCACTGTCGCGGCCCCCATCGTCGTCATTGTCGGTACGTGGGCAGACGTGATGGTCGTGGACCGGACACGATTCAGATCAGGACGTAAGGGAGTGTAGCTGGTCATGGACGAAGGCCCTCTACATCAAGAGCGACAGGCAGGCTGTCAGACGGCGAACGTAGACGCGATGGCCGACGGCTCTTAGGGGAAACGTCGAACCCAGTCGTCTCTGAGCTAAGGTTGATCCGTCAATCTGGTAGACGTAAGAAGGATTGCTAGTTTAAAGAGATGCTGAGTGAGAGGGAAGACGAGGATGGTGGTGGTGGTGGTTCGTTGGACGATCTCGCCCTCCGCGGTTCGGCGCGTCGTTCGTTTCTCTCAGCCGTGTTGCGCCCTTCCTTACCAGGCTGCCGTTTGCGGCAATCGCCTGCGGGCCACCCGTCGTTCTGGTACTTCTCCCGCCGTCTGTGCTCATTCGTACGCAAGCCATGAAACGCAAAGAAGCACAAAAGAGAAACAGCATCTACCCAACGAAAACCAATTCGTCCCATCCCTGCCTTAGAGCTCCATCATGTCGCCCTCACCCTCCCTCGGCTCACCACGAACCACGGACGACACCAGCTCGCGCCGGATCTCCGCCGACATCTGCGGGTGGGGCCTCGCGCGGACGACGTCCATGAGAGCGTCTTTCTGCTCGGGCGTCAGGTCCGAGGCGTACCGCTGGACAAAGACGAGCAGTGATTGATGCCAGAGAACAGGGAGCTTGTTCTCCTCGCCCTTGATGCCCGAGCCGCGCTTATCGTTGGCGAGACTGAATGGTGTGGAAGACTCAGTCTCACGTGCTTTGCGTGAGATGAGGGCATGCGAGCGCTATAACTCACCGGATGAAGTGGAAGACGAGGGCGTCGACGACCTTGTATGGAAGAGCGTACTTCTTGTCGAGAAGGACGCGGATGAAGAGCGAGTTCGGGCCTGAGTAGTCCATGGCCGCCAAGTGAGCAATGGCGGCTCCGGAGTGGACCATCGGGACCGACGACTTGGCGAGGACGGAGGAGAGAATGGAGGCCTCCTTGAGCGTGCAAGCAGACTGGATGGGAGGACGAGCGGTCGATCAGTCATGATGTTCACCAGCCCATTGCTTCCGCTGGTCTCGACAATGTCGGTGAGTCCCACTCACTTCACAGATGGGGAAGAGGATTCCCTTGAAAAAGGCCGCCGGCTTGTAGAGTGCCTTCTTGAGAGCCTCGTAGAGCTGGTAGTTGAGCTTGCCATTATTCTCGGCCATGTCGTCACGGACGCGCTCGAGGAGAATTCCACGGAGAAAGACGGTCGCCTGTTTGGGCTTGAGGTTGGAAACAAAGATCTTGGTCGCCGCGTAGGTCGCATGCGGGGTCCAGTCGGCCGGCGAGGTGATGGCGAGGAGGCGCGCCCACTGGGGAAGCGAGGGGAGAAGCTTGAACGGCTTAGGGAGAGGCCCCGAACGGTATCGCGAGAGAAGCTCCCCAATTCTGAAGGGAGAGTGTGAGCAAGAGAATCTCAGTTGATGCTTCCAGCGAAGCTTACAGGAGTCATGGGCGACGCAGGAGCGACTCACTTCGTGTACGCAGCGACGACCTTTTCAGGCAGACCCGCTGCCGGATCTGACCCATCTCCTACCTGCTCGAATCGCACACCTTTCTGATCTCCAGCCTCTTCGTCGGCTCCGGCTTCAAGCTTGGCGAGAATGACGTCGGCGAGCGTCTGCCCAGCCGGTCGCGACGAGCCTCCCATCCCGTTCGTGAAAGCGGCGAGCGTCGCGTGGTCCTCCGGGTCGATCTCCTGCATTTCCAAAGGGGTAAGCAATCCCGGTCAGCAAGTCCAGTCTAGAGACGATCTCCTAGGGAATAATCGACTGACCAGCTCCTCGTACTCCTCCTCCTCGACGTCCGATCCAAACTCGTCGTAGTCGTCGTCGCTCGCCTCGTCGTCCTCGCCAGCGCCTTCCCGCCGTGATGATCGGTACTTCGTCTCCCTGTCATTTCGAGACAGCAAGTCAGGATCCGAATGTCAGCAAGCGGACCAGCGCCGGGGGTGTGGGATAGCATGGAGTAGAGTACAGACCCCTCGTCGTCGTCCGCCTCAGCGGGAATCTCGCTATCCGCTTCAAGAAGAGCGTCCATCTCATCCTGCTGCTCTCGAGCAAGCTCGAGAATCTTGCGTGACATCTTGGCGTCCGGTGCTCCCTAACAGAGAAATGGGTGGACGCGTAGAAAGAACAAGGTCAGGTCAAGTCCGGTCCGGTTTGATACACCTCTCTCTCGCCGCTCTGCCCCGACAAGTCCTGGCCCTCCGATGAACCAAGGAATAACAAGATAAACAGAGAGCAAGACAAGACGCTTGCCAACGAACCTCCTCGTCCTCCTCAGCGCGACCCTTGCCCTTGTTCTTGACGCGCTTCCCCGGCTTGGAGACGCGGCCAAACTTCTGGACGAGCTCGTCCTCAGCGAGGACGGCGCCGAGCGGGGCGTGCCGGGCCTCGATCTTTTTGCTGGGGGCCTTAGGCATGGTGGGAATGTGTGGGAAGGGGAGGAGGGGGAGAATGGAGCGGTGGGAGAGCGAGTGGAGGTCGTCGTTCGTCGCCTCTTAGCCCTTGAAATTCGAACACCAAGCGCGACGAAGGAGGAGAAGAGGGCGGAAGGGCCGTGCGGTCGGGGATGTGCCGCTACTACGTGCTCTCTCGAGCATCACCTTTCTCTTACACGGCCATGAGGGAGATTAGGGCTGCCTAGAGGAAGATGCATCGAAGTCATTGGGTTTGCACGAAACCATGCCCCCACCCTTCGGGCGTAGCACCTTCAGCAGCCGACATGTCGTGTGTAATCGAGGCCATTCATGACACAAGGGCTTGTCAGATAGAACGATTGAATATATTGGAGTGAGGCTAGGCTACTTGTCGAGAGAAGGTCATGACGGGACGGAAGGGTGTAGAGACAGTGGTCACGGGGGAGTCTCCGGAGACGGAACAGGGGGAATCGGGCACTGGCTAAGGATATCGATGGCCGAGTGGGGGATGAAGCGAAAATAGGTAAAGAGACAACGACGGGGTGGCCGGACGAGAATTGGGGACGAAAGAAAGAATGTCGAAAAAGACAGAAACATGAACACAGAGGACGCACGCTCACGTCGGCCGGAAACGGTGCTTGTAGTCCGAGGCGAGTCCGGAAGGCAGAGCCCTGCCTTGGGAAGGGTCCATCACCGTTGACCCACCAGCGTCGGAGCTGTAGTCGGCGGCCTTGGACGATGCATTCGACTCTCCTCCTCCGCTGTGACGGGTGTTGGATGAAGGAGGCGAAGCAAGGTGGCTAACGCCGCCCATGCCTGTAACATCGTGATCCGAAGCGTAGACGTGCGCGCCGCCACCCTCACTGCTGAGGCTGTCGCGGAGCTGTTGCTGCGGGTAGCTCTGCTGTTGCTGCTGGCTTCCACCTCCTCCATAAGCATACTGTTGATCCCCCGGAGGATTGGCGTACATCGCCCCGTCATGGTCATATGCCTTCGTAGGCTCCTGGTAGAGCGAGGCCTGAGAGGTCGAATGAGGGTAGTATGCCTGCTGCTGCCGAGGAGGGTAACCGCTGGCCTGTCCGTTTGTGGGAGGATACTCATCGTAGCTGACGCCGACGGAGGAGGAGCCTTGCTGTTGAGGGTGGCCACCTTGGTAGGCGAGCGAGGGAACGCTCTGAAGCGGGTACGAGGGGGCGCGTTGAGGAGGCCGGTAGTTCTGGTAAACGGGCATCGGAGGCGGACCGTCTGTTCTCGAAAGAAATCATAGTCAGTCTACCGGGCTTACCGTATAAATGTGCTCAAACCGTCACCACTCACAGCCGTGGTAGTCCTCAGCGCCTGGCATGAGCTCCGGCACCCAGCTCTTCTCATTCCCACCCTTCCCGCCATAGCTAGGTCCAGCTGTGGGCACGCTTCGTTCATACGCTGAGCTCCCATCGATAGGAGCCGCATGATGACCAAACGGCTTCCGGATGTCATCCTCGTCATCGTCGAGCGAGACGTTGGGCAGCGTCGGCTGGTGCGGCATCATCTCCCCTCCTTCGCCAGTTCCTCCTCGGCCGGCGAGACGCTTCTCCATGGCGGCATTGCGGGCAATTCGTTGGCGCTGCTTGCGCTTGATGAGCTCGGCTATCCGCTTGTCAATCTTATGGCAGCAGTATTCCTAGATTTAGGGAGCGAGAGCTTCATTGAGTACAGCCAGGTTAATGTTTCGAAGTCCGAAACGCACCTTCAAGTTGCCCTGAATGTAACAAAGCAGCGGGATGTAGAGGATCGCCGCTGCGATGAGCCGGATGAGGCCGATGGCGAAGATGACGACGGTGAAGATCATAGTGCAAAGGAGCATGAGTGTGACGTAGTTTCCGTCGTAGTAGGCCGAGAGGTCGTCAGTCTGAAAGTTTTGAATCTTGGCGAACGAGAAGAGGAAGATGGCGTTGATGACTTGGCGAGGGGCGTCGGCGAGGAGGATATCCTTCCAGCCTGGAAGGGGAAATTCGCTCATCAGCTTTGCTTCGTTCGTGCGGAGGAAGAGGCAAAGGATGTACCCTTGAAGGCGAAGAAGACAAAGAAAGCAAAGTCGTCCATCTTCTTGGTCGAGTTAGCAATGTGGCCGAAGAAGCAGAAGTGCGGGTACGAGCCTGGACGGAGATGGGCGTCAGATATTGGGCAGCAGCAGAGAGAGAGGAAGAGCACGGACGAAGCGAGTAGTAATTGTTGGCCATGACATTGGTGAAGGCATACGAGATATCGCGACTGGCGATAACCTTGCGGGCCTTGAAACTGTCGTAGGCTAGCTGTTCGAGGGCGCGCGTACGAGAGGGCGAATTGAGTTGGGCTCGTCATTATGGAAATCTTAAGTCGTTGCATGACTCACAAGTAGGAAGGAGAAGATGATGCATCCGACAAAGATCCACTTGCCGACGTCGAAGGGGATCTTGACGACGCACTGGTCGCCACATTTGGAGTAGAATGAATTGGTCCACTCGGTCGCGACGATCATCGTGACGGCGGTGTATATGTTGGCGCAGTAGACACCGACGATGATAACCACATAGACATAGAGCCAGGCGTAGCTGAACGGGGCAGAGAGAGGGAGAAAGAAAGAAGGGGCGACCCGTCAGACGCAAGAGGAGAGGCGAGCTGGAGCGGACGAGGTTGACGACGAACCGGAGCCGGGTCATGAACGCGGTCGAATGGAACTCTTGAACCTGGGATGGGGTTAAACCTGAGCATTGGGTGGTCTATATGGTCACGAACACCCCGCCTAATACTGACATTGAGGAAATCGAACTGCAGGGAGCGGAGAGGGGAGGAGGGACAGGAGGAACGCGCATACATAGGTCAGCTAGGGCCCAAGGACCGAACAGCTCCTGAGCCAGGCAGCAGTCTCTATGAGCATCGTCGCAATTGGATGGACCTTATGATCGGGGACGACCTCGCGCTTCCACTTGGCCGAGCAGCACATGATGGATAAGAAGGGAACCCGCGAAGGCAAGGTAGGGAGGGGGTGATTCTAACGAGGGTAGTTGCCTTGGGTTCTCGGCGGGCAGGAGGAAAAGGGGGAAGGAGAGGAGGATGAGAGCGACGAGCTTCGACCTGCGAAGCGTGTGATGAGAGCGAGCGGATGGTGAATGGTGTCGGGAGAAGAGAAAGCGGAAGGCGGGTGGGTTGATGGACGAAGGAGAGAGGGAGGGGCTGGGTCGAGCGAACGAGGCCAGGCGCGTGTGGGTGGGTGCGCGTCTCCGCATCCCCCCGCCAGCCGGTCTCCTCTGGCGCAGGGCGACCCTGCAAAGGGTGCGTTTCTGCGCGCAATTCGAGGGTACACGGAGAGGGGGGCCGTTTCAGGTTGCCGCTGGCCGACAAAAACAGGGGTGGGGTGGGAATCCTTTATTCTCGTCGTCTTGCTCCCCTCCTTCGATCAATGTTTAGAATTCGACCTTGCAAGCGAAAATATAGGCAGCCGAGACCCCTCGGCGACAAATATCGGCATGCCCTATGCGAAGATAAACGGGAGTATGCTAGCGAAAGTGCACCCCCATCTCCAAATTCCTCCCCCCCCCCCCCCAACACAGTTCATCCCCTTCATCAGGGCGTTAGCATGAAAGTAACGGATGAGCCATCCTCCTTCTATCTTTCGCCTGATGTGGTCTACTGGGATGAATCTGTCATGACCGTAATAACTAGATTGATGTGTCGAATAGTTTGAACCAGGCTTCGTGGACCTGCAAGCCGAGGTGAAAAAACTTTAGACCAACGTGGGACTTGAACCCACAATCTCCTGATTCGTAGTCAGACGCGATAACCAATTTTTCCAGTCGGCCCGGCAGAACAGAGGCTTCCCTCATCTTCTTGATGAGAGGGCTGTCTCACATTACTATATTTCCTTACTCGTGAAGTGATCGAAAAACAACAACCACCATCCCGGTGGTTCGACCAACCCCCCCCCCCTCTCACGGCGCCCATCACGCCGTCCGGCCAACCATCCCCGGTGGTTCGACCAACCCCCCCCCCCCTTCTCACGGCGCCCATCACGCCGTCCGGCCAACCATCCCCAGTGGTTCGACCAACCCTCTTCCGGCCAACCACCATCCCGGTGGTTCGACCAACCCCCCTCTCACGGCGCCCATCACGCCGTCCGGCCAACCATCCCCAGTGGTTCGACCAACCCCCTTCCGGCCAACCACCATCCCCGGTGGTTCGACCAACCCTCTTCCGGCCAACCACCATCCCGGTGGTTCGACCAACCCCCCTCTCACGGCGCCCATCACGCCGTCCGGCCAATCATCCCCAGTGGTTCGGCCAACCCTCTTCCCACGGCGCCTCGCCCGACGTTCTCGCGCTCGGTCATGTCCGCTCTCCCTCTATCTAGCTACAACTCGCTATCTCTCATAGGGTTACCTCGTTCTCCACGTATAACTCATGACTTAAATACAAAAAAAAAAAAAAAAAAACTTAAATACAAAAAAAAAAATTGTCACTACCCAGTGGTTCGACCCACCCCCTTCCCACGGCGCCTCGGTCATGTCCGCTCTCCCTCTATCTAGCTACCACTCGCTATCTCTCATGGTGTTACCTCGTCCCCTACGTATAACTCATATCTTAGATATATACATATAAAAGGTCGGCTTTGTCATTGTCGGCAAGCCCGCCGCCCGATGCGCCTTCTCCGGACTGGCTAAGTACGCCCTCATCATCCCGGACGGCTGGTAAAATAACCTCCCAGCCCTCACCAGCGCTTCAGCTCTCTCACATTGACTAATCCCAATGCACTCTGAATGTACAGGTACCACGATGTTTTGATACATGACGAAATCTCACATCACTCTTCTGCGAGATCTCGACTTCTCAGGATATGCTAAGAGGGTTAAGCTCACTCTTCCTTTTTATTTTGTCTCGATTCTGGCTTGGCTTTTATCACCTTACATTTTGTCAAGTATACCTATCGCGTCTCTTAAACACATGGATACTCGAGCAGACACCTCGATCAGGTGATCGGAGGAAGGCGTATACGGTCGTCGTATTCAAGGGTTACGGGTACGGATACTTGAAGGCAGAAACACAAACCAGACCAGACCGAAAGGACTGGAACGAGACCGCTTGTACATGGGAGATCGTTGGTCGCCGAAGAGGGGAAGAGGGCGGGCGGAGAGATGACCGGAGCGCCTGCGCTGGTCTGGTGTGGGGAGAGGGAGTGGGGAGCTAGCCATTTTGGCACTCCTACTGCGCATTTGCAGGTGTTGGACTGAAGATATGGTTGGGCCGAGCGCCCAACGATCTTTGCTGAACTCCTGGCTAGGAAGTTGGCAAAGAGTGGGAATTGCAGGCTGGGCCGTTCGACCAGGGAAGACAGACGGGTCATGTAAGAAACGGTCGAAGAAGACGCGAAAGAAGCAGGGATGGAGAGTCGCAAGCGAAAGAGACAGAGAAGAGCAAGAGGAAGGCTAAAACCACCACGATCCACTGACGATCATTACCGACCTAAGATCACCAGACTCCAACATGTACTCCCTTCTCTCAAGTCTACTGATCCAGGTCGCACGATTGTCTTGAGTGAAGCCCTTTATTCATCACAGCGTGACCAAGATGCAAGGCGTTTGAAAGGGGAGGTCATCGGTCGAGCTGACCAACGGGTTCATATTGCAGACCCCCCAGACAGAAGGCGGGAGGATCTTGCATGGCTTGTTTTCATTGACGCAATAACTTGCTCAAACATGATACTGAGCAGCATGTCTCACCAGTCCACCGAGTTTATTCTAATACGATTTCATCTGAGAGAGATCATAATAGCCGCAAATCCTATCGTTCAGAGCAAATCGTGGAAGATGCAGAAGACGGACGGCCCAAGTTTATCCTCCACCTCAGCTCTCATCGACGCAGCGAACCATACTCACGTCAGTGTGTTTCAGACTGGATATCTTGGATAGAGGTCATCCATGCGTCTATCGTTCTCCGTCTCTGCTGCGATATCTTTTAGTAAGGCTTGTAATGATTGCGTCAAGATGGCGAAATGCGCTGGCCAAGCGTCGCCGGCGAGCTCCGCGGCACCCACCGAGCAAGCCCGAGCCGCCGCGACTTGCATTGCGCAACATTCGGGCGCGTCCCGATTCGCCTTTAACCACCATTCTCCTCCCCTTCTTCGCTCGACACCTGTATCTTAGCGGCTTCTTCCCTTTCCCCCTTCTCTTTGTGTTCTCAATTGGGCTATGATTTGTCGTGTCAAAGCCACTCCTCGCACGAGCGCTGCTTCCCTCTTCCGCTGTAGCCCCCGCCTTTCCCTTCGACGGACGATCGCGTCCAGTCGCCCGACCTGGCAAACACATGGTCCGGATGTCAGCTTTCCAGATGTGTCCTCATCTTCCACCTCTCATCTCCGCTATCTTGCTCTCCTGGTCGTCCCCCTCGGCACGTTCGCCCTCTATCGGATGAGCCCGATCGCACTTGACGAGCAGCTGCCGCCTACGGAGACGCCGCCGAAGCTCAAAGGGCGCGAACTGGGCGAGCTCATTCGCGCTGAAGAGCTCGAGAGACACACGACCGTGGACAAGCGGATCTGGGTGTCAATCCAAGGCGAGATTTGGGAGTGAGCACGGCTTTCCTTGTTCTCCCCTTGACGCCCTTCGATAACTGACATCCGGCACATCGCCTTCTTACAGCGTCACCGACTTCTTGGACAAGCACGTAAGAGCATGGCGCTCTTAAGGAAATAGGCCAGACTGGTCATAGCTCACGTGGTGTTTCTTGCCCTCTCACTAGCCTGGAGGCTCCCAGATCATCCTTCAGAACGCCGGCAAAGACGTCACGCGATTGTATGAACCGATCCACCCGCGGAACGCCATCGGCCACAACTTGCAGCCGACGGACCACGTCGGTCGCCTCGACCCAGAAGACGCCAAGCGGCTAAAGGGCGAGCCGGACGAGGACGAAAAGCGGGTTGCCCAAGCTCGCGCTGAGCTCGGACACGTCAACAGTATGGTCAACTTGGACGACTTTGAGGTGATCCCGATGGGGTGAGTCAACCGATCCTTTCTGGCTTGCACTGATCATTTCCCTCTTTCTAGGCCGTTGCCAAGAAGATTCTGAGCAAGAAGGCGTGGGCCTGTTCGTGTCTCATATTTTCTTCTCGCTTTATCATCACACACATCTCCTGAGCCGGCTCTTACTTCCCTTTAGACTTCTGCTCGGCGGCCGATGACGAACGCACCAAGGCGCATAACTCGAGCGCTTTCAGCCGCATCCTTTTCCGGCCGCGCGTACTCCGCAAGGTCAAGGACGTTGATCCGTCCACGACGATGCTTGGCTACCCGACCTCGCTACCAGTGTTCGTCTCACCGACGGCACAGGCTCGCCTGGGACATGGCAAGTCGCTGTTCATGTCCTTTTTTTTTGTTTTTTGTTTTTTTTTGTTTTGGTAAGATTGGTACGGAATTCTGACGAGTGCCTTTCTTTCAGAGGGCGGCGAGTGCAACATCACCGAGGGAGCCGGCGAGACTGGCATCATCCAAGCCATCTCCAACTATGCCTCATGTTCTCTCGAGGTCAGATTATTTCAAGCTCTCCTACCCAGCTCTAAAATACTAACATCCAGGTCTTGAAAACCCTTTGCAGGAGATCAATGAGGTCCGCAAGACTGACCAGAAGCTGCTGTGGCAGATATATTTCCCGTGAGCGTCGACCGCAAACCCTTGACGTACGGCTAATTTAGCGCTGACTTCGATGATCTTACATCAGCTGGGACAGGGAAAAGGCGTCTGCGGCGCTGCGGCGAGCCGTTGATCAAGGCATGGAGTGAGCATAGCACACCCAAGCTCCCAGTCTGGGCGCCGCTGATCCAGTGCTCCTAGCGCCATTATCCTCACCGTCGACACTCCGGTCGTCGGCAATCGCGAAGCCGATCTGCGTCTCAAGCTTGATATGAACCCAGTCAGTTGTCCGACCGAGGAGAAAGAGCCGGACTGAGCTTATCATTAACTTCTCTGCTCCAGCCAAAGCCAGATCAGCCGACCAATTTCCGGCTTCACCAAGGCGCGACGGCCGAGGTCCTTAGGTAATAAGACTTTTCCTTTGCCTGTCAGAATATCTTTTTGACGACTTTTTCTGCATGTTAAGTGCGAAGGAGCTCGACCTCTCCTGGGACATTGTCCCTTGGATCAAGAAGGTGAGCCCGCCGTCATTTGTTGGCAAGTCCCAACGCTCATACAGCTGACGCTTTGTCCTGCAACACCAGATCGTTCCAGAGCTTCCGCTTGTCGTCAAAGGTCCGCGTCTTTCCCCTTTCAGCGTGAGGAGCCTGTATAGGCTCAGGTTTATCTCCTTGTTCAGGTATTGCGACCGCCGAGGACGCCTTGCTGGCCTATGAGCACGGTGCGGATGCCATCATCCTCTCCGTACGTCTCCCGAGTCTCTACACGCCCAGCGGACCTACTAATCACTAACGCGCATTCCGATCAGAACCACGGCGGTCGTCAGCTTGAATTTGCCCCACCCCCGATCCACGTCCTTCAGTCGATCCGGCGTCTTCACCCAGAGCTCCTCGCCCGAGACAGCAAGTTTGAGGTCTACTTGGACGGCTCAATCCGGCGGGGCACCGATGTCCTCAAGGCGCTTTGCCTTGGAGCTCGAGGTGTAGGCCTCGGCCGGACTTTCCTCTATGCGCAGAGCGCCTGGGGCAAGGACGGAGTTGCCAAGGCTGTTGAGAGTGAGCATGCTGACGTGCTCTGTGACCATCCATTCTCAACTTCGAGCTTATCGTGAACCCTTGATTCGATACAGTCCTCGATGCAGAGATTCGGCTCGGCATGCGGCTCCTCGGGGTTACCCGGATAGACCAGCTTGGCCCTGAGTACGTTGAATGCCTCGAGCCCACAGGGCCGCCAGAGGGTGTCGTGCCTTCCTGGCGGCGGTAATATAGAGCATTGGCTAGAGCAGGATTGTATGAATGTCATTTTTCGATCATCGCCTGGTCAGCCCAATCGCTGTTCGAATAACCCATCAGTCCTCTCGAAATATAGCAGGAGAAAGCACGCCAGTTGTTGTTGGCCGGACATGGCCGACACGCACCTAGATGGATCGGCTGGCACTGAATGGGCAAAACCGTGCTTCAAGTTCGTCCCTCAACGTCCACAATCCATTGATCTCCCTCTCGCGTGAACATCATGGGGACGCCTCTCAAGAACGCCGATGTCTGGACGAACTACTCTGGAGCTGACTATGAGCCAGCTGGCAAGGCCGTTGCTATTTCGCGCGTCGCTGACTTCCTACCCCCCTCCCCCTGTCTCTTCCTCGTTTAGACGCGTCTGCTCGCCCCGCCTACCCTCCAGGCATCTACGATGTGATCCTCGATTACCACAAGGCGACGATGGGGCTCTGTGAAACGGCTCTCGACCTCGGCTGTGGGCCAGGAACAGTCACCAAGGATCTAGCCACGCGATTCGACCGTGTTTTCGGCTCAGACATCTCGGAGAAGATGTACAACAGCGCCCCCAGTCTGCCCAACGTCAAGGTGGGTTGGGTGATGCCATGAGTTCGCTCCTTGGTGCTGAATGAAAAGTGCCTCATCAGTTCCACACGGCATCGGCGTCTTCGCTCCCTTTCCTTGAGGATCAGTCGGTCGACCTTGCTACGGCAGGCACAAGCGCTCATTGGTGAGACGCTGTTCCTCACCCCACAGAAACAAGATCAGAGCCTGATTCTTCTATCGATTATTAGGTTTGATCACGCAGCTTGGTGGGGAGAGATGTCACGAGTGGTTAAGCCGAAGGTGCTTGGTTTTCTTGGGAAGACGGGATGGACTCGCCCTGATATGAAGACTTTATCTCTAGGGTTCTGTCGCCGTGTGGACTTGGATGCCAGGTACGCGGGCATCTCCTTGCTCTCTAAAACCACGCTTCTGCTGACAGCTCGTTACTTTGCAGGCTTTCTTCCTGGTTGGTTCATCTTCAAGCTTTACCGTTTGCAGGAACTGACCACTTTGTGTCTCATTGGCAGACGGCGAGCCTTCAAGCTACCCAAAGTCCTTGGTAGACTTACTCTACACGACCCAACGCTACTCTGGTCCGTCTGAACCTATCCTCCAATCTCGACCGTTGAACTCAAGTCTTCTGTTGCTCCAATCTCCAATCCCCCCTTCTTTCTCTTACCAGAACCCTTCTTCGAGTTTCGCACGCCAGGCAACCAGCTCACGTACAGCCTGTGCGACACTCTCCCTGGCCCCAACTCAGATGTCTGGGAGGCGGAGCCGAAGCGATTCCGCTGGGGCTGGACAACAGCGGAGGAGTACGGTGCGAAGGAGATGGGCAACCCGTGGGAGTGGGACGTTCTTCCCGCCAAGGGGGCGGACAATGAGGAGCTTGAACGGGCGATGCGGACTGAGATGACCCTCGAAGACGTGCGTTGCGACTCTCCCTCTCGGTGGGGGCATGGTGCTTAAAACTAACCTGATTCTGAGCGCGTCGTAACGACTAGCTGGCGGCTTACTTTGCTTCGGTGAGCCCCGTGCTCTCCTACCGAGCTGCCAAGCCCAAGGAGGAAAAGGACTGGATCAAGGCGCAGCTCGAGAAGATTCTCGCCGAAGGAGAACCCGAGTGGACCTCTAAGACGCGGGTAAAACTGCGGCGGGTCTTGGGGCTGGTCATATGGAAGAAAAAATGATGGGAGGCCCTTGATAGATCGTAATATCATGATGACAACTACTCGTAGCTAGGCCGCCCGCCTCAGCTTGTGCGGACTCCTCGGCTGCCGAAGAATTCTGTCAGACATCTGCTTCCTCTCTGGGACGTGGAGCCTCATCCTGGTTGCCTGAATTATCAGTAACAGAACCACATCATCAAGTGAATAGAACGCACAGGTCCTTAATGATGCCAACGATCTCGGCAACAACCTGACCGTTCTCGCCCTCAAAGTCGTATCGCTTTTGAAGACTGCCGGCGTCCTTCGCAACCACAAGTTTGAAGCTGGAGGGAGTCTTGCGCGACTGTTTGACGTCGAGGATTGCAGAGATGTGGTATGAGGATGTCCGCATCGAGGAGGGGAACCCGTGCGTGCGTGCTTCGGAGGGCATCTGGAAAGCGATCGATTCAGCGGAGGAGGTCTTTGCGCGACGTGCAAAGGGGCGGCAACGAACAATGTGGATGTAATCGCCGTCAATGGCGAGCACGCGCTCGTGTCGACCGATGGGCGCCTTCCGCTGAACGGTGTATTTCTGTACCAGAGGCGCGTCATCAGCAACAGATATGTGCGAAGAGGCCTCTCGCTCGTTCTCACCTTGTAGGTCGTATCGAAGGCAGAGACGAGTCTCGTCTCTGGCGGCGCATGCAGATCCTTGAAGACGGAGGCTGCGTGAAGTGACAAGTGAGCAAACAGCTAGAACAGAGCTAGAAATCGGCATCGGCCACCCACCATTTGGATCTCCTCCCCTTTCGCTGCCACCGCGCATCCCACGGCTGACGGCCCAGCTCCTCCGCACGCATACGAGGTGGGTGACGCCCATGAGGCTCTCGACGGTCCGGTCGAGAGGGAGGATGAAGGTGAGGTCGGCGAGACACAGGACCCAGTCCTTAACGTTGAAGCGTTTTTTCTTGCAAATGAGCTCAAGGACGTCCGCGAGGTAAGTCCCCGACGAACTTACAGAGGGGACAAACCGAAGTCAGCTTGAGATCATTGCACGAGACCTACCAAACTCACACGCTGATGGTTGTTGAGATCTTGACGTCGGATGTGTCGGAAGCATCCTTGATCTTGATTTTGAGGAGCACCATGACGCCGCCGGCGCTGCTTGTCTTAACCATGGATGAGACATCCGCATAGCTGCCGCCACCGAAGGAGCCCTGGGAGGTCGTCGAGGAGGAAGGAAGTTGAGGTGGAGCGAGGCTAGTCTGAAAGAGGGCCTTTGAAGCGACGGAGCGGGGAGGGAGAGGAGTCTTAAGGAGGTTGCCGGCGACTGTGATGATGCCAGAGGGAGAGAAAAGTTAGACAAGATATCTCTCAATGATTACACGGACGAGACGTAACGTACTTTGTGCTTCGGTCGCCTCGGTGATCGCGAACTCAAGAAACGAGAACTTAACCGCAGCGGCATCGCGATCAAGAGCTGGAAGAGCAGAGTTCGATCAGTCCGCTTTATTCAAAGAGGAAAGATGCTCAAAGAGGACGCACCAGGAAAATCTTCGTCGACCTCGCCGTCGTCTTCTACGATCCGTAGACCCCAACCAACTGTGTTCATCCGAATGTCCCGCTCCGTCCCGTCTTCAAGCCCCTCGTCGAGCGGCGGGGTCCGGCCCTCCTCGCAATAAAGGTAAAGTCCGAAGCCGATAACCTCCTCAACAGTGGCATCCCTACGGATGCGCGTCTTGATAGGCTTGGACGGCATGTCCGAGTGCGGGAAAAAGAGCGAGAGAGAGAGGGATGGGACGGCGTTGGGCGAGCCGGAGGGAGGGAGCATGCGGGCGTAGCCTGCAAAGGGAGACGGAGCTTTGGTGGAGTGAGAATCCATGAGAAGAGAGAGACCAGATGCCTTTGGTGCCGGAGCGGCCAGAGCCATCTTGACAGGATGGAAGGAGGGAGCTCTAGCGATCGGGGGGACCTGCTTCGGCGGCGCGTTCGCTTGCCTGAAAAAATGAGGACAGAGTAGTCAGAGGAAGCCCCCCGAAAGAGGTGTAAGCATGTACAAAATGACACACGTATTCTGCACGCCCTTGAATATGTCGTTCTCCGTCTCGAGAGTCGTCTTGACCAGCTCGTCGCCGACAAGGCCGTCCTCGACCTCCTCCTCCAGTTGCTCGCCTCCAAACCCGTCCGCTCGGAAACCCTCAAGCATGTCCTCCTCCTCCCGACCTATACCAAGCTCGCCGTCGCTTCCATCCTCGCCGCCAAGGAACATTGACCCAAGGCCAAGCCCGCCAATCATAAGCCCGTCTTGCTCAAAATCGTCGTACTCCTCGTCGCCATCGACCGCCTCGAGGTATTCCTCCTCGTCTTCCTCGCCTTCACCGTCAATTGATTCGTTCGGCCCACTCTGCAAGTCGGAGACGGAGACGGACTGGCCATCCTCCGTACTGGCCTGCTCGAACTCCCGCGGCGGCGCGAACCCAGGAGATGTTGGCGCTGAGGGGATCGCAGGTAGTGGCTCCGAGTCTGAACGACGGCGACGCAATACTGTGGCATTCGGAACAGTTGAGTCGGAGATCCGTCGGTTGAGAAATCGGGAGGGGGATGAGACAGAGGTCGCGATGAGCGACTCGGCCTGATAGGAGGGCGTGCGGCCATCGAACGCTGCACGCGACTCGGAGTGTGGAGAGGTTGGAGAGGAGACCATATCCGTCATTGTAGGTGAAGGCGAGGTGGAAAACTTGGTTGTCGGGTTCTCCAGGCCCGACTGGACCTGCAGCCGTCGGCGTCTCGCGCCCTCGGGGATACGGAAAGCGCCGGGGATGTCGAGCTCCTCCGACTCGAGTCTTCGTAGCGGTTTGCGCGAAGGAGGACCTGCTGAAGCAGTTGCCGGGGAGATTCTAACCTCTCCGGGGAGATACACGGAGGGAGCGTCAGCGGTGGCCTCCTCGCCCTCCGAGGGTGTCTCGAGAGTCCCGACTCGGCGAGGGAGCCGACGCGTCCCGCTAACGCGCATCCCTGCCCCGCCGGTCTTCCCAGGACCCATGATGGTTTGTGTATACTTGAGACTACTGCCTCCTGGCTCGCCTAAGTCGGGGATCCGGGGCCTCTCCCCCTCGCTCGTGGTCATCTGCGTTGATGCCCGCGCCGGCTGTTTGCCGTTGTGAACCGTTGAGGGCTCGCGGGTATGACGTCGGACGTTGTCGAACGGCAGCGGGGCTTGGGACGTCAAGGGAGAATGGCAGACGTAGATCTCGGGCCATCTGCGATAGTGAGAATACCCTGCTCAGCCTCTGAGGATAAAGCACTAGCCACATCGACCTCGTCTACGCGGTCGGGCCGCGCTCGCCCACCCATCCTCTTGACAAGGAGGGCAAGACAAGTGCTCACCGTTCAGTGTCACGCCCTCCACTCGCTCGGATCCAGGGTCCGTCCCCTTCTGGTCGCTCGGCGAGGTCGATGATGCTGGTAGAGACGGAGTCCTTGGTGGCTCGAAGATGCGAGAGTCGGAGGTTGTGGAGGAGGTAGCTGGGGGTTCGCCGGCGCTTCAGCTTGGTCCAAGTGCTGAGCCAGGACAGGAAGAGACACTGACCTGATGTCTGAGGCGAGTGCCATTGTTCCAAGGATGCAAGGCCGACCGAGGGCTCGGCCGGGCGAGATGAGGCGAAGGTGAGATTGATGGTCGAGAGAGGAACTGGGAGGTCGTCTCAGCACGAAAGCGCGACGGCGGCAAGCGGCGGCCTCCGCCGTCCCATGGCCAAGATTCGCGGCCAAGACGTCTGAGACGTCACGGAAGCCGACTTCAGCAAACCGAACGAGTAAAACTAAAGTTCAGGGATGGTACTAAGTAGCACAAAGACAGAGCGACGACTGATGTGACGCAGACCGACCGGTCCTGCACCCTCGAGCCAAGCTCTCGTTCCGGGCTTGTCGCCCTTGTCTCAGATCCCTCTAGCAAATCTTGAATCCACAACTTCAATCATTTCCTTTCTCGCTCCCTCTCCAACTCTTGCAGTCTCTTCTTCGCCCCCGCTCTTGCCGCCGCACTTAACGTCCACCCAATCTCCAGCTGCCTTCTCAACGCCGCGAGCCATGCGACCGCAAAGACTAAGAAAGAGACCAGCGTGTTGAGGACTGGGTAGAGATCCGGCTTGGATGAGGGTGGCGGAAGGAGGAACTCGGCCAGGTAGAGGAGAAAGATCGTTGGGTAGGTGAGCTGGTCGGGGAAGGTGGTGGTGGGGGGGGGGGGAGGGGGGGAGCAGTAGTCAGGGGACCATTGGACGAGATCGCAAGCGTTGCGCGGAGATAAAGCAGACGCACAGAAGACACGAGCTCGAGGAAGGACGTGGGCACTCGTAGATAAGCGCCGCCGGTGAAGGAACCCGCGAGGTAGTTCCAGAGGAAAGTGACGACAAAGTGCTGAAGCGCGAGGCCATCCTTCTTGAGCAAAGGCCACAGACTAGATGAGCGAATCAATGTTAGTTTCAGGGCCAGATCAGGGAAATGAGAAATGGAACTCACCTAAATACGGCGACGTTGTTAACGAATATTCCCCAGTTAACATCCTCCTTCGGCATGTCCACCTCGTCGCCACCAAAGACGGCCATGAGGACACCCAGAAGAGGGACGAGGACGCTCTTCTCGTGCACCTGGAAAGCGAAGAGGAAGAAAGCCATTGCGCCCTCCCAGACAAGGACAGGAAGCAACCGAGAGACATCGGTGGCTTTGGGGAGGGTGTGTGAGAGGTAGAGAAAGTGGAGGGAGGCTGGAAGGAGGGCTCCAAACGTGAGAAGGAGGGCGAGCGGAGGGAGGGTCGAGGCTGGGAGGAGATTACGCCACTTGATGACAACGTTGGACGCGCACTTGAGAGGGAAGAGGTAGTCAAGTTGCATGAAGGCAGGAGGCAGGGAAAACAGACCTGCGCTCACCCAAAAGTTGGCCACCTTGTCCTCAAAAATGCCGCGCGCAAAGGGGAAGATGCGATGGAGGACTTGCTGAAGCTGCGAAAGTGGGTACAGGAAGGGCGCAAAGACCATGAGAAAGGAGGAAGTGGTGACAATGGCGAGCTTAATGAACAGCCGAGTTCTGGTTCAAAGCGGCGATCAGTCGCTAGGGGCCACTGTCTTTAAATGGGCTGCAGAACGCACCCGTCCTCCTTGCCAAGGTTCCAGCACTTGCCGATGAGCCAGACGCCGACCGCCGGCGCGTAATAGAGGCTCATCTGCTTGAACGCGAGACTGCCGACGAATGCGACGCACGCCAAGCCGTCGACGCCCTCACGGAGAAGAACGAGGCTCCACAGGGTTAGGCCGAGCATTATAGAGTTGAATTGGAAGTGACCGTTGTCGATTAGGATGAGCGCGGGCTGAAGCAGGAAGAGCAAGAGATGGAGTTGCTATATGACAGGGATAAATGGCGGTCAGGCGCTGTAACACTCTTAGGAGCAAGATGGCGGGCACCTTAGTACGCCTTGATCCTGCGGTATCTCGCCGCCAAAAGATCCACGCGTAGACGGCGGACCAGTAGACGAAAACCTCCCAGATGAGGACGCTAGCGCGCATGAATGCCTTGAGGCCAAGCGACTCGGCGCCGCGCGATGTATCGAGCGCGAACCACGAAGGATTCAAGAGGGACCCAACGAGGCCAACAAGATACGAGTGATAGGCGGTGAGAGGTGGATCTGAATTGGAGTGACGTGACAGGCAGGCAGGTTCAGCCATGGAGAGCTCGGAGCGGGCCGGCGTCTGTCGACTCACAATCGAGGCCCCAATACTGGAGATCGTACCAGTACCACTCGCGTAAATTAAGATGCTGGGTGATTTCCATCCAATGCCGCTGGGCCTCAAAGTCTCCGAACATGGGCGGCGAGCCGGACCCTGTAGCAAGAGAGGGAGGAAGAGCGCATCGGGTGCCATTGTCAGCCAGAGCCCCGCTCTCTGTCGCTCCTGGAGACTTTGCCCATCACTCACCGCTATGCCCTCCGAGACCAACACTCCATTTGATCAGCCCGACGGCGACAAATACCAGTGGGAGAGTAAGTTCCCGAGCCCCGGTCTGCGCCATCCAGTCGATCCATCGTTTCGCTGGGCTCTCCTCGCGTCGCCGGACCTTCTTGCCAGACCGTCGAGACGAGTTGCCAGAGGGGAAAACAGAGGATGTCTCGGAGCTGTAGGAAGAAACTGAGTTAGTAAGATGATTGCCATACTTGAAAGAGCGAACAGTCTGTCGTCGTCGTCGGAGCGATTGAGACGGACCCGGCATGAGAGTGCCGGCTTGAGGTCCGCTGCTTGTAGAGCGAGCTTTTGCGCGGGTGGAGGCCCTGCTCTCCCTGAGAGAAGGAGACCAAAGACGGGGATGATGTCCTGTGCCTGAGCGAGGACGGCATTGGGCTACAACGGATGATCTGCGGTGGCTGTTTGGAGCAGGAGAGGTCAGAGACGACGCTGGTCCGTCCATCACGTCGACAGCACAGACTCGTGCAGCAGCGGACCGGCATCCTCCTCGCCGCCCGTACCGGAAGTTACGGGTGCGCAAGTTGTCAGGTGTCAGTGACTTTCAGCAGTCAACATTCAAGAAGTCGGCTGATGCACGCATGGAACCATGACTGCTGGGCTATGAATGGGCGGTGCGATGGCGTTTGGGATAGACGTCTGCCATTGAGATCCTGTGCTGCGCATTCTTTGTATGCGTCTATACAGATGTCTACCCGTCTAGTGAATCTCTTCCTGGCTCTGGAGGCGATACAAGAGAGCGCAGTGAGGCTTTGGATACGGAGGCAGCTACTGGTCGTCAAGGAGGGGCAACGTGTCGATCTCGTCTCGCCCTACATCCTCTCCGCCGCGCTCTCTTCCCACTTGAACCCTTGACCACCTCTTCACCTCGCTACGTCCTCTCACGCCCGCCCGTCCGCCTTCCATGTCGACCGCTCCCCTGCCCAAGTCGGAGACGGCGGCCATCTTTGCCCATCTCCGCTCCCAGCGGGCCAACAAGGTAGGCTCTTGTTCCTACTCAACGCTCCAAACAGAGGAAAGGGACGTCGCCGTGCGCTTCTCTCAGCCAGCGAGGCGTCTAGTCTGGCGCCGGCTGGCATACCCTCTCCTTTGCCCTCTCTCTCCCGTGTCCTCCTTGCTTCGTGATTCGTGCCCATCTGATATGTGTGCTCTTGTCTCCCAAGACCTGCTTCGACTGCCAGGCCAAGAACCCGACGTGGTCGAGTGTCACCTTTGGTGTCTACCTTTGCCTCGACTGTTCATCCGTCCACCGCAACATGGGCGTCCACATCACCTTTGTCCGGTCAGTGATATCATCCAGCTTCCTTTCATGCTTTGTGCGCCTAGGGTCTCTTGATGGAGGATGCTGTCGCTGGCGTCCGTGCGGGAGAGCAAGGTGGCATACCTCGCGTGGATCGCGCGACGCACCCGAAATGCGAGGCCAGTCTAGCCCCTCACCCTCGTCCTCGCCCGCACCCTTTTCTTTCTTCTGCCGGACTGGGTCTTGAGTTTAGCCGTTGAGGGAGCACCAAAGACAATATGCTCTTGAGCGCGTAGGGAGACGAGCCGAACCGCCGGGCATTGTTCATGTCGCTGGCATTCCGTCTTCCAGCCCTCGGGACGCGTCCCTATTCTCATTCCGCGTTGTGAAAGGCGATCGGTGCTGACATCTTTGCTGTCCTCGTCACCGTCCTTCTCTCTCCAGATCCACCAACCTTGACTCGTGGTCTATTGCCCAGCTCCGAGGCATGAAAGTCGGCGGCAACGCCGTCGCGGCCGAGTTCTTCACCAAGAACGGCGGCTCGAACCTCCTCACCCTCCAGGACGGCAAGCAGAAGTACACGAGCCGCGTCGCGATGCTCCACAAGGAGGAGCTTGAGCGTCTCAAGGCTGCCGATGCGAAGAGGTGAATGGTATAGACGTGTCGGTCGCAAGGCACCCGTCGCCTGCCTGCTCGAGCTGACATCGCACTTACACTTACACGTACCTCGTCTAGGTTCCCCGACAGCATCTTCATTGACGGCGTCACCAACGTTGCCGCCTCTGGCACGACCCCCTCGGCTGCAGCCGCGGACGACGACTTCTTCTCCTCATTTGAGAAGACTCCTGCTGTCGTCGCGAAGCCCGTTGCTGCTGCCCCCCGGCCGGCTGCCGCTGCCACGGCCCCTGCTGCCCCTCGCACGACGTCGTCTTCTGCCCTCCGAACTACGTCGTCGTCTTCTCTCTCCTCCGCGAGTGGCGCCTCTTCCTCGGGGGCCCCTCGCCCAGGCCAGAAGGTCTCCAAGCTCGGAGCGTCTAAGCTTGGTGCGAAGAAGGCCGCGGCGCCCATCGACTTTGAGGAGGCCGAGCGTAAAGCCCGCGCGGAGGAGGCAAGGATCACTCAGCTCGGATACGACCGAAGGAAGGAGGAGGAGGAGGAGAAGAAGAGGCAGGAGGAGGAGGCGACGAAGAAGGCTGCTGCAACGACGGCTGCTTCATCGAGGATGGGTGAAGCGCTAGGATCGTCCAGGTCGACTGGGGGTGGAAACGGTAAGAGCTCGGCACCGCCGATGCCGAAACTTGGGTTCGGACAGACGTTCGCGGCGCCTGTGGTCAAGGCAGCCAGCAGCAGGTGAGTCGTTAGGACTCTTCGCTTTGTGAGCGATTGACTGACGCTTCTGCCCACCTTTGCCTCTCCAGCTCCACACCCTCCGCCGAGGAGCGCACCTATGCCCGCGATAAATTTGCCACTCAAAAGGGTATCTCATCGGACCAGTACTTCGGACGCGGGTCGTATGATCCGGCCGCCGCGACCGAGGCCCAATCCCGACTGCGCGAGTTCTCCGGCGCGTCTGCCATTTCGTCGAGCCAGTACTTCGGCAGGGACGAGGATGAGGAGGCTGCTGAGCGGGGGCTTGGAGGAGACTTGGAGGGCGAGGGCCTCGATGGCCTCGAAAGGGCTGCGAGGGACCTTGCTGGAAGGGTGTTGGCGAACCCGGATGTGCAGGCGCTCGGGGACAGCATTCGGTCGGGAGCGCTTAAGGTGCGTTTTGCAGGTTCATTCTCGTTGTCTGGTTTGATCGCTGACGTTGTCCATTTTGCAGCTCTCCGACTACCTTGCGTCCATGGACCGTTAAAGGAGCGCGATCCTTCCCCCTCTTCCCATTGTTCTGATCCACCACCCTATAGTCGTTTCTTTCGCTTGCCCATATATACAGAATCTCCTGGTTGCGCATAGTCGAAAATAAAAGAATCGCGTATTCCGACAGACCTGCATCTCGACAGTGGCCAAGGCCTGACGTCTTCGACCGCGCCAGGGGGAGGGAATCACAAGCCCTATGAAAGCAGACACGAATCCATCGTCCGGATAGCCCGGTCCGAATCAAAAGATAAACGGACCCGTGCGTTTGGGGTGGGCGGTGAGGGATGGGTGAGCGGTGGTGCTTGGAGGACCACAGCAATTCCGTAAACGAGAACGAGGGGCCTCAGAGCTCGCCATATGGAGAGCACGCGAGGCCTTTCTTCTTTACTCGGGACCCCCAAATCTCCTTCACTCCAAGAGGACCGGGCAAGGGAGAATGAGGGCAACGGCCGATGAGGATGAACGTCAGGGCAGCCACCAGGCAATCAACGGTCGAACGGTTCCACACATCCTGCCGGATGCGCCCCTTACAAGACCGGGAAACGAAGGGAAAGTTAGAATCCTTGGCCGAGGGACAGAGACCCGAGGTAGGACAGCCTGCTGAAAACGAATTGGCGCACTATTGTTCAGGAGAAGGATCAATAAGCGCTGTCCTAAGGCATAAGAGACAAAGATAATTTACGAACGAGGCAAGTCGGCGAGCAGGAGAGTAGAGAAGAAAGAGCATTCAATGGACGAGCAGATTGCGGGGCTCAAAGACGTCAGTCACAAATGAGAGCTGGACGGGACCGAGAGGTCGGCTGTGTGATATAAGACAAGTTGACCTGTCGTGTAGCGCTCAGTTGTTGCTACAGGCACAGAGCAAGATGCAAGATGCAAGATGCAAAGAGTCCCGCTAGCTGGCTCTCACATACGGCGAAGAGGTCACTCTCCCTTGCTGCTGGCTGGCTGAGAGAGAAAGCCCTCGGTCCGGTCGGCCCGGTGAGGAACTCGCCAGGTCCGTTGCCAGGAACAGCTCATTCAACCGAGTGCGGCACGCTGAAGTTCAGCCAGAAAAAAGCTCAATACGCATGGGAACATCAGGATGCTTTCGATCTCATCACGAGTGTTGATGAAGACCCGCCCGGTACAGGACAAGAGAAAGACAGAGACGAGGTTGATGGCTCTACCGCGGGCCGGTCGCGGGGCTGCAGCCGGCACTCGCCCTTGGGCTTACCCTTCTCTCTCACCCACCCCTCAACCATCTAAACCCCGCGAGACCGGGCCCGCAAAGCTCAGTCCCCAACCACCATCTAGCAGCCCTGCAGACCGCTCGTCTCCTCCCACACGCCGCCCGCGACCTCTTTCGACGACCGGCGTCGACTTCAACACCAGCCCGCTTCTTCTCCCCTCTCAGCAGACCCTTCGCGTCCGTCCGTCCGACCGCTCGCTTCCGGCCACCGCCCCCTTACCCGACAACCCTGGACGCTCTCACCTCTCGCACGCAGATCGTCCCTCCCAAGCACACCATGGCCTCTCCAGCATCCGCCGTCCCGGTGGACATTGTCTCCCCGCAAGCCAAGCGGCCCTCGGCAACGAGTGCGCCGTCGAGCGCGCCGCCCTCCCGGCCTCCTTCCCCTGGAGGTAAGTCTGTCGGTCTCTCCTGACACGGCTTTCTACGTGACTGGCCGGCTGTTGCGTGCTCAAGAGCCGAGTTTATGTATCGGCTCTACGCGATGTCGAGTCGCCGACGGGCTCGGCTGCACTCGCTCGCTCGCACTCGGCAGACTCGCTCCTGCCGGCCAGGGGGGACCGGGAAAGCGAGGGTCGACGACGAGACGGACCCGGGCTGACGTTTTCTCTATCTTTGCCGCTTCGCCCCCTCCCCCCCTTCGTCTTCCTGTCTCTGCTCCGTCGTCTACAGCCGAGGGTAACACTTTTGTCGGGTGAGTCTTCACAAGTGCTGGCGAGCGAGCGCCAGTCGCAGCATTCTAGTATGTCAAAGAGACTCTGACCCGTCTGTCTGCTCCTCAGCGCTCTTGACGTAGGCACAACTTCGACACGGTTTATCATCTTCGACGGATTTGCCAACATTGTATCTCTCTACCAAGGTGTGTTATCCTGACGAGAGCCGTCTGGAGGATGTCCGTCTTGTCATCGCAAGCCGCGCCTCGGAGCGACCTTCCTTTGGCCCTCGCCCTCCGAAGAGTTCCGGACTGAAGCAATGACGTCTGTCTTTCACCCCGCTTCTTTCGTCTTCTCCCCGTTTTTCCGGTCTTGTCCTCGCTACTTTGTGGTTGGACTCTCCCAGTCGAGTTCACTCAGCACTATCCAGAACCAGGTAAGTCGTCGGCTCTCATATGCGCCAGCGAGCCAGACCTCAAGACACTAACGACTTCTCCCCGTCCGCGTGATTCTGTGCTTTCTCCTTCTTCAACCTCTAGGATGGCACGAACATGACCCGATCGATCTCCTCGACTCAGTTTACGACTGCCTCGAGGGCGCCGTTGAGGAGCTCGAGAAGCTCGGCTATAAGGCTTCGGACGTCAAGGCTCTCGGCATCACTAACCAGCGTGAGACGACGCTCCTATGGGACCGCGAGACGGGCGAGCCGATGTGCAACGCTATGGTCTGGGACGATGCTCGCACGACGGGTGTCGTCCATCGGTTCCAAAAGCGGCTTGACGAAGAGGGTGTTGTCCTCGTTGGCGAGGACCTCGACCTGACGCTCAAGAGCATGGAAACGGACGCCAAAGGCCGCAAGGTTATCAAGGGGACTAAGGGTCTTAAGGAGCTGTACGTTTGGCATTCACGTTCTCTCAGAGAGATGGACTAGGACGCGCCTTACCTTCAGGAGACGCGTCCCGGGCCGGTGGCGGCCCGACTTGAGACTGATTTTGCTCTCGCTCCCGTTTCTTCTCAGCACGGGTCTCCCGTTGTCCACCTACTTCTCGGCTATCAAGCTCCGTTGGATGATTGACACCCACCCGGAGATTGCCAAAGCACACGAGGAGGACCGGCTCTGCTTCGGGACAGTCGACTCCTGGCTCGTCTACGTGAGTGCTCTTGCTCTTTAGGTGCTTGCTGCTTGCACCGTCGCTGACCACAGTGCCACCCCACACCTCCTTTAGAACCTCACCGGCGGCCCCGCTAACGGGCTCCATATACAGGACGCCTCTAACGCATCGCGGACGCTCCTTGCCTCGCTGGACCCGCTCCGGTGGTCGCCTTCCTTGCTCGCTTTCTTCGACCTCCGACCCTCCATGCTCCCGGAGATCCGGTCCTCATCTGAGAATTACGGCCCCATCTGCGAGGGCCCGCTCGAGGGCTGCCCGATCGCGGGTATCGTTGGTGACCAGCAGGCGGCGCTCGTCGGTCAGAAATGCCTAAACGTCGGCGAGGCCAAGGCGACGTTTGGAACGGGCGCATTCGTGCTGTTTAATACGGGGGAGGAGGTCGTTCACAGCACTCACGGACTCGTCAGCACGGTGAGTCGGTGTTTCGGCTGATTGCGGGATGGAGGATTTCAAAGCTTACGTGCTGCTTTCTCCCTCTCTCAGGTTGCCTTTAAGCCCGGTCCCAACGCAGCGCCAATCTATGCACTGGAAGGATCTGTCGCCGTTGCTGGAGCAGCCATTACATGGCTCCGTGACTCGATGAAACTCATCCATAAGTCATCCGATATCGACGACCTTGTCGGTTCGGTCAAGGACACGGGAGGAGTTTACTTTGTCACGGCCTTTTCCGGACTGCTCGCTCCTTACTGTGAGTTGCCCGTATGTTCCGCGAGGATTGAAACTCTTGAGCACTGATGATTTGTCGCCTTCTTTCAGGGGATGACACCGCCGGAGGAACCCTCATCGGCATCTCGGCTTACACCACTCGGGCACACATCTGCCGGGCGACGCTTGAAGCTGTCTCGTTCCAGGTATGTCATTGCATGATGCGCTGCTTCGCATTTTTCCTGCGTCTCATCCTCCCCCGTTCGTCAGACCCGAGCCATTCTCGAGGCTATGCGAGGCGACGCCCAATCGGACCTCAAGAAGCTTCGCGTTGACGGAGGAGTTACCAACTCAGACCACTTCATGCAGATCCTCTCGGACATTGGCAACTTCACCGTTGAGCGACCGGAGATGCGCGAGTCGACGGCTCTCGGATCAGCCTTGCTCGCTGGTTCCGCAATGGGTCTCTTCGGATGGGACATGGCGGACCCTAGGACGCTCCAAAAGGTCAACGCCCGGGCGGTCGCAAGCTTTGCGCCTGCGCTGCCCGATGTGAAGCGGGAGAAACTGTGGCGGGGTTGGAAGAGGGCTGTCGAGAGAAGTCGGGCCTGGCGGGAGCCGGAGAGCGAGGATGAGGACGAGATGGAGAAGGAGAGAAGCCTCGTTTCTAGTCTGGGCGCGACGGGCGAGCAACTCAAGGTCAATGGCGCACCTTCCCCAGTTGATGGGGGCAGCGCTGTCGTAGTTGGTAACGGGGAGGTGAAGGAGCAGCTCCCAGTGAATGGCGCCAAGTGAGAAGCGGAGGCGCTCGTTGCGTTCGTTCGCTTGCTCGCTTGTGAGTCCGGACCTTGAGCGCGGACCCGATCGACTCGTCCCTCTTTCCTTTCTTCTGGCTACTGCCTCTTGACCCTCCGATTGCTACACCTATCCCTCATCTCCCCCCTCTCCTTGTCATGACTTTCCCTTGTAGACGGTTCTCTTGGTGGACACACGTGTGGCTCTTTCCTCCATCTCTCCTTTATCCTCCTCATTGCCTCCCAGCCTTTTGCACAATAGAGTCGTACCCAGTAAAACGCTCTCTTTCTCTCTTGTCCCCCTACGAAATGGAACAGATTGCATCTTTTGTTTCCGATGACCGATGACCGATGGACGGAGGATCGCCCTTCCGCGCGATGGCGTACCGTCGAGCCGGTGTCCCACAACTGCTCCGAGGCTTTGGGTGTGACCTCCCGCCGTAAGGTCGTCTGATCCCTGGAACCGCAGTGACTCATCAAAAGTGGAGACAAAGGAGGAAGAAAGGAACTCAAGGAAGTGGTACCGCTCACCGGGGGGGGGGGCGTTCGAAATCCTTTTAGCTGCGGCGGCGCTTCATGGTGGCCTCGACCGCCGACGTCTTCTTCACCTTGAACCAGCCGGATCCGAGATGAACGAATAACGGCAATCTCCTCGGGCTACGAGAAGCCATCTGCCCGTCTTTTCTATCTTTTCAACAACCATGAGCAGCTTTCTTTCGCTACCGCCAGAGTACGTTCTTTTTTATGTCGCTGATGAGAGCAGAAACCGGTGATAGGGAGATGGTTACGGCCCCGATAACTTGGGCTGGTGACACTCTCGTTCCTCCTTACCGCCACATTAAATTTTCTAATTATGCTGGTTCCAGACTGCACAGAAACATTGTCCTCCATCTACACGATCCATTATCCTACTCGTACACCTCCCGTCTGGTGAGTAGCGATGTGCCGTGGGTTTCTTACGCGGACGGTGGAGAGACAGACAAGTGGGCTGACCACCCTCCCTCTTTCACCTCTCTTGATCTCGTCCAGGTCCACGGCCTCTTCAAGCGTCGTCCCCCATTCGCCGAGGATCCGGGCCGACGAGGGCTCGGCACGCTCGCGAGAACGTGTGTCTCGATGCGCGAGACCGTCTTTCCGGTCCTCTTCTCGCGGCTCGTGGTCGGCGACTATCGAGTCCTGCAGGCCCTCACGGCGGGAGCAGCGGAAGATCACGCGGAGGAGTCGGGTCACCGTATTGACAGCATGAAAACCTCACTGAAGCCATCATGGAGTCGGGGAAGAGAAGGAGACAGGTCGGCGGCGGCGGCGAGACGGGCGTGTGACCACGTTAAGTGAGTGTCAGGCCAGCCTGGTGTTCAAGGAGTGGTGGGGGGCCTCTACTTCGTCAGACGACGTCATGAACGAGCACCCAGGAGCGTAACGCGGAAGTTCACTGACTTTTTATTTTTATTTTTCTTCACTCAATGTCTATCTCTATTTCCAGATGGCTTCAGATTGACCTCGACCTCTTTGATAGATCTTCCGCCGTAGGCGCAGATTTCTGGCGGTCTATCGACCTTCTCCTCGTGCTCCTCCGACGAACTTCACCCTCCCTCCGGATCCTCACTTTCACTGCCCGCCACGCCGACGCTCTCATCCTATCCCACATCTCTCGCTCCGTCCAACTCCCCCGGCTCTCAGCCCTCGGCCTCCTCGAGACTCAACCAAGGCAAACCGCCCGCGCACCCGCTGATGACCCCTCAACGGCACTCGTCCCCCTCATCCGCTCGTCTGTCGACGCCGGGACGCTCCTCTGTCTTGAGATTTCGACTGCACGGGGGATTGAGCACCAGAGGGCCCACCTCCTTCAGTCAGCACTTGCACGGGCGAGCCCAAAGCTCGTCGAGTGCATTCTAAGCCTCGAGGGAAGCGCTGAGGAGCTCGAGGGGATCCTTGAGCGATTCACGGAGGATGGTCGATGGGAGTGCTTGACAGGACTCAGGATCAAAATACCAGAGTACTCGCAGTTCGAAGATCCAGAAGATCCTCTCGGTCTTGTGGTGAGTATGAACGTCATGTGCCTGTCTAGCGCAGCTGGCTGTTACTAATGCGCTACTCATCCCTTCCCTCAGAATGTCTTCCTCGCGTCGCTCCGAAATTTTGAGAGCCTCACTTCCATCTCCGTCGGCATTGGCTTTCGACCAAGGACTGATGGTGCCCAGCCGGAATACTTGACGGCCAGTTGCTGGCTCGCCAACCTTCTGCCGAAGCTGCGCTTCATCTTCTGGTGCGTTCGCCATCTTTGTCTTCCTCGTCATCTGCCCTAATCTGATTCACACAGGTCCGGATACACGCATACCGGCACTTGGTACGCCATTCGGATTCACCGCCGCCGGGGCACTAGGCCCACGCACAGCGAGTGGTGGCCTGGTCGAGCAGGCAATTATGACGAGACAAAGTTTGTCGGCTTCCCCGGAGGCGACTTCCTCGAGGTGTCCGTCAGCGATCTAGAGCAGCTGGGGGTGGTGGCGTCGGAGGATGCGTTGTTCTTTCCGACGAGGACGGATGACTGGGCTGGGGAGGAGAGCGAGCCGGGTTTGTGGGGACGATTGTTGTATGATCGTTGAATAAGTTATAGCCTCGAACTTACCTGTACCTCTATTACCTGTAATACCGTGCTAGATAGTGTGTGTTGTGTCACAAGGTATATTTATCGCGTGTCGGGTCTGTTGTGCGCAGCAAGACGAGAGGGGAGGGTCGCGTCATCGTCGTCGTTGAGTTCACAGGCCAGGCGCGTTGATGGGCCGCCCAAAGTTCCATTCACCACCACGACCGCTTCTCTTTGTCCCTCAGCGTTACTACATCCACAGTAGTAGCTCCTTCATGGCCTCGAACACCTTGGAAACCCCCGTGTCTCATCAACTGGATCCTCAGCGCCCGCTCACGGCTGACCTGGACGTCGACGGACTGGTAGATAGACTCGCGCGAGAGATCCTTTCGAAGCACAAGAAGTGGGTCTCAAACAGCCTAACCTCTTGCTCGAAAGGCGAAGGAACATGCTTGACTCCTTCCCTTCTTCCCACAGTCACCCTTCGTCTTCGCGTCTCCTTATCGGTAAGTCACCTTGAGGCGTTGACGCGCCGACACCTCGTTCGCCCCACCTGACGCGTCTCATGACCATCTCGCCTTGCTTACCAGGCGTCGCCGGTGTCCCAGGCTCGGGCAAGTCGACGCTCGCTGTCCCCCTAGCAGCCAAGCTGGGTGAGCTGAGCGGGGGTGCTCGAGGCAAGGCGATCTGCGTCGGCATGGATGGCTGGCATCATACACGAGAAGAGCTCAGTCGGTTTCCGGTGAGAGGCCATGGTTAGACCAGGATCAACTCATCGACATGACTGACGGAGAGCGGGCGTGCTTTGCTAACCTGGTCACGCTTCAGGATCCTGATGAGGCAAAGCGCCGTCGAGTAGGTCGACCTCGGCTTGTCTGTCTGTCTGTCGGGCTCCCCCGCTGATGTTGGCTCCCCCTCCTCTTCGCCAGGGCGCCGCCTTCACCTTCAACGCCAAATCCTTTCACTCATTCATCCAGTCCCTCCGGTCGTCCCCTTCCTCCCCCGAACCTATCCCCTTCCCTCTCTTCTCCCACGCCCTCAAGGATCCCTCTCCCTCGCCCGACTCCATTCTCCCGGAAGACGGCCTCATGTACGTCGCCTCGTCCTTCCTTCTCCCCGACATGCCCCTGACCCTGACTGGCTTGCTTGCGATGCCAGCGTCATCGAAGGCCTCTACCTCTTCCTTGACTGCTCACCTTGGTCCGAAGCCTGCGCCCTCCTCGACGAACGCATTTTCCTTGCAACCCAGCCGGAAGTCTGTCGGAGGAGGCTCATTGCTCGACACCTCGAGTCGGGGGTCGAGGCGACATTGGAGAGAGCTGAGAACCGAGGTGCGACTGCGTTTGCGCTGTCTAGGTTGGTCTGATCCAAGCAAGAGACCACCTTGACTGACTCCCATGGAGCGTGGTGCTAGTGGACTCGAGCGACATGAAGAACGGGGAGGAGATCCGGGCCAAGCTCATCCCACCGACGATCACGGTCGAAGTCATCGAAGGTGAGGACGGGGTCGCACTTTTTGGCGTCGCTCTGGATTCAAGAGAGGAGTAAGGAGCGGGAAGAGAGAAAAAGATAGATTTGTCATTGGGATGATCAGCCCATAAAACCAGAGAGGTAGAGAAAAACACGGGTAAGGAGGAGAACGCCCGCAAGTCTATGTATTAGAGAAAAAAGAACAGAGAGAAGAACAGCAGAAGCCACAGACTCCAGAAGTCCCAAAAGGCTAGAAAAGTTAACCCGTTAACTAGAAATCAGGAAACAACAGTGTGGATGTCCATGTTTTATTAACCACCCTCGATTAGTCGGCCCTGGTACCTGTGTCGCTGTTTCCAACGGCGGAGAGGAGGGCTTCGGCAGCACTGAGCGTCCTGAGGAGGTTGGCCTCGAGGTCCGAGACTAGGCGACAGTCAAGGTCAGGGCTAGAGCTAGAGGAGAGATCGCAAGGAAGGGGCGTACTGTAGGCCTTGCGGGCGCTTCGGAATTGGCGCGAGTTACGGATATTGCGGAGGCGCTGGATGAAGAGAGGGAATAGAGGATGAGCAAGAGCGATGCGGGCGGGCCATGGACAGATGAGTAGTGCACCTTATCGAGTTGCGCCGGTCTGAGATAAAGGAAAGATCAGGAAAGAGTGTAAGATACCTCCACAATCATCTCTCGATTAATGGCCTTTGCGCTACTCACTCGAGTTCCCCACCCGCTTGATCTGCTCTCAGCTCCTCATCCGTCATCCTCCTCTTTCCCGGGCCCGATCTTCCTCCTTGCCCATCATCCCCATCGTCCAGCTCATCCTTCGACCTAGGACTCATCGAGGCTTGCTCCCCTCCTCCTCCTCCTCCTCCTCCTCCTCCTCCTCCTCCACCGGCCGCCACGGACGTCGACGGCCTCCTTGCAAGGTGGCTCTCGAGCCATTGCCTCGTCTGAGCGAGGTCCGAACGAAAGACGTGTGCGTGGGACGCAAGGTTGTGCGAGGAGGAAGAGGGAAATGAGGCGGCCACCATGGCTGGAAGGCCTTGAGGGTGATGGTACGATGAGTGGCCAATATCGGCCTTAACGATTGTCGGGGAGAGGGAGACGGCTTTGGTTGCTGTTGGGGAGATTTGGGAGGCGGATATCTGGCGCTTGGAGCGGGGGCGTTTGGCGGGGGCGGTGGAGGTTGTGGAGTTCGATGTGGTGGTGGTGGTGAATGCCGAGTGGGTGGGAACGGATTCGAAAGAGAGAGACCGATCGAACGGAGGAACGCCACCACCGCCGCCGTTTTCCGTCTGGAAGAGGGAGGAGGATGATGTCGAAGGGGTTGAGGACCCCGGAGACGAAATAACCTGAAGAGCATTGATGGGCGAAAGAGAGGATGCCCCGGTGGACCGGCGAGAAAAAGGAGGCGGAGGCTGGTGAAGGGGGACGTGATATGAGGAGGGGGAGGGAGAAGGCGGTTTCAGGTCGAGCGGAAGGGGAACGAAGGGGAGTCTCGGAGGGCTGGCTCCATCGAATGGAGGAGCCTGCGAGAAGGACGCCTGGGAAGAGAAGGGGTCGACCTGTTGATGAATCCAGCGGTTGTCCTGGCCCTGTGGCTGCGGGTGGTGGATGCCTCCGAACGAGGGCGACGCGTGATGCTGTGACATCGCTGACGGGACCGCCACCAAGCGAGCCGAGTCAACAAGCGAGGCCAAATCGAGAAAGCAGCAGAGTCAGCCACGGAACAAAATACATAGATCGAATAAAGCATGTTAGCATACCAGGAGAGGACAACGACCAGCTCGGGTGGACGATACCTGAGTCGAGCTGCTGGCCACCGGACGGACGGAAGTCAGGGCGCGGGAAGGCTGAGGTGTGGTCGGAGATGGCGCGGCGATGGCCTGGGGCAGCTGGAGGGGTTGGGAGGACTCCATGGTGGATAGGGCCGACGGAGAGGCTTTGTAGGGAGGATAGTAGTGAAGGGAAGGAAGATTGTAGGAGGAGAGAGGAGGGGAGGGGAGGGTGGGGATGGGTTGGGGAGAGAAGGGCAGAGTTTCGCCGAGACAGCGTACGCGTTACAAGACCGAGCAGGGACATATTTTAGCGGCGGACCTGGTTGTGAATTACCTCCACCCTGCTCCATGTACCGTCTCTCTGTACGATATAGGGACTCCTTCACTCACAAGTCGAAGGCGTCCGAGTCGGTGGCGCCCATCGTCGGGCCGCGGCCGTTCTGAGGCGTGAGGCGATACGGCGACTCTTGGTATCCGCCAGAAGCTGTCGTCAGTCACAACCAGATCGACAGGGATAAGCAAGCTATCCCCTCTCGATAGACGGATGCAGAGAGAGAGAAAGAGAGAAGCCAGCTAGCTGCTTGCCTGCCCGACCGCTTACGTCTGGAGCGCGATGCAAACAGATAGGTGGTACCCGTTCTCCAGCTATCCCACACTAAAGCTCACCTCGCATGGTCGTCGAGCGCGCGTAAGCCCAGTCGTAACTTGAAGGCAGTCCAAAGGCCGCCTCCCTCGCCGGCTCCCAGAGGACGCCGCCTGTCTCAGGCTGGAGGCCAAACTCCGACGTCGACGGAGGGCGGAGGAGATCGTCCAGGCTGTCGTTCGAGAGGCTGCGCTCGAGAGAAGACGGCGCCGGATCGGGGGGTTGCTGGTACTGCTGTTGGCGACGGAGCGAGAGGTCGAACGTGGTAGGAGGAGCGGTCGAGGATGAGGAGGCAGACGTGATATTGTTGGCTCTCGAGGAGGGGGAGATCGTCGAGATATTGCCGCCGCCGCCGCCGGCACCTGACGAGGTCGTTGACGGGGAGAGGCCAGGTGGAAGGACGGAGAAGGATGGGACGCCAACGAACGACTTGTTGGAGGATGGGGAGGTGTTGGACACCGCTGCTGGATCACTGCCGGGGACTGAGGCGTAAGGAGGGATGACGGGCGACGAGTGCTGTTGCTTGGGCTGCAGGAGCGACCGGGGGCCCTCGTGGGTGGGCAAGATGGGCGACGAGACGGTGGACCGCATGCTGGTGAAGCGTCGTAAGCGGCGGCGATGACGACGACAGGCGAGGAGAGGGGAGGAGGCGGTGTGGGTGGGAGGCAGTAGAGAGTGTCGCTCGCTTGCTGCTCTGGGGTTTCATGAGCAAGGGCGGCAATTCCGGACCGGTGAGAGAAGAAAGGGAAGGGGGGAGAGGGGGAGAGTTGTTGAACGAACGATCTGAGTTTTCCGATCTTACTGCGCGAAGTGAAAGAGAAAAGAGGGCCTGGGACTCACTTCTGTGATGAAAGGAGTGTTGACGATTGTCCGTGCACTTGGGAGAGCAATGCAGATCTCTTCAGGGGAGTGAAAGAGGAAGGAGAAGTACGAGTCGGGACGACGGCGGCCGGAACCAGGTGAGAGTTGGGGGAAAGGCCAAGAGTGAGTGTGGCAAGCGAGGGGGGGGGGGGGGGGGCGCGACGAGACAGTCAAATCGACCAGGGAGCGAGGGTAGAGTGAGCAAGCGAGGGAGAAGGCAAGGGTAGGGCGGTTTCTTTGGTTTCCCCGTGGCCTTCCATCTGTCGCCGAGGATAGGGAGTCAAGTCGGGTGACTGCCTGCTGATGAGAGAAGCCAGGGCCAGGCGGCCGCATGGGCATGCGGCGAAGAAAAGACGAGCCCGGGTCCGAAGTTGTTCTCGTCCGAGACCCGAACTACCGAAATGGGGAGGCGGAGGTGGGTCTTGAGTGCGAGACTGGCTAATAAAGTGCACGCCGGGGACTTGGCGACGGCGCGCAGGGGACGGACGGAGAGGAGCGCCCTGGTGGCTCAAACTCAGTTGGCGGCCAACTCTTCTCCGTCCGGAGGATCCTTCCCCTCACCTCACCAGGACAATAGCATGGGGTAAAGATCTTAGATATCATGAGCAGGGCGCCGCTCCTCCGGAATTTCGCCGAGAGCTGCTTCCAGCGATGTATGTATGTTGTGGTCTAATGGAGCGCAGTCGAGGAAAACAGTCGCTGAACCATCGTTCTCCCCGCTCCTAGCCCGCTCGGCTCGGGACCGAGCTAGCGTTCATGAAAGCAGCAATGCCTTTTTCGGCCTCGGGCGGCGCAATTGAGAGTGCGAGGGTGAGTGCGAGAGAAGAGACAAGCCCCTGGCACTGTCCGAGTCTAAGCCGCGGGCCGATTTCGAGAGAATTGCGCGCGCGCACGAGAGGCGGAAATCAGAAGGAGAGGAGGATCTATCAGCGGGCCAGAGCAAGGCACGGCGGAAGACGGACGCCGCCTCCACGTGCAACCGGGCGACGATCATGTCAATTTGAAACCAACTCGGAGACCAGAAAGATGAGATCGTTGAGAAAATATTGAGAAGTAATGATGCAGAAGAAACCTAAAGACTAGACGAGCATTACAAGGGAGAGCATCTACGAGTGGAGAGAGAAGAAATTCGGAGAGAGCTACAAAGGCGACAAGAGCGGAGAGAAGAAGGCGGAAGAAGTAAGGGACGGGGGGAGACAGGAGACGGGAGGAGACGGGAGGGAATGCAGGGCATAGGCGGGAGAAGGACTGAGAGAGAGGCAGGCTTCAAAGTTCCCGTCACCTAGAACACGAAGGCCATTTCCGCTAAAAGCGACCGCTGATGCTTGAAACGAGAGATGGGTGCGCCAAAAAGAAAGAAAGAAAAAGGAGGAAATTTTGTTGAAAACAAAAAAGGGAAGAAGAAAAAGAAGTCTGCCTTCCCTGTGTACCCGCGAGCAACAATCCCCAGACACATGTCAGTCACCACTCTGATGAGGCTGGGAAGCAGACAGAACTGAAACCAAGAAAAGGGGGTCTGCTGACCTGGTGGTACTGGACGTTAGATGAACGTGATAATGGTTGTTCCACATGACACCCTCCCCCTCCTCCCCGACTAGGCCGAATAACCGACTCCATCATCATCGTCCTCGGCCGTCTCCTCTGCTGCGACAGAAGACGGCGAGATTGCTGATCTTTCGGCGGCGTCAGTGATGTAATGACTTCGTCGCCGCCAGATCCCCACGGTGCCCTCCCGGCTAGACATGACGATCCAGCCGTCAAGGTCCGGTTTGCCCATCCATCCAAATCCACACCTGCCCAAGACCGTCCGTCCGCCTTGGAGGGCGCCGATGATGGCGCGGTAACGGCGTCCGAGGCCTAGTGGATCCGGGATTGAGGATTCATCCTTGGAAGGGAGATCGAGAGTGATCTTGTAGGGCGAGGTCAGGGATAGCGAGCCTTGGTAATTTGGGTCGAGCCAGACTGAAGAGAAAAGGATAGATAGACAGCAACGAGTTGTTGCGGGTTGTGTCAGCTGCCAATTTTGAGTCCAGGAGGCACAGCCGGACACTCACCAGATACATTCCCAGAGATGGACTCCAGCTTGGCATGGAGAGGAATATGAGGGTAGTGCCTCCGGACGAGGACGCTTACGTTTCCAGACTCGGAGCCGAAGCCAACGTCGATGGACCGATAGTTGCGCAGCGCCGACGGGAGAACCTTAGACGCCGTAGTCCGCCACCAGGAGCTGCTACGCCTGGCCTGGGGTGGCTGGTTCGTTATTGTATAACTCAAGGGAGCGGGCGCGGCTACAGGTGGAGAGGCTGCGTCTAGAGAGAGTTGGGAAGAGGAGAAGGTAGAGGGATGAACCTCGTTTTCCGGTACGGCCTCTTCGTTAGATGGCGAGTAAGAAGAGGAGGTAATGGCAGGGATCGGCACAAGGGAAGTGTTGGCGATGAGAGCGCCACTGAAGGAAAAAGTAAGCCACGGGCATAAACAAGGGTCAAACACATATCCAGCGGATATCCGCGCCCCTAACGTACGAGGCTGTCCTGATGCTGCTGCTAGCACCGTCGAGGAAGGTGATCTCGCCGTCAAAGGTACCTGCGAGCGCGGCATTGACTGTGAGGCGTTTGGAGACATGAATGTCCCCGAGGACGATCGGTCGGTCCGATGAAGAGACAAGGAGCTCCTTGGCGGCGAATGACTGTTATGACCGAGTTGAACGAGGTATGGGTCAATAACTAAGTACGCAGGCGACGCCACTAAAAGATGTGGGGAGCATAAAAGAGTCCAACCTTGATCTGGATCGCAGCCTCCCGCCCGCGGACCTCGAAGCGAGACCACGCCTTTTCCAGCACGTCATCCTCCGGCAACTTCAGTCCGTCGGCGACGAACGTCCCTTGGAGACCATCAATGAGGAAATTGGATGGAAAACGAGCAGACGCCGTCGATGTTGGGATATGCACCGAGATCTTGAGGCGTGGAGGGTTCGCCGAGGAGGACTGGTTTGAATCCGTCGTTGTCCGCCATCACCACTGCATCAGCTCAAGGTTTTGGGTTAAGCGAAACGAGAGTAGCGCAGATGACTGTACTCACATAAACACCCAGCCCGACGTCGGACTGACTCGACATCAAGCATACTTCTGCCGGCGGCGACGACAATATGGCTATCACCTTGTTCCTAGCCGTCGCTCCGACATGGGTGCAAGCGAGGTTGTCGTCGTTGTAGTCACGCGGCCTCTGTTGAGACTGGTGCTGCTGCGAAACCCGGATAAGCATGTTGTCCTCCTCCCACGGTTCCTCGTTGTCTGTCTCGAGCCAAGGGATGAAGAGGACGTCCGCTTCAGGCCACTCGGGCAGCATCGCCTCCTCCGTTCCTTCGTGCACTGCGGATGAAGATCGAGTGGGTCGTCTTCGGACAGTAGCGAAGCGAAGGAACAGCGGCAAGTCCGAGATGGGGAGGCGGAACGTCGCCGTCGGGGCCGAGCTGCAGATCTGAGGGGTTCCATGGTGCAATGGTGGCAGGTAGAGAGTCTTGTCCCAGCTAGAGAAGTCGTCAAGAGTAGATGATGAGTGCATGTTGTGGAGACTTCCGGCTGATGAGCCCATGCTGCACCGCGCGTTTCGGGAAAGAGGGAGAACATCCAAGGACAACGCACCCTCTCTCCGTTGACGGGCCCTGAGGGTGTTCCACTATCGGCCTGGGCAATCGAGTGATGGGTGCGTCCGGGCCAGAGTACCATTCGTCCCGAGCGAGTACGGCAAGGGCGGAGGCAGCGAGTAGCGAGAGGACGACCGCGCCGGCGAGAGTTGCGCGCGCCCTTCGTGAGCGAGCCTTGACGGGAGGCGGGTAGTATGGAGGGAGGGACGAGGATGTCGACAGAGCCCTGGGACGGGTCGTCCCTCGCCGGTAAAGGTCTTCGAAGGACGATCGAGGAGAGGCGGCGTCGTCGTCGACAACGACGATGACTGCGACCTCGTCGCCGGACTGGTCCGACGAGGGAAGGAGGGGGTCGCCCTCGGCGGGGATGGGGTCGAGCGGCTTGTGTTGGTCGGAGACTGAAGGCTTTGTGTCTTCCTGAAGGATCATCCGAGGTCCCGATGAGGAGGGGGAGGTGGTGAGATAGAGAGGGACGGTGAGAGAGGTGGTCGTTCGCTCTTTCTCCCCTGCTCAAGTCCCGGCCCGATAGCATCGAGGGGAGGACGACGCGCGGTCTCAGTTGGCCGCCACTTCTCGTTGCTTACAGGCGCAACCGCCAGTCCTCGTCGCTCAGGAGGCTGATCCATGAGAGATGAGAGACTGAGACAATGGTGTGAACAATGGAGATGTGCCTGAATTGCGCAAGAAACGGTTGCGACCACGTTCCATTGGTCGCTTCCCTCGTCACGCAGGCCTCGCCTCTCGCCCCGCCCCTCCGAACCATCGGCCTCTCTTTACCTCACTCGATCATTCAGTCATCCTCCCCTTGACTTCGACCAACTCCATCTGGGCCACTACTCCGTCGACCCTCCTTCCAGCTTCCTCTCCCTCCCGTCGCCGCCCGCATCACCCCTAATCATGAGCGTCGAACTCAGCCCCTCCTCCCAGCTGGCCTTTGCCCGTCAGTCCGCCCGCCAGCCTTGGTCGCCGCTCCCCCCCTACCCCCCTTGCTACCCATGCTGACCTCAGCGACACACCGGCAGGTCCTCTGACGCAGGTCATCACGAAGACACTCGTCATCTTCAACCACAACGCAGAGCCTGTCGCCTTCAAGGTCAAGACGACCGCTCCGAAGCAGGTCCGTCCGGCTCCCTTGTTCGATCATCCGCGTCACCGCTCTTCTGCCCCGCCGAGACCATGTCGCGCCGTCCCGGACCTCCTGGAACGATGGCAATGGGCGTACGGACCTGCTCTCGTCTTCTCCCTCTGGCGTGGCTCCTGTCATCTGTTGGAAGGGAGACAGTCGCAGAGGAGCGGCGCGCACAACCCTGCGTCATCGCCCGCTTTTCCCTTCCTCCCTCCCCCTCTTCCCTTGGCATCGCGTGCTGGTCGGACAGGCGCTGACTGGAGCGTGCCTTGATGAACACAGTACTGCGTCAGGCCCAACTCTGGTCGGATCGAACCCGGAGAGAAGGTCGAGGTTTCTGGTGCGTCCTCTCCTCTCCGTATCACTGCCTCCCTCGCTCCCTCCCTCCCCAAGGGAGTCGCGAGGGCACCACGCGTTGCTCCGATTAGGGACGGCTGACAAGGCTTTCCTTGTCTGTTTCCCAGTCCTCCTTCAGCCGATGCGGGAGGAGCCACCTGCTGGAGTTAAGTGCAAGGACAAGTTCCTCGTCCAGTCGGCTCTCATCACGTCCGACAAAGAGGTCCTCTCGCTCCCGGAGGTCGTCAGTGCCGCTTCTTCTGCCGTCGTTCTATGCTCCACCGCGAGGTCGCTAACCTGATTCTCTCTCTCAATCCCCAGTGGAGCTCGATTGAAAGAGAGGACCGCTCGCACATCCACGAGCAGAAGATTCGTTGCGTCTACCTCGAGACTGGGGACGATGACCGTGGGGACCTCATCGAAGGCGACAAGTCAACCCTCATCGACGGCTCTGTAAGTGTTTTGTCCTATCGCTTGCTTGCTTGTCCGGTTCTGTGTGGAGTGGACAGTTCCTTGTCCCCACAGACGGCGTTGACTGACTGTCCGGCCGACGCGACGCACAACTCTGCTTCCACTCTCAGCCCAACACTCTCGTCAATGGCGCGAACTCGCCTAGCACGCCTTCCAACACCCGGACTGCATTCCACCAGGCCGATACCACTCTCCCCATCTCACCGTCTCCCGTTGCGGTGTCGAACTCGATGTCGGCTACCACCGGCCTTCCTTCCTCGGCGGCCAACCTCCCCCCTCCCCTCAACAGCCTTGGAGCCGCTCCCTCCTCTTCCTTCCCCCCCCCGACCGCCACCTCTGCGTCTGCCGCCCCTGCGTCGGCCTTGTCGGAAGTTGAGCGTCTCCGCGCAGAGGTCCGTGACCTCAAGCAGCAGCTTTCGGACGCGAGCAACCCCACGGCCGTTACCGGGCTCCGAAAGCGTGGCGGAGGCGCCGCCGAGAGTAATAGCAACCCCCAGGTCGCCCAGCTCTCCAAGGATGCCATCCAGCAGGGCGTCCCGCTCGAGGTAGTTGCGGCTCTCTGCTTTGGTGTCTTCGTCGTGTGAGTCTGGCGCTCAACCTCGAGTGAATGGGGGGAACCATCGGCTGATCTGGCGATCCCTTCTCTCAAACCAGCACCTACATCTTCTTCTGAAGAAAGTCGCGGATTCGTCGTCTTCTCTTTCCTGTTCTCTGCCCCCTCTTCTCACTCTTTCGCAGTCTTGGCTAGCATGAACCTCTTTAGGCTCCCAGCTCTCTTTCGCCGTTCGGTCCCCTCCCCCCCCCGCCCTTGGCGTTCCGTCCATCTCTCTCCATCTCTCTTCCTTCTTAAAACCATCTCCCCGTCCATTTTTTGTTCTGCGTTCTTAATGACTTGACAGCAGCAGAGGCGATCGTCAGCGCTTTCCCTTGGTGAACTGGGCGACTACCCCTGTCTCTGATGTTGAATGCTAAAAGCGCGCTCTTCTCCCCGTTGTCCCCCCCCCCCTCCCCCCTTCTTTCTCGCTCGACTGCTACCTTCTCACGCCCCTTCCTTGCCTCCCGCTGTGTTGTTTCCTTCCCGCCTTCGTCCTTCCGCCGTTCCCCTCTCCTAGCTCCACCGCACTCTGAGAATATGCTCAGTTTTAATCGTGAAATCTCGTCAGGCTCACCCTCCTTCAGTAGCCCACCGCCGTCAACCGTTCTTGACTCCTCCACCCGTCGACAACGACAACAACAACAACAATATCAGCCTCTCTCCTCCCCACCGCCCTCCAACTCAACTTCAGCCAGTTTCTCGTTCATGACGTCTTCGTCCTTGGCGTCTTCCCCACTCAGGAAGGCATCATTAACCACGTCTCGGCGTGTTGGCGGCGTCGCGAGACCGCGCGCCTTCCTCAACAACGACAGCCCCTCGTCTTCCAGCTCCCCATTTCCTTCGGCCACCAAGGTCATGGGCCGTCTCATTCCAGAGAGACTCCGCTTGGATAACAGTGGCAGCAGCGCCCTAGTCCGGATCACGCGCGACGGCGGGTCGCTACGGTCCGTGCCGCTCTTGTGAGCTCACTCGTTGACTTGACATCCTCGCGCCCGTTTGATCCTATTTTTTCCTCGCTAAACCATCCTTCTCTATCTCGAAAAACAAATGTGCGAGAAAGACCTCGGCCAAACACCCTTGCTATTCCCGAGCTCCTCCACACGATCCTCACCCATGTCCTTGCGCTCTCGCCGGCGTTGCTCGCGAATTGCCTGAGGGTCAGCAAGGGATGGTGGGCCGCTGGAAGTGGGATTCTCTGGAGGGAAGTGAGGATGGAAGATTGTGAGGTGTTGTTGAGGTGGGAAAGAGAAAGGAGGGTGAAGGCGGTGGGTTGGAAGAAGGTGAGTGGTTTATCTCTGGATGGCATTGGGAGTAGGCACGGCTGACTGGCAGTGCATTTTGGTTCAGATCGATGAGGACATGTGCGACAGGCGAATGCATTATCTTGCCTCTATCAGCTATGTCCGTGAGTTTTGTGTGAGATATGGCTAGCAGACGATGACGCAGCGCTGATCGTTTTTCGACGGTCATCACAGACATCACGGAGATCGTTGTGCCTGGAAGGGTCAGTTTCTGTTTTCATCTTTCCATTACCCACGGTCAGACTTCAGACTTACATTGAGGTTAACAGGGTGTTGATGTTCTCGTCCTGCGAAAGAAGGTAAAGAGGTCATCCGGGCGTTGAGACGGCGAGCATACACGCTGACTGGGTCCTTCATCCGGCAGTACCCTCTGAGTGCGTCCTCTTCCCAACCACGAGCACGTGTTGAACCTCTGACTTGACGCCTACGAAACACAGTGACTCCTTTCATCAATCTTCGCCGGGTCATTCTCCATCGCCTCAGCCCGGCTGCCTTCTACCGTGAGGACTTCACCTATACTGTTCGTGCTCCGGCCTCGATCTTCCCAGTGGACCGCGTTTGACTCAATCAGAGACCAACTCAGGTTCGCAACCCGGACATGTACCTCGAGCTCACCTCGACTCGCTGTATCCACCTTTTCAACGTCCTCGGAGATTCGACTACCTCGCCTGAAACACGGTACCTCGCCTTCTCACCGGGGGTATATCTTATCCACGTTCCTCGCCTGGAGGAGCCTTCGACCTTGGTCTGGATTCAGACGTCCGTCTTCGCCCACTACCAGAACCTTTCGGATTTCGTCCTCGACATGCCGTCCACCTGGTCTCTGGAGCCCATGTGCGTCGTCCAGGGGGCACTCTCACTACTCACACCCGGATTTGACCATTTTATCTCACAGGCACGCCGTCGAGCTCCTCCGCGCCATCGCCGTGAGCCCAAACCGCTCCGCCCTTCGGCGCCTCGTCCTCTCCTGCCCCATCCCGGTCGGTTCTCTCCACCTAGTCAGCTCCCCCTCCGCGGCCTCCGCCTCCGACGTCACTAGCGATGGGTCCCTCGTCGGTGGCGCAATGTACCTCCAGCACGCGACATGTCTGGAGGTCGTCGAGCTTGAGGCGGCCTTCGAAGATGAGCATGTTGCAATGCTGGCGAAGGCTTGGCCGAACTTGAGAGAGTTGACACTGAGGGCGCCCGCATTAAGGGAGAGGAAGGAGCTACAGGAGGGGAGGTGGTTGGAACCTAAGCTCACCATTGTTAGTACATCTAGTTCACAATTCTGGTGAGCTGATGAAGAGCTGACCAACGACGTGTATGGTGCGATCTCAGCAATCGCTCCGCGCCTTCGCCACCCATAACCGTCGCCTCTTTCACCTCGAACTCGACACCCTATCTTGGGACGCCAACGGCGACGACGACGACGGCGGCAATTTCAATCCCCTCGCCGTGGCCCTCCACCCCCTCCCAGTCTTCAGTCCTTCGCTCGAGCACCTCTCCATTACAGGCTGGTCCCACCTCCCCTGCGATCCCGCTGAGCTTCTCGAGACCGTCCTTCTCCCTATGGTGTCCAGCCACGCGAACGTCCATGTGGGGGTACTCTTATTTGGCGGAATCGAGGATCTGTTCAGGGAGCCTGATGAGAAAGAGATTAGACGGGCTGGGGTAGAATTGATTAATGGGCGGAGGAGGAGGTTAGCGGAGGAGCACTTCTTCGACCGCAATGGTGAGGTGGAGGAGATTTCGACCTCTTCTCATCGGTATCGTTGCTGATGTCTTCCCCTCTTTCCAATGATTGAAGATTGAGCCATCCTGCACTTGTACGCTCTCTCTCTCTCGCTCACTCTAACCTGCTTTCCCCTATTCCACCCTTCGTTTTTACGCTCGATACTCATCACACCCAAGTTTAAGCACTCACATCGGATCGCATTGCCGCCCTAGCCTCTCATGCTTCTTATGAGGCCTTTTCACCACCCCACTTAGTCATTCCGCTTCTTCTTTCATCGTCACGCCTTACCTAGCCTTCCCCCATCTCCTCTCTTTGGGTCCTCACCCGGTTTGTTGTCTGTTCGCCTGCCTCCCTCTCCCCAATCGTGCAACCCATCTCTTGCTCCCCAATTCTTCACCATTTATCATTCATCACTTGCTAGCTAGCTTGCCCGCCCGCCCGCCCGCCCGATCCTTCTACCCACGCATAGCCCTCGTCTCTCTCTTCTCGTCAACTCTGTCCTAGCACCGCTTGCATACTCGCCTTTGGTATTCATCCTCGTCTCACCCCTTCTCCTCACCAGCTTCGCGCATGCAGTTGCCAGATCTGGCGCGCAACCGGTCGCCTGAGTAAATCCCCCCCCTCCCCCGAACCATGTGTGTAGAACCAAGCTGGTGAAGAGAAAGCCACAAGGAAATCCTCAGGCCGATCCCTCAAACTCAACGACACATCCATCTCAAGCTTCTCACCCCCTATCCCAATCCATCGAAGATCGTGAGAACACAATAACATTATAGATGAGATAGGACGGCATGGGACAGCGGCGAAAGTCCGGAAGGAACGTCTACCGCTGGAGGCTGGTGGCCACCCGCGCGGGGCAGTGAGGGAGCGGAGCGGAGATCACGACCAACACACCTTCATCATGCTCTCTCTTCCTCCCTTTCTTCCCCACATCGAGCTGATCCTAGAAGGATAAAACATGGGGTAGGATCCTCCGAGGCGAGAGCGAACGGAGGGAGTTTCAATCTTTTCCTACCATCCTTTCTCCGTCAACTGGATAGCTCCGAAGCTTCGGCATCTGCTCTCTTCCTCATCAAGTTCAATCTTCGGAGCTGGCGGAGGGTAGGGGGGGCTCGAAATCGTCATCTAGCTCAAAAAAATCTGAGGGCGGACAGACTTGCTCCATCGCTTCGTGGATCCTTTCAGACTCTCTCCCAAGCATAGATAGCCGCGGTTGAGAGGCACGGCACCCCAGGCGTTTACGACAAATCCAGTCCTGGCCGCGATCCAGGAGGAGATCTTCAACTGTGAGCTGAAGGAATCTCGACAGATATCGCCTCTGCCTTGGGACTGGGAATCAGGCGTCGGGGACAGCTCACGCTTCAACGCCTGCTCCACGATTGGTCTCCCTCTCTTGTGCTCTCATTCTTGCTCGCCTTCTCTTTTCAGTGTCTCTATAAGCCTTCACCATGCGTTTCACCGCTTCTTGACCTACGTATGCTTGGAGAAGGAGGCATCACTGGCTCAGAACAGGCTCCAAGAAGCACTCATCTCCAGCGTTGCGGGGTGCATCCCTAGCGACATAAAAGAGGAATATGACTCTATATCTGCGGGTTGGAAGAACAACTCGTGGAGCAGCTTGGGCCTAAAGGAACACGAGGAACATCCCACCGACGACCAACATCGGCCAGCCTCGGAGAAGCGCTTCCCAACCTTCCCCCGCGATGGTGTTATTGTAGGCGTCCTGTTCGGATGGGAATGCAGATCGTCAGGATGGGAATATATTAGGGAGCAATTGAGAGTGCGCGTACGATAACGCCCGTATAGGGTGGAAGAGTGCTGGGTCGACGGTGGTCAAGCAAATCGTCCGACGAATCCTTTGGGCCTTGGATAAAAGACAGCTGTTGACGTGATTGATTAAGAGTCTAAACTTTTGTGGCGGGCAAACGCGAGTGAACACACGCTCAGGCAGGGTCGTGTATCCTCGCAGCGAGAACTTCTGGGTCAGGCAGATCGAGAGCACGAACGCCTTGACGGACAAGCCGACAGCGAGGCTCGATTGCCAGGGCCAGGTCGTCAAGAGATCAGGGCTTTACTCATACTCGGTCCGGATCTCCGCTGGATCAAGAAGCCTGTCGGCGGGAGCCCAGGAGACGATGGCTATGTAGATCAGCGGGACGGGGAAGACCAAATGGGCGAGGGCATAGAGTCACCAGGGCTTTCGGCGCTCGGGAGTAGAAATTTGTGCATCATGCGGCAGAAGTATGGATCTGTATCGAAGCAGATGTCAGCGAGACCGAAATCATTGCCAACGACAGGTATGAGCTCACCTGAACTTGTGAAAGTTTAGAGGGAGAACTGACTAGCAGAGTGGACGGCTGCTGATCAACTGAAAGGAAGAAAATTTCGGTAGTTCGCGTTAGACTCTACAGTTGTGCTTGTTATAGGAAAAGAAAAGCTGTCGGGCGACAGATAGTTCACGTCGAAAACAACATGTATACGGCGGCACGATCTTTAAGCGACACTATACTCATTCCTTGTACTGAACCCTCGATCATAACCGCAGTTGAGACCAATCCAAGAGTAAAGATGATACAACCCTTCGATTCGATAAAACGGGTTGCGATGTCACTGCAGACAATCTGGCATTGAGGCAAGAGCTCATCCCTGTCCATCGCCTTGATTCCCTTGGCTTGCTTGATTAACAGGAACATGGCCGTAATATCATTGGAGATGAGGATCTGCCAGGAGGGAGGAGGGTCTGACTTGCTGTGTTCGGCCGGTAGTCAACTGATAACATGTATCAGGCGCACAGCAAAGGCTTGAGCAGTCCCGAGACTCTTCTAGCACGCATGCAAGCTTCCAGCCGATGCTCAACGTCAAAATCAAGCTGCTAACGATAGCACCTCCTAGCCGAGAGAGTTTGATGTCTGACTGGATGACTCCGTGCTAATTTGAAGAGTATGGAGGGGATGATTGGAGAGGGTCGTTGAGAGCCAATGTCATTTCTGCCGGACACCCGTCGTCTCATGAGACGGGCGACGCGCGTCGACTCTTTAGCCGGCCGGCCGTGCTTAATGCATCACGTGTCTTCCTGCCGAGCCAGGCTCCATAAGCGGTACATTCCTCCATCCGTCCATGCTTTATCCATCACGAGATTGAACCATGGTGTACTCATTCTCGTGGAGTAGAGGCGGCGGGTTGATGCTCAACCATCCACGTGCGCTCGTCGATGAGCGGCATGTTCAAGTTTGAGATGATCGTCATACGTATCGTCTATTGCCCCGTATGTACCCTTCAACACCTAATCACTTCGTCTTCTGCTCTTCGTACCACTTCTTCTTCTGTTCCTGGGCGCTGGCTTCGTTTTTGAAGGGGAAGCTCGCCGTCCGCTTGTCTGCACCGGTCTTTTTGCTCCGGTGGCCAGCGTCGGTGCCAAAGAGGCTCTATATCGAGAAGGACGAGCAAGGGTTAGTTCTTGCTTGAGCAGAAGATGAGAAGGGAAGCGATGAACGAACGACCCAGGCTCCCCAGAGTCCGATTGTGCCCTAACCAGTAGTCGGACGGAAAAGGCTATCAATTAAGGGATGCCAGAAAGGCGCATACACGCAAACGAACGACTGACCGTGATTGCCGAGAACAGGAAAGAGATTGACCCGAGCTGGGAACACCACGATGCGAAAGACGAGACAAAGAAGAACGGAGTGAGGAGCGAGACTGCGCGTGCCAGACACACAAGAGGGTACAGGGCCAGTGTGGCGTCAGGGAGAAGCTCTGGGCAGCATGAATATATATCTTGAAGGACTTGCCTGCCGTCGGCCTCTGAGCGTAGAACTGGGTTATCCTAGACTTGGGCCTAGGAAAGTCGGAGGGAACGTAAGTCGCCGGGGTGTCGATGTGAGGCGGAGGCGGCGCAGTCTGTCGTCGGTGCGTGCAGCAGATGGGGATATATCAGTACCAGCCTCCACTTCATGAACTAAAGGAAACATCATCAAGCTGGACGTGCGAGGAGGAGGATTAGACAGGCAAGGGCGAGGAGGAGAATCCCCGCCTGCATGCAGAGAAAGCCCTCGAGCGCTGTCAGCCGCTCGTAGGCCCGGACTTCGTCATTGCCTCCTCCTCCGTCGAGGCCACCAGCGAGGAAGAGGATGAACCGCGGGAAGAGGATAAGCGGGAAGGCGAGGAGGCCTACGAGCCCGGCCGCGGTCGCGTACGCCCAGTATGAGACGGCGTCGGGCGCGTCGTCGAGCGGGAGCGGCTGAGGCTTGTTACGCTCCTGAAGCTCGATATGCTCTTGGTAGAGCGTCTTGGAGGGGTTCTGGGGATAGAATGAGTGGGTTGCTGTTGCCATGACTGAGCACTGAGGTGAATGGAGGTTGGGGGGTCACGAAGCGAGAAGCGAGAAAGCACAGTGACGTCTGCATTCTCATCTCTCGCAGCTCGGCTTCACCCGACGACCTACATGTTCCCGTAACAATGGAGGGGAGGCCATAAGTCTTCCTCATGCAAATATGGCCGGATTGGAGCCATAAAGACAAGCCCTGACGGAGAGTGTGAGCGTAAAACAGCGGCATCGCGCGCGTGTGTCCTCTCTTCATTGGCAAGGAAGATCTTCACTTGTCTTCTTGTCTTGTCGTCTGAGGTTTTGAGCCGGGGCCTCATGATGACAGTGTGTTTGCCGGACATGAACAGCCTCGGGCGATCCGATCATACGGCACAACTCTCCCGGCAAGAGGTGAGGGCGGTGCAAGCGAGCGCGGCGGGTCCGGCCGCATGTGCGATGATCTCGAGATGACGGCCCTCGGTATTCTCCTCGCAACCATCACCCCATCCTTCCCACATTCATGGTCAGCCCCTGTCTCGCTCTGCCCATTTCGCCACTAATGGACTGATGCCCTTCCATCCGCTTGCTGCCTCCAGTCTTTTGCAGCAAAGGTCCGCCCGAGCCGCCGTCCCTTCCCTCGACTCCTCCTCCCTCCTCCGTCTTTGTTTCCAAGTGCGAGATCTTGACAACTGTCCTCATCCTTGTCTTTCATGCTTCTCAGATCTCAGCGGCCGCCGCCGCCGCCGCCTCCGCCCAAGGCAACAGTGCGTTCATCGTTCCTGCCCTTTAGCACGGTCCTCTCCCGTCCCACCTCCGGAGATTGCCTCGCTCGTTCGCTTCTCTGACGGCATGTAATCTTGCATTCTTCGCATTTTCAGAGCCTCCTGGCGGCTCTTACGGTGCCCAACCCTCCTACGGTGCCCAGCCGCCCTCGCAGTACGGTGCCCCCCCGGGCGGTCAGTACGGTCAGCCCTCTGGCGGTGCTGCCTCTAGCTACTATGGTGGCGCTCCTCAGCAGACCCAGCAGCCCAAGTGAGCAACCCGTGCATGTCCAGGTCAGCGAAGGAACGTCTCTAACTATATCTCGTCGAACAACAGCTACGGCGCGCCTCAGCAGAGGTGAGACGCTCTCATTCAACGTCTCCTTGCCTACACTTACCCACTGAGACTGTCGTCACGTCGCTTCCTGTCCAACAGCTATGGAGCCCCTTACGGGCAGCCTCCTTCGTCCCAGTACGGTGCTCCTTCAGTTCCTGGCGGACGTCCTCCTACGTGCGTTGGATGCTTCCCGTCTCGTTTTCAGGCGTCGCGTCTCACTGACCTCGTCTCCTCCATATACAGCGGGCAGTATGGTGCCCCTTCGCCTGGCCAGCCTCCCTACGGCGGTCAGCAGCAGTCCCCTTACGGTGTCCCTTCTGGCGGACAGCCCGGTCAGCTCCAGCAGGGAGCCTACGGTCAGCCTCAGCAGTCTTTGTGAATACCTGCTGCCTCCCCTTTCTCGCCCTCGCTTGATCTAAGTCTGACGATCTTGGAACGCATAGGTATGGAGGAGCTCCTCCGCCCACGCAGGGCGGTATCGGCCAGACAGACCCCAATGCCATCACCCAGGTCCTCCAGAACTGCGTCCGGGAGCAGCACATCGAGGCGTTCTACCAGCCGCAGATGCTCCAGCAGCTCGCCCAGCGCATCTCCCAATCCGGCGCGATTGAGCGCCTCATGGCCGAGTTCAAGATCCCTAAGGAGCTCGCGATTGACTTTGTCAAGCTCGCGTGCTTCGACACTATCATCCTTGTCGATGACTCGGGCTCCATGGCATTCGAGGAGAACGGAGACCGGATCACTGAGCTCAAGGTTTGCAAGCTATATTCCTGTGATATCAGGACTTCTTGCTGACGCCTGGTTTGATTACAACAGCTCATTATTCAAAAGATCGCCTTTGCCGCCTCGCTTTTCGACCACGACGGTATCCAAGTCCGCTTCCTCAACTCGCAGGTCCAGGGCAACAACATCAACTCGGAGCAGGCTGCGACCCAGCTCATCTCGCAGATCTCGTTCAGCGGTCTCACTCGTGCGCGATCGCTGACTTTTTCGTTGTCCGAATTCACTTCTAACCATATGTCGTTGTCCCACCCAGCTCTTGGCACCGCGCTTGACCAGAAGATCCTCCAGCCGCTCGTCCTCGGTCCAGCCCGCTCGCAGACTTTGCGCAAGCCCGTCCTCATTGTCGCCATCTCAGACGGTACGCCTGCCGGTGAGGCTCCGGACCATGTCTTCAAGGTCATCGCCAACGCCTCGGCCGAGCTTTCGAGGACCTCCTACGGCAAGGACGCGCTGTCTATCATGTTCTCTCGTACGTCACTCTCAACGTGCTCTCTCGTTGCTGGAGCTGACAACGTTGTATCCTCCCCATGTGCCGAACTCTAGAGGTCGGAGTGAGTCGCTTTCTCATCCTCTCGTCCTTCCTCTCTTGAGAGAGCCCTCTTGACGCTGCTCATCCTTCAGAATGATCTCAAAGCCCGCGACTGGCTCGCTCAACTCGACCAGAACCCGCAAGTTGGCGGCCTCGTCGACTCGTGCAGCAACTACGAAGTCGAGTCAGCCGAGGTTATGAAAATCACGGGCGTCGAGTGCGTCAGTTCACTAAAGCTTTTGTATATTTCACTAACTAGAAGACCTTTCCCTCAGGCTCTCCCCGTTCCTCTGGATCTGCAAGCTCTGCCTCGGAGCCATCGACAGCAGTTACGACTCGAGTGCGTTGCCCTTCCCCATGCTCTCTCGAGTTGGTTCATCCGTGACTGTTCTGACTTCTCTCGCTCATCTCAATCACCTTCTTTCGTTTGCTTCGCTTCAGAGGACGACGCCACTCATGCTTCAGGAGGACAAGCTCCTTATGGTGCCCTTGGAGGACAAGCTCCTTATGGCGCCCCTGGAGGACAGGCTCATTATGGCGCCCCTGGAGGACAAGCTCCTTATGGCGCCCCTGGAGGACAAGCCCCGTATGGCGCCCCTGGAGGACAAGCTCCGTATGGCGCGCCCCCGCGCCCGTATTGAGAGTCTCAATGGGGAGCTGATCGGAGGGCGGGGCTTGCCAGTTTTAGTTTTTCAGGAGAGAGGTACTGAGTCGTGTCATCCCGATTTCTTTATGCTTAGTGCTCCTTCGCGCGAAGGCTCGTCATGGCAGAGGGGAAGGAAAATACAGGAGCTTGTGCTAAGACGGAAGAGCATGAAGCAGGGGGCGCGAGGTCTCTTAACTTCTTTTTAATGCTAAAGGGCAAGAAGTAAGAATAAATATATATTGTAGCGCGAGGGATGAGGATGCAAACAGAAGGGAGAAGGGTATGGATTGTGCAGTCTCTCGCCCTCTGTCCAGACACCAGAGATAAGCGTTGCACGCTGAGCCATGATGTTGCCCCCACATCTTGAACATTCGCAATCAAAGCCATATTATAGATATGGCTGGTCTTCTGCGCGTGTCAGATGATTTATACCGGTGAGCACGTGTGCCGACTGTGGCAGGGCGTAGAAGCGCGGCACAACCCGTGTTTTTGCAATTGTTTACCCTCTTGTATTCTGACCATCAGATCCTCCAAGACTTAGAAATCCTACGACGGCAGTCAGTGTGAGCGAGAGACACTTCCAACCACCTCGACGTCTGCGCGCAGTTCCTCTCCAGCTCCAACGTTCAGCATGCAAGGAAGGGGATTGTGGGGTAGCAAGGTTTCTAAAAAAACTTTATTTATCTATTTAAGTCATGAGTTATACGTGGAGAACGAGGTAACCCTATGAGAGATAGCGAGTTGTAACTAGATAGAGGGAGAGCGGACATGACCGAGCGCGAGAACGTCGGGTGAGGCGCCGTGGAAGAGGGTTGGTCGAACCACCGGGGATGGTGGTTAGTACAAAACTGAGGCTTGATTTCTAGTCCGGAGTGTTATCTGGAAGCCGTCCTCATTTGCCATCTTCTACCTTGCATGGCCGACTGGCAAAATTGGTTATCGCGTCTGACTACGAATCAGGAGATTGTGGGTTCAAGTCCCACGTTGGTCTAAGCTTTTTCCCCGTTTCCTTTTTTGGAACGCGAACAAACGCATGCAGAGGCCATTCATTCCCCTCGCTCCAAGAGCAGCAGTCAACGGTTTGGCGTTAGGTCACGGACGGGTTCTTTCCTCTTCACTATCGCTATGCACACTGCTTTTCAACCTCCTTGCTTTGACGTCGAGCCAACGAATGTTGACCCAAGCTCTCGCGAGGTCCTTGCGTTGGATGAGACGGCCCCGCCCTTTGTCTTCGGACCCCCCGTCATGACCTCCGCTTCCATCTGCTCGTCGTCCGCCGACCAGCTCAGCCAACTCCTCCGTCTCCGCCTGGGCGGTGACGACGACGACTGCGAGGAATCTATCTCTCGCGTGACTGGGCGAACTTAGTTGCTACTGCTAGCCTCCCATCCGCTCAGGGCTCAGACCAACTTCACGCCGTGAAGATCCATGTTAAACCTACGACGGGGCCTGAGGGCCGATCAATAAAGCCAAGCTGAACAGGGAACCGAGATGCACAACCGAGAAAGCGACCATGCAGGGCGCCAATCGGAAGAACGTCGCCCAGCCCTCCTCCTTGGCGATGGAGGTGATAGCGTCCTGGAGGAAGGAATAAAGGGTGTTCAGTCCTAGATTTTTTGGTTTAGCAGCGATGATTTGATGCAAACACGTACCATGAGGCTGGAGTAGGGCTTCGGACGGCGTTGAAAATCCTCCCCCTCCGACAAGGCGACCTCCGACCCAGTCAAAGGGAACGGTGCGCCTTGGGCCATGAGACGGACCGAGGCCGTCAAGATCATACTCCTGTGGGCAAAAGAGAGACGATGATGATCAGCACAACTGGAGAAAAAAGGGCTTATGCTCGGATATACCTACCGCATGACACTTTGCACGACGAGCTGAGTCAAGACGGCAGCAACAGGGCGGACGCCGACAGAGACGATGCCTGAACGGAACCAGCTTGTAGCCAGGCCTGCAACCCCTCCATCGGCGATCATCAGACCGCCGAGGATGTCGAGGGATGCGCGGAGGGCAATACCGGCGAGGAGTCCAGGTTGGGCATAGATTAGCCAGGGACGGCGTCTCTCGGCCTTGGTGCAGCGGAGACCTGGCGGAAAGACCAAGCTCCTGATTGGTGAACGGTTGAAATGGTCAGACGAGGAACAAAGGTGCACAGCGGCCAGCGACGAATTTACCGGACGGCAAAAACACGAGCAGGAAGCAATACCAGTCGCGAGAGGATGCAGGGGATATCATTGCTGGAAAAAGATTAGTCAGGGTCTCATGGGTCGGAGCGAAGCCAGATGCACACCTAGAACCGATCTGCCGAGATCGCCTGTCAGACTACATGAGACATAGGGCAGCGGGAAACCACAGACAATTGAAACTTACAAGATGCACCAAGGTGCCCTCCAGTATCTCAGAGAGCGCTGATGCGACGAAAGTGGCGGTGGCGCCTGCGAATGAGCTCCGCGTGTCAGCCCTAGGCAGCAGTCCATCGAACGACACGGATCCGCTGACCTCTATGCATCGCCCTGTATCCTCTCGACTGCTTGATGCGCTTGAACATGGCCACTACTCCGGCGGATACGGGTCCTTGGGCTTGACGGTCTTTCGAAGCAACGGCGACGTCTGGCGCTGCTTCGACGTCCTTGTCTACCCCGCCGCCTGGGAGTGCTTTTGGCCGGTAGTCGAGCAGCTCAGTGTACTGGGCCCTGAAGAAGGGCTAGGACAGGATCAGCCATAGAGAGCCCAACTGTGGTCGCTCGTTCGCTCACCGTAAAAAGGCACCCGGCAGAGATCGCACCGGCCTTGAAGAGGATGTTGAAGGTTCGAGTGTCTACAAACTCATTTGTAGACATGGTTGTGTGAGGACCAGCATTCGCGCCTCGATACTCCCTTTGTCTTTTTTGTCGTTGGCCGCCGAGATGAGCAGAGAGGACGCGCGGCCATCTGCCGCAAGCCGGCGCGCCTACAAGAAAAGACGCGCGGCGGTCCGGCTGGTCTTCCTTTCACTGCGACCACGCGGTATCCTTTATGCACGAATTATGGTTGGAGGGGTCGAGGGATATCTTGCGGGGCTCATCGGGCCGAGAATAAAGACATCGAATCAACTCAAGACTTCAATCACTAGGTTCTGACGGAGAGCAAAAGAGTACAGTATGGAGGAAGGGGAAGACCACAACGGAGTCATGCCTTTAGAGACGCCCCTTTCCAGGACCGTAGTTGTTGTACCAGAGAGAGAAGTTCTCGTACGAGGCGTACGAAAGCCAAGCGAAGTAGGGCGCGAAGAAGAGAGAGGTCGGGATGTTGTGGATGGTCGGGAGGGTGTGGGCCTTGACGGTGAGGGCGCCGACCACTCCGGTGAGCGCAACAATGTCAGCAAGCGCGAGGGCAGGCTGCTTGAGGCCGAAGAAAAGAGGGGTCCAGGCGAGGTTGAGGCCAAGGGAGATCCAGTAGAGGTTGAGGGCGTCGATGGCGGTGTTGCGGGCCCTGAAGTGAGAGGTGGCGCGAAGGTCAGCGTTTGACCGGCCACGCGACGACCTGTGGCATGACTAACGAGGGGTTGAGCGAGCCGCGAGCTCCCGGAATGTCGAGGTTCTGGGCGATGAGGTAGCTGGATAAGAAAGTAGGCGAGAGATGGCGGACCAGTCAGCGTCGAGCAATTTCAACCATCCCATCGTGTGACAAAGTCCACATACCTTCCGAAACCACTAGCAGCGTAGAGAATAGGCCAAACAATCCCGTACGCCTCCTTGGGGGCAGCACCCTATTCGATTTGAGAGAGAACGTAGTAAAACATGATTAATAACGCTTGGGACAACTCAATCGGATCTCACGACGCACCTTGGGCTGGCGGAGGCTGTTGTACCAGAAGTTGTTACGGCTGGAACCGTGGACGGCAGCTCCAACTCCAGTACCGAGGCTGAAGAGGGATGATGGGTGTCAGGACAAGAGAAAACGCAGGAGGGTGCCAGCACAGTAGAGACGGTGATTCCTGTGCCGCCACTCATGACCACCAGCATCAAGTGAAGCAGATGGCCTAACATGGCGAATTGGCAAGATGAGGTGTAGGAGAGACCGTCTCTATGTGCGGGGGAGTGCAGGGAGCTCGGGAGGACTTACATCAGCGGAATGCCAACGGCGAGGTACGGGTTTCGGGGGGCATCCCAAATAAGCGTCGGAACTGTGTTTCGACATCGGACGACGCAGACTCGTCAGTACATTTACCAGGGAGACCAGAAACCACGGCGAAAAGGAGTGAAAGAGGCAGAGGGAAGAGTATAGACTACGAAAGCCAGCGCAGCCAGGCGGCCCAAGTGGGCATGTGAAGCGCCCCACGTTTCACTGTCGATGACGCATTGTCGCTACCACCCGGCAAGAACGAATTGGAAGGCGAAGAGCAGAAGCAGACCATCGGAGTGTAAAGACGCATGTTTGAAAGGAAAAAGGTGAGGTGTCGAGGGGGGAGAGGGAGCACCTCGCAGAGAAAGCAAGGCGAGATGGCAAGAACAAGGAAATCGGCGAGCCCCAAGCCAGGGGCTGATGGGCGAGCGAGCACGAGGAGAAGACTGACCGGAAGGCATAATGAGACGAGTGTGGGAGAAAGTCGGGTGTGTGTGGAAAGAGTGGGTGGTGGTTGGGAGAAAGACGGAAGAGGGACGGACGACCCGAGCCCTTTGAGCCCAAGGAAACTCGTTCGTCGCCCCCGCCGTGCGAGCCCTCTTTGGCCCCGCCCGGCTTTGCCTCGCCTTACACCGCCGTCGTCCTGCACCGGGAGGAGCAGTGACGTCGACATTTCGGAAACGCGTCATTTCGGGCACCATGATGTCTTGAGAAGGTTGATGCCAACGGCCCGAGGGCAAGCTCCAGATCTCGATTTGATCTGACTGCACTCTGAACGGCGAAATCATCTTGAGTCCTGCCCGTGCTTTGAAGGCCGAGAGCTCAAGGTCTCTGCCAACGTGGCGAGACGATACCTCAACCAACACGCCAACGCAAGCGTCAGCCGGAAGAAGGGAGACACACGGATGTCGCCGCCCGCTGCTCCGCCCGCTGCCCCGGGCCGTCCTCTTTCTCTCTCCGCATTCTCGCTCTAGAATCATCCGGCTGAACGACGTGGTCTGGCCTTTGACGCACTGTGACGAAGCGTTCTTTGTCCCTTCTCTCGTGTGACGCCTGGTCTGGGGTCCCTTTTTTATGAAGGAGAAAGCTGGCGTGGTCCCGCGCTGCGCCGACTATGATCACCCGACGGACGCGGGCCGATGTGCTGCTGCCCCACTTCAGACCAAGATGATGGGCGGATGTGCGCGCGCGCCCAGCCCTTGGCTTGCATGTGAGGACTCTGCTAGAGACGATGAGCTGAAAGGTCGTGCACAGATATCACAGGTAACATTTTACCACCTGCCTCTTCTCCGTCCGCCTACGCCACCCCTCAGCGGCGAGGAAAGTGCTTTGCCCATCTTCCCCTCCCCCCCCCCCCGAGGTGATCGACTAGCCAGCCAGTGTTTCAGTCCACCACCAAGGCGAGAGTTCAATCGAAGACTTCTGACCATCTCCCTCGCGTCCTCCGCAGAGTCCCTCGGAGCATCGACCGCCGCGAAAATGCCCTCCGAACGGAAGCCGTCTGTAAAAGATGAGGTTTCGCCCCCTTTGGAGCTAGCGCTCAGGCATCCGGCTGGGGATGGTGCAACAGGAGTTAGGCGACGTCGGAGGGTAAGGAATGGGCGCAGAAGGACTAACATGAGCTCTTAAAAGAAAGCAGAGTGGCCAATCGGGGTCAATCCAAAGGAGTGGGAAAGTTGAAGAAAAGCACAAGGGGCAAACAGGAAGAAGCTGGAGATGGTGTCGGTAGATTGGTACAGCGCGAGAATATCGGCTACGTGCTTCGGGCTCATGTGGGAGGGGATTTCAGTCGGGTTGACAGTCGGTTGTGAGAGAGGGAGGGTTAGCGAGTGAGCAAGGTAGAGAGAGGCTTGAGACAAACATCGCTCCACTCATAGAATCTCTCGCCTAACAAAGAGCGTGTCAGTGAGGGGCCTCTCTGAAGAGCGAGAGCGATCCACCTTACCCAGCCACGCAGGAGTAACGATCTGGCATTTAACCCCAGTATAATATCTGGACACGGAACACTGTCTCACCCCTGACTGGGAAGCGCGCCGTAATCCAAGACATCAACGAGCAGAAGCGGGATCGCGTCCTGCCTGGAACTCGGACGATGGATATAGTGTAAGGTGAGGCAGCTCTCTGGCTCGACCTCGATTCGAAAGTTGGGGACACTGGGTAAGTGGGGAGTAAGCGATAGCAAAAGAGGTTGGGCTTACGACGACTTCTCGCCAGTTGAGCTCCCTCTCTAGCTACTCGCAGGCAGGACCACCTTTTCTCCCAATACCTCTACAGCCCGCAGAGATGCTCAGGATCAATGTTGTAATCTCATGATGCGCCTGGTACGACGCCCTGGGTTGGGGATCGGGTGTCGCAGGGCTAAACGCATCCGCCCGATCTCTGCCTTAAGAGAAGGAGATATGAAAGGGTGTTGGGAAGGGGGGCAAGATAGTTCATAGTAGTTGGGGAACACTCTCCCTTAGATGAATGAGAGATGCGTAATGAGGAATGACGCTCGGCCTGACCTGAGACGACACAATAAATAGTACGTGGTCGCGCCATCCTCTCACCCTGCGCTTTCCACATTTTCTGTGCCTGTTTCAGGTGGATATGTGTCCAGAGAAGATCCTAAGAAAAAGACTCATGATGTTCTGTGGTAGTATGGCGGGAAAATGGTGAGAGGCGGCGTGCAGACATCGCGCCGGGCCCTTCGCGTCTTCAGAAGCTCATTTATCGCTCTCCCGACCCCAAAATCAACTCGGAAACGTTTAAGCGTTGAAGACAAACGAGGCGCCGACCTTGTGAGCGCTCGAGCCAGCGACAGGGTCCGCAAGGCGCTGGGTGTCGAGGGCAAGACCGAAGCTCGCCTTGACACCAGCCCGAAGTCCCTGCGTGTAACCCAGGACGAGAAGTCCGGCGTTGTTGATCTTGGCCTTGACGAAGGCGGACGGGTCGAGGTAGGTCTTGGTTCCGACCTCGAGGTTCATGCCTCCGACGGTCGACTTGGTGTCGTAGACGGCCTTGGCACCGGCCTCGATCTCCGGGGAGACGCGGTGGTAGTACGACGCCGAGAAGATGGAGAGGTTGCCGAGGGCGTGGACGGTGGCAGCGTACTCCGGAGCGGTGTAGCCAACGGCACCAGCGTAGCGGGAGACGGCACCAGTCTTGATGTCGTAGGTCGCCTCAGCTCCAACGAGGAAGCCGTCACGGGAGGCAACAGCGTCAGCAGTGAACGAGGGTCCCTTGAAGAGGTCGATGGTGGCGCGAGCGTGGACTCCGGGGGTCTGCGAGAGAGCACAAGTGATAAGAGTGCCAGGTCAGCCTCCGGATGATACCAGTCTCCAAGGCCCATGCGAGGGCCTACCTTGTAAACGGCTCCGACGACGGCACCCTTGGCGTTCTTGGCCGGGTTGAGCGTGGTAGCGAGGTCGAGCTTGAGGCCCTTGGCGAGCTGGTTCTCGAGCTCAACCGAGGTGCGGAGGAGGTTGGAGGTGTTCCAGACCTGGGATGACGGGGAAGACAGTCAGTCAACTGAACGCGGAAGATCGAGACAACAAAGGTCGAAAGAGAAAGAGCGAAAGGGCAAGATGGCCAGGCAAGATGAATCCAAGCCAGCGAACGAATTGCGTGCAATGGCGAGCCTCAGATATTACGGAGGAGCGAAGCGCTGGGAGGGCGAGAAGGAAGCCTGGGTAACTCTGAGCCTTTGTGCCTGCCCCATCGTTCCGCAACCGCCTCCGTTTCGTCCACTCAAACCGAGAGGAAGGCGGCGGTGTCCCACTCGCTCTTCGTATCGCTATATACCATCCAGAAGGGCGATACCCCTCCTGAAAGCCCGCCTGCTGGCTCGCTCGACCGCCTTCCCTCGCATGCCCCCATCTCATTGCGCGTTGCTCTATCTCTCTTTCACCACTAAAGCCTAGACTGACCTGGGTAAGGGTGAGGCCGCGCTTGTAGTCGGACCACTTGCCCTCAAGGTCACCGTTGATGGCGTTGGACGAGGAGTCCTTGACACCGGCAACACGGAACTGGACGCCCGAAGGAGCGACGGTCTTGATCTCAAGCTGGGTGCCGATGAGGGGGTAGTCCTTGGTGAGGAGGTCCGAGGAGGACTTGCCGACATCCTGATGGGGGGGAGATGAGGGTTCGGAAGGGCAGAGGGGATGGGGTCAGTTCTTCCACACGTGTGCGAGATGGAAAAAACCGGGCGGGGGGAGGGGGGCGCGAGACGGCAGAGGGCAGACAGGGGACGTACGCGCCACGAGGGAGGAACAGCCTGAGCCATGTTGAAAATGTGAAGAAGGTGAGGGGGGTGGCTGGAGTGGAGGAGTCAGAGACGCGTTCGATGGCGTGTCGAGCGGGAGGGTGACGGGGGGCGCACGAGGGTGAGAGACGAAGGTGGTTGAGGGTGAGAGGGAGCGAGCGTCCGCCAGCCCAGCCCGTCTCGCCCCTCCCCCGCTTGCTCGCACCTTCCACCGTGGGATTCCTGTCGCAATTCCGGTCCTCACCATCCGGCTTTGATCGGTTCTCTGCTGCCGTGTCCCATCGACCTTCCGCCTCCTCTTGAAGCGGTCTCTTCAACAACATCACTAGTCCTCTATGTCGTCAAGGCTCCATAAGAAGGGAACAACTCTCTCGGCCTGGCCGGTCCATCTGCTTCGGCTTGGTTGCGTGATGATGCCGAGCTTGGAGATCAGATCATCGCATCAAGGAGGTCGGGAAAGTTGGCATCATCGTTTCATAGGAGGGAGGAGCAGCGTCGATAGTAGCGTAGCAGAAGAGAAAAGAGGCGCAGAGGAGAGAGGATAAACGAAGAAACGAGGAGAACGAGGTAAATGTTCGACGTCGTGCTTGGGCGTGATATTTTGGAGAAGAGGAGAAATGGGGAGGGGTCGTGTGTGTGTGTGTGTGTGTGTGTGTTTAAATTTACTCGCGGGCGAAAAGACTGGGGGAAACAATGGTATTAGTCGGGAAGCAGGCAGGAGCAGCTCGAGTGAGAAGGACGCACCGGATGACGATGTACGCAACCGAGCCGATGAAGCGGAAGAGAGCAAGAACGACGACGCTCCAGAGAATGATCTGCAGGTACGTCGTTGTTGAATTCTGGACGCCACGGGTGAAGGTCTCGGCGCTTGAGAACGTCGTGGTCGCGGTGAGAACGACGGCGACGAGGAAGCAGTTCGATAGGACCCAGCAGAGGAGGAGCCGGGTTCGGAAGGCGCGGTAGTAGTCTGTGCACCAGCGAGGTCATCAGTTTGGATGATAAGTCTCCGGCCGAGAAACGGCTTAATTCACCATCCTGGATGTCTTGCGGGTTTGGCACCTCAACGACCTCTTCCCTGGGCGACTCGAGGACTCGGACTAAGAGGAACGGATCGTCAGCGAGTACTCCATCTTCCTCTCAGCAACAAGCAAGACTTACTGGCATCGTCGTACTCGGCGTTAAGGTCCTGAGCATCATCCGTGACGGCGACATCGGCGCTCGCCTTGTCGCCGCCCTTACCAGACTTGACGACTCCGAGGTCGGTCGCGACCTTGTCCTGACCCTTAGTTCCCCAACTGACGTCGTGGGTATTGCAGAAGGCTAAAACCGGGAGATTGAGCGTCAGAGGTACTTTGGAGAAGACGGAGTACACTCTCACCATAAACGTTCATGACCGAGATGTACGAGGGAGCGATGGCGAGGTACTGAAGCAAAGAGGTAACCATGTGCCAAGCTGCAAGAAAAGAGTCGGGTTAGACCGAGAAACTTGCAGTAACGCTGCAGAAAGCCGGACGCACGATCGTAGTGCTGGAGAGGTGGGAAAAGGGAGTGTGCAAGGTTAGGATGCTTCGCAAAAAGCTAGGCCGGGTTGAAAGCACGAACAATCAAGGAAGCCAGGATGTAGATTCCGAACGTGGCAAGAAGAGAAAAGACGATCTGGACGAAGGACTTCTTCGAGAGCAGGTCGCCGAAGCTAATGCTCCCCCCATTCTCGGCCTGGAGTTCCGTGATGGCATTGACAGCGACATAAAACGCCGCGAATGTCATATAGACGGTGACTGTATATGGAAAGGCAATCGATCAGCCTTCGTTCAAGAGCTAGAGCGTCGACAGGCACCTACTAATGGCGAACGTCACTGGGTAGCGGTAGGGAAGAGCTCAGCCTGGAAGAGAGAAGAGCAAACCGGACGAGCTAGCGACGTACCAAAGGCCATGGTGTAGCCGACCTTAGATCCCTTCGGCCGGTTACCAAGTGCCATGAGGAAGCAAGCACTGGCGGACGGGGACAGAGAGAACAGTCAGACGAGGTCGACCTCAACAGAAAGAGAAGAGAATTAAAAACACGCACATGGTAACCCCGCAGTAGATGTAGGTGAGGACGAGATTGACCCACTTAAGCCACTTCGCGGCCTTCTCCATTGAGCTGAGGCGAGTTTAAAAGAGTCGTCAGAACAGGTCCTCGCCTCGACCAAGGCGGAGGAAACTCACGCCGTGAGGACATAGAAAGCAATGAAGTAATTGCCAATCGCGAACCACGAAAAAATGAGCTGGAGGGCCTGGTAGATGATGAGGATGTGGATCATGAACTTGCGGAGCTGCGAGTGGCTGCTCCGGTAGATGTAGTCTGAGCGGGGCAAAGAGGCATGATCAGAAAGAGATCGATTCAAACAATAAAGACGGGGCACCCACAGAAGTGGAATGTGGCGTGTACGCTTGCGAAGAAAGATCCATTGAGCCATCGTCGACGCTGCGAGACGAGATCGGGAATTGTGTCGGGGACGTCCGTAATTCCCTCGGCCGATTTGACATCTAAGAAAAGAGCAAGCGGTCAGACATTGGGGTGAGAGAGAAAGAGTAATCAAACTATTGACAGTGTAGTGTCCAGCGGCCACCGCGCTTCGAGACAAGCTCCCCTGTGGTTGGAATCAGATCAGATGAGAGCGGCACGGACAAACTGGGGGAAAGGGACGGACAGCAGAGAATGCGGTCCTCGGCGAGGTACATGTTGGCATCAAAGATGCCCGCGCTGTTGTTCCAAGGTCAGCCTTAGCTCATAACCATCGCTCCGTTCTCCACTCACTTGGCGCCATGCATGGTCTCTCCCAGGAAGTATTTCTGCAGCGGTCCCTCCCCGGTCTGCGGGTCGTTCTGGACAGCAATATATCGGTACGCCGAGAACGCTCCGGGCAGTACCGAGATGAAGCCAAAGACCGACTCGAGAGGCTTGTCGAGGATGTTGGACATCTTGTACTCGAAGTTTTGAGCAGCGACGAGGGGGTTTTTGAGGATGGTAGACCAGTACTTGCCGGGAAGGGCGACGATCTCGCCGCATGAGCCGCCGCAGTTTGAGTTGAGGTCGAAGGCTGCAGGGGAATGAGGGGATGGAGGTTCGTGTCAGCGAGTCATCCTTTTCCTTCTATCCTAGCAGGCGAACAAGCAAAGTGAAGCGACGCACACTTCCAGAGGTGATAGATGGACTGGTTGGATGAGAAAGAGATTCAGGTTAGCCGCCCGCTCCATCCCATCACGACAACGAAGTGCTCGCTCACCCTCGGCCCCGGCTGGGTTCCGACATCGATAAGGACGCAGACGTTTGGGACGAGGATTGGACCAAAGGCGTTGAAGAACCAGCGGTGAGAGTTGAGCTTCTTCTGGTTCTTCTCCTTGAGGCAGAACAGTAGCTGGACCGGCTGGCTCTCCGCGTTACCGGGGACAACCTGGAGCTTCGAGTTAACCCTGAACTGGGTCGTGTATTCATAGATGTGCGCCGTTACGGGCTTGCCGTTGACGATGTTCTTGGCCTGGCCGGGCTGGTAGCAACCGAGCTTTTGGATGACAGCGAGCGTTCGAGGGTTGATCTTTTGACGGCCGTCGCTGACGATGCAAACGACTACCTTCTGCCAGCCGAGCGAGGACCACGTCTTGGACCGCGACTTAGTGCAGAGGTAATCGATGTTTTGCATTACTCCGCGGAGGGTGCGGAGAAAAAGCTCGTCGTCCTCATTGTACATGCTGAGAGATAAATGTGTCAGCCCTGGGACGAACGACGACGGTGAGGATACTCACGTTAAGACGATGAATAGCTCAGTCTTTCGGCTCTGCTCATAGAGGACCTGACGGAGAGCGTATCGGTCCTCCCTGCGAGAGAGGGTCAGCCAGGATACTGATGAGGCGAGGGCGTCAGGGTGGGTGACTCACTTAAAGTCATTCGGGTCGCAAGTCTAGCAGACAAATGGGAGACGTCTTGTCAGCATGCAGGAACTCAAAGGTGCATCATTGAGCGCCGAAGCTCACGGCAGCCGTGTAACGCATCGTTGTGAACTGTATCGGCGCGGTCGTCAGTCAACTGCCTTCTCGCTGTCTCGCTCACGCCAGAACACACCTCTTTGTCTGTCTTGTTTGGGCAGTGCTCAAGCAGCTTAGAAGGGACTGGAGGCTCAAGGACGAGATGGCCCATGAAAAGCTTGACCCGCTTGACGGCTGATCAAATGAGGCGCGTCGGGTCAGCCCAATTGCCCCTGGCAGACAGATCTGACAGCGAGGGAAGGGGGGCGCCTCCACCGGATCCCCCGCGTCCTCCCTCTCCTTCAGTCAACCAGTCTACGCACTCTTGTTCCTCCTCGGCAGCCTAGCTGGCGCTGGTCCGTAGTGGGCATTGACATCGTCGTCCCCCCCATCCGCAAGATCTCTTCCGACAACCGACGCGCCGTCATCCCATCCTCCCGGGATCGCCCTCGCACCCGCTCCTCCAGCTGGCCCCCTTCCACCTCCAGGGAGCAGCTGCTGGTGGTCGTCCTCGCTGATGCTTGGCCTTCCGGACCTTCCGAGATCATCCCAGTCGTCGTAGGCTGGTCCGACCCCAGGAGACGGGTAAGGCTGCGGCGTTCCTCCGCCAGCGACGGACAGCATGTTCGGGTACGATGGCGAGGTCATGCTCGACGCATGCGAGTCATACCGTGTCGCCGAGGCGAACTGGGACATGGGAATCCCCTGGTCTGGAGGAGGAGGCGAGGTGTACCCGCCGTGCTGGAAGGGGATCGGCGTGTGCGACGGCGGAGGGGGGCTCGAGAAGCCAACATGATGCCCGCCTCCACCGGTGTAGTGTTGCTGTTGTGGCTGAGCATAGGGGTCTGCGTAGCCGTATACGTTGGCAGGCGAAGGGGGCGGGAGCGGCGGGGCGGGAGTCGGAGGGGCATGAGGCGGTGGGTAGGGAGAAGGGTCGTACGGCGCCTGCGGGTTGTAATAGTGCGGCTGACCGTTGTCTTGCTGGAGAAGAGAGAGAGAGAGCGGGGCGAAGACGTCAGTTTGGAGAGCTATTCCCTCGAAAGGTAACAGAGACGAGACAGGAGCGTAGGCGAGATCGAGGAGAGAAGGGGAACTATCGAGCGAGCAAGGACACGGCCCCCCTTGTTGTCGCTCCTCTTTCCTTCCCTCCGTCCCCACCGCGAACGGGAGCTGGACAGAAGGAAGCTTTAGGCTCGCTCTCGCCCGTAAAAATTGAGCCAGGCACAACTCGAGAGCGAGACATGCGAACAAGCACGCTGAACGACCACTCTCTTTGGGGAACGACCAAAAGGCAAGCGCGCCGCGACGAGGCTGTCCACGCGTCTGGAGGTGGTCAGGCAGACGGGTGGGCTAGCAGGCTCTAGATCGCGTAGGCTGCCTCCGCTTCGGGCCATAGCTGGGGAGCATACAGAGGTAGAGGGACAAAAACTGACGTCGTAGTGGGACATGGCAACGAAAGACGGGAGAGGGACAAGATCGAAGTTGAATGTTGGAGGGGTCTCTCGGCGGGCTTCCCGCAGGATGAAACCCTTAACCTCGCACCCTGTCCCGCTGGTCCTGCGCGGTTACCAACCCCTCTGGGCTCAAGCCCGCCGCCACACAAGAGTGATCAGAAACACCAACGCGGCCCGGGGCCTGCCTGTCGGGACCCGCGGCTCTTCATCACCGCGTGCGCACGGCGAGGCCTCCGCAGGAAGACAGGCCTGGATACTATACACGAAGATGAGCAGCTACGAGCATGCATAGGCTGACGCAAATAAACAAGGCGGCGCGTGCAGCTTACATCCGTTGAGAAAAGAAAGCAAGCCTCCCTGACGTCACCTCCATACGCACACATGCGCGCACCCCGACCTCTTTCTGCCACCCACGCACAAGCGAGAGAAGAGACAACGAAAGACAGGGAGAGAAGGCGAGAGGGAAGAAGAAGAAGTGAGAGAGAGAAAGAGCTCCTAGAATCCACTCCGCCGCTACTGTGTACGTAAAAAAAGAAACAAGCGAGCGAGAGAAGGGGACTATCGAGCGGGCGGTGGTGACACATACTGCGCGCGCGCAGAGTAAGGAAGCCGATGTGGGAGTGGAGGGTATTCAAGGGTGGACGAGGGCGGTGAACATGTAACTGTACGGGATAGACTAAAGCGAGGGGCGAATGCATTGCGTGCGGAGAGAGAGGGAGAAAAAAACTGGATGACTGCAAGGTAGCGAAAGGGGGAAGAAGGGGGGGGGGGGAATGGCGTGGCGGTGCGGGCTCCTCTCAAAGAGCTTCCGCCCACGTCTTGAGGTTGACATCTTTTGCCCGAATTTGGGACATCCAGGGCGTTTGCTGAGAGACGAAAAGACGATCAGCAATGCACACAAGCAAGTGACAATCGGACAACCACCCACTAGCAGCTCCGGCGGGCTCGGCCGCTCGTCCGCGTCCTTCCTCAAGCAAGCGTCCACAAACGCCGCCTCGACAGTGCCGTCTCCCCAAGGCTCGCCGAGCCTCGGTGCGGGCTCGTTGACGATATGCTGGAGCAGGTCGAGGATCGACATGGTCATGCCGCCTCCGCCAAGCGAGACGCCCTTCGACTTGCGCTTCTCGGAGGTCGCCGTCGGCGTCGTCGAGGACGCCTTCTTCGTCCGACGAGGGGGGAGCGGACCGTCCAGCTTGTGAGAATGGATCGTCGAGTCGTCCGGTTCCGATAGATCCGAGTCGGCGTCGGAATCTAGAGAGAAAGAGATAACCGGGATCAGATATTGTCGATTGATGAGGCGGGCTTAGGAGTGAAACGCACCGGAGAAGGGGAACCGTCCGAGGGCGAGCTCGATCAACGAGATGCCGAGCGACCAGACGTCAGACTTGACCGTATATGGGGCGCCTTGAATCCGTTCCGGCTGGAAGGACAGCAGCGTTAGAAAGGACGACGAGAGTGAGATAAAAAGACGGGGCACGCACGCTCATGTACGTCGAGGTGCCGACGAACGTGTTCGCTATGGAGTTGATGAGCTCGCCAGAAACACCAAAATCGCAAAGCTTGATTTGACCGGCCGAGTTGACGAGGATGTTGGACGGTTTGACATCTTGAACAAACAAGCGATCAGGCCGTCAGCACGTAGAGCGAAGGGAGACGGCCAATGGCGCGCGTTGTAAACGAACGACTGACCTCGGTGAATGATGCGATGAGCATCGTAAAGATATGTGAGACCCTCAAGGACAGCAATCGAGATCTTGCCGACAACATCGATATTGACGGGGCCGTGCTTGCGGTAAATATTGTCGAGCGATCTGAAGACAAAGGCACCGACCGAAGCGGGGAAAGAGGCGAATCGCAAAGTCACACGCGTCGTCGCGCAAGAGGGAGGTTTCAGCGTCGATGCGATAGTGACGAAAACAAAAGGGTTGCTCCCCCAGACTCACCCTCGGTCCATGTGCTCCATGCAGATGCAGATGTGTGGGTCGGCGAGGAAGGCGCCGTAGAAGGAAACGATGTGATCCGACTCGCAGTCATGCATGATCTGGAGCTCGCGCAGGATCTGCTTCCTCACCGCCGGTTTAGCGTCAATCAGGACGAGCTTCAGGGCGGAAAAGAGAGTCAGACATAGTCTATCATCAACAGAGGAGAAAAAAGAGGGAGAAAGATCAAGGGGTGGACAGACCTTCCTTGCCATATACAGGCCGCTTGGTCCATGAAGGACCTTTGCGACGGTTCCGCCGTTGCCGCTGCCGAGCTCGCCGACGACCTTGAGATCCTCTTGCTTGAGTGCGACCTTGGTCTTGCCATCTCCTCCTCCCAAGTCGAGACTGGCGAGCTGTTCCGAGAGCTTCTGCTGATACGAAACACGAGGCTCCTTCTTCTCGCGCGTCGAACTCGTACTCGATGAGTGGCCGTGTCCTCCTCCGCCGCCTTCCCGCCGTGGCTTCCCGCCTGGGATGGGCGCTGGTCGAGTGGCCGTCGACGAGGTGATGGACTTGGAGATATCGAGACTGAGAGGCTTCTTCCGGCTGATCCCCGACGCACGACTGAGGCTCCCTAGTGGAGCGAGCGGCAGCGGCGCGGTCCCGCCGACCGCGACAAAGGACGAGGACAACGAAGGCTCGCCGCCCGTCAAGGACGGTCCCTTAGGCCGACTCAAGCACGAGGATGAGGAGGAGGAGCTGCCGGCCATGTCGGCGATAAGGACGACCGGCGGCTCGTCGTCGTGATCGAGCGGAGGGGGTGCGAGAGCGGCGGCCGAAAGCTGGATGCCCTTTGGATTCCGCTTCTTCTTGGGGACTGGGAGGCCCGGGAAGGTCGAAGACGTCGACATCTTCTTCTTGTGGGCGGCAGGTAGAGACGACTGCTGAGACTGGAGCTGAGAGCGAGTGGATTGTTGTTGCTGCTGCTGTTGTTGCTGGCAGCCTTGAGACGGCACGGGCGGGGCGGGGCGGGGCGACTTTGGGAGTGCGGCGGTGAGGATGGGGGGGTGCTGCTGCTGCTGCTCAACAACGGGGGAGGAGTAAAATACGATAGGAGCTGGAGGCGAGGCTAGAGAGAGAGTAAGGGTCGTCGCCGTCGTCCTCTTTGATGTTGCTGGCGCAGGAGGAGCGAGAGAAGGCGGGGGAGCGACGGGAGGGAGGTGGAACGGCTGGGGGTCGGGCCTCGGCTCCGCTGTCGTCCTCGGCAGCGGCGGGGGTGGTTGCTGAAGAGGGCGTCGGTGAAGGGGGGAGGAGAAGGAGGCGATGTGGGCGTCTAGATGGGGAAGAAGGGTCGACGATGGTGGAAAGGACGAAATGGTTGACGGCCTGGCGAGTGGGGGAAGGTGATGGGAGGGGGAAGGAAAGGGATGGTGGAGGGGAAGGTAGGGAGAGAGAACGGCCAGATGGAGGTCGGTGTAAGGAGGGGGGTCAAGTGTGAAGCCAGGCAGGCGGATGGGCGCTTGTTTCTCAAGAATGAGGATCGTGAGGGACTGCTAATATTGAGGAACTGAGCGAGAGAGAGGAACGTGTTCACAGAGGCGTGAGAGCGGGAGAGAACGACAGTGTGAGGGAGAGTCGCGACGCTCGCTCGATCTTCCCCTTCCGCGTCAGAAACGCCGACTGAAACCGAGAGAGGGGCTCGTTCGGATCTCTGGCAAGGCGGGCGGAGAAGGCAAGAGAGAGAGGAGAGAGTCCAGCGAGACTGAGAGATAGAAGGGGGGCGAGCGGGCGAGAGAGACAAGGACAAGGACTCCCTCCGGAAGCTGTTCTTGCCAGCCTCGCTGACTAGCACGCAGTGCGCGTTCTTCCGTGAGAGAGAAGAGATGAAACGCCTGCAATGCATGCGGCCAGGCACGCGGCGCTTTGCGCATCCTCTCGGCCGAAGAGGGAGAAAGACCCAAACAGAAAGAACACACATTTCGTGATCGTGACGAGGCAAGACTAGCAACCAAAAGGATTACAACGCCAAGGCGGCTATAATAGAAAGAGGAGAAAGAAGGAAAGACAGGAGAGAGGCAAAGTGTGTCCAACTCCGACACGCGTGCGCGCGAGCTCCGATCACCATCACTTGAGGCTGACCTCGATCTCGCCTGTTGTTGTGGAATTGATTCAAAAGAGAATAAGGCATACGCACAGCCGGAGAACTGTCAGCCATGCGCACACATTGCATGCACGCTGCTACCCCGAGCGAGAGGCTCTAGCGGTCCTGCATGCCAAATGAAGGGATCCGGATTGCCGTAGGACAGCTCAAGGGTACTCACCGAAGCCCTCGGTCTGGCTGACAGAGACGATGTCTTTGGTGGCGAGCACTGTGGTGGAGGGCGGAGATACGTGGGTATGATGAATGAAGTGCATATACACGTGAAAACGAGCGCGCGCGCGCGGTTCCGGCCACAGCAAGCTCTCCTATTGTCCCTTCCCTCCCACATAACTCACCAAGGATTTGGTAGAAGCCCTTGGCGGCGGCTGAGGCAGAGCATGACTCGGTGGGAATGACGGTTGAGAGCTGAATCTTCGGCTGCTGCGGCTGGGGCTCCTCTCCTTCCTCGCCAATCGCCGGCGAGGGGATCGGAAGGTCGCTGATGAGCTTCTTGAGGTACCTGAAAGCGGAAACCAGAGACTTGAGCTATGAATGCGGAGAGACAGGAGTGGCCCGCAGAGGTGAGAGACGCACTCGAGGAAGCTAGAGGAAGCGCAGCACCGCCATCATGACCTCAGCAAAAATTAACAGCCAGCATGCTCGAGTAAGAAGGTCAACGCACTTGTATCCGGCACGCTAGGCAGCACAAGTTCAGGAGAGAAGGGTCAGCACGAGCGCAACTTGGTAGGACCTTTCGAGCGAGGGACTCACGTCAAGCTTAAGGAAGTAGGCCAAGGAAATGTCAGCGTCCTCGAATCGACCGCCACTTTCACACGAGGAGCAGCTCACTGTGTACTGCTGGATTACGCCGCCCTCCTCGTACATCTCCTCAGGCTGGATGAGCTCCTCTCCATATGCTGAAATAACCAATCGGTCGCTCATCAGCACAGAAGGTAGGAAAAAACAAGCGAACATTCAATCCACCAAGCTCAGACGGCGCGCGCCTTCCGAAGGACGAGACGACCGAGACCGAGCGCTCGCGACGGCGGGGGACCCTAGTATCGGTTTAAAAAGTGAGACATCAGCGTCTAACGGACAGCAGCTCCAGTGAAAATTCAAGACCCTACGTCTCGGAGACGAAAGAAGGGCGGCCAGTAGTGCTGGGTCGGCCAGCAAAGGTTGACGACGGCGGACCAATGTCTGCGGATGAGGGAAGCAAGCGTCAGTGTCAGCGTTGGCCAACGCACTGTGACAGCGAGGAGAGACACCAACCTCCAGGGAGACCAGCCGAGCTCTCGCGCGCACGACGAGCAGTGTAAATATCCCAAGGCGCAGCGGAACTCGGCCTGCTGCTGGGACGGGCGCCACGGCCGAGCTCGGACTCTAGCTCCTCATCGCGGATAGCTGCGAAGTGAGAGGACGCGCATAGTTAGCTAGGTCGCCAATTAAGGCAAACGGGGGATCAGCCATCAAAATCCATCATCTCACGGATCTCGTACTCCTGGTAAGGAGCCGCTTCCCCCTGCTCCGGGGGCGGCCGGACCAGCCGATCCTCGAGGCTTAGCGGCATCTCATAGTCCTCGTAGAGCTCGAGAGGGATGTCCTCGTGGCCAGGAGCGGGAGCAGGGCCAGCGGCGCCCTCCTCGACGGTAGCAGCGCGACGCTTGCGTCCCTCGCGCTCAGCAGGCTCTGTGAAGGTGTGTGTGTAGGGGGTGGGGGAAGAAAGACAAATTTATGTCAGTTAGGCAGTGCGAGAGGAGCTGGAGCTTCCAAAGCATACCTTTGATGGCCCGCTTCCTGTTCTGCTGCTCGAGAACGCTGCCGTGGGCAACGAGCAACGTTTCAGTGAAGAGGATTGAAGGGCTAGACATCTGGAGTAGGATTAGACGAACAAATCGACCATCTCATGGATTTGGACTGAAAGGCGCAGGAATCGAGTCAGCAGAGTTCAACGGCGGCTGCGAGTGGACCAGACTCACACCCCAGCACGGCAGGTACGCCAAAGAGCAAGTTGTGGACCCTCTCTTCCGCAGCCTTCCTCTCACGCTTCTCTTTTGCCTCATAGCCTTGGACAATCATCTTGTCGACGTAAGTCCGACGCCACTCCCTCATCGCTGCATGTCGTCCACGGTGGGTTAGCGCCGTCCCATACAGAGGATCGAAGGTAGAGAAACAACCACGAACCGTCCTCGTCGTATGTGAGCGTCTCGTCGCGCTTGGCGAGCTTGACAGTCTTCTTGGGCTCACCATCACGCTGGCCGAGAGGCTTCAGGGCTGACTTAAGCTGGCGTCCCGTCTCTGTCGATATGCTCAGGGCCTACAGGGAGATTCATCGTCATCGCTGAACGTTGACTAGTTGTGAGAGAAGGCGACTTACCATCTCCTCGCCCTCGGGGAGCTCCTGAATCTGCGGCTGCTCGGGGACCGGGAATTCGCCGTAGACGTCCGGAAAGGGCTGATGCTCCCAGTCGTAGCCGTATTCCTCAGGCAGGTTGACGTCGCCGCTGAGAACAGCCAAAAGCCCTTTCAGCAAGGGCGTCGCCGAATGAGGGAGGGGCGACGGAGGACGCACTAGTCGCCCGTCCCAACAACGCCCGTAGGGCTGCTCGGCACACCGACGTCCGCAAGTCCCTCCTCCTCGCGAGTCTCCTCGCCGAGCAGACCCAAATCAATTTCAGCGCCAGGCTCAAACTCCATCCCGAGCTCCGAGCGGAGGGAGATGCGCGGCGAGAGAGCGGCGGGGCCGTAAATGCCTCCAATACCCAGCTCGAATCCGGCCCTGCTTGCGAGGAACCAGCATCAGCAAACGAGAGCTGCGGATACAGGGGAAGGTGAATTGACGCCGACGTACGCCGGCGATGCCAGAAGCGAGGTGGCACGACGCCTTGCTCGCTCACGTCCAACCTCGCCTTCTACAGAGCAAGCGAGGGTGGAGGGACGTCAGCATCGGGCGCATATATGAGCGACGATGGACGGGTAGTAGCCTCACCCTCGTCGGTCCCGTACCCCTCCTCTTCTCTGCGCGAGGTCGGGGCTGATGCAGAGGGGACAGTGGACTCAACAGGACCGGCTTCAAGATTGAGTTCGTCCCATTCCTTCATTGTGCGAAGGAGAGTGTGAAAGACTGTGTCAGGGGTGCGCTCGATGGGTCTCCCAAGCAAGAAAAGCTACTCACGACCTCGGGAAGACCAAAGCCGAGCCCAAAATCAAGGCCGAAACCGAGCTCGTTCTCGTGGGTGAGATCGATACCGGGAGCACTGGAGAGAGGCGCGAGTGGAATGATCAGTGACTGGCGTAGCGTGTAATTCAGGAGGAGACAGATCATTCACCCTGCAGCGGCCTCCTCCACCTCGAGCCCCAGGGCGCCCTTCTTAGCTCCGAGAGCAGGAGGAGCCATCTCGAGAAGAGCCGGACGGAGACCGAGGAAGACCTGAGACGCGTCATTCTGGGGTACACAATAGAAGTGAGTGGTCAGATGGCGGCGGAAGGGAGATGGCGAGTGTCGGACGTGCGCTCAACGCTCCCTGTTGCAGATCGTAGACTCTGAAGAAGAAAGAATGTCAGCATCCACAAATATCTACCATCAAGGCAAGAGAAAAGATCCACCTCGCCACACCAAGCAGCAAATTGGCACTGAGCCTGAGACCGAGGACGATCCGCTCTGGCTCTCCCTCCTCCCCCTTCCTCCTCTTCTTCGCCGCCGGCTTGCGAGCAGGCTTCTGCTTCCTCTTTCTCTTCCCCGGCTCTTCCTCCTCAGTCGATTCCTCTTCCTCCTCTTCCTCCTCTTCGGCCTCGGCGGGTTCGCGCGTCGACCCAGCGACGATCTGATCACATGCCTCTGCAAGGTTGATTTTGAGGACTTCTTGCTTCGGGAGGTGTCGGTCCTGAGTTGTTATTGTCCATCCCATGTCATTACATTTTAATTTGGGATTCAGAGGGGATGAGGAGGAGGGGACGAACATGGGAGCCGACGGTCGCTGGAAAGATGATGAAAGAGGGTGGGTGGAGGGAGCGTGGAAGAGGGTGTGAGACTTAATAAGGTGCGCTAGACAACGGCGATGTCGAGAAACTCACCTGCGAGCCAGAGAAAGCCAAATCTGGAAGAGAGAGAGGTGTATGAGCTCGGGAGGAGGGAGGGCGGATCAACAGAGGCGACTTACTTGCCCTTGCGATTCCAATTGACGCCGAGCTGCAGGGGCGGAAGGTGGGGATAGTCAGTCTAGGAAGCGGGTCTAGGAAGCAGACATGTCAAAGCAGAGAGGATAAACACTCACTTGAGCAAACATAGGTGGGGGAGCGAGGATGAGGATGAGTGGGGAGATCCAGGTGGAGGTTGGTGAAGAGATAGGGGAACGGCTAAGAAGGATGCGTCGGACGCGCCTCCCGTGAGACAAGGACGGGCGGAAGCGAGGAGATCGGGGTATTCCAGTGGGCTCGCTACTCCGACATTCCGAGATGTATTCGCATGATCACTCGACAGAAATGGTGAGGATGGCACAGCGTTTCATTATTTGAAAAATAGCAATGAGAGAGAATCTAGCGTGCTAAAGGGCGGGGCAGAAGAGGAAGAAGATAGCCAAGGGTATCCAGAGGGGAAAGGGAGGGAGAGACCCTGCGGGCGTGCCGGGATGAAATTGACACGCGCGCAAGGGGACACCTAAAGCGGAGATCGTGACAGGATCCTGATAGAGAATCAAGGAAGCGGAGGAAGAATCGTTAGGCGATGACGCAGCATGAGTTTTGCTTCAGGGATCGATGGACAAGGAGGATGGGTTAGTCTCGACTTGACTGAACAAGATAGGGAGGCAATATGATGCTCACCTTCTTGGCTGTAACAGTTTGTTTTTTTTTATAAAGAAAAAGAGAAAACAAGACGAGAGGCCATCAGCGTGGCAGAGAAAGAGAAGCCATCGCGACAGCGGACTCACCCGTCTTGTAGAACATCTTGGACTGAGCGCTGAGAGCGTTTGACCGTTCGACGAGGTTGTCGAGCTTCTCTCCGCGCTCGAGGACAGACTCAATGGTCTTGTGCTGTTAAGGATAAGAAACGATGAAATCTCTGTGTTAATGAAGAAAGAAGGGCAAGCGGCACAGCGCTCGGCGCATCCACAATTTGACAGCGTGCGAGCGCGCCGCAACAACCAGCACGAGCCAGAGGGTAGCTGAGATTTCGCAGATAATACACCCCGTCGTCCGGGGACGGCTCTAGCTCTCTCCTTCTCACCAGCGAGAGAAGAGCCTCGCCCTTGCCATCCGACCGATCGCGCTCGCACCCACGCGCCCATGCACCCGACCCAGGGACTCACCAGCACAATCTTGGTCTCGTCGAGCTCCTGTTGGACCTTCATGATGGTGTCGGCCTGCTTGGGGTCCTGGTACTTGCGAACGTATTCGGCGAGCTTGGCGTCGCCGACGGCCTTAGGCCACTGCTCAGCTGTGAACTCGTCGAGGACCTTGTTAAGGACTGAGAACGTGACGCGAACGGGGTACTCGATGTCGGTGATCATGATGACTGCGGAGATGGAGCATCAGTCGCGGAAGACAAGAGGGCAAGAGGGCCTGACAGTCGTGTGTGCTGGACGAGGAGAGTGAGCGGCGACCAGCGTCACCTCGTTGGTAGGACCCTCAGCAGAGATCATGACAACAGCCTGACGCCAGATAGTGGTATTCCAACGGTGCCTCGGAACTATTGCAGAAATACCCGGCAGACCAGAGCATAGAGAAGAGGGATGGTGAGGGGAACGGCCTCAAGCCAGCTCGGTCCACGCCGGGGAACCGCCCAACCGACCCCTCCAAAGCAGCCCGCTTGACCCTTTCGTCCGGACCCCAACACTCACCAGCGGTGTTTCCCTTGCGATAGACGCTTGCCTGGTTGCTGTTCTCCTGGACGCTCTGCCGCTGGCCATCCGCTGTCCGGGAGACGATGGTCTGGGCGAGGAACTTGAGGGCCTCGTCAACGGATCCTCGGGTGAGGAATGAGTAGGACGAGAGATCCGAGGCCGTCGAGACGAGCGTGGCGTTCGACGGGGTTGCGAAGGTGTAAGTGGAGAGGGCGAGAACCTTCATTGCTGGCGAGGGTGCGGAGGGGAATCTGGAGTGGGTCAACGGGCAAGCGAGAGAGAAAGGAGCAATGTGAGTGGGTGAGCGTCAGAACATGTCAAAAGACTGGGTCGGGAGGCTTGGACGGTTGCACTATGTGGACTCACGAAGGAGAAGAGGGTTAGGAGTAGAGAGAGGACGAAGGTAGAGGAAGGCGGGCTAGAACGACACGGGGGGACGGCGAGGGTAGTGGTTGAGGGGAAATGACGTCCAGGAAGGGAAGGGGCGAGGCCGCTTGGCCTGCCCAGGCAGCGTAAGCACGCGGCCAGACAGGCGCGCTGCCGGCTGGTGAAAGGCCACGCACGCTCGTCAAGATGCATCTCGCGCCTGGTGATCTCGAACGTCCGTCCATAAGGCTGCTGGCATGAGATCTGAAGTTGCGCTGTCCTCGGCACAGACTACTGGACGAGATGACTCCTGCCTCGGGCCCGCGCGCACATTGGCGACATTTTGAATGAATAATGCTCCGGTCGAAAATGAGAAAAACACTTTGTCTTCTTCGACGTCCAGCCTCAGAGATCAATTGACCTCTTAGCATGTGAAGTCTTCAGACATCCGCAGTCAAACACGGCAAGTGGCATCGCCATCTATACAGTGGCGTTATCTCTCGATGATTTGAACTGCTGTCCCTCTCTCAGATTAGGGGTCGTCGGGAAGCGCACATGACATTTGGATTCCTTCATGTCAGAATGAGTAGGTCGCAGAGCTTCGCAACTTTCACGCATGTGAAGCAGAAAGCAGACAGGCCGCCTGAGAGGGAACAAGATCGAGTATGACAGGTACAGACGGCGTGACAAGAAGGTCGAATACCCTCTCTCTACCGTTCTCTTCCTTCCTCTCCCTCCCTCTCTAAGCCATAGGGCAAGCGTTCTCCTCCTCTCTCTCCTGCACGGCGCGTAGCGTGCCCTGGTAGCTTGCTCGACATTGGCAGGCTGGTCTCGAGTCTTGAGTGGTAAACTGACACGACTATGCTCGCCGCAATCGCGCAGCTTCAACCAAAATGTGCACCATCTTTCAAGACATGATGAGGAGAAGGGAGACTAAGTATACAAAGCAACTGCGAATCCGCCCGTTCAGGCCTTCGTGTCGAGAAAGGTGGAGGACTCGCGGACCAGCATGCGGTCGGCCCAGTGACGAACAAGCTTGCGGCCCATGCCGTGGTCGGGGAAGCGTTTGACGTCGCGGGCAATGATTACCTAGAGAAGAACAGCAATCAGAGATGAAACGAGGAAGGGAGGGAAGAGCGACGAACGGCGTGCGAGTTGAAGGCCTCTGGGAAGAAAGCGAGGTGCTGCAAGGGGAGAAAGAGAGATCAGGGAGCGAAAGAGAGCTAAGAAACACATCAAAGAGTGCGTACCTTCTTGAGCTGAGGCAACGCATCAAGGTTGTCAATCATTCTCAGCTGAGCGACACTTAGCATCAACCCCCCCCCGCTCTTCTCATATCTTTGCCTCTCGCCCGGCCCTTTATCAGCTCCGCCATCACTCGTCAACGGTGTGCTCATCCCGCTCGTCGTTCCACTTCCTCCCTCTGCACTACCGATACCAAACTCGTCACTGACGAACGCCTCCATATCCCTCTCGAGCACACGTAAGCTCCCCCAGATCCCCTCCGAGTCCGGGTCGCGGAGCCTCCTCTTGGAGGCCCTCGACTGGCGAGTGAACCGCACGAGGACAAGGCCGATAAGGAGAGGGACAGTGATTGGAAGGGAGAGGATAACGAAGATGTAAAGGAAGTTGTAAGGGAAGGAGAAGCGGAGGAAGGGAGGGAGTATCGGCCTCTTCTTTTTTGTGGGCTTTCCCGGGCTCCGCAGGGAGTGCGGGATGGACGACGACACGTTGTCGTCGGTGGAGGAGATGGAGGAGGTCGCGGAAGAGGAGGACTTGGTGCGAAGGGTGTACCACCGGCTGGCAGGAGCGGGCGAGGTGGTGGGCCGAGGAGGCAGCTTGTAGGAGGTGATGATTGGGGCGTTCGGGTCAACCTCACTATGAAAGCGAGGTCAGGATCGGACTGGAGCGGAGCAACAACAGATAAAGAACAACGCACATCTCGATGCCGTTGGTCTGTTGTTGACAAGGGAGAAGGCGTGGATCAGCCAGCAGACCAGCAGAGCGCTTCTCAGGTTAGAATGGCGCACCTCATAGTCCGCGAACGGATCCGTCTTGCTAAACCCGCCCGTAGGGAAGGGCACCGTCTTGTCATGGACAGTGTTGACGTACACGTCGATCCGAGGGAAGAGTGAGAGGGCCGTCAAGAAGACGTCGCCTGAGAGAGGGCGTACCGAGATCAGCAACTAGAGAGCGGAAGACCAAGGTGAAGAAGGGCTCAACCTGGTGTAGCTAGGCGCTCGACGAGACGTTCTGTGTCAGCGTTGTAGAGCTGAGCGCCGGTCCGAGAAAGCATGCGGCTGCCGATGGTGGAGGAGAGGGCGGAGAACCAAGCTACAAAGACAAGTCCGTCAGTTCAGTCGCGCGTCTTCCGTGATGCGCGCACTCCACACTGACTGGAGTACCGAGGCATGCCGATCCATGGCGAGGCAAAAGTTGCAAAGTTGAGCGGCTTGTGAGCCTCGAAGAAGGAGGGCGAACGAGTATTGAGGATACCGAGCACACAGCGCGCGACGAGTCCTCCGACTTTGGATAAGAACCGATGGTCAAATCGTCAGCGACTATCATAAGAAGACGTGGAGAAGCGGACTGTGCTCACGAGAGTAGCCAGCGAGTGAAAAGTAGATGACATGCTTGCCGTCGGCCTGGAGGGACGCGACTTCGCGGTCAATCTAAAGGAGCCGACGTAGAGTCAGCCTTTGCCTCATCGGCCTGACAGACACGTCGATCTATCCAGCCTGTAAGAATCTCACCTCCTGAACGACGCGACTAGCGCAGAAGTCGATGCCGTCGTAGCTAAGACGGGACGAGGTCGAGCGTCATGATCGAGGATCGGCCATGCCTGACGGGAACGGGGGGCTGAGGGTTCGTCCTCAGGCGTGACTCACGTTCGGTCTTCCTCGTTGCCCTTGGCATTCAGAACAACGACCTCAATCTCGTCGTCGCCAGGCACATCTACCGTTGACGTCGCTGAGCCGGAGGCGGTGGAAGAGGATGATGAGGCGACAGCCGCCACTGACGACGAGGGCTTGGGATCAGCGGGAGCGACAGCTTTCGTCTCGACGAGCCTTCCCTCGACATCGACGTGGACGGCCGACGAGAGCGGGTGAGCGGCCAGGAGCTCCTCCTCGAGTGTTTTAAGATGTATAGGTGCGCCCCAGAGACCGTGGACGAGGACAACAAGGTGGACTTGGCGAGACATGGCGGAACTGGAGGGCGAGTTGGATCCGCGTGCGACGGCGACACGGGACTATGAGGAGCGACTGTTGTGCTAGTGTAGGAATCTAGGACCGTAGCTACGGAGAGGGGTAGTTGATGGTCGAGGCCAGAAAATAACTCTCTATATCCTGACTGGCTGAACTCTCGGTGTCGTTTCTCTGATGCCCGAAGGCCGCGTCACTTTCGCTGCGAAGCCGGGATCGGTCTTCAGTGACGGCTCTTCGGCCGCTCTCTGGCCGCCCGGGGCCGTGCCGCTCTCGCACGCGACAGCTGCTCTGCATCGACGAGCCCTCCCTTCGTTCAGTCTGAAACGACTCCAACGTAAGCTCTTTCCCGTCCAAAGGCGGCTGCTACAACCGCGCTCAAATTAAGGGCGACCGGGAGACGCAGAGAGCGACCCTTGAAACAGCCCGAGCGAAGAAGCCCTATCCCCCCCTCCCAGCCCAGCCAATCACGCAACCACATCGCGACCGACTACTGAGTCTATGACACCAGCCAACACCACACCATTGCCCCCAGCCAGCCTATCCCATCCTCGGATCTTCTAACCGCATGCCAATTCTGCCATTTGCCGTCCACCACTGATATCGACTCACGGCCCCCGATACCCCCATCGACCTCAACCTTGGATCCTCCTCTTGCAACGTTGACGATATTGGTGCTCCGGACAGTTGTTGTGTGAGTCGACGTGTGACCCAAGAACGAGAGAAAGCGAGAGCTGATAATTCACCCCGGTTTCAGATCGTGTTCGTCCCGAACATCCGCATTTGGCATTCGGTCATCACCTTCAATCACACACGTTTTGTTTCTACCATCGTTGCCCCCCCGTCCGTTTTGTCTCACTCGCGTACACAAACATAAAGAAAAACACGCTCACACTCACAAGCACACTCATACTCACACTCACACTCACCCCATCTCCCCTTTCATTCATCTACATGTATCACCACCTTCCGAACCTATTGAAGAAGTAGCGTCTACGTTGAGCAAGTCGTAGTAGTCGACATACATCGCCGCCGCGACAACACCGATGAAGGTGAGAATGATGAGCTCCTCCTTGTTGACCTTTGCGCGTCGGGCTTTCTCTCGCTTGGGAGGGGTCTGGCCGATCGAGAGGAGGTACTGATCGTATACGACTTTGGCAGAAGGGGGGTATCAGTGGAATTGGCCCGACCCAGAGCACGCCCTCGCCTTGACACGACTCACGTTCCGCCTGAAACCTTTCCTTTTGCTCCGTCCGCATCTCGCGAACCATATGCTCGACCTCGGAGTAAAACATGCTCCCGTGGCAGACCCTCCTCCGCGTCCAGTTGACGAGCAACGGTGGCCGGAACTTGTCCGGGACGGTGTTGTAGTACGTCGCTTGGGCATCTTCTTTGACGAGGACGGCGGGCTTGCGATGTGATAGGGATCTGTGAGCCATCGAGAAAAACAGAAGTCGACATTCAGTCTCGACGATGCCCCGTGAGCGTTCCGGGCCAAAGAACAACCGAGCGAGCGCACCGGTCCTCGAGATTCTGCATCATGATCTCCCGGATATCAGTCCACTCCTCCTCCGAGGGTGCTCCCGGGGGCTTGACTTCTTTGCCCTTGAAATCTAGCGGGAAAGGGTTGTCCTTGGATGGCTCGGCGATGCCTTCGAGGAGCGTCCGGGCGAGTGCCGAGGGAAGGGAGGAGGCCGAGCTGAAAGGATGGAGTGGCATTAGCTTGGGCTACTAACGGAGATTGCCGTGACCTCCTTGTCGTACTAGAAGGTCAAACGAGAGGGCTCCGGCTTGGGCGGTGGAGCAGGTGGAGGGCCCGAGGAACGCGTCGGCTCGTCGCCGCCTGAGAGACACGAGTTACGAAGCATGACGCGCCGAACGCGAGGACGTCAGCGTTGATCGCGCCCACATTTTGGCGCACACGCGATAGGGACCCACCGGTCTTCTTGTCGAGTGCATACGGATTGTAGTCGTTGACGGTCGCGTAGGATCGCTCGCTTTTGTGTGTGCGAGGGGACGGTGCGCGGAGGAAGAAGTGAGTGGAGGGGAAGATGGCGGGGGATGGGGACATCTGCAGCTGAGTCAATCGAGGGGACAACAGGAAACGAGTGAGAGGGCGTGTAGCATGCGTCACACCCGACATGATGGGGAAGATCGGCGATGGTCGTCTGAGGATCGCTGCTCTCGCTCGCTCTCCTCCGTGTTGTCCGCGGCGTCCGTCTCGCGTTCCTCGGTCCCCTCCCCTCTCTCCTCCCTTCGACAACCAGCAACCCCATCCTCGTACCTCCTTCTCTCCCCTCCTCCTCTCACGCTCGGGCTCCCCTCGCCGCCGAGGGACTTGCTATGCCTCCGGCCGACCCCTCCCCAGTAGATACCCAGCCGACCGGCGTGGCCCGAGCAGGAGGAGCAGGACCAGCCTCGACAGCCCATGCCCCATCCGAGTCCGCCTCCCGGGCAGCTGCCTCCGGCAATGGCAGCTCTATCCCAACGCCCCTCAAGCCGCTCCGGCACCTGAACGCGTCCATGATCTCTGGGGCGGGCGCAGGTCTCGTCTCGAGCGTCGTGACGTGCCCGCTTGATGTGATCAAGACGCGACTGCAAGCCCAAACCGTTGGACGGAACCACGCCTCGTACGAGGGCGTCTTTGGTTAGTCACAGGACCCTGATCATCCTTTAGGCTCTGCACTTCTGTGGGAGGATAGATGTGGACGTCACTCGCGGGGAAGAGAGGAAGGGGACAACCAAGCCTTTTGCAGGCCGTTCTTCCCCGCGCGTCTCCTCGCTTCTCTGAACGCCTGTTTGATCAGGAGCGCAGAGCAAGGGTCCTGCTTCTGTCACAGAGTTGAGCAGCAAACGATGAAGACTGCTCCTGAGCCTCTCGCGTCTTTCAAAAAGGAAATCGCGTGCTGATCTCGCGCTCCTCTTCTTCCTCCAACAGCAACGACGCGGCTTATCTTTACTCAGACGGGCATCCGGGGCTTCTACCGTGGGCTGGGTCCGACGATGCTCGGCTATCTGCCAACATGGGCTATCTACTTTAGCGTTTACGACAAGGTTAAAATGCGGCTCGGCGAGAGCGAAAACGGTGGCAAGAGTACGTCCTTTCTCTCTGAGAAGGGCACGGTGCTCTCACCCTTTCGACTTGCTTTGATACTTCGAGCTCACCCTCTCCTCCAATTTGCTCTCCCCAGAGTCAACAAACTCCATCTCGCTACACATCATTGCCGCCATGACGGCGGGAGCGACGGGCACCATCGTCACGAACCCGCTCTGGGTGATCAAGACGCGTTTCATGGTCGGTCCTCAACCTGCCTCCATTCCTCTCTCCCTCTCACGCGCCGCGTCATCGTTAGTGTTGTATTCGCTCACACGCGCCGTTCTCCCTTCGCTCCCTGTCCATAGGCTCAGGCAATTCGAGACCCGGCCCACAAGCGATACCGACACACGCTCGATGCGATGCGAACTATTTACCGCTCCGAGGGCCCGCGGGCCTTCTACAAGGGCCTCATCCCGAGTTTGATGGGCGTCAGCCATGTTGCCGTCCAATTCCCGCTCTATGAACAGCTTAAGCTCTGGGCAGGTTCGTTTGGCCACCGTCTTCCTGTTGCTCATGCTCAGAACGCCGATTGAGTGTTTACCTCCCCTCCTGAACCCAGCTCCGGACGACGGCGCCCCCCTCCCATCATCCATCATCCTCCTTTGCTCCGCCGCCTCCAAGATGGTCGCGGCACTCACCACCTATCCGCACGAGGTCCTCCGAACGCGCCTCCAGATCCAGCGGGTCTCCGCCTCTTCCAAGTCCGCCACCGCCGCCGTCGCGCCCCCTCTGCTTGCGAAGACCCCGCCACCAGTAATTTCAGGATCCCCCAGGGCTCCCTCACCAGCAGAGGCACTTCCGGAGGTCGTTCATGTCCGGTCGGGCGGGGCTCTTGGCGTCAGGAACGGCGAGATCGCGTATAAAGGGATGACGCAGACGTTCCGGACCATCTTGGCTGAAAGCGGATGGACAGGCTTCTATCGGGGGCTCAGCATAAACCTTGTTCGGACGGTACCGAATAGCGCAGTGACAATGCTCACGTGCGTAGTGAGATTGCCGTCCGCCAATGGCGAATCGTGGTCCTGACACCTTTTTCATTCGCTCTCTCAATCTCAGGTACGAATTAATCATGCGACACATGGCCACGCTCCAAGAGGAGATTGACGAGGACGACTAATAAGATACCGTAGCCATCCCTTTCCTGTTGGGCTCGTTCGTCGTGGGCCTGAGGGAACGAATCTTTCTTGGTTGGGTCCGGTTCCCTGCCACGGATAAGCGCTACGAGCGTCAGAACGTAGGACACGGGCGAAGACAGAGGGTCAGTGTGGGCAAATCGAAGGCTGGATGCAGTTAAGTGCAGCGATCACGCTCCACTCAGCTCCCATCGATCTACCCATCCCCTCTCCCTTCTTCTTGCCCCCTTCCGTCTTGTCCGTCAGTTCCATCCCAAGGGGTGCTCAACTCGCCCCTTTGTTCCTTCCGTCACCTCGCCACAATACCTAGCCCCCTCTCTGTACCTCTAGATTACGCCCTCCTTCTCAGTCTCCTCTGTCTTACGCCTCTCCGCCCTCAACCAAAACGGGCGATACCTCGTGCCCTGTCCCTGCCCCGACCTCTCTTCCCATGATGTACGGCTAGTACCCCTCCCTTCCTTATCTCTCGCTGTCTCGATCTTTCTCTCCTGTCCCTCGCTGCATAGAATCTCAGACAGCTCGGCCAGCAGCCTTTTGCTTATCTGCCCTCCCCCCCCCCCCTTTTTTTTTCATCATCTCTTTCTTATTGATGCATAGAAAGTTGGATACCGAGCCCACCGTACAAGGGGAGACCATCGAACATCCAGTTCCTCCTCCAGTCTCCTCCTGTCCGCACATTCCATCTACTACCCTGGCTCACAGTTGCATGGCGTCGCCCCCGGTGCTCTCTACAGACGCCTCGACCGGCTGGAGCTTCTTCAGTCTCCGCTCGGTCATGTAGGCCTCGATCTTGGTCTTGAGCTCGACATCTACGTGGTTCGTCAAGCCGTCGCCCCGCCAGTCAGAAGCTGAAGGAATGGCTGAGAGAGAAGACCGACTGCTCACCCGGTAGGCACTCTTCGATCTTGAGCGGAACACGGTTGAAGGGGTCCGTCGGGTCCGAGAGGAGGTGCGACTTGATGGTCGAGCGGTCGATCGTCGTCTTAGAGGAGGGGAGGATGACAGGGTCTGGTGGGAGCGGCGACGAGTTAGCGACGTAAACGGACAGTGGAGGAACGAGGGTCGAAGACGAACCGGTCATGAGCGTGTACATCAGGGGGTCAAGGAACTCGTCCGGGATCTGGCGAGTAAGCAATCAGTCAGCGGAGAGAATGAAGCAGATAAGCTGGCAGCCACTCACCTCCTCGCCCTCCTCCTCGGCCTCAATCTTCTGCTTCGTCTCTTCCACCTTGCCAACAAAGAGAACAATTTGTTCAATCTCGCCCGGCGTCCGAACCGCCCGGTTCTGGAGGATGCCCGCGAGCTTCTCGAACGTCTGCTTGCGGTACGACCGGCCCTCCTTGGCAACGGCCTCGACGAACCTCTGCTCGACGCCGAGGTTGCGGAAGATATCCGAGAGGTCGCCGAGGAGCGACTTGGCGTCGAAGCGGTACTTCTTGGGGTCGCGGACCTTGAGCTCTTGCTGTGGAAGGAAGCGCGAGAAGTATAGTAAGCTTCAGAAGTGATTGGCATGCGAGTCGCCTTCGACGACGAACCATCTTAGGTCCAACGAGCAAGTCAATGTTGAAGCACAGCATGGCCGCGAGTCGATCGACAATCTCCGTCACCATGAACGGCTCACGGACCGTGGTGGTCCACTCCTTGAGCATCGAGACGTTGCGACGGCCAAAATCGGTTGAATAGCCTGCGAGACTCTCTGCACTCTTGAGAGCCTCCTGCTTGTCTTTCTTTTCCTGATCCGTGAGAGCGTCCCAAGTTGTCTTGTTGGCGATCTCGTTCTCGAGCTCGTAGATCTTCTGGAGCGAGGAGAGCGACTCCTCGAGGAGATACGTCGTGTCGTTCATGTGCATGTTGGCGAAGACAACAAAACGGTCGAGGTTGACCCTGGCGAGGAGAAAGTTGACGAGGTCAGCCGAATGTATACGAACAAGCAAGGAGTCGTTCGCTCACTTGGCATCGTTGGCAAAAGCCTCGCGGTGGATGGGGTTCTTCCAGAGATAGCGGAAAACCGAGGTCGCCGAACGTCGCATGTTGAATCTGTAGGAAGTGAAGAGCTGTGAGTTGAAGGATCCGGTCGACAGAGGTAGAGAAAGCGTGCTCTCACTTGTCGTAGAACTGTTGGTGACCGCCCGTTGCCTCCATGTCTGTGGAGAAAAGTCTAGTCAGATCTGGAATAATCTCACTTATAGACCGGAAAGTCAACTAACCGATGTAGTAGGCGATGAGCGAGGGGACAAGCTGCTCCGTCGCGAGCGGGTGGAAGCTGAGGGCAGGACCGAGGACGCCCTCGCGGTAGTTACCCCAAGCCTGGACACCCATAGCGAGGAACTGACATATGGAATGATCAATCAGCCGCTCAGAATGAAACGCATGACGAAGAAAGGGTCAATGCGACTCACGCTGACGAGCTTCGACTTAACGAAGGGGTTTTTGACGTATTCCCCTGAGAGGAAGGTGATGACGAACGTGATGAGCTTGGTCTGGTCCGAGGTGTCAAAGACGGTCGGCTTGTGACTGGCGGACCGGCGAGAAGAAAAATCAGGGTGCTGCAAAGATGATGGATGCAGATGAGTTGGCTCACGTCATGAGGAAGACGTGGTAGTCGGCGATGTCCTCGAGGATGTATTCCGGCAGCATCCGGAAGAGCAAGGGAGCCTCAGTCGGTAACGGCAGGCTGCGCGATAGGAAGAGAGTCAGCTGAGCAGTTCGCTACACCGAGCGAGCCAAACTCCAGCCACAGTACTCACGAGATCATCTCCCGCGGATACGCTTTCTTCGGGTCGACGAGCCGGACAAACCATGTCATGACAAAAGCCTGAAAGGCCATCTCCCGCGAGACAAAGTCGTCATCGAGGAGCTGTGTGTCGTAGGCGTGAATGTGGGCGTGCACGCGCGAGATGTCGTCCTTTAGCTTCTTGATCATCGCCTCGCCTTGAGCCTGAGCTGGAGTCTGGAAAAGGGGAAGGAAGCTCGAAGATCAGCCCATGGGACAACTTGACCAACGTGCTCGTGCGCTCGCTATTTACACCGCGCCAGCTATCGTCCGCCTCGACGCGTTTGAGGTCCTTCTCGAGGTCCGAGAGCAGCTTCTCCTGGTCTCCCCGGGTGGCGACTGTCTTGCCAAGACCGACGTGCTGGATGGCGCAAGCGAGAAAGAAGACGTCCGTGATGAAGTTCACCGATGCCGGAGAGGAAGGGGGTGCCGCAAAGAAAGCATCGGCCTCCTCTTTCGTGCCACGGATCTTGGTCTCCTCAGAAATGTCAAGCCGCTTAGATTTGCGGAAGTACTCGGGGTCGACTTTGTCGATCTGGATGTAGGTGCAAGAGTTCAACAGGGCGACGCTTAAGGGTCTGTCAATTGAACAGACCTTAGAATAGGCCACGTCCATGACGGGCTCGAAGAAGCGGAGTAAAAGGATTTGGAGGTTGACCATGAAGCCGTCGGATGAAACGGTCTCGCGGCTGACCTACAGTGAAGACAGCCAAGTGTGAGTAAGGGTTGACAACCAGCCTGTCCTGTACGTTTCCTACTCCTACTCACTCGCATTCCTGACCGTCTCACGTTCTTCGTGATGACGTTGGCAAAGAAGTCGAGGACGGCCTCGCGGGCCTCAGGCTTGGACCGAACGATACTGTTGAAGATGCCAAATAGGTGCTCCTGTGTGGATGCGAAAGGCAGTCAGACCCAAGAGCGATGAACGGTAGCCGAGAGGACGTACCTGGAGAGTGAACAGCGTGCCCTGGAGGGTCGTTTGGGCGCTGAGAATGTCGGCGCGCTTTCGCTCCGTTGGCTTGGAGAAATGGGTCGCAGGGATCTCGGGCTAGATGGAGCACACGTGAGAATGGTCTTGTTATTCGTCCGTCCGGGATGCAGCACCCGTCTGACTCACGAATTCTCGGGGGAAGACGCTCAGTCGCGTGAGCGGGCCCAGCAGCGACATATATTCAATCTGAGGCGCGGTGGCTGTGGGGAGCAGCCAGATGGGAAGGGTCGGGAGCTGGAAGGGAGACCAACATCGAGTCAGGCGCTGGCGTTGACCTCGACGGGAGAGCAAGTGAAAGATACCAAGGCAGCGATATCCTTGGCCTCGGCGACTTTGGCGAGAGCAGCCAGGTAGGACCGCCAGCCATCCCCATTCAGGGTTTGGGTGTCCTCCTTCTGTGAGTTCCAATAGTCCTGGAGGAGGAAGCTGAGTGCGGGCGAGAGGATCTGAAGGGCAAACTCGTCGTGTTCGGCGAATTTATGGGAGAGATCGAGAAGGAGCTGGGGGATAGGGAGGTTGTGAAGGTGGAGGGACGTGATTGGGTGGGTCCTCGATGTACTGTAGATGTTAAGGAGAGGAGCCAGCAATTCTATGGGCCCAAGTTTCTTCCTGCTAAATGAGAGCGAGACGTCAGACGGGTAGGCGTACAGTTAGGAGGAGCGGGAGATGAACCTCGCAGGCTGAGGGAACATCTCGGGGTCCTTAAGGATCTCGCCGATGTACCCGACAATGGAGTCCTTGATTTCCGTCCAAGCCTTGGCCCAAGCCGCGACCTCCTCCGCCTTGTAGCCCTGGAGAGACAAAGATGAAGGAACAGGTCAGTCAGCTGGCTCGCGAACTCTCGAAGCTGGCGTGCGTGCCAACCTGAGCCTGTGCAGCCAGCTTCGACCCGTAGAGCCTCCGCCAGCAGCCTACGAGGTACTCGAAGATAGTCTCATTCTGAGGCAACGCTGCCAGGGACTGCAGCATGTCCACGTCGTCTCTGGTGTCGAATGAGAGCAATCAGCATGTGTCTCGCCGAGATATCGCGTCGCAAGGCAACTCTCCCCTTACGTCATGGAATTCGCGTCGAGTGAGAGCCGGGCGATCAGGATCCGATCAACGAGCGACGGCGGTGTCAAGGAGACGGATCCGCCTGAGGATACTAAAGTTCAGCCAAGGATCTGGTAGCGACATTAGAGGAAATGCGGCTCACCCTCCGACAGGACCTCGCCGGCGAGCTCCTTCAGGAGACAGACGGTCCAGTCGGCGGCCTCGGCGCGATCCCGCTACGCAATGACAGAGAGCAGAGGTTAAGAGAATGAGAAATACGATGACACGTATCCAACTTAACTCACGTCGAGGACGATCGAGAAAATGTGGGACACCTGGTCGCTCTCCCACTCTATATAGGGCTTCGTCGGCGTCGGCGGCTTGGGAGGGGCGGCGACGGCCGGTTTGGGCGTCGACGGTTTGGATGAGGACGCAGACGCAGACGCGGACTGGACTAGGTTCGACTTAAGCGGGGCTGAAATCGCCTGGAGGCTTGCTGCCGGCGACCGGGAGGGGGCTGAAGGAGTCGATGGCTTAGAGACAGCCGGAGAGGGGGTTGGCGAGGTCCTTGGGGCGGACGTGGGGGGAATGGTCGCAGCTTGCCTGGCAGCCCTGGCGGCGGCGGCCTGGCGAGAGACCGAAGAGGACAAGGACGCCTCTGCCTCGGGCTGGGATGAAGGAGGAGGAGTGGTAGCAGCTGAGGTAGCGGCGAGACGTTCAAGGCGCTTGAGGCGAATCTATTGGATAGTCGCCGACCAAACCGGGGGGGGGCAACGAGGACGGGTTGAAGGGAGAATGCGTCAGCAATTATCGAACGGCAGAGAGCTGGAGAGCGTAAGAAAACCTGAGAATCACCTTAGTTGCCTCGTCAGGTTCGCTGATGTCAGCCATATTGAGAGAATACGGGCGAGATGAGCGTTGGGCCGCAGGAGAGACGATGGCGAGGTGCGTCAGCGTTCGCGTTCGAGCGCGACCTCGGAACGCGCACGAACCCCCTGCCCCTCGCATCTATACGAACGCACAAGCGGGAGAGTTCCCCGAGGCGTGCTCAGCAATCAAAGTTATCAACTTCGCGGAGAGCAGCAATTATATCCTGATAAAAACTGCTGGTGCCGCTGGGTTGAGATAGGGCAGTGCGCACAGCGCCACACATCGCAGAGTCAAAACCGAGAAGACATGCATGCAAGCAGGCTCGCATCCCATCGGACTTCCACGCTTACTGTCCCTAGCGCATCGGAAACTCTTTCCCCTTCTCAAGCAGGTCGACCTTCTTTGTCTCGAGGACTTGCGAGCGCTTAATGCCCACGACACCAAACTCAGCACCGATGAACAGAGCCTTCATGGTGACATGTGGACCCACCCGATCGAGCTCCTCGCTGTGCTTGTCGAGCTCGTTGTGGACGCGGGCGTAGACTTTGATGCGCTCGTTCATGTTGTCACCGATCTGAGATGAAGAAGACAGGTTGTTCAGATGCGCGCCATCTTTGTCAGCAAAATCCGCTACGCGCACCTTGTTGAGGAAACCGCCAAGACACTTCAACAGCTCTGGAATGGGCGAGAGAAAGCATACATCAGAATGACAGTCCTAAAAGACACCAGGTGAACATCGCACGACTCACCTTCGCCCCTTGCGGTCCACTCCTCCGCACTAAGCGACTCAGCAGCGTATTTAGACCTGAGAGCATCCTCCTGGGCGGCAGATTGCAAGGCGAAGGAACGGAGACGGTCAAGAGCAGTGACACGACGAGCGACTGCAGGAGGGGTCGTGCCGCCGAGAGCAGTCGGAGAAACGCTGGAAAGAGCGAGTTTAGGCGGATTGGCCTCGTAAAAGAGGGGAGTGGCGAGATCTCCTTGTGAGTTGAGCATCTCGTACTTCTGAAGTGAAAGGTCAATGAAGGAAGCGTTGAATGAGGGCAGATTAAACACACCTGCATTCCAACCTGCTCAGGCTCGATCTGCTGCTGCCGCTCAAATGCCTCCCGGTCCTCCTCATAGTACACTTCCTGGACCTCCTCTATCTCCTCTACCTCCTCCTTGGCTTTGCCTCCCTGCATGTCTTCAATTACCTCCACCATCTCCACGTCGGCGTGAGCTGGGCCGATTCGCTCCAACAAAGGCAACTTCCATTCACCCCTGCCTTCCATCTGCTCAGGTTCAAGTAGGCGACGACGCTGAGGAGCCGGTTGCACTTGCTCTCCGGCCTTATCCTCGTATTCGTCATCCGAGCCACTGCTCTCGCCTTCGCCACCGCCGAGCTCACGCCGCATATATTCGCTCCCCTCCTCCTGGTCCTCGCGCATCTCCTCCGCACGCTCGTCGATGTCGTCAAATCTGATGGGGAACTGCTGCCTTTGAGGAGAAGGCTGGAAGGAAGCGGAAGGGCAGGGATGAGGAGATTGGTGTTGAGCGAGCTGGTGAGAGCGAGAACGGCCGCCGCCAGGGACTTGGGGCGGAGGCATAAGAGCGCGGTCGCGTGAGGCTCGCCCCTCCGCCGGAGAGGGAGACGTGCGTGAGAGAGGGGTTAGGGTTGAGCTGGGGCCGTTCTGGAAGGTGTAGCCGGTTGCGGAGGTAGGAGGCGCGGGGGGATACCAGCCTGTGGCGGTGGCGAGCTTCGACGAGTTGATCGGGAGCGGGTCGGCGTGGAGGTCGCCAGCGAATCGGCGAGCGGAGATCGTGGACACGACCGTCTGGCCCGCTCCTTTACCTTCTTTCATCTCTTCCTCCGGGAGTTGAGTGATGCGCCCGGAGGGGGTGTGGCCGCCGGCGGACTGCAAGGAGTGGTGGCGTTGCTGCTGCTCTTGCTGATGGTCGACGTCTAGCTCGCGCGTCGCGGATTGACGCGATCGATTTTGGCCGGGCCTTTTGAGGGATATTGAGTTATTGGAGGAGCTCATGAGCGTGGTGGAGGTGGTGGTTGTGATGGTGCCGAAGACAAGGCTAGAGAGAGAAAGCGATGGTCAGAGCAGGGGGTGGTGGGGTTCGAAGCCTCAGCTGGCTGGCGGGAGGGGTGAGGCTCACGGCAAGTCAACGGCAGTTGAGAGAAGACGACGATCCATTCAAATAAGCAAGCGCGCTAGGGAGGACCCGGTCGATGAAAAGTGCGAACGTTCGGTCGAAGGAGGGGGAGCGGTGGTTGTTAGGAGAAGACTGGTCCTTGGATGTTCCATTTCAAGCGAACCCCTCCAGTGTCGACCTGCGCAGCTCCTCCATCGACTTCTGTACTCGGCTCAGCAACTTTCCTTATTGTCTCTTCGTTGCGTCATGATAATAAAAAGGAAGGAAACAAAGGGTGTTACACCAAGATGCTGCTTCATCCACCGATCTTGGAGAGGAGTTGCTTGAGGAGATCTGTCGGACGAGTTGAGCGCATTCAGTTAGACGAGTTTCCATATGGCAGGATCAGAGGAAGAAGACGGTCGCTCACCAACGACCTCCTTATTCCCGAGAGCCTGCTTCCCGGGCGTAGCAGGAGCCATTTGCTCCCCAGCGTTCTCGACGGTGATGGTGGCATCAGCAGACGGGCTGGCACCGGCTGCGAGAGGAACTGTAAGCTCCCACTCCGGAATGGGGACATCACGGATCGGCAGGTGGAAATCCTCGTCATCCACGTCCTCGTCAAGCTCCTCTTCGTCTTCGTCCTCATCCTCGTAATCCTCCGGGTCCACCTCAGATGAAGGTGCCACAACCGCCGACGCGACGCTCGCCTCTCGCACAACGCGCTCGTTGCCCTCCGCCTCCTCCGTCTCTCCCTTCACTACCTCCCCGCCGCTACCGCTAGCGCCTCCGCGCGAGCTGGGCGTCCCCACACTCTGAGGGACATCGCTTCCATCGCGCTTGCGCTTCCTCCCAATCGACGGGACTGCGACATAGTCAGCGTCCTTGGACGGGTCGTCGAACTCTTCAAACTCCAGCTCCTGCTCCTCCTCCTTCTCCTCCTCCTGCTCCTCCTCATCTGCGCCCGTCTCGGCATCGCTCTGCTCAGCGCCCTCAGTTTCCACAGCGCTCTCCTCTTCTTCAACACCTTCCTCGGCGAGCTCACGGGCAAGCCTTCTCCTCTCGGTGGCAATGCGGCGCTCCTCCTTCCGCTTCTGCTTGAGCGCTGCCTTCGAAGGCCGGCCGCGCGGCTTGGCCGTCTTCTTAGGCGTCGGTGGGAGCTCGGCAAAGGGATGCGGCGGGGGCGAGGAGGTCGCGAGCGAGGGATCAGGCTGGTAGATGTTGTAGCCGACGGCAGGTGGAGGGTAGGTATAGCTGTTCGGGTACCACGAGGGTTTGGGTACCAAAGTCTCAGTAGCTCGAAGCTTTCGTTCTTGCTCGAGACTGAGTTGGTGCGTCTGTAAGTCAGCAATGCTGTCCTTTTAAAAGACAAGGAAGAAACCCTCACAGGGTTCGGAGATGCAAAACCTCGTTACGGAGCTTCTTGTTTTCCTCCTCAAGCTCCATGACGTAGAGCTTTGCTCTGCGGCGGGACTCATTTGCTGAAGGTGAGTTGTGAGTGTCAGCAGAACTTCCGGAATGCGATGATATATCCGCCCTGCTCACCAGCTGCTTTGTTGCGCTCCTTCTTCCGCAGCGCCATCTCCTCCTTGCTGAGCTTAACCCGACCCTTGCCCTTCCCCATCTCTGCAGAAGGCGCCTCATCCTCTTCAGCTGACTTTTTCCGTGCCCGCATTCCCCGGGCACGCTTCGACGACGGCTCGTCGGCCTCATCCCCTCCCTCTTCCTCATGTCCGTTGACCTCGCCGTCCTCCCCATCAGGCTGCTCCTGTTCTATCCGGCCAGTTCCCGGCTCGGGCGTTGCGCGCTCCTTGCCGTGTCTTGACCGGGCCCGAGGTGTATGCGCGGGCGAAGTGTGGGCCCCATTGGTCTCGAAGGAGGACGACGTGGTGTTCCCATTCCCAGTGTTCTGATGGGTACTTTCAGTCATTGCCGCAGGAGTCGTTCTACTGGCGTCGAAGAGTTCTGCATTGTCCGTAAATGCCGAGGGAGTGAAGGCGTAGGCAACGGGCGTCTCAAGCCGGGTCGGCGTAGACGTCGACGGGGGGAAGTAGGAGGGATCCTCCTCCTCGCCTTCCTCCTGGAGCGGCCACCACCAGTCCAACATCTCCCCGCTCGATGTAGTCGAAGCGGCTCCAGGTCCCCCATGATGATTGCTGTTGAAGGTGGAGGAGGCCTGCCCGCGGTTGCCGCCGCTTCCTCCGCCCGCCGCCATAAGGGCACCCGCGCCGCTCCCCGATGCGAAGGCGTTGAGCCCCTCGCCCTGGGTCGGGAGGAGGTGTGATCCGTTGAGACCAAACGCGAGCGAGTCTAGGAAGCTGAGGTCAAAGCCGCCCGCCTGAAGCTGGGAGATTGGATCCTCATACTGAGGAGGACGCGAGGGCCGACCAGAACGCGTCGTGACCAGCGGCGCGTGTGGGTTTGGGTGCGGCGGCTGGGGGAGGGCGGAGAGGAGTGCGAGGAGGCTCGGATGATCCATGGTCAGGAGCGCCTGGAGCGCCTGGGTATTTATGCCCCCAGTCGGAGGCGGATGGCTCTGGGGAACGTCGATGGTCGACGCGACTTGGGACGATAAGGTAGGGTGCTGCTGGTGGTCGGTCGCTGGGGCAGGCGAGGGACCGCGTCCGCTGGAAGACTGGAGAGCGGTGAGGAGAGTTTGAAGGCCCTGCATAGAGAGACATACTTTCGTATCAGCTGTAGGCATTCGGATCGAGTGTAGAGCAGACGAAGGAGAAGAGTAACACGTACGTCGGCTGAGCCCGAGCTATGCGAGCCTGAGGAGGCAGATAATTGAGACGCCTGATGTTGTTGCTGCTGCTGCTCCGACATGGCCGCCGCGAGAAGAGCTTCGATACCGGAGAGGGCCGACATCGCGGGGGTGCTGCTGGGAGGAGGGGAGGACTGGAAGGAGAAGAGGAATGGTGGAAATGGTAGTTGGGGAGAAGGCGACTGAAGGGACGGACGTGCGAAGTCAACGCGCAACGTGGCCGTTCAGCTCGAAGCGCGACCGAAAAGCCACGTAATCGCCCACGTCGGCGACTGTTCTCCAGATCTGGGTCTGCGCGTCTACCATCACCTCGTTTCGTTGTCTCGTCAGAGCACGACAGAAATTCATCAGTCATTTTTGTTCCCCTCAGCCTCTTTCTTCTTCTCTTCCGCTCGCCTCTTCCTCTCGTCTTTTTTCCTCTCTAACCGAGCCTCCTCCTCATCGAGTCCCTCGAGCTCAGCCTTCTCCTCCAACTCTTCGTTCTCCCTGACGACCTTCCGGATTTCGCTCCTCGGTCCTGTCGCGTTCGGACCATCCTTCTCCTCCCAGTCGATGCCGTACTCCTGGGCGATCATCCGGATCTGCTCCCTCAATTCTACACCTTCGCGCGTGAGCCGAGTATGACGGTCGAGGTCGAAGCCGTGCTGGGCATAGAGTTTGGCTTGCCGGGTCGAAATGGAGCGATCCAATACGGCTTGGTTCGAGGGTTCTCGTCTTGTGTAGAGCCAGTAGCCATAGGCACCGCAGAGGGCTCCGTGAGAGACCAAGAAGGTAACGGCTGGATGATGAAGGTGAGTCGACGAGTCAACCTCAGGGACAGCGAAGCTGCGGTCTTACGTAAATCGCGTTTACTGACGTTCCATAACGTCCCAACCTATGGATGGTATTGTTGTCAAGTAGGCTACGACCACCCAGTAACCTAATAATCCCCCCATGCCGGAGAAGGCAAGCCGACGAGCGCCCCGCCGCGCCTCGCGATCACAGTGGTGCTTGAGCCCCCCTAACTCAGCCAGCGTTTTGTTGACCTTGCGTAGACGTCGTTGAAGGAAGTGCGTGCGGGCTTCAAAGGAGGGGACGGTCACCTCGATCTCCTTCAAGTCAGATGACGAGGAAGATTGGGAAGGAGGGCCAAGGGTGATGGTGAAGCTCCGGACTTGAGCGGCTTGCCTGGTGTTGAATTGTGAGGTAGATCAGGGTTGCTGCTGATAGCCTTGATCAGACCTGCATCTCACTTGATGAAATCCCCAATGTCGGTCCTGAGCCAAGTGTGTGCGAGACAGTTAGCGTCGCACACTAAGATTCAATCCGAGCCAGACTCACGCGTCCGACCAGCGCACAGAAGAGCGTGAACCAAACCCCTTGAACTCGATGCTGCCGATCTCATTTGGGCTCATCTCGGAGGCGATGAGCCGGGCGAGGTAGGAAAGCGGCTGAGAAGGGTGGAGGACAAAGGCGCACGGCTGAGGAGCGAAGAGCAATCGAGATCAGGATTTCTTTCAACGAACAAGCTTAATACAGGACGAACCCTTTCCGATGAGGGTAGAGGAAGCGTAAGCCTCAGGAGATGCGAATTGGTCGATGACAATCGGCCTTGGCGCGAAAGCACCTCGTAAGCATTGCTCTCAGGACGAATAGAGTGCTGCATGGACTCACCTCGCACGATCCCATCCTCGCCCATCTCAAGCCCAAGCTCCTCGTCGTAAGGGTCCTCCTCCGATTTAACCTTCTTGCTCCGCGACGCGGCTTCCTCGCCCTCGTACCCGCCCTGAGCTCCCGTGCGCGGCTTGGGCCCAAGATCGACGATCTGCTCTCCCTCCTCGGCGATCTCGGTGCCGTCAACGACCACTTGGGCCTCAACCTTTTGCTGGAGGGACGCCTGAGTTTGGTGTGTGGAGATGGATCGTATTGAGAAAGGAGGGGCAGTGGGGAGGCAAGGGTACAATGACGTCGACGATGGCCGTAAGGGGAGAAGAGGGGTAGGGCGAAGCTGGAAACCTAAAGGTTGAGGAGAGATGCCGCCGTTTCGAACGAGTTGTTTGGGGAGAAGCCTAAACTGGACGCGCATATTGTGCGTCTGACCGGCGATGGGCTAGATGGTTGGAGGGTGAGAGTGAAGGAGAAGGAGAAGAGAGGGGGAAGTCGAAGGGATCCATGACGCGCGCGCCCTGTCAATCTCGACGTGTCTGGCCCGTCGTCACGCGGATCTGTGTTGATTTTGTTGAATCGTTTGAAGCCTCAGTAATAATAGGGGTTCGATCTTGACGAGTTACAATGATCTATTCGAAATTCCTCACCTAAAGCTGTGCATATTCACTCAGCCTTGGTTACGGCCGGGGAACGCCGGGCCTCGCACCTTCGACGCCGATCCTTGTCTTTCCCTCAACGTGCTTTATCAGCGGAACCACCTCTTGCTCTTTCCACATATTTCTTGGTTCACCCTCTTCAACTTCTTGGGCCACTCCCTTCAACCACGTCAAGGCTTCTTTCATCGCCTATCCTCACTTGTTGCTTGCTCGTTCAGCGTCTCTCTTCTCCTCCCCCACCTACTCCGCCCTGGCCCCCTCCACCCATCCCCCCGTCTCTTCTCGCCATGCTCTCCGCCAGCAGCAGCAACGAGATGCTTCACATCAAGGGCTCTGCCACATGTTCTCATCCGGCTTGCCATCTTGTTGACTTTCTCCCGATCAAGTACGTTTCCTGCAGCGTGACGTGTAGGCGACGCGCGTCGCGAACCCAGCTCGCTGATGATCCTTCCTCAATGCTTGTACCCAAATCAAGGTGTCACTACTGCCGGGAACTTTTTTGCAACAGCCATTTTCTGCCCTTCGAGGGCTCTTCGAGCGGCCACGCCTGCTCCTCGCCGCCGACGGACCGTAAGCCGATACCTTGCCCGGTCTGCACTCTGCCCGTCGGCTTCCCGCCCGGGACCGATCCAAACGACGCAATGGACACGCACCTCCGAAGCCTGGCGTGTGCGGAGAAGCAGCTCGAAGTCGGCCGAGAGAAGGAAAGATTGAAGGAGCGCAAGATAGCCGGCCAGGTGTGCTATGCTAGAGGTTGCAAGAAGACACTCTTGGGGGGTCTTGGTGTGAAGTGCAGCGTCAGTTGTCGTCCCTTGTCTCTTCGTCCTTCCCTTGGTCCCAAGTCCTTGCAGCTGACACCCCTGGAGGATCTTCTCAGAAATGTGCCCATCTCTACTGCACGAACCACCGGTTCGATACTTCGCACGTCTGCACCCCTCCGGCTTCCTTTTCGGCCTCAACCACTTCTCGCACCACTGTTCTACCGGCCTCAAGCAACAAGCCGGCCTCCACTCCGACGCCCGCCATTATCCCCTCAGGCATCCGAGCCGCCCTCGGAGGACCCAGGCGTGACGCCGCTCTTGCTGCCATCAAGCGCCAGCAGCCGCCAAAGCCAGCTACCCCTGCTTCAGCCTCCTCGGCTAGGGCAGCAGTCATCCCACTCAAGCCCTCGGAGAAGGATCCGAACCCTCACGAGAGCAAGATCAAGATCAAGCCGCTAGTGAACCCTCTATCGGCGACGTCCCGGTGATTAGATGCGCTCTTTGGCTTGTCAGCGCGCGTTCCTCCATGAACGACTCGCGAACTGCCTGTCCACGTTTCTTTGTCCTCGGTTGTCCTCGTCTTCTTTCCGTTCGTCCAGTCACTCATCTTTCTTCCTTCCTCTCTCTCATCACATGCTCACACACCCTCTCGCCTCGACCTGCGCCTGGTCATACTCAGGCATACCAAGCAAGAGGCGGTCTCCCGCCGGAAAGCGCTCGCTTTCCGGGCGTCCAAGGGCCTCCTTACCGAGGAGGAGAAGATCTTCTGGGCTTCGGAAGTTGGAAGGGAGGAGGAGGGTCGACGGAAGAAGGAGCGTCGTGACGACAAGAACTGTGTGATCGCGTGATGGAGAGGACGGCCAGAGATACCCTTTACAGTCACGCTGGATAAATCTTCTTGATACCCATCTGCTCATGTGCGTGCGTTGAGAGGGACGTCATAGAGACTCTCGTTGCAAAGTCGACTCGTTCACATGGGGAAGTCCTGCGCGCGCACCTTCACCATTCGACTTGATAAACATAAGGCATTGCAATAATCCAGATCCAAGAACACTATGCGCGTAGATGATGATTTCCACCCAGCGACAAGGACCGCTTTGGCGAGCGAGAGGCGAACGATGACGCCGTCGCACGCGCTGCACACGACCTTATCTGGCTGGTTGGACAAGGCCGACGTACGCGTGAGCTTCCGCGTTCCCTTCCGTCTCGCCACCGATCCAAAGCAACTCACACGAACACACGATGATGCTGTGCATCCTCTCCCTCTACTTCTTCTCAGCAGCGGCAGCAGCAGCGGCGGCCTCCTTCGCCTTTTTCTCAGCAAGCTCAGCCCGGGTCAAGCCCTCGCCGTGGACGCCTGACAATGCGCTCGGAGGGTCAGTCCCGGAGCGAGCGAGAAGGACAGGAAACGGGTAGCTGAGCAAAAACGGACTCTTCTCGAGGCTGGCAACGATGGGGGACGTCTTAAGGCCGCCGGTCTCGCCGGCGAAGTTGGTGGAAGGAGCGTTCTATCGGGAAAGAGGGAGGGTGGACCTCGCGAAACGAGTCAGACGAATGGGCGCAGGAACGAGGAAAGGACTGAAGCGGGCCTCACGGTGTCGGACATGGTTGAGTTGGGAGATGGATGGAGGGGGTGAGAGAGGAAAGGTTGCAAAGGTGGAAGATCGAGATGAAGGTTGGCTAGCGAGATGTGCGCGTGTCGGCCTGTCGGGTCCGCCCGAGGGAGAGCCCGGGGGGGGCGGCCACAAGCGAGGCAAGGCTCTCGCTTCCAGCCCCTCCTTGCCCACGGCTGCTCGGTGAGCGGCGAGGCTGCATGAAGAAACCTCCAGCAGACAAGGTCCGCCCGCCGCCTTACGACCCGAAGGGATGCTCTGGAAGAAAGGCGGAGTGTGAGCGAGAAACTGGAACATCTAGGGCCATGATGACGACCAGGATGAACGCATCATGGAAGCGAGACAGGGACAGGGCAAGCGTGCGTCATCATTGACGAGGCGCGGCTCTGCTGCCTGGCCTCCGCTCCTCCTCTTCAGGCGGACCTTTTCCAAGAAGCTTCCTCGAACCCCCACCACCATCTCAACGACCAATCTTACCATCGCCCTCACTCCTCCCCCACGCACCATGTCTCCCTCCTACGCCATCAACGTCAGTCGTCCATGCCCTCACGTCTTGCCCCGCCTGCCTGCAAAACAGCCAGCGTTCCTCGCCGCCAGAAGGGCATCTCCGCTGACACAGACCTCGCTCTTCGCCTCGTCTCGATAGGTCTCTGGCATCGCTGCCACCTCAACCCAGACCAAGCTCGACCAGGTGGGTCTGCCCCTTCACTGCCTCGCTCTTCTCTCACAGCCGAGCTGACTTTCGCTCCGCCTCGGTCTCCCCTCTTCCAGTTCTTCTCAGTGCGTCGTCGCCCTTCCCGCCGCTTCCAGTCACCCCCTCCCCTTCTCTGACACGGAAACAATGCTCTCCTCCTAGTTCTGCGGTCGCATTCAGTCTATCACCCTTACTCCCGGAGCGGATGGAACCCAGAATGCCGTTATCGTCTTGTTCGTCCTGCTCAGTCGATCCCCCTTCAGTACCGCCCCAACTAGTCCCGCTCATGCCTTCCCTCTTTTCCATCTGCGTCCACAGCGAGAAGGAGTCTGCCGCCAAGACTGCCCTCCTCCTCAATGGTGCGTTTCTTATGCATCTAGAATGCGCGACGAGACTGCCCAATCTGACGAGCTCTTTTTCTACAGATGGAACCCTGGATGGGGCTCACCTCTCCGTGACGTCCGAGTCCATCTCGAACGCTCCCTCTGTCTCTGGCGAGGAGCCCATCTCGCAGGAGGACAAGCCCAAGTCGGCCATCATTGCCGAGTACCTCGCCCACGGTGAGTCTCACCCTCTCTTCTCCCCTCTCTCGGGCCTGCGGTCCGACCACCGCGCCCCCTCTTGCAACGATCGAGCTCGAACCTGATCCCGCTCTCTTTCTCTCCCTCTTTACCCCAATCCCAGGCTACGTCCTCTCCGACCAGATCGTCCAACGCGCCATCGAGACCGACCAGAAGCAGGGCATCTCGTGCGACCTCCTATCTGTGACCATCTCGACATGAGCTAGGCTTACACATCGAATTCCTCTCCGCGTGCGATTCTAGGGCTCGCTTCATCCACTTCATCACCGACCTCGACAAGAAAGCAGGCGAGAAGACCCTCGGACCTGAGAAGACCATGTCAGTGTCTCCCTCTTTGGTATGATATCAGACGAATTTCACGCTGATGACGAACTCCAGCTCCGGCAAGATCCACGAGGTCGTCGACCCGCTCGTCGCCCAGGTTGTTGGCCAGGCCAAGGCTGTTGACCAGCAGCGTGGCATCTCCAAGCAGACCGGTGACTACTACTCCAAGGCGCTTTCCACCCCGGCCGGCCAGAAGATCCTTGAGTTCTACACTGTTAGTCGTCTGCTTTCGCGCCACGACCGCGCCGCAGGGTCCCGTGTCCCTCCCCTCGCTCTCACTAAAACTTTCTCTTCTCTCCCACAGTCTACCAAGAAGGAGATTCTTGACGTTCACACCGAGGCCGCCCGTATCGCAGCCGAGAAGAAGGCCGCCGCTGGCCCTGCGTCGCCCGTCACTTCGTCCGCTCCTACGACCTCGACGTCCGCCGCTGCCGCGACCCCCGGTTCGGGTGCTGCCTTCGGAAGCGTTGAGGGCTCTGCCCCTGCCCCCGTCGTCTCTGGTCCCCCTGGGGGTGTCTCTATCGGCCCTCAGTGAGAGGGTCGACGTCGGCTTTCTGCAGCTTCCTTTCCCGCATCTTTTTCTTGATTAGATAGCGCGCCGTTGATAGTACTCCGCTCTTTTCTTTCCACATACACACACACACACCCTCCCTCCTATTGTCATGACTTCATGCCTCTCCATTCACAACCTTGGGGGCGAAGCGGTGTGCGAGAGACGCTGCGTATTTCGGTGGCGTCGTCATCTCGGAACGACGCTCCGAGGAGGCGGACCTCACTTCAGTTGCCTCGTCTTCGTCTCGCCTCCCGTCCCCCACCTCCCCCTCCAACCAACCACCATTTCCATCTCCTCTCTTTACAATGTCCTCTTCGACTGAAAACACCATCATTGTGCAAGGCATCTCCCCCCGCACCACCAAAGACGTGAATCCGCGAGTCGCCTCACCCTTTCACCCCCTGCTCCTCCACTCTGGCCTTGTACCCTGACAATGCCTTCCCGCCTTGCATCCAGACCATCTCGGACTTCTTCAGCTTCTGCGGAATGTTAGCCTTCCCCCCTTCGGTCTTCTTGAAAGGAATGCTGCCTCTGATTGGACAAAGGTGACTGACTCGTTCGCTCGGTTGCCCACCATCTTCATTGCATCGCCCCGCTCCCCCTCTACTCCAGCATCTCCTCCCTCGACCTCCACCCAGACAGCGAGGGCAAGACACAGGAGGCTCTCATTTGCTTCGAGAAGGGTGATTGTCTGGTATAGACAGCTTGAGCTCTCTGTCGCCGAGATGCTTGAGCATACATACAATCTCTAGTCATCGCTCACTCTCGTCCTCTCACGTCCAGGCTCGGCCGTACGTACGGCCCTACTACTGAACGGGGCGTCTCTCGACGAGGCTATCCTCCAGATCACCACCGAGGAGGGGCACGCCGACCAGGCTGCTCAACACGACGATACCAGGACTGGTGACATCTCGCAGGAGGACAAGCCCAAGGTAGATTCGATGTGCTCGGACTAGATCGACGCAACAACTTATGTGCTCGGTTTTCACCTCCACAGGCGGGAATCATCGCCGAACTCCTTGCGACTGGTAGACTGTTTCAACGCTCGATTATCTCCGTCTCTTAGCTGACGGGGCGCACTCTGTCTCAGGCTACATTCTCAGCGACAAGATCATCGAGAACGCCATCGCCGCCGACCAGAAGCTCGGTCTATCTCTTCCCTCGTCCGCCTTCTCCGAACGATCGAGGTCTCATCTGAAGGGCCCTTATATTCTCTTGCAGGCGTCAGTGGAAGGTTTCTCTCCTTCGTCAAATCCCTTGACCAGAAGGCGGGGGAGACGCTCTCGGGGGAGGGCCAGACTATGTGAGGCCTTCGTTCCTTGTCTCGACCCTTCCTCTATATGGACCATCGCTCTAATTTAATCGCTTGTTGGCACCTCACAGATCTGGTCGCGCGCAGGAGATGGCTTCAGGCCTTCTTCACAGAACCGAGGAGACCAAGGAGGTCAGTCATCAACTTCACTCTCCGCCAAAGCACGCCACTGAACTGGCCCAATTTCCCTCGCTCGACATCTCTGCAGCAATTTGGGCAGCAGATGGACGAGAAGCGCCAGGCGACGTACGACTTTGCGTCCTACTACCAACGCGCTCTCACCTCATCGTTCTCCGACCGTGTGAGCCGGTTCTGGGCGGGCGTCAGGGATGCTCAGGTCCACATCCAAGAGGTCAGGGAAGAGGCTCTCAGGATCAGGAAGGTGCGTCGTCCTGCGTTGATTTCTGAGGGAATACTCACATCTTTACCTGCCTCATGCTTCTCCAGGACAAGGAGCAGTCCTCCAAGTACGGTGGTGGCAACGCCGAGCTCCAGTCGAGGGTGGGCAAGCTCGGAGTCGAGAGCCAGCACCACCCCCCGCGCGGCTCTCCTGGAGCGCCCCGACTCTGACTCACTCTCTTCTTGCTCAATCCTATCCTCAAGATCAATCCCGACGAGGCCGACGTCAGGAGGGGCAAAGATCTATTGGGGGAGACGGCGACGGAGGCGACGCTCGCCGTTCCTGTCGGCAAGGGGGACCCCGCTGCCCAGGGTGAGTGGGTGGTTGTCGATCATCCATCTCTCGCACGTGCCTTCGTTGACAGTGGTTCCCCCATGGCAGAGAAGATGATGAAGTGAGCGACTCCGTGATGGATTTCCTCTAAATTCGTTGTGTGCCTGAACTTAGTTATTGTCTCGATCGTATGCCTGCACTGTCTTGCTTCGTCGTGGAGGGAAGACCGCGGATGATGGGGGACACGGCCTCCGGATCCCGCCATGCTGGCCCTTTGTCTCTCTGTCTCTCTTTAGCAATCGTTGGACGAAGGGAGAAGGAGTGAAGAGGAGCCTCAGTCGGGTGTGACAACGACCCTTCTTTCACCCTTCGCATGAAAGGGGAAGAAAGACAAGAGGAGGCCGAGGAGCAGCCCAACAACAGAGGTTGGAGGGGGGGGGGGGGGGTCCGTCCTCGCCAGGCTCAAGCGGGCGTGCATGCGGGGACGACGTCGTCCTTTCTCATCCGTCCTCTCTCCCCTTTGAGCGACATCTCCTTGGTCGGTCAAGCCTTCCCCCAACCACTCCCTAGCGATGCCCGCCGATCCGGAAAACCGAGACGACCCCCCGAATCCGGGCATGTTGCCCGTCCCTTCTATCGAACGTTCGACCCAGCAGCAGCAGCCTCTCGACACTGCCTCCGTCCCGAGCTCGCCGACCCGCCAGACTTCGACAGCCTCGCTCCCCCCTATCTCCTCCTCTTCCCAACCGACCTCGCCCACCACGGCTTCGAGGCTCCTTCAGGCATCGACGACGACACCCGCCTCACCTGTTTCTACCCAGTTGCGCTCATCGCTCCCGCGCGCGAGTGGCGGGCCGTTGTCTGCTGCTGCTGCCCCGCAGGCCTGGCACGCCCGCATCCCCTCGGGCCTCGCCACCAGCATGACAAACCCAGAAGGCGGCGACGCCCGGGCTCTGGCTTCGACAACTTCGTCGTCCTCTGCGTCATCCGTCTGCTCCGACGGCGAGGAGAACGCTAACGACGACAACGAGTCCACGCCCCTGGCCCAGAGTCGGGGGTCCCCGACCGTCGCCGCCCCTGTATCCATTGCTGCCCCTCAACAGCCGACCCCGCTCTCCTATGCTCACGCCGCGGGTCGAGCTCACCAACAACAGCAGCAGATTCAGCAAGTTCGCGGGCCGTCCTTCTTCCGTCCGCTTTCGTCCGCCTCGGGCGGCATCGCGACCTCGGGCGGCGAGCCCACGCTCGTCCGTGCCCGGTCGTCGTCGCGTCTCGGCTTGCGGACTTCAGACACCCTCGATGGGGACGACGAGATTCGAGTCCGTGATCGCGGAGAGGCTCTGGTCCGGAAGAGGATGAAGGAGAGAAAGTTGCTTGCACAGCAGCAGGGAAGGCAGGTCTCGCAGTACGAGTCTTCGACTCTCGGCAGCCCTGCCCCGACGCCGGCACTCGAAGCGTCCCCTGGTGGAGGTCATCACGCGGCGAGGGACAGGTCCCTGAGCAGATCGAGGCAGCGTGAGCGGGGGGCGGGTGCGTTCTTCCCTGGTGGAACGACGCCGACTGGAAGGGATGGACCAACGAGTGGGTACTTCCCGACGCCGCCGCCGCCGGTCAGCCCGGGCCGAGGCGGCTACCAGTCTACGGCGAGTTACGCGGGCTCGGCTACCGCGTCTGAGGCGGGAGAGTCTGCTTCGGAGAGGGGGGAGCCAAGCCTGCACGAGGAGGCCGACGAAACCCAGAGCGGCATCACCATCGGCAGAAGCGGCGAGGAGCGTCGTTCGGCGACTCACAGCGAGCGTGGAAGTGTCGACGGAGAGGCGAGGCGGGAGCTCGATGAAGACGCGGTCAATGAGGGGGAACAGGCCGAGGAGGAAGAAGAGGAGGAAGAGGGAGAGGAGGATGAGGGAGAGGTCGAGCTAACGCTCAGGGACCGCCAGGATGTGAGTGATCGTTCCTGCTTACTTCTCCGTCTCTCTCCTCAGAGGGCTGACTCTGCCCACTCCATGAAAAGGCCATCAACATCGAGCACCCCTTTGGTCTCCCAATCTGGAAGCCCGCACTTTACAAGAAGTCGCGTACCATTACTCGCAACGCCGAGTCGGCCCTCCATGCCATCCCCTCGGCAGCGGCCTCTCGCCATCTCCTCCCGGGTAACATCCTCTGGCTCGTGCTTTTCGGATGGTGGCTCGCAGGCGTCTTTTACGCGCTCGCAGCCATCATCTGGCTCGTCGAGCTTGGCGGCGGGCGGCACAGCAGCCTCGTCGCGGGCCTCGCGTGGTACATTTTCTGGCCTTTCGGAAAGTTCGTCGAGGGTGAGGGCAAGATCGGTACCCATCATGGCGAGGACGAAGAGACCAATCACAACGAAATCTATGGGCACGACAGCGAGGGATCCTCCGACATCGAGACCGGCGCCCCCCCCCCGACTAGGAGGGAGGCGAGTGACAGTGCTGAGTCGTCAGGCACCATCCGCGGCAATGGTCCCCACGAGGACCTGACGGCCGCCGAAGGCGAGCTCAGCGACCGCGTCTCGGCTCTCCCCAAGTCGAAGCAGGCCACAGCCCGTGGCTCGCCCTCGCCTTCCAATGAGCGCGAACCCCTTCTCCCAGCGGGTGGCAAGCCCGCCCGGCCCAATGTCTGGCAAAATCATTCGTACGGCGGCGTCCTCAACTCAGGGGGCCACAAGTTCCTCGCCGGCTCGGATCCGGCCGTCCGTCGATCCAAGCCGTCGTTCTGGCTCGGTCGGGTGGCTTTCTGGTTTGCGCTCGGCCTCGTCATCGGCCCGCTCATGCTTCTTGTCTGCGCTCTTTGCTGGGCTGGCGTCATCACGATCCCGATGGCCAAGCTCACCTGGGAGCTCCTCGGCCACCTTGTCATCCGCCCTCTCGCGATCGGTTTCCGCCCGGCCCCGAGCACCGAGGTGCTCGAGCACCAGGCGAGCAACGGCAATCTCCGCGTCCCCGACGGCGAGGATCAGGTCCATGAGCCGTCTTCTGCCACTACTGGCCCGCTCGACAAGGCTGCTCGTGCTCGGCTACGCAAGGGCCAGGCTGCGCCCACGCGCGGCCCGCCGATGACGGTTCTCCTCTGCACGTACCGCGCCGTGGGACTCCAGTACTACAAGTACACGGTGGGCGGTGTCAACATCTTCTTCATCAACCTCCTCTCGCTTGTCTTCTTCGTCATCTTCGACGCTTTCGTCCTCCTCCCGCTCTCCGAGGAGCGTGACCTCGGCTGGCTGCTCAACGCGCTCGCGAATCGCATCGTCATCTTTGTCCTCTCGCTTGCATCGGTCATTCCGCTCTCGTACTTCATCGGCATGGCCGTCGCCTCCATCTCGGCTCAGTCGTCAATCGGTATGGGAGCCGTCATCAACGCCACGTTCGGTTCCATCATCGAAATCGTCCTTTACTCAATCGCGCTCATGGACGGCAAGGGCCGCCTCGTCGAGGGCTCCATCGTCGGCTCACTCCTCGCCGGTGTTCTTGTCATGCCCGGCATCTCGATGATCTCGGGCGCCGTTCGAAGGAAGGAGCAGAGATTCAACGCCAAGAGCGCAGGCGTCACGAGCACGATGCTCATTATGGCCATCATCGGCACGCTCACCCCGACGCTCTTCTACCAGGCTTACGGAAGCGTGAGTGGCTGCCTTTTCAGGTCTTTCCTGCTGGGCTCAGACTGACACCCTTCTGTGCCCTTACCCCTACAGTTCGAGCTCTCCTGCACCGGCTGCCCTGGAATCTCCGTCCAACACGCCCCCGACGTTAGCTCATCGCTCAACTCGCTCTCGATCCCGCCTCGGGGCGGCCCTGGCTCGGGCAACCAGCCCTGGATGTGCCAGTCATGTCACTACTCGCACCCGGATCCGGCCGGCGACCCGTTCTACCAGGAGTCTGTCAAGGACCTCATGTACTTCTGCGCCGGCATTCTCCTCCTCTCGTACCTCATAGGTCTCTGGTTCTCCCTCCGGACGCATGCTTCCCAGATTTGGCAGAACCCTCAGCAGCTCCTCCGAGAGCAAGAGGCCGCCCACACCGCCGCTCACCAGGCCCAGCCGACAATCCACCCGGCTCACCGGGCCTCGATCATCGACCATGTTGTCAAGGATGTCCGCGAGACGCTCCCGACGACCTCGTCTCGCCAGCAGCAGCAGTCTGAGAATGACTCCTCTCGCCCTCCGGTTGTCCACAGGATTTCGGCCCCGCATCTTCCTGTTCCGGAGCTCCCTCTCCCTGGCACTCTCACCCCGGAGGACTTCACGCGAGCTGTTACTGCCGCTACCGTCTCTGCTCTCCGGCATCAGCAGGCTCTCGTCGGGGCCCACGCCAACATCGCTCGCCTCCGGCCCGTCTCTGCTTCGGTCGCGCCTGCAGGGCACGAGGATCACGATGCTGGTGGGGGAGGTCATGAGGGCCCCGCCTGGAGTCGTGCTGTCTCTGCGAGCGTTCTCCTGGCCTGTACATTCCTCTATGCAATTATTGCTGGTGCGTTACAGCATCTCTTTCTGTCTTCCTCTGTCGCCTTCGCTGACTTCGCTTTCCTCTACGGCACCTCAGAGATCCTGGTTGACGTCGTTGATGAGGTCCTCGACGGGTCTGGCATCGACGAGAAATTCCTCGGAATCACCCTTTTCGCCCTAGTTCCGAACACGACCGAGTTTATGAACGCCATCTCGTTCGCGCTCAACGGAAACATTGCTCTCTCGTGCGTACAGCTGTCGGTCTGTCTGTCACGCACGAAACTCTGGAACACTCACTTGGGCTCTCCTGATGAAATAGGATGGAGATTGGGTCAGCCTACGCCCTTCAGGTCTGCCTTCTCCAGATCCCCGCCATGGTCGCCTTCTCGGCGATTTACGACCCACGCAAGCTCGGCGAGTTTGTCGATACTTTCACGTCAGCTTATTCCCGCCTCCTTGCTCTCTGTTCTCGGCTCACTCTCACCCGTTCATACTCCAGGCTCATCTTCCCACAGTACGACACCATCGCCATTATCTTCTCCATTTTCCTCCTCACGTACACGTACATAGAGGCCCGCTCGAACTACCACCGCGGTTCGATCCTCATCCTCGCGTGCGTCGCTCATCCTGCTTCACCAGTTGTCCTTCTCCGGCGTCTGACCCCCGCCTCCTCCTTACCTATACTAGGTACCTCACCCTTCTCCTCGGCTTCTACTACGCCCCGAGCCAAGCCCCCGAGGAGGCCTCGTGGCCACTCATCGGCACCAGCATTGGCAACGACTCGGTCGTCGCCCAGGCTACGATGGATCCGCTCTCTTGGGTCGAGCACCTACGAGCACTCGCGAGAGGTCTCTACGCCTGAGCTTTTTGAGCTAAAGGGGGAAGGCGAGAACGAGAGAGCTCTCTTCTTTCCCCCAACCTTCTTCTTTCCTCCTTTACTACTATCCAAATCCACTAACGTCTCCGTCTTCTCTTCTCTTTCTTCTTCGCCACGATTCACGTTTGATATCTCCCCTTTTGTTCTCTTTATGTCTACCTCACGAATCACCACTATATCCATCTTGCACAGTCCCTCCTGTCCTCTCTTCCAAGAGCTCATGCGTGCGCTCCTTTGGCTACAAGAGACTCCTCCCGCTTATCGTCATCGAAGTGCTTTGACCCTCGATACTCTATCGCAATGATCCTTTTCTTCTCACCCGCTCAACTTGACGGGGAAGGAGGTAAATTCCTCAGTTGACGGGGACGGTGAGAACCATCTTCTGGTGCGGGGTGTTCTCCTGTGGATCCATCCACGCAGCAAAGGGGGGGGGGGGGGGGGGGCGGAGAGGGAGCAAGCGTCAAAGGGCGGAACCGTGGTAACGGCACCATGAGGGAGAGACGAACCTCTATAGGAACACACCAGCATGCGGGGAAAGGCGTCAGTTGAAGCTTGTCGGAGGAAGGGAGGTACGAGAGCCCACCCTGGTAGATCCCACCGAAGGGCTCGTAGCCCAGCTGGAGTAGGTCAGAAGCGGCCGAGCGCGTGGTCGGGCGTCAGTGGAAAGATCGTTGATTGTATAGCCCTGGAGTCCGTCCGGGAATCTACCTTCTTGTAGAAGCCGACGACATACTCCTATTTATTTATTTTTTAATTGTTGGACGGACGGACGAATGAGGTCAGCGGCCTCTCTCCTCCACCGACGCGTCAAACGCCTAGTGAGGACGACGACGGACCTGGCTGTGGCAAAGGATGACAGCTTCCTTCTTGCCCTCCTCCTTGGCCGTCTTGACGGCAAACTCCTCGACACGCTTGACCAATTGAGCGCCAAGCTTATACTTACGGTAGAGCGGAAGGACGGCGAGACGACCGAGCTGGGCAGGACGAATAGACAGACAGATAGACAGACAAACACGCAGGGTGCGCCGATCGGGCGTCAAGGCCGATGTGCCGATGGAAGCGAGCGTTCAGTGATGGATTTACGAAGCGAAGCAGGAAGCGAGATGCAAGACAAGACTTCACACCTTCCACTTCGGCAGATAGACACGAACGGTCCCAACGGGGAGAGGGGTCCCGGATGACCTCTCGACGAGGAGGAAGTGAGCGCACTGAGGGTCCATGTTGTCCGGCTGCAACCCGCTCGACGAGAGAAAGGAGCAGTCTGTGAGTAAGAGAGAAGAGATACAAACAGAAAGCAAGAGGATAGCGGACCTCCTCCTTGGCGCTGTAGCCCTGTTCATCGACTGATAACAGAGCAGTCAAGATGGAGATGTGTGACGGATCAGTCCATCGTTCGATGGCCTCGGACAGACAGCAGGAAAGCCTGAGACGGACCGAAGACCTTGATCCGCACATCTATGCACTGCTGGAAGAGCTCTAAGTACAGGCAAGCCGGCCGAACGTCAGCCCTGATAAGGGGTATGAGAGACTGGATCTCGCCACCGCATTAGCGTACCTGGCGTGTTGGCCTCGATGATATCGAAGACCGGCTGTGCGGGAGCACCATGGGCAGTGGCACTGGGGATGGACATGAGGCTACGGTGGCTTGGTGGTCGTTGGGAAGTCGGGAGCAAGAAAGAGACGGGTCCTCGGCAAGAGCCGTCACTCACCCTGGTGGAAACGCGAGGAGACAGCTTCACTCGGGTTCGCTCCCAAACCGTCGTCCACTCTCTCTTCCCATCTTCCAGCCCGCTCGACTCCGGCGCCTCTCTTCACTCGCCGCAGCTCACACATCAACAGACCATGTGGTCTCGCGTGGTCAACGTCGTTTCGGTCTTGTTCGTCGTCCCGCGCTTCATGCTCTCCACTGGGTCGCACCACTGTCCACTCCACCTGCACTCGCCCTCCTGCATATCCCACCGTCCTTTCAGAATCATCGCTGACTCCCGTCTTCCCAGCCATAATCCAGCCGCCTCCGCCTCGTTCGATGCCCTCATTCTCCTCCGCAAAGCCCAGCTTTACAACCGGACGACGAACCCCCGGCCGGTTGAGTTCACGCTCGACGTCGTCCAGCCGCCGCAGGGCATGACGAACCAGCAACAAATGGCGATCCAGACAATCCTCCAGCAACAGATGCTCGACAAGATGCGAGCGAAAGGCGGCGAGGTACCGTCGGATCCATCGTGAGTCGACACGCGTCTACTTGACTTGCTCGACGCGTTCGCCTGTCCATTCGCCCTAACCTCCGCGTTCGTCCGCTTACCCACTACAGGAAAATCCCGCGAGCCAAGATGGAGCCTCCCTTGGTTGTTTCATGGATGACGAACGAGGTCGCTTCTGGCTCGATCGCCGACGTCGAAGCCATCATCTCAAGGATGCGCGAGCAGCAGTGGGCCAGCAAGGACGCCAAAGAGGAGACACCGGGGGTCATCACGGATGCGGTGAGGCGATTCAAGAGCTGGTGGTCGTTCTACGACCGGTAAAATTTGGTGGGATATGTTGTACTCTCCGTTATGTCAAAGGTGGTCGGTGGGTTGTGGGTCAGGAAAGCAGTAACATTGCGACAGTGTCAGGTCTATCTTCCTTCTCCGATACGCGCCTTTTCATTTCTGTGTAGGGTAAGATGGTCAGAAAAGTTCTCAGATCCGTCCCTGTCGCCCTTCAGAATCAAAGGCGGGATGTGGACATGATCCGTCCGAACGCTTTCGCATCGCTGATGTCGCCGCGTCTCCGTTTTCACGTTCCCCTGGCATTGGCAGGAAGCGTGGACCCGGCCGGAACTTGCTGTCTTAATCTTTCAAGACTCGCTGCGTCAAGGGAGGAGGGAGGAGGTACTGTCGAGGCCCTGAAAGTCCGCCCTGTCATTCGCCTCTCAGAACTCTACCTTCCGTCCTGCCCCTGTCTTCTTATTCATCGGCAGAGAGAGAGGGCCTGCCTGTCTCCCTTTGATTCTTTCTCTCCCTCATCCCCCCTTCCAACCACAACTACCTCGTACCATTCCCTTCCAGCAACCTCAAAAGCTCTTGTTCTCCAAACAGCGGCGACTCACCTATCCACTGTTAGTACAAGGTCGGTCACGCATCGCCTGTGGCCTCTCCGCTTGAGACGGTCACCCAACTGACCCGCCCCCTCTCGTCGAGGCTCTTCAAGCATGTCGATGATGCTGCCCCTTCACCCAATGTACGCGACGTCCTCCATCCGACAATCATCCTGGACGTACGACGACGCTGCCTACGGGATGGACGTTGATCACCAGCAGACGTGGCCAGCGGATCGGTGAGTTTGAGTCGCATCTCGGTCTGATCGTGGCGCCTCTCTCTCAGACTTGCCGCACCGTCTTTATCTTCACGCTCTCTTTCGAGACGCCTCATGAAACTTTTCTGCCCCCTGATTGACTCCGTCCCTCATTTTTACCTTCTCCTTCCCCTCCTCCGGTGCTAGTAGCTCCCAGTCCTACTTTGACGACGACCCCTCTTCCATGTCCTCTTCCAACCACCTTGGCCTTCGATTCGACCCGCAGCTCCGCTCGCTACCCTCCTCTCTCTCGTGCTACCGCACCATAACCACCCATGACGATGATCGCTTGGCCTCCTCCCCCTCAGCGTTGACCGCCAGTCATCCTCGAGCCGAGGCTCCCTTCTGGAGCGCCTGCCGCGGCTATCTCGTCACTCGCCCCCACGACCCGTACGCCCAGGCACACACTGTCGAGATCCCCCTTTTTATCGACCCTCGTGAGCCCGTAGGCATCTCAACCTTGCCTTCAAGATCCTCGCCGCCTCCCTCGCTCCCTCGTCAGAGGCTCTGCTCGCTCCCTGCCGAGCAGTACGCTGACGCCGACGAGGGTAATCAGCCCAGTGCCTTCTCCGGGCACGCGGGTGTCGTCCACGCGCAGCAGTCGTGGCAACACGCCCCGCAATCTCAGAGGCGAGCCTCTTTTTCTTCGTTTCTGTACCTTCCGAGCCGGTGCTAACACCAGCTCATTTCCTCAACAGCTGGACTCAGCCAATTCCTCAATGTGCTTTCGGGTGGCCTCTTCAGCAGCAGCAGCCTCCCTCGGCTTGGACGTAGTGAGTATTCCAGATGAGCACTCTCTTCCCTACATGACCGCGCTGGCTGATTCACTGGCTATGTCTTATCAGTTCCTCGATCCCCTCTTCCCTGATTTCGATTGTTCCCCCTCCCGAGCCTCAAGGTCGATGCGATGACTCTGTCTCTGGCGGCGACAACTACATCAACAAGGAGGTTGATCTCAGCTCCCAGCCGCCCTTCTTCCTCCCCCAAGCCATCAAGCGTTCTCCTCCTCCTTTTCTGCCTGTCCCTCTCCAGCGGGCGCCGCCCAACATCACCCCTCTCCCGCTGGCGACCGATCTTGCACCGAGCCACCATGACCACCTCTCCGCCTCTAGTACCAATGGCAGCATCCTCTCTTCGGCCCCTCCTTCCCCGTCTTCTTCCCCTTCTTTTCCTCACATCAGCCTTGCAGCCCCACCTGCTCTTCGGCCGACGCTCGACGACACCGACACCTACTCGACCGTCAAGACCCGCGCTCGAAAGCAGCCGGAGCGGTACGGCAATCTCTCCAAGAGAAAGCGTTCTCTCCGCTTGGTCTCGCGATCAGTCGGCGCGATGGCGGCTGAGCCGTTCGAGGAGCAGATGCAGGACGCCGTTGAGTCGGAGGAGCTTGAGGCTGTCGCGGCCGCTCCGATCGTCTCCGCCTCCTCTCCAGTGGAGAAGAACAACGGGAACGCGGAGGAGCTGGATTCAGAGGGGGAAGGAGAAAAGACGGAGGATGAGAGCCCGAGGGGGAGGAGAAAAATGAAGAGCCGTCGAGTCTCGAGCACTAGCAGTAGCTCGCAGAACCGGCTCCTCCCTCTTGGAATGACAGAGGCGCTCACCGTCAGTCCATCAGCTTCTTCCTCTAGCCTGTTTATTTTTCTTTCCTCCGGAGCTGATGGGCTTTCCTCCTTTCCCTTTTGTTCGTGCAGGAATGGTACGAGGCCCGCCCGGTGGCCAAGCGGTACCCGGGTCGCGAGCAAAAGATCGCGTGGAGCAAGCAGTTCAAGTGCTCGTATCTCCAGGTTGATATTGGTTTTCCCTTCTTTCCTTCCACTCAAATGCTTGAGCTGATTTATTCTTGGTCGCTGCGCCTCTCAGATCGACAACTGGGTACGCAGCGCTCTCTCTCTAGCTGGGCACTTACGCACTGATGCTGACGTTTCTCCCTCCTTTCATTCCTTTTCATCTCCTCCTAACCAGTTCATCAATCGCCGTCGCCGTCAAAAGGGTTTGTCCTCGCTTCCTTCCCCCTCCTTCCGCCCTGTGCTCCTCTAGCTCACAAGCCCTGACAGTTCGCATCTTCCTTTCAGTCCGGTCGCTCAGCAGCCAGTTCCAGCAGATTGCTGCAAAGAATCAGCAGAAATCCGATCCAGAGGACGAGGATGAGGGTGAGGTGGACGACCAGGACTGGGAGGACACTAGGAAGCAGAAGCGTCGACGTCGATGAGCTCGCTTTGTTCATCCCGCCGTGTCCTTTCCAAGGCGTTAGCTATCTCCCTTTTTGTTCTTTGTCCGTATCCTTTGAGGAATTTGGAGTTTCCCTGCTTTTCCCTTTTTGCTTGGAGTTCTGTGTAAGTTTGACCGATGATAAGACTTGGAGTAGCAGAAGAAGCGAACATGGGTGAGATATAACTAGCATGGGAGTAACAGACCGAGAGTGTAAAGAGAAAAGGATAGATCACAGAAAACAGAACGCAAAAAAAGCAAGAAAACAGGGGCAAGATGGGGATTGAAAAAGGACAGAGAGAGAGAGAGAGATGAGCGACCGACCGAGAGGAGGTCCTAGCGACCTTTCACCCCGAGCGCTGCTCGAACATCCACCGAGGGGGGCTGGATGGCTGAAGCAGACGCCCGCCGACGATCGGCGCCATCCATGGCTGATTGCGATGAAGACGGCGCCCTTCTTTCGACCTTGTCCAACAGCTCACTCGCCTTCCGCCTCTCGCCCTCGCCGACGACGATACCATCGAGCGTCCCGATCCGCGGGCACGCCCGCATGACGAGTCCACGATGGGCGAGCCGCCGGATGTACCACGTGTCAGGTAACTGGCGCCGGAAGGCGTCGTCAAGGTCGGCCCATTGGGCTGCGGAAGGGATCGAGGCGTGGGTGCTGGCGGGGAAGTCGGGCGAGGTTGGGGAGGGGGTGCTGGCTGAAGCTGAAGAAGGAGCGCCTCTGGCGGTGGCGGCAGAGGCGGAGAGGAGGAGCGGAAGGTACATCGCCAGAGTGCAGGGGTTCATCCTGGGGTAGAAGCACAATATCAAATAGTCAGCTCTTTTGAAATTTAGCAGTGAGTACATAGCTCTACGCACCTCAGGTCGACCTCCTCCAAGCCAGGCAGTGTTCTTAACGTTCGGAGCAACATTCTCGTTCCATCCAGCCTCGATCCGACGACACTCAACTTCGCAAGCTGCTGCATGCCCGTGAGAGGTGCGACATCGACAAGGAAGTTGTAGTTAAGATTGAGCGCCCGAACGTTCGACGCGAATGAGGCGAACCCGGCGGGGAGGGAAGCCAGCTTGCACGAAGCGAGTTCGAGATACACGAGCGAGGGGCACAAGGCTGGGCCCCCCTGGCCGCTGGGGGACTGATGAGGGATGAGGGGAGCGAAAAAGGTCGGTGGGAGAGGGTTGCCGGAGAGGAAGAGTCGCTTGACGTGGCGGAGGTCGATGGGGAAGAGAGCGCTGCAGCCAAAGCGAGTTTCAGCGTCAATCTTGAGTGAAAACAGAGAAAAGGGCCTCACAGTGCGCCAGAGGACGAATTCTGCTGAGCTCGCAGACTGAGCTTTTCGAGCTTTGTCCGACCACCCGACACGTTGATCCGCTCAAGCTTGTTGCCGTCAGCATATAGCGTCCGGAGCTCGGGGAGGCCGCCGCCGCCGATGTCGAGCTGGCGGAGGTTGTTTTGGCAGATGCGAAGAACACGAAGTCGGGCGAGCGACCGGGCGGGGTCGAAAAAGTCGAGAGAGTTGTCATCTGTTTGAGAAGAAAGTTGAGCTGAAAACTTTGACCGGTGGATAAGGTCGGCCAGGCGCTCACCGAGAGTAAGTGAGGTCAAGCTTGTAAGCCGATGGGCGCCCTCGAGGCGGTCGATTTTATTCTGAGCAAGGTTAATGGACTCAAGACGCGACCTGGTCCCATAAGAAAAATAACAATTAGCGAGAGAGTGGTGGTGGGTCTCCGAGACTGAGATCTCACCAGTTCGCATCGGAAAAGTCGACCGATCCTTCAAGCGCATTCCCAGCGACGCTCAGCCGGAGAAGGCCCATCAAACCAAACAGCGGGCTGACATCGGAGACGGCGTTGTTGTCGAGCTTAAGCTCGCGGAGATGACGCAAGCAGGAGAGCTCTATGAAGAAGTCAGTCGAGGCCGTTAACGAGACGCTCGTTAAGACAAGAGTGACTCACGGTGTACAGCATCCAGTTGGTTATTGCTGAGGTCGAGATACTGCAAATTCGGCAGATGGGCAACGGCAGTAAGACCACTCAGCCGATTGAAGCCGACGTGGAGCGTTTCGACAGAAGTGGGGAGTCCGCTGAGATAATCTAGATCGTTCTTTGCCCTAGGTAGTGTAAAGAAGCACGCAAATCAGCGCCCAGCCGAGAGTGTTGAATCTTAATGGGTCCACCACTTACAAATTGACCTCAATGAGCTGGGGCAAAAACTCCTTGAGCCGGGCGACAGAGCCGCACCCGCGTCCTTCCAGACTGAGCTTGGTGAGGTCCTCCCAGTGAGCAACAAAGGGATGAACGTCTGTGATGAGCTCGACGAGCCGATCCCGTGTGACTCCGAAAGAGTGCTCCGTGAGGAACGTCTGCTCGCCTGCGGGGACTCTCCGCCGACCACTGTAGTGGAAGGAGCGAGCGCCGCTCATGCTTGAGCGCATTGTGTTCTCCGGAGCAGGGTAAGAGTCATCGAAAGTAGAGGCGGATGCGGACGCGAAGGTCGAGATGGCGGTGGAGTCCGCGTCGGTCGTAGACGGTGGGACGTTAGCGCGGACGAAGGCCCGAGCTGAGGCGGTCTGAGACGTTTTGGACGGAGTCTGTTCATGATCTGGAAGAAGAAGCACGCGTCAGTTTTCCCCGCAACCATAGTGATCGAAGAATAAAAGAGGAAAGGAAGAAGAGACATACGGTGGCTCGTTCCCTCATCGCTAAAATCGGGATCATCCTCGAGCCGCTGAAGCATGTTCTGGATTCGATTCGTCCTCGCCGACGGCAAGAAGGCCGACCTCGAGGATCGGTCGTCGAAGAACGTCTCCCCGCGGTCAACCCGGCTAAGATCTTTGATCTTGCCGACCTTGCGTCCGTCCGAAAAGCTGACGCTGCGCCGGTAGGCGACCGAGCCAGGCGTCATGCCAGGCTCGGAGGCATCCATCGAGGACGGGTTGGGTGACCGCTTCTTAAGGACCGAGACAGGCGTCGCGGTAAGCGGGCGGAGACCTCCTCCGGAAGCGATCCGAGCGACAGGCTGCTGTTTGCCGTACGGAAGTGGCGTAGCCAGGGCAGAAGCGTGCGTTGAGGCTGGCGGCGCCGAGTTGGCGTGATGAACGAGCGGGCGCGGTGGAAGTGTGGGCTCGACGGAAAGTCTCTTGCTCTCGTCCTCGTGAGAAGCAAGAGACGAGACAGAGGAAGTAGAGAACTGAAAGGATTGGAGCGAGGAGAGATCGTGCGTCTCATTTTCAGGCGCCACCCCCGTAGGCTTGAGCCTTCCAGTATCTTCTCCAAACGCGGCCGAGTCGAATGAGCTAGCTGCCCGCCGTGGAGCGAGAGCCAACAACGGCTGCGCTGGACTGCTGCCCATTGCCTCCTGGACCGCCGTCTGCTCAGCCTCCTCTCGCCTGGCGAGCTCAGCATCTAGCGCCTTCATCTCGTTGCTACCACGCGTGCTGTCCATATCCCGGAACGGGTCGTCCTCGTCGCTGACCCTCGTGAGCTCTCCCCCCGCAGCGCCGGGTGCAGGTCGAACCTTGACCCAAGCCATTTTGTCCCGATCGAACTGCATGCGGCCGAAGACCTGAGGCGTCTGAGCCTGCTCGAGCGGGATGGAGATCATCCGACCACGGCCGTAGCGTGTGGGAGGAGGCAGGCCGGCGTGCTTGACGAACGACGAGACGGAGATGGTGCTAGGACCAGCAGTGGTAAGAACGGTCGAGGATGATACGTAGCGGTTGAGATCGTCTGGGATGACGGCAGGCGGCACTGGGGCGGAGGAGGAAGACGCGCCGAGGAGGGTCGTTCGAGAGGAGGAGATGGTCCCGTTGGAGCTGGAACCGGCGACTGAAAGCTGGGTTGACTGCGAGCTGGGTCGTGACGGAATATTGCCCCGCTTGGGGAGCGAGACAGCCGACGCCGGAAGAGGCTGAATAGCCGTTGTCAGTATCTTGAGCATATCGTGAGGCGCAGGACAGAGGGAAACGTACAGGAAGGTCCTCCTCGACAACCGCAGATCTGTCCTCTTCTTCATCAATGCCCTTATCGTGCTCCTCCCCGTACTCCTCCTTATATTCTTCCTCCTCCTCATCCTTCCACCCCTCTTCTTCTTCTTCATCCTCCTCCTCAGCGAACTTCCGCTCGATCTCGGCTGCGGCGCTCATTCGGCGAAGCATCTTTCTCGGGCTCTGCCGCTTAAGCCGGAGCTCCGCAAATCGGTCTACTACATTTCCTTCGGCGCTGGCGGCGACGGACGATGCTGGGGCGCATGAAGAGGAGGAGGACGATGGAGAGGACGAGACTGTCGACGAGGCCGACTGGACGCGGGCAAAAATACTCGCGGCCTCGAGCATGTAGGCCGAGGGCTTCGCTTCTGGACGGGAGGGCTCCGAGGACGGGGACTGGGCGGAGGCAAAAGAGGAGGAGATATTGCTCGTTCGGAGAGGAGGCGTGGGCGGGATGGAAGCTGGATCTGAAAAGACAGGGGAGGGAGGAGTAGCTGTGAAAAAGAGTCAGTTGGGTTTCGCGGAAAGATGGGAGAACTTGAAAGCAGCATAGCACGCACCTTCCATGGAAGGAGGCTCGTGCCGACGACGGACAGTCCCACCCTGCTCCTCCGTGTCCTCCGTACTTTCTTCGTCAACTTCCTCTTCCTTCTCATCCGTTTCCCCTTTAGCGCTCGAGCTGATGCTCGCGCCCCTTCCCCATCCACCACCAATGACGCCGGTAGGCTGCACCACATGACTCCCGCCTGGTCCATTGATTGAATGGCTGTTGCCCAACTCCCTCACTCGACGCATCATCTCCCCGGCCTCGCGCTCCCAATCCCGCTTTGGCGCACTGCTGGAACCGCCAGAGCTCGCGGTACCTGTTGCGCCAGCACGAGATCGGCGAAGCCTCTCGAGGCTGGACCCTCCAGAGAACGCCGAAGCGGAACTGATATTGGAGGAGGTTGACGTCGCGCGAGAAGTCGCGACGGGCGAGAGGCGGACACGCTTGATGGCTGGGAAAGCGAGATCATCCGAGGTGGCACCGTCTTCAGACATGGGCGAGCCAAACGCAGCGTGGTGGCGGCTGCCATTCCGCTGAACAGAACGAGCAGCACCGTTAGAGGACGCCGAAGATGAGGCAGGGGAGGATGTCGCCTCAATCTCATCGACGAGACCATTCATGAAGTCACGAGTGAACGTGTCGAATTGAGGCTGGAAGAGGTTAAGCCGCTTGCCTCCTGTCGAAGACGACACCTGCCCTGGCGAGGGCTGTATGATCGCAGCGAGGGCTGGGCCGTGCATGCGAGCATCGCTCGTACGAATGGATAACTGAGTGGTGGAGGCCGTCGCCGATGACATGGGTCCAGATATCCTGCCCGTCTTAGAGTCATTGTCGTCCTCCTCCTCCAAGCCGTTCGACAAACTCCGCCGTCTCGGTCGGGCCTGTTGCACTGGGGACCCAAATGAGGCGAACGAAGACGATGACTCGACCGCAGGCGGTGGCGGCGGGAGAGGACATGCAAACTCGAATGCAGAGCTCTGCTTGCGACCGGCAAAGGCTCCCAAGAAAGGGATGTCGGACTCGACGATCTCATCCTCGGACCTGGCCGCCATGGCACATGCCCCTGGTCCTCCATCTGCCTCCTCATCAGCATCCTCGTCGGCCTCTAGCTCAGTCGGAGCGATGGAGGAGACCGTCATGTCCTCCGCCGTGAAGGCCTTAGCTAGTCGAGAGGGCTTTGGTGGTACGTGTGACACGGCTGGGCGAGAAAGCGGCGAGAGAGACGGCGAGGACGAGGGCGAGGGCGAGCTTGTATCTCGCGACGAGGGAGTCCGCTGGACAGTAGGGGTGAGAACGACTGGTTTAGGGGCGAGCGCAGCCGACGGCTGCAAAGGAATTGAAGAAGGCCCAATATTCTGAACCGAGGCATCGTCGTCTTTGGCGTCGTTGTTAGTTGCGGCCGGGGGCGAGGGCGGTTCGAAGAGGGACTCGAGGGCGAGCGGGGAGAAGAGACCCTTGATAGCGCCGCCCTTGAGCTTGGATGCAGGGCCTCCTCCTCCTCCTCCTGAGGCTGCTCCCGGAGTAGCGAGTGGGTTAAAGGCCGGCGAATCGGGGACGTCAGCGCGGACGATGAAGGTCCCCGGCGCGCGTGGCTCGTCGTCGTCGTCCTCGACCATCCCGCTCTGGCGGGCGATCGTCGGAGAGGGCGGGGATGGAGGACGTTGATGTCGGAGAGAACCATGGTTGGAAATTGAAGGGGAAGAGCGCAAGCTGTCGCCAGGGAAGACGACGGACCTCATCGAACCCGTGCCGACGCGCTTGGGTAGGCGAAGGGAGCCTTGTTGTGACACTGACGACGGGCGGACGGCCTCTGGCTCGGGCGACGGCGAGGCCGGCCACTCCTCGTCCAAGTCGTCCGTCATCCACGAGGGACGCTCGCCGGAGGGGGACGGCATGTGGAGGTGGGAGAGGAGGATGGCGAGATCGGTTGAGGGAAGAGATTGGGCGGGAAACGAGGTCGAGGAGAGCGTTGGAGGTTCAACAAGCGCGAGAAATCACGCACGCGTTGCTGTCACCCCTCCTTGACGACCGATGCCTCAGCGCCCAATCGTGCGGTATTTAGGTGCACATATACCTTATTAGACTCTGGTGACGACAGATGTCTCTACACATTGTTCTCTGTTGAGGGCGTAGCAGATGCGCGTCCACAGTGGTGCGTTGTCGTGAGGGTCGGGTCGCGACGCGTCGTCATTCGAGCTTGTCTCTCTTTCTCTCCTCTCTCTTCAACCACCTCTCTCTTCAACCACCTCTCTCTTCAACCACCTTTCTCTCTTTGCCCCTGATGTTCGGCGACGACGCGATAAAACTCATCACCGAGTCACGCCGTTCTATCGGTAAGCACCAGCCTTACCTCTGAGCCTTCTTTCAATTCATCTGACGCGTCTCTTCCTCTATACTACAGCTACCGAAACTCTTCCAAAGTACGACTCCGAGCTCGTCCGCAAGGTCTGCCTCGAGACACGCCTCCTCCATGAGGAGATCCGCCACCAGACGCAACTCCACCAAGACTCACTCTCCCAAGATCGGGCACTCGTCTGCGCGCTCACCGTCCAGCACCTCGCAACCCGACGGAACAAGCGATGTTTGCTTGCATACCACGCCCATCGGCTCGACCACCTCGAGCAAACATTTTGGGCCTCCGGAGGCGCCCTCCAGCACACGCTCAACGAGGGCGATACTCGGTCAAAGCTCAGTCCGCATGAGGCCGATTTCCTCAAAGCGTACAATGACCTCGTCCTCGACTACAAAAACGAGTTTATCGACGTCTTCGACCTCGGTGGCGGTGTCGAGCGACCGCCGAAGGAACTCATGGTCACTGTCCGCGTTGTGAGGGACTGTGGTGTTGTCATGACGGAGAAGGGGCCGATCGACTTCCAGAAGGGTCAGCGGTTCACCATTCAAAGGAGCGACGTCGAGCGGCTCCTCGTTCAGGGGTATATCGAGGAGGTCCAGTAAGGTTGAGTATTGCGCCTGGTCGGCGAGGGAGGAGGGAGGGCCGTTGGAAGAGAAGACACGTAGAGAAGAGGTCCATCTCGATCTCGGTCGGCCCAAAGTGTGTCGCGACGCATTCAAGTAGGGGCACCCCATGCGTCTGGCTGAGCACGCTCGCCCCAACGCCCGCTGTTTCGGCGAAGAACGCACGCATCTATATTGTGGCTCGTTAGCGAGGTGAGTGATCATCACGTCTTCGAGCGCTCAGGCTCGGCGTCAAGAGAAGGGCATCCCCAAATGACTGAGTTTTCTTTTCACTATCTCCTCGTCAGGTCACGCTGAAGATCTCAACTCGAGCTGGGTCAGAAGGTCACCGCGTGACGGCGTCAACTCGATCGGTACACCGAGTCCGCCGGGTAGGAGTCAGGCAGGAAGGCGGAGCCGACAGCGGTTTCCAAACATGCGCAGCTTGTGGCAGTCGGGAAGCCAGTGCCACGCGGTCTCCTCTCGCAATGCCTTTAAATAGATGGATGTCTTTGAATCTTTGACCTTTGAGGGATCATAAGTGTTCCAAGAATCACAAGGAGAGCATCCTCGGCGCCCTGTCAATGTGACGAGTCAGTGATACGGCCGGATCCGACGGCGCGCGCCCTCGAGTCATGCTACGATTCACCGGCGATCTACCTTTTTCCTCGCCGAAGTCGGCTACCTTCCGTTCACCCATCCAACCATCATGGCTACTCCGCCCCCTAAAACTCTAGATCTTGCCAACCCAGCCGTACTCGCGACGCTTCACCTTGGGTCGAGCGAAACCCAGACGCCTCAGACAAAGCACCGGTTCGACCTTGCGCGCGCTTTTGGGGTCAAGCCTGGAGATAGGGTGCTTGAGATTGGATGCGGCCAAGGTGAGAGACCAGACGAGCATAGGTTTCTTCAGCTGCTGATTGACAAGCATGAGACCGCAGGCGACATGACAGCGGTCCTCGCAGTCGTGGTGGGATCTGAAGGCCACGTCACGGCCATTGATCCTGCTTCCGCTGACTATGGTTAGCGCCAGAATATCATCCTTCGCAACCGAGGGAGACTATGAACTGAGGATGCTGCTGGACTTCAGGAAGCCCGTACACGCTCAAACAGGCCCAAGCCCACTTGTCGCAGTCTCTCCTGGCCCCTCGCATCACCTTTCACCTCGGCGTTCAAACGGATGATTTCCTAGCTGGCATTTCAGAGGGAGAATTCGAGTGCGTTCTCAGTCGACCTAGGATGTCAGAATCTTGATCTCAAGCGACTCTGGGCTGACCTTTCGATCTGTCTCTCAGCTGCGCCGTCCTCGCTCATTCGGCGTGGTACTTTGCTTCTCCGGTGGCTCTTAAAGACACGCTCTCACTTCTCGCCAAGAAGAAGGTTCATCGTCTTCACCTGGCTGAATGGGCGCTCTCGTCACCTCAGCCGGCCGCTCAGCCTCATATACTTGCCGCCCTCGCCTACGCCGCCCTGGACACATTTGCCCCCGACAGAGACAGCAATATCCACACGGTCCTCGCGCCAGGCCAGATGACAAACCTCTGTGCTTCGGCTGGATGGGGGAGGAAGATTGTGGAGAGCTTGGTCACGCCGGATGAAGCTTTGCAGGATGGACGGTGGGAGGTGGGGGCGCTCAGGACGCATGGCGGCGCAGCGTTAGACCTCTTGGATGTTGAGAGGGAGAAGTGCCTCATCCAGGCGATGAAGGAGGCGGTGGCGACGAGTGTGGTGGCTCTCGGTGGAATCAGACAAGTCCGGTCGATGGACGTCTGGCTTTCGACATTTGAGCGTGAGAAGTGAGATGAAGACTATGCTATCCCTACCTGTTACTACGACTCTCCCATCGCTCGCCTGAGCTATGAGTCAAGCGAACGGGAATAGACTGCGCAGGCAACGAACACGCATGACGATGATCAGGCCCGGGCGAGAATCAGCTGCTGGTGACAGGACCTCGGCCTAACCTTCTTCCCCTTCTCTCCTTCCGACACCCACGACCACAACGACCTTGGCTTTTGCCGACCTCGCATGACCCTCCCTCCCCCAGCTGCCTCGTTGTCATGCTTGCCCTCCCCTCTCGCCCGGCGATCCTCCAGCTCGTCCGCCAGCACCCCTTCACGATTGGGCTCACGGCCTTTGGCCTTGTCCTCTTCATCTTCTTCCAGGCACTCGGCCCAAGTATGGTCTCAGGCCTATCGAGCCCAAAATTGAGCGGCCTTGGACAAGATGGAAGTAACAGCTCGGAAGCTTCCACGGGAGAGAGGGAGCGTTGGTACATCCGAGACTGGCCCCTCAGCCTGTAAGTCGTGGTCTTTCTGTCTGTATGCGTTGTTTCATTTGGGCTTGTTCGTGCTGGATGATTAAAGCATGATTTCTCTCACCTATCTAACTTGCAGAGGCTGGAACAATGTGAGTCTCATCTTCGCATGACAGAGGGAAGGAGAATAGAGAGAGAGAGAGGAGAGGGACTGACCACTGATGCATCGTTCGTCAACCTTCGGTCACCGCCGCTCCTCCGTCGTGTCCTGTCTGAGCAGATTCGCTACAACATCGAGGCCTCCGCTCTGCAAGCCAAGATTCTCGGTCGAACGCTCGTCCTCCCCAGCTTCGTCTATCTGCGCTCATGCGACACTGCCCACGAGACTTGCGCGCGTCAGTCCGCGTTCTCCTCCTCAGACGACATCATGGATAGACTCGTCCAGCTGACGACTGCCGCGACATTTCCGCAGTATATTCGGACCAGGTTGATAGACGAGTAGAGATTCACAACGACCAGTGGAACGACGAGGACGCCGTGGGGTTCCGGGTGCCCATCGAGGTCTGAGGTTCTACCTCGTCTGGCTCCCTCTCGTTGATCCTGACAGTCTCTTTCCCCGCCAGACCATGTTCAACCTTACACACCTTTCTCAAGTCTACACTCCCATCGTCACTCAATCTCAGTTTCTCGCGCGCCTCTCCCTCCCACTCTCTTTGGAGCGGTCCGACGGCCAGTTCGTCGTCGGTCGAGACCAGGCGCTCGAGGACCAAATCCGGGAGCGAGTGAGCATATTTATCTCCCCCGGTGCCCATTATGGGACGGTCCCCTTCACGGGGGACCTCCCGAGAATCTTGCGTGTCGATAGGATGCCCAAAGCGTGGTCAGGCCGCTCGACTATGTCGAATGAGGAGGCGGAGCGCGCGCACCAGAAGTTGCTGACACTGAGGCAGAAAGACGGGCATGGTGAGCTGAGGCTAGCTGAACCTCTCTTCTCCAGATTGTTGGGGGAACTGACTTGCGAGAGCTCTCACGTATTTTCAAAGTGACCTACAACGAAGCAGCCGAGATCCTGGGCACGTCGAAGCACAACGAGCTCAAGGCCAAGCTGAGTGAGATCAAGTGGATGATGAGCTACACCTTCCACGCTCCGTCAGTGTCGCTTTCTGGTGCAATTTGTATCATGTCAATCCCAGCCCGCTTTGCTGACTTAATTTGGTTCATTGCAGAGATACATGGGATGCGGTGAACTTGCTTTGTTGAGCTGGATCTCAAGGAGAGGCCAGGACGCTAATGCCTGAGTTGCTCTTTCTGTAGAGTAAGGCGAGTGCTTGGCCAGAAGACCAGGCCATTGAGCTGGCAGAGACCCATGGCACGTACTTGCTGGGATCATGCGCCTTCTGAGGCGCGAGCGAAAACTGATGATCTATCCCCATCGCACAGGCTGGTTAGACGAGTACTCCAGTCTGTTATCTCGCTCCTTTCTGAGACTCTTTCTTCCATCTTACTGACTGAGTGTCGATCTTACCAGCCATCGGAGAAGACATCTTCTATCTCACCGGTGAGATCCACGACGGGCGCAAGGCGGGCTTCATGAAGTTCTCCTCGCCCGAGGCCCGCCAGGAGTACATCACGATGACGACGCGCGACCTTCTCCCGAACGACGCAATCATCAACGGTGCTAAGGAGATTGCCCAAGCGATGAGGGATAAGTGCAAGGGACGACAGTGTGAGTCATTGAAAGTTTCCGCTCCACATACTCTTGTCTCACGGTGTCCCTCGACTTGTCTGCTCGACATCAGACATGAGCTCGCATATCCGCCGGGGAGACTTTGTCGGTCGTCTCGATTGGTCTCCGGACTCGTTTGACAAGCATATCGAGGAAGTTAAGGGACACCTCGCTGAGAACCGTCGTCTCCTCCGCGAGCGGGCAGACGAATTTAAGATCCCGAGATCAGAGCTCCCGCATGATGACGACCCGTGAGCCCACTTTTCCTCTCTGAGCGCGACAGCAGTATCTCTGACCATCGCTCTCCCCTAGCTTCTTCGTTGCAACCGACGAATCCGACCCGAACAACCTCGCCAAACTCCGAGCAGCAGGGGCGGTCCTTAGCTCCGACTTGCTCACCCACGCAATGCGCCGCCGACTAGGGTGGCCCTCACTTTTTGGGGACGTAATGAGCGAGGTCGAGCAGGGCGTCATGGCTCGCGGCGCCTTCTTCAGTGCTTCGCTCAGGAGCAGTGTCCCAGTGAGTAAAGACGCAGCACTACGCTTTCCGTTTGATCTGACAAGGCAACATTCCACCAGGGCTGGGTGATAAACCAACGAGTGGGCCTCGGCTTGCATCCCGACACTACCGTTTTATACTAGCCTTAGACGGATCCCTCTAGGCACCGTAAATGAAGCCATCATTAATTATGTAACTCTGTGCACGTGCGCGCCCGAATCAAACCATCACCTGCTCGGGGAGAGGACCACAATGCACCCTGCCGTACCCGTGGAGACTCTCCACCCTTCCTGGGTGAGGTGTCGGTAGATCACCGGTCGCAAGACACTTTTGCCGCCCGCGGAATGGTTGCCTTGACCGGTGACGATGCTGAAGGAGCTGCCGTCCGAGGGGGACTCGAGCCCTGGGAGGTCGGTCGGTTAGTCAACCTCTGGCGGCGAGCGAAGAAAGGCAAGGCACGTACTGTTGCGAACGTCCCACCACGCGTTGACGGCCTCCGTGACAATCACGAGGGACTCGTACGTTGTCAGGCCGTGGAGGTCGATTCTGTTGAGAGTGTATCTTCAGGCAGAAGAGGGAGCAAGCACATTAGACAGCAATCTCCCAACACGCGAGCCGAAGGTGAAGGTGCTACCAACTTTCCCGTGGCGATCAGTCTCGCTCGGGACGTGTTCACGCCTGCGCGGCGTGCGGCCTCCATCTGGTTTCGTGCCTGGAGAAGAGTAAGACGACTATCAGCCATTCTATGTCTCTCTGAACGGACCGTCAAGAGAGCGAGAAAGACGAACCGTCTCGGCATAGTGCGCAGCAACTTCGCCTCCCCGGTTGCCCTTCGTACCAGCCTTGTAATGACGAGTGGCATCTCGGCACGCCTATCAAAGTAGCCATGCATCCTATATTAGCGAACTGTTATCGTTCAAGTGAGACACAGCGAGACGTACCTGCTGACTCTTCGCCCTGAGTAACTCCTCGCTCTCCTGTAAATTCAACCACTCCGCCGCCGACGATCCGCTGCTGCTGCTCATGGGGTCAAACCGCACGTTCGCGTACGCCGGGATGCTCGCCGCTAGCGGGTGGACCTGGTCCGGCGGAATGGCCGACTTCTTCGTCTTCGTTCTCGAAGGTGTCCCAGGCCGACTACTGCTCGTGCTATTGCCGTTAGCGGGGTTCCATTGGTTCTGGAGGTTATGTTGCTTTTGCGAGATGGTGCGTTTGGGCTTCTTCTTCCGGGAGGTGTTCGGAGAGGAAGAGGAGGGGGCGGTGGGGGCAGTGGATAAAGGGGAGAGGAAACTGGAGACGGGCTGGGCATGGACGTAGCGAGGGGAGGCTGCTGCAGATGCTGATAACGCTGCCGATGAAGAAGTAGCGCCAACCGGGACGGACGCTGAACAAACGGGGACCGAATCTGATGGCTTGGGCGAAGTGGTAGAAGAGGCTGAGGAAGAGGAGGCCGCCAAGGTGTGGATGGCGGAGCCATGCGAGGGAAGCGGGGAGGGGGGGAGGATGGGGGAAGGCACGGAGGAGATAGAGGAGGAGGAGAAGGTGGGCGAGACGCTGCGCAATTCGGGGAGCGGGACGTGCGACGGGAGGGCGTGCTGGACGACAGAGATGAGAGGTTTGGACTTGACATCCTCCAGGATCTAGAAGAGAGCGGACTAAGTGAGTTATATAGACAAGAAGATTGTAGCACGCATGTGTCAACGAACCTGCCAGACGTCGAGCGAGTGACCGAGGTCCTGTCTCGCCGCTCTCCAGACGACTCTCATGCGCTCCCGACACTCATCCCACGAGTCCGGATCGAAGTTGTCCGAGAGGAGGATCGATACTAAATCGTGGAAGCCCTTGTCGTGGGCGTCGACGACCCGTGTCGGCAGCTCGAGGCAGAGGTCTTCGAGCGCGCCGATGAGGGCGGCTTGTGGTGTTGAGTAGGAAGGGTGTCGAAGGTGTATATCGAAGAAGGCGGCCGTCGCTGGAGGGAGGAGCGAAGCGAGAGACAATGCAAGTGGGGAGGGCGCCTGCCAGGCGTTGTCGATAGTGAGGGCGGAAGCCGGTAGATGGCGCTTCCGCTGAGTGGAGAGCAGCATCACCTTGCCGGGCAAGGGGGAGGCTTGTGGCCAAGGCAGCGACGGTGAAGACGGGACTCCCTGCTTCTGCAGCCGTCGAGATTGCTGTGGGCCCTTGCTGGGAAGCCATCCGGGCGTCTTGTTGCCGTAAGAGACATAAGACAATGACGCCGATCCCTTCCCAGGCTGGCGAATGACGTCGACGCCGTCCATCCAATCGGGGTTACGCTCAGCAGCCTGGGATTTTCCACCCCACGCCTCCGCTGAGTCCTCGTTGGCCTCGCCAGCTTTGTTTTCCTCTCTGGCCCATGTCCCGCGTTCCTGGGCCTCGCGGATGAGATCGAGCGACATGAGCGACTCGACGACGTCGGACAAGTCCGGGTCGTCCTGAAGCGCATCCGTTAGGGTTTCGTCCGATCTGGGGAAGGAGGGAAGGAAGTCATCAGGACCCGTCGGGCAATCGATTCTGACCGCGAGAAGAAAGTGAGAGGCCACCTACAAAGCAGGGAATAAGCCACGTAGAAAGTCAAAGGGGGAGGTCTCATTGTCGTCCTTTTGGTCTGACCAGCCGTCGCACGAAGTCGGTGGCGTGCCTGATGACGAGGCGCCATCAGATTCGTACGTCGAATACAGGCTCCAATCCTCTAGAGCACGCTGGACGGCGGCCTCGTCGCTGCTGTCGGAGACCTCAAAATCATTGTTTCCGGGGTTCTCCCCATTGGCGCTGCTCTCCCTGAGCGCGTTCTCGATCGTGGCCGACTCAGCGAGAAGCTGGAGCGTCTCCCGGATGCGCGGGAGCGACTCGGGATTCTCGGGAGAATGGTCCAAGAGGAGAGCGGTGATGAGCTGGAGAGGGGAAGACCATCAGAACAGAGGGCGACAAGGAGGAAAGGCCCTGGACTTGCTGTCGGCGAGAGTGGGGGCGCGAAGTCGGCCTGAGACGCGTCGCGAGGAAAAGGAGGATGTCAGTCAAGAGCCCGGCAAGCGTAAGGCCTCAAGCTCGACGGGTACCTTGAGCTGCTCAAGGACGTCTAATTCGCTGCTTGGCTTGGGCATGCACGTCGATTGTGTTGGTGGTTGTCTGTCGACAGACAGTTTGTCTGGGAAGGAAAGTGCGGGTCCCTCAGCTTGCCCTGCCTTGTCTTCCTCGCGCGTCATTCTCTATCGCCCTGGTCCTCCAACCACAACCCTCCTTTTCTCCTTCCTCTCTCTTTCTCTCTTAACATGGTCCAAGTCAACAGTGAGGCGTCCCTCCTCACCTTCATCCTATATAGCCATCGCTCATGGATTTCGTCCGCCCTTCTCTTCTCCCTCGTCATTTTCCCCACGTCCAGACAAGGTCTGCCTCATTGTCCACGACGGTAAGCCCGAGCTAGTCTTGGGACCTTCCCCCAGCTTGTTCAGCTCAACTTACTCTTCTCTTCTGTCTGCTCGTAGGCTGGGGAATCTCGGACGTCGAGAAGGGCAACGCCATTTTCCACGCCGACACGACGTCCATGGACTCCATCGCCAAGGAGCACAACCATATCCCGCTCAACGCTCACGGTCTCGCTGTCGGACTCTCGGACGGTCTCATGGGCAACTCCGAGGTCGGGTGAGTGTCCCGCATGCATGCACGCACGTTTCACTCCGCAACGAGGCGTCTTGGTCGGACGGTCAGACGGGGGAGGACGACGACGTCGTCGACGAAGCGAGCGAGAAGCGTGCGTGGGAGAGAGAGCGAGAGAGCGCTCTCTGTGGTGATAGCCCAAGCTAACGGCCAGCTCCTCTCCATAGACACCTCAACTGCGGTGCTGGACGCATCGTCTGGCAGGACATTGTTCGCATCGACCAGTGTAGGTCGCAACCCTTATTTCCTGACGCCTCATGTCACTCGCGCCCGCCTCCGTTGCCGGCGGCTTCGTCTCGCCTTCCCCATTTCTTTCGCTCGACGCGCTGACCCCCCACGTCGGACCTGTCTCCCGACGCCGCTGCCGCTCCCTCACCCAGCCATCAAGACTCGCGAGTTCCACAAGACCGAGAACATTGTCAAGTCCTTCCAGCACGCCAAGGAGACCTCCGGCCGTCTCCACCTCCTCGGACTCGTGCGTCCCCAGCCGGACACCACCGCCTCGACGCGCGCGTCTGTTATAGAGAGCTGTCAAGCGCTGACCTCTGCACCCCACGCATCTGCCAGGTCTCTGATGGTGGAGTCCACTCTCACATCCACCACCTCAAGGCCCTCCTTGAGACTGCCAAGGAGATCGGCATCCCCAAAGTCTTCATCCACTTCTTCGGCGACGGCCGTGACACCGCCCCTCGCTCGGCCGCTGGCTACATGAAGGACCTCCAGGACTTCATCAAGGAGAAGGGCGTCGGTGAGGTTGCCACCGTCGTTGGACGCTACTACGCCATGGACCGCGACAAGCGTTGGGAGCGGGTCAAGATTGCCGTCGACGGACTCGTCTCGGGCGAGGGCACCAAGACGGACGACTTTGTCGCCACCATTGAGGAGAACTACAAGGCCGACGTCACCGACGAGTTCCTCAAGCCCATCCTCTCCAACAACGCCGAGTCCCGCATCCAGGGTGAGTCGGGTCCGGGCTCGAGAAGGGTGCTTGGTTGCTGACTAGCTACTTCATTGACAGACAACGACACTCTTTTCTTCTTCAACTACCGCTCTGACCGCGTTCGCGAGATTGTTACCGTCTTCGGAATGCCCGATAAGCCCATGGAGGTCACCGTTCCCAAGAACCTCGTAAGTATCTGGTCTAACCGCGTTTCGTTCATGGCCTCACCTTCACTCACAACTCGGTTCCCTAGCACATCACCACTATGTCTCGCTACAACTCCGAGTTCCCCTTCCCCATCGCCTTCCCTCCCTCGTCGATGGACAACGTTCTCGCTGAGTGGCTCGCCAAGAAGGGCGCCAAGCAGTGCCACATTGCCGGTGCGTCTCTCGAGGGCTACAATGCATCGATACTTGCGTACCCTCTACTGACTGACCACATCTCACTTCGCTCCTTCCAGAGACTGAGAAGTCAGTTCTGAACCCTGCTGCCGGTAATCATTAGATGCTGACCTTTTTTATCTCTGCTTATTTACTTCTTACAGGTACGCTCACGTCACCTTCTTCTTCAAGTAAGTCTGACCCCCCAAGTGTTCATGCCCATGCCTTATCAGCCCGCTGAATATCTCACAGTGGAGGAGTCGAGAAGCAATTCGACAACGAGGTTCGGCACATGATTCCTAGCCCGAAGGTCCCGACGTACGACAAGCAGCCCGAGATGTCGGTTCAGGCTGTCGCCGACAAGGTCGCCGAGGTCGTCAAGTCGGACGAGTTCGAGTGAGGCTAAGGGACGACAGGGGTTGTCTGAGTACTCAATTGTTGATTGTCTTCCTCCCTCCCTCCCTCCCTAAAGGTTCGTCATGTGCAACTTCGCTCCCCCCGACATGGTCGGCCACACCGGTGTCTACGACGCTGCTGTTCAGGCTATCACGGCGACCGACAAGGCCGTCAAGACCGTCTACGACGCCTGCCAGGCTGCTGGCTACGTCCTCCTCGTCACCTCAGACCACGGTAACGCCGAGCAGATGATCAACCCGGAGACGGGCAACCCCCACACCGCGTGAGTGCCTGTCAAGAGTGAGGTGACTGCAGCCGCATGTGAGTGGGTTCTGACAGCTCGTTTGATCATTTCAAGCCACACCACCAACCAGGTCCCCTTCATCATGACTGTCCCTGAGGGCAAGGACCTCGGATTTATCGCTGAGGACAACACCGCATGCCTCGCGGATGTCGCGCCCACCGTCCTTGCTCTCATGGGACTCGACAAGCCTGGAGGTACGTGTTGAGAGTGTCTCAAAACACGCTCGTTCCTGATTCTTCTTTTCTCTGTTTCAATCACTGACTCATCCCTTGCTCCTCGCTGCCCACAGAGATGACCGGTCGCTCCCTCCTCCGTCCCTCGGAGCGGCCCACCAAGGCCCTCAAGACCGAGTAGATTTCACTGTTTCTCTCCTAGATTCGACGGCGTCGTTGTCTTTTTTTTGTGTGGTAATTGCTGGGGAAGGGAAAGAGAGAGGGAGGACGAGTTGGCTTGCGATAGATGCTGCGTCCTCGGGCTCGCGTTGTTTCGTTCGTCTGAACCTAAGCAATCAACCAAGAGAGTTTACAGGCCTTGAGAGAAGGAACATGAAGACGAAGCGCGAATGTGTAGATGCAAAAGTAGACAGAGGGGGGGAGAGGAATGCAAGCTGGGAAGGAGAAGGAAGAGTAGCTGAGAAAGAAACGAAAAAAAAAAAATTGAAATGACCACGATCACGACCCGGACCCCGCCCACCGAACAACCCCCGCCCTCATCAATCAAACACGTTTTTCCCCCCTCCCTTGGCACGCCTCGGCGCCACCGTCCCGCTCGACATGGCTCGGATGGCGCTCGATCCGCCACTGCCACGACCACGACTGAAGCCTCCGCCTCCGCGACCGCGGCTGCTGCCTCCCCGGTAGCTCGAAGACGGTCCCGACCGAGAGATGGGGCCCGAGCCAGAGGGGGGCGGCTCGTATGCGAAGCGCTGGATGTCGAGCGGTATTCTGCGGCAGAAGATGGGTCAATAAAAGAATCCCATGGAGTAGTCCAAGGGAAGGGGAAGCGAGAACAACATACGGCCCCGCCCGCTTGATGCCCGATGAAGAGGAGGAAGCCGCCTTCTTCGGCGGTGGTGGGCCAGACGCCACCCTCGATCGTGCGGGAGCGGGATCGGCAGTGTCTTGGAGACGATCCTTTGTCCAGCTGGTCTTGAACGTTGAGGTGAAAAAGGGACCGTAACGCTGGTAGGCTTGGGGCGTAATTCCGTCGATGGCGAGCCACTCGGCCTCGGCTGAAGAAAAGAAGGAGGATGGGAGGTCAGACATGCATGAACGAGGGGATGACTGGCACGATGACTTACTCGACGGTCGGATGACGGCGAGCAACTCAAGAATCTCGTCGTCGAAGACATCTTGCGGTCGAACGCGCTTGTGTGAGGCAGCCTGAGGTCGTTGATAAATTCAGTGCCTCGTGTAGAACGACTTAAGCCCACTGAAACTCACTCTCGCACGGATGCCCCTGAGCTCGACTAAGCACGGGTCCTCGTTCTCGTGCGAGGGCTGAGTGAGCATCGGACGGTTGAAGAGCGCCTCATCCGGATCCTCATAGAAGTTGCCCTCGTCGTCGAGGTGGGCGTTGTTGAAGACGTCGGCCTCCACTGCGTGGTTCCAACCGGCCTTAGGCTTGGCGGGCTTGACGATCTTCTTGGGAGCGACCTTCTTGGCACTGCCCTTGCGAGGCGTGGCCTGGCGGAATGCCAGCTGAGGTGATAGGAAAGGAGGCTACTGTTAGACATGGCGCAGAGACTTGCGCGAAGAGGGGAACGGACCAGGACAGGCTTGCCGTTCTCCTTGAGATACTCGCGGTACGACCTACCGAGCTGTAAAGTGGGACGAGACAGTAATCAAACTCAGTCATGGCTAGACAAGAAAGATGCAAAGAAACTGACCTGGATGTAGGCCGTAGTGAACCCGCTGGCGTTGCCAATGTACTGTTCCTCGATAGCCTGTTCGATGAGAAGGAGTTCAAAAAGCCGCTCTGCATCGCCAATATCGTACGCCTTGCCGAGGCCGTGCTGCTCGAGCCTAGAAACGTCGATCTCGGCCATCATCTTGGGATTGGCGCCTCGGAAGAGCTGGACGGCTTGCTTCATGGTGACGCGGTTGCATTGTTGGAGGATGCCCTGGAGGAGGCGAAGGACGCTCTGAGCGTCCTCAGTCTAGATTGAGAGGCAAGCATCAGTTACGGCCTGTTTGCACAGATTCAGGCGCGATCTCGAGGGCCAGGGACGAACAACATCCCGGATGTCAATGTTGCCTGAGCCGACGTCCATGCACACATCACACGTCTTGTTGCTAGAGAGACAAGGGAGCGGCATGTCAGCAACTTCGGATTGCCTCTGACAAGAGGAAGACCAGAAGACCACTCACCACTCGCTCGCATCAAAATCCTCGCCGAAGAAGGCCTAGGGTTGATCAAGGTCAGCACCCGAGCTCAACCAGCCCGCTGCAAGAGAGGGAGACCCACCAAGACCTGTCGACGCCGACAATCCGTCTTGTTCGCGCAATATCGGAGGACGCCTCGGATGTTCTCACGCTGGCGCTCCTTCTGCTCGTATGTGAGCTCCTGGTCGCGGTTGATCATATTAAAGTGCGTCTTGGTGTCTCCCCAGGAGTAGACTGGAGAGCATCTATGAATAAGCGGACCAGCCAGAGGGGGGTACAGGGAAGAAAGGCACGAACAGAGGATGCATTCCGACTGCTGGCCGTCTCGTCCGGCACGACCCGTCTCCTGGTAGTAGCCCTCGAGTGACTTGGGCAGCGCATGATGGATGACAAACCGGACTGGAGGAGAGGGAGATTGCTTGTCATTCATGACCCCAAGTAAACGTCATCAGACGAGAACGTACCGTCTCCTTTGTCAATGCCCATGCCGAAAGCGATCTGAGGAGAAGATGGCCGAATGTGAGCGATGACTCCTAGGGGAGACTGCGAGCGAGCCTAGAGACTGACCGTCGCGACGATGATCTTGACCTTGCCTTCCTGCCAGGACCGTTGAATGTAGCTCCTGTCGTCCTTCGTCATTCCCGCATGGTAGTGCGCCGCCGAGATCCCCGGATCAGCCTCCCGGATGTCTCTCGCGATCTTCTCGCAGTTGTCCCGGCTGCTAGCGTAGATGATGCCGCATTGCCCTCTATAGTCTGAAGCGATGAACCGGACAATCTCATCGATGACCTTTTTAGGCCCAGGCTTGGGCCGGATCTCGTAAATGAGGTTGGCGCGGTTGAACGAAGAGGTGACCGTCAGGCAGCCGGTAATCTTGAGAGAGCGGATGATGTCGTCTCGGACCTGGTGGTTTGCCGTCGCTGTGAGGGCCATCATGGGCGTTCCAGGGTAATTCGTCTTGAGATTGCCGAGCTCGCGGTCTGCCGGGTAGAGGATCAGCGTGCACGCTGATTCACCGTCTCTCAACCTAAGACTGACAATCTGGGCGGAAGTCATGTCCCCACTTGTTAGCAAAGAGAGAGTCTGATCAGCCATGGACAACTATGGATCTATTGGGCCATTAAAAGAGAAGCGAGTCTAACGCACCGAGCTGACGCAGTGAGCCTCGTCGATGACGAAGCGGGCGAGCTTGTTACGGCGATAGATGCTCGAAAGCAGCGACTGGAATGGGCCGGACTTGGCGAGCATCTCCGGCGTGACGTAGGTGATAATACCATCGACGTTGTCGTTCCCCCTCGGCCCACCTTCGAGCTGGAGCAGGGCCTCTTTCTTGGCCCCTGGCGCTAGGTCGCTCGTGAAAGCGATCGCAGTAATTCCAAGCTTGGTGAGATGGCCGACCTGGTCCTGAATGAGCGAGATCAATGGCGAGACAACGATGGTAATGCCCGACGTCTTGCCAAGCGTGACGAGAGCGGGTAGCTGATAACAAAGCGACTTGCCGCCGCCTGTCGGCATGAGCACAAAGACGTCTTGCCCTGCGAGCGTGGCATTGATGGCCTCAAGCTGGTTCGGCCGGAAGCCGTTGAGCTTGAATGTTGAGCAGAGGATGTGGCCGGCCTCAGAAGCCCATGGGTGGTCGTACTGTGGGGGTGTGGGGACATTCTTGAGCGCCTTGGGTCGTGACGTATGCACGGCGGAGATGGAGGAGAGGGTGAAGGAGTTTGACGCGCCCCCGACAGCAGACGACGAGCCACCATCGCCGCCGCTGTGGGCGCTGGTGCAAGAGGGGGGCGGATGGAACTGGGTGACGACGGAGTACCGTGGCGGGGGTGATCTACGAGGTAGGCCGTCGTCCTGGAAGGCGTCGTCGTCTTCGTCGAGGCCAAAGTCGTCCTCCTGAAGATCGCGGAACTCGTCGAAAGGATCGACCGTCGGCGATCGACGACGAGCAACGGCCCTGGCCATCGTGGACGCTTGCTGGGAGGGCTTCCCTGGGAGCATCGACGAGGCCGCCACGAAGGAGACATCGTCGTCATCGCCGTAGCCACCGTCCTCTGGCTCCTCATCTGTCGAGATGACCTCGATCGTCGGCGATGGAGGCGGCTGCGGTGCCTCGCGCTCCTTGCCCTTGGCGCTCAGCTTGCGGGGGGACTGATGAGGAGAGTGGAGAGATTTGAGAGGAAATCTATTTGAACTGGAGGGCAACGGAAGAGGAGGGGGAGGAGGTCGAGCGAGGAGAGATCTGGGAGGTAGAAGCGTTGTCGACAGGGAGCCCTGATCAGGCGTTGAGCACCCCGGCGCGAAGGACGATGAGGAGGATGGGCCAGTCGTAGCACCTGATGAGCGAGGAGCCACGAGAGAGGGAGACCCCGCTGTTGTCGAGGCTGGATTGCCCTGACGATCTGCGATGGCTATCTTGATCTCTTCTATCCGCTTTGCGTAATTGTCGCTGCGAGACAGGTCGTCAGTCAGCGATGTTGGAGGTAAGGAGACGGCGGATTTGAGAAGACTCACATGTTGGCCCTGACAACCACCGGATCATCCAGCGACGTTCCGTTCTGAAGTTCCTCCATGAGCGTCATCCGACGGTCCATGTTGCGTAGGAGCAGATCCTTCAGGTCCATCAACTCCATGACAGCAAGATCTGCCGCGTATGCCATCCGTCTCATCGCCGATGGAGGATGGACGGACGTCGGGGTCAAGAGCGAGGGAGCACCATCACCCGAGAAGGAAATGCACAGCGGGCTAGAGGCGGATGACGGTCGACTGGGCACGACGGAAGGTTGCTGGGCGGGGACGAGGCATTCCTGGAGAAGAGACGGTTTCAGCACGTGTAAGATACAACTTAAGAAAAAGGCTCACTTCATCGAGCTGCATCATCGCCGCGAGCTGATCTGGATCATCCCCGTAGTCAGAGAGCGGGTGAGGCTTGACGTCCTCCGGATCTTCAGTGTCCATCGGCGTCGGACTCGCAGCAATCCGCTCCTGCTTGATCACGACCGCGCCACCCAAGCTTGAGCGAGGCCGAGATGAGGATTTTTGAGAGGGAGAGGCACAACCTGAAGGGGACAACCAGTCAGCAATGGCCGGGAGACGGAGCGAGAGCGGGGATGTTCGCGCCTTGATCGGGCAAGGACGACGACGACGCGTCCTGCTGCCTCTCCACCTTGACCTTGATCGCGGAGGACGCAGCTGGAGTTTCTTCCATGGTTAGCGGACGCGTGGGTTTGAACGGAGACGGAATATGCTTACCTGGCTGCTCGACCTTCACCCTTTTGCCACCGCTACCGAGCTCCTGCTTGACCGTCGTCGCCATCGTCGTCGGGCTGGGTCTCTTGAGCGGCGTCGCCACCGACGCAAGTCGAGGCGTCGTGACAGCGACCGTGGTGCTTGAGGAAGGGGCTGTGGTAAATGGCAAAGGCTGGGATTAGATGCGTATCTTCCGAGGAAGTAATGAGCTATAAAAAAAAGGACACAAACAGAAGTGGGAGGAAGTGGTCCAGACGGGCTTCTGCTGCTGCTGCTTGGGCGTCGACGACGCGTCCGTCCGCCTAGAGCTGCGTGAGGCAGAGGTGGACGGCGTGACACGCAGAGAACCAAGAGGCGGCTTTCGAGGACCAATGTGTCAGATGTTCCCCTGATGAGATCTCAGAGGATGTGGAGAGGGCGGAGGTGAACGAGGGACGGACCTTGACCGGGGTGGAGGTTGCTGTTGCCGTTGCCGCCGCCGACGAGGGGGCCACCGGCGGCGTCGTCGGCTTGCGACCGACTCCACTCAAGAGCTTCTTTCGCATCTCTTCGAGGTTGTTGCGGGGGGTCGCCATGATGAAGCGCCTCCTGGTAGAGGGGGCCTAGCGCGAGAAGATCTGCGCTCTGGAGGACAGTAGAAGGGAGGCAGGTGGAGGTTGCGGGTGGAGCTCAGGCTCTCTTCCTCTCAAGCCACGCGCCGCTGTGGCCCGACGCGTTTCGTTCGTTCTTACACTCTCACCGCGAAGAAGACTCGCGATCTGGTCCCTCTTCTCTTTTTCAAGACTCGGCTGGTCCGCTTGCCCGCAATGTGCTATCGGACAGTCGAACGGTCGCCTGGCGAAAGACAAGGGAAAGACATATGCACTCAAGTCCACCCAAGAAACGCGCCCCCCACTCATCGAGCGAGGGAGAGCTTCTTGAGAGGAGGGGAGGAAAAAAGGTAAACCCCATCGAGCAAGAGTGAGCCCCATTGAGTTACCCTCGGAACGGAGCCGAGAGCAATCGCAGAACTCTTCTTCAATGAGGAACAAGAGGGTTGTCGTCGAGCTTCTCTCCCCTCACGCAAACACAGAAGGCCGTAGTGTCCCCCAGACTTGGAGGCACCCTAAGGACGAAGGCTCGCTGAGAAGCGTCTTCGCCGGTCGTCCCGCGAGGCACCTCTAGTCAAAGAGACAGCCTCCTGCGGCCGGAGAGAGATGGATGGTATTGTGCTCGCACGACGGAGTATGAAATGGGGTCAGAAAGGAAGGCCAGAGTGCCAAGCTGGACGCTCAAGCCCCGCGGGTGAAGCAGGGACAGCGAGCCAACTCGGATCGACAACTGGAAGCCCTTCCTCTCCCCCGTCCAGAAGCAGCGACCAGCGCACGTCGAACGCAAGACAACCGCCCCCATGAGCCCTGCCAAATCCTATGTCCCAGGCGCCCGAGTTCCCCTCCCACCATCGATACACACATCACGCCTACGAGCCCGCACAAGTCGTCGTCTTAGGGACAGGGACCGCTTTCCGGGCGGTAAGCGTCGTAGGGGAAGAAGATCGGGGCGGTTTGGAATGAGGGGGGGCGCGAGCTGAGGAGGAACGGCAGGGAGGGCAGAAGGCGAGACGGCGGGGCGAGGACAGGGCGGGTATGGGATTAAGATCTCCGGGGACTTTCCCAGCAGAGGACTTGGGGAGAGCACGACCCTGAGAGGGGTATCGCATCTCCCTGGCGGTGGGTCTGCGAAAGCGATTCTTTGCTCGATGGAGGTGGTTGAGGGTTAGAAGAGGGAAAAAAAGACTGAGGTCTGCCGCGAGGGCAGGCAAGCGCGGCCGAGCAAAGGGAGCGAGGGAGGGAGGAAGATGCGCAGCTGAGCGGGTCCAGCTTCCTCCTTTGTTGAGTGATCTTTCCGTTGCAGGCGGCAACCTCCTCCTGCTATCTCTTCTTAAGAAGGTCGCCGAAGAAGACTAGCGGAGACTAGCGGAGTAGTGCTGAGACCAAAACATCGCTCTCCGTTCGCAGAGAGAGAAATCTCTGCCGGGTGTGCACTTGGTGAACTGAGGGTATACTTCGCATTTGATTCGATGCCCTCTTTATCATGTCCAAGACCTTTAGGAGACGCGACCATACATTTCAAGTCTTCGTTTCAGACTAAAAGCTCGCTGGTCAGCGGCCGAGGTCACCATATTCTGGTGCTTGCTCACACAGGCCCTGAGATCGTCCCCTAGCCAGCGGAAACAGCAGGCCCACTTTGTCCAGGGTTACGTTTCGAGGCGCTCCGCAACTTCAACACAAGCCCTGGCAGTAGCATTCGTCTGACGACTTACCTTGCCAGAGATTGTGAACAATTCTCCAGGCGCTGCGCGTGAAAGAAGAGCACAGATATGGTTCTGCCTCTGGATGGAGAGAGAGGAGGAGATGCCGCACGAGAAGACGGTCCTCGCGCGTGGCACCATTCAATTTCTCCGATGCCCCATGCGAGACGCGAGACGCTGTTTGGAAGTTGATGCGAGAACAGATAGAGGATGATCATGTGGGGAGGGGGTTTGGATGGCGAGAACAAAGGGGGACGTGCTGCATGCATGTCGAGGACATTTTTTGTATTACCTCGCGGGCGTGCCTGATGCCGGTGACAGAAGGCGGCCAGGGGTTGGTTGGTCCTCGCCGGAAGCCGGAGTGAGATCGAGCCGTCAGAGAGAAGGAGGAAGCAGGGCACGGCCAGGAAAGATGAGGGCTCCTAGGGACTCCCTGCCCAGCCAGCATGATAAAACTTTATACATCTCCAATCTTGATTGCTCGGATGGGGGTCTCCAACCATGCCTCCGTGTTCAATGCCAGAAAAACAGTCAGGCAGCCAAAGAAAGCATACAGGTGAGGGGGAGTGAGGGGGTCTCCAAGAGCAATCTCGGGGTCTCTCGCCGGCCCCTTCTTTCGACTCTTGGACCCTCTCTCTCGTGCCGACTGCTCGTGTTCCTCCTCTCACTTGGCGAGCCCAGCGCACAGCCCAGCAGCCGGCCAAGGGGAGGGGGGGAAGGGGGAGGCCAAACTCTGCTTCGATTGAATGTAAGCTCCGCATTCACGCAAGCGAGAGGAGAGACACGCAGAGCGAACTAGATTCAGAAGTCGGCGGCTCGCTGCCCTCGCCAGTCTGCCGTTCGGTTGACAAGTCGACCCAGTCGACCCCGTCGACCACCACAACCGACCGACCGACCCGACGGAGCCGCCGACGACCCATCCCATCCATCAAACCCTCTCTCTTTTCTGTACTTGCTGAACACACTCTCGACGACTCCTCGACACACCAGCCCCCCAGGGACAACCTCCCCTCCTCCCCCCTCCCCCCGGCGCCATGCCGTCCGACCCTCCCACCTCTTTCTCCCTCTCGCCTTCCCCTCCGTTCTCCGCGGACGGCATCTCTGCCGGGGAAGCCGCCGCCGCTGCCGTCCGGAGACAGGCTTCGTCGGCGCCAGGTGCGCTCCAGCCGCCGAGCATTGTGCCGCTGCAGCTCATCACCGCGGGTTCTGGGATGTGAGTCGGAAGGATTGTACGATGTGGAGAGAGAGCCCGGTGGCTGGGGGCGCACACGGACCCGAAGAAAGGGAGCGACAAACGAGCGACGCGCGCGTTTGAGTCCGTTGACGGATTCAAGCCACCACCCCTGTCATATTTGTGGCTTGCCTGGTCCCACCATTCTGACATCTTCTCCCCTTCCGCCCGCCCTTCCTGCAGATACTACACGGCGCCGGTCCAGCTGGGGACGACCGTGTTCAACCTCCAGGTCGACACAGGGTCGTCTGATCTGGTGCGACCCGCTTCTCTAATCCCTCTCGCGTTCTCCCGCGTCCTTTGGCGGTAGTGGGTGACTGACAGCCGCCACACCTGATTGTATCTTCTGCCTCTCAATCGATTGGTTTCTTCAGTGGGTCACTGGTTCGACGTGCACCACGGCTGCCTGTGGGGGCGTACCCTCGTACAACCCGATCGCCTCCGACACGGCGCACGACGCGGTGAGTCCTAACCCTGGATGCCTGCCCACGATGGTCTCGTCTGCTTGCGGCCACGCGCACCATTCCATTTCGTCCCGTCCCCTGAGCCTCTTCCCGTCTGTCTATTTTCGGGAACAAACAGAACACGGGCTTCTCGATGAAATATGTCGTCGGCAGCGTCGTGGGGGAGATCTATTGGGAGAAGATGCTCTTCGGCGGTCGCACCGTCGAAAGACAAGGTGAGTGAGAAGAAGGAGGAAGCCGAGAGCCGACCAGCGGGGGGGAAGGGGCTCCAGCGTCTTCCCTCCCTCCTCTTTCGGCTCGCCTGTCTTCACTCTCCTTCCGGCAGCCCCAGCCCCGGCATCTAACTCAAGCCCTTCTCACTCTCTCCAAATGGTCGACGTCATCCAGCCATGGGTGAGTGCATGTATTGACTGGCTGCCTGTGGCGTCAACCGAAAACAACACGCTCGAGCCAAATAAATCGGCGCTGACCGTGCCTTCCTCTTTCTGCCCTGCCCTCAGCCGCTTGTCACTCGGTTGTCGACGAAGACATGCGTGGTGGCTCCTTCTCCGGCATCATTGGTCTCGCTCGTATGTCGCGCCTTTGATGCTGCTGGTGCACCACCCTTGTCACACACCCAGGCTGATGTCCCTTCCACTCGCTCCAGTCCCTGGCAACTCAATTATCACCAGTAACATGCCCAACTCGCCAGACAACTTGGGGCCTCTCTCCAACATCGGCCGCGTCAAGCCTGATACATCCGCCTCGAGACGGCGACGACAGACGCGCAGGGCACCGCCCGAGATCTCTCCCCCAGCTTCCTCTTCCTCTTCCTCTTCCCTGCTCTCTCCTCGAGCGCAGTCCAACCCGACGGCACTGCCGCTCAAGACGCCCTTCATATCGCTTGCCCTCGCCCGCCCCTCAGACCCCAGGGTCATCTCCCAGCTCGGGCTCAACTCGCACCTGAACAGCATCTGTGACGATGCTTGCGTCGCTGCACTCAAATGGACGTCGGTCGTCGAAAGCCTGACGGGGATGCCCCTCTTCTGGCGGTCACCCATCCAAGGTCTCCGCGTCACAAACCTGGATGGGTCGTCCGCCAAGCTTGATATCGGCGGGAGCAACCTCGTTGGCCAGGCTTGGCCGGTCGGCATCTTCGACAGCGGCGCCATGGGCATCTACACGAGCAACCGCGACCTTTTGAACGCCATTTACGGCTCTATTGGCGTAGGACCGGGGCAGGATGACGGACAGTGTGAGTGGATGTCCTTGCGCTCGCGTGTCTTCTTTGACTGCGGTTGGTTAACGCTCGCCGGATTGGCCTTCTCTCAGATTACATGCGTTCGTCCTCCAACCGCCAGAGTCGTCCTTCCCTAACTGCCTCAATTGACCTTTTCCCACTGTCCTTGCCTTCTCATCTAGCGTGCAACACCGCCCTTCGGATCACCATCGACATGAGCATAGGCTCTTTCCCGATCCACCCGCTCGACGTTTCGGACTTCATCAGCAACGACCCTTCGCACACGACCTGCAAAGGCATCCTCCAGTATATCGAACCTGACCAGCTCAACGATATGGGTGACATTGTCCTTGGTTCGAGCTTCATGCGCAACGTGTACACAGTCATGTCGGGCCCGGACTACAACTCGCGCGGCCAATGGACGACACCCCAGCTCAGCATGCTTCCCCTTACCAATTCATCCACTGCCAACCAAGAGTTTTACAGGGTCCGGGTCTTGAAACAGGACATAATCATCCCCGTTCCGACCGACTCGTCTTCCTCAGGACAGGGCTCGTCCCAGGAGTCCTCTTCTGGGAATCACTCGGCACGTGGCGGCTCCCTGACAGCAGGGGCGATCGCTGGCGTCGCTGTTGCCGGCGTCGTCTTTGCCGTTTTCGCCGTCTTCCTCGTCCGGTTTTTCGTCGTCAGACGGCACATGAAGAAAGACGCGGGCGAGGCCAAGATTGGCTCAGGCTCCTCCTCCATTACGGCAGTCGCCACGGGAGGTCGGCCAGGCTCTGGCAACGGCGGAGGCGCGATCTACAAGGCTGCTCCTTCGAGTCCCTCGGCCGGCTTAACGGATAGTACGACCAAGCTCGGGTTCCTCCGCGAGCAGGGCCGGATCAACTCCTACCGGAGCGGCGACTCCTCAACATGCTACTCAGACGATGACGAGAACATGAGCTTTCGCAATGGCAAGACGCGCTACTCACGCAAACTCAGCTGCTCAGGCTCTGGCGGCTCAATGCTTGGCGGAGGCTACGACGACCTCAGCGCAGATATTGGCCTCGCCGGAACACCTGCGGGCCTCCCGGACGACAACGAGGACCCGTTCTTTTACGAGAAGAAGGGCGATCCAGCTCTCGACTCCGACGGTGTCTCCATGCTCAACCGGTCATGGCGCATTTCGGAACGCCGGGAGTCTGTCTCGAGCTTGTCAGCGGCGGACTCGCTCCTTCTTGCTCGACGAGAGGCTCGTCGCTCGCGGGTAGCGTCCGCCCACGGCGTCGTGGCCGACCGAGCTTCGACCCTCTCCTCCATCACTGTTTCTTCCTCCTCTACCCTCCACCCCGGCATGGCTTCCCCACAGCCCGCCCATACCTACCCGCCCGCCGTATCGTCTCCCACACCCTCTCACCTGTCGCTGCCCTCCTCTCCTGCTGGCCCCGCCAACCATCGGCCGTCTCTCTTCCTCCTCGCGACCAACAACATTCCTCCGGCGATTGCTGAGTCGCCTGCAACCTCTCCAGCGACGCGTCAAGAGCTCACCCTCAGTGGTCCTTCACTTGCTCGTTCGCCTCCGCCACCGGCTTCTCTCCCCTTTCAGGTAGATCCTTCCTCACTGGGCCAGGACCGTCTCTCGCTCGCCTCTGAGCCCGAGTTGCCTTTTGGCGCGGGCGACTCGTCTTCGACGCCGCCACAAGCCTCCTACCCGGGTCGACCTGACTCGTCGGGCTCCTCGCATTTCATCGAGGGCGCCTAAAAGCCGATCTTCCTTTCTCCCCATTCTCCTTTGTATATATTCCTCCCTGTAACGACTTCCACGCTCCCTCGCTGCCCTGCACTCGTTTCTCGCACTTGATCCTTCACTGTCGCGCACCCTCTACCTCACTCTCATTGTGATCTTCATCTCGCTTCATTCTCCTCCTCGGTAGGCCTTCTGCTATTTTTCTGTCATTCTCTGCTCCCTCTCGGACTCATCACCGTGTATAGTCTTCCTCTCGCTCGCTCTTTTACTATCTCCCCCGGGGAGTCGGATAATTTTCCTTTATGTCTTTCCTCTGCCCTCTTCCTTCTGCCCTCTTCCTTCTGCCCTCTTCCTTCTGCCCTCTTCCTTCTGCCCTCTTCCTTCTGCCCTCTTCCTTCTGCCCTCTTCCTTCTGCCCTCTTTCCTCTTTCCCCTTTCCATGCCATCTTCAGGAGCGTCGAGCTCCTGCCTTCGGGCTGCCAGATTGGCGTCGGTCCGCGAGGGGAGAGGACGCCCAGGCGGAGATGGAGGAGTTCAACGAGCTGGTCGGCGGACGGCAGGATCGTGGGGGCGGTGGCCGCGACGGTGGATTGGAGGACAAAGGGCGGGGTCGTCGTCTCATTCAACTCAGGTCGGTCGTGCGGCAGGCGGCTTGCACTCAGGAGTGTGGTTGTGTGGAGTCGATGCTCTCATAACTTCGCCGCCGCCGCGCGTCTCTTCACTCAGTGGGGAAGCTCAAAGAGGTTTAGAGAGTGATTCGCTCTCCAGTTGGTATTAATTGTGTATGACTCTAGCTTGCTCTTGGATTGAGAGGACGGGAAAGCAGGACGTGAAGGGCCGATGGAGGCACAAAATTACAAGTGGCACAGAACCGCCTTGCATGAGCTTGGGGTCGAGATTCGTTGGCTCGATGTCAAAGCGTGGTATTTGACGGGCAGAGTACATAGCGAGAGTGAAGAGGAAAGAACCCGTCCGTGACTTAACGACAACCGTTGACTGCTCTTGGGGCGAGGGGAATGAATGGCCTCTGCATGCGTTGGCGTCCCAAAAAACGGGGGCGGGGAAAAAGCTTAGACCAACGTGGGACTTGAACCCACAATCTCCTGATTCGTAGTCAGACGCGATAACCAATTTTGCCAGTCGGCCATGCAAGATAGAAGAGATGGCAGTGGAGGGCGGCTATCAGGCAACACTCCGGACTAAAATCAAGTCTCAGTTTTGTACAAACCCTGCCCCGCAAACCCCTTCCTTGCATGCTGAACTGGAGAGGAACTCCGCGCAGACGTCGAGGTAGTCGGAAATGTCTCTCGTTCACACTGACTTCCGTCGTTGAACTTCTAAGTCTCAGGGGGATCTGATGGTTAGAATACAAACAGAACGAATATCAGCGAGCTGCGCGCAGATCCAGGTAAAGACAAGGTTTGTAAGCCAGCTCCACAATCTCCATCCCGCTGCCGGCTGAACCCTTGGTAAGATTGGTCCCTCTCGCTTCCTCTTTCAGATCTCTCTTAAGGACAGAGTGGAGAAAGGGGGACTGCTCGACAATGCTAAGATCTCTCTCCGACTCTGCAACGCATCTTGGACGCTTGCTTATCGTCTTTCCCAAACTTCCATCGTCCCTCCCTTCCCCTCTTCTTCTCTTCCTCCCTTACTTCTTGTGTCCAGTATCCATCATGTGTCCTCACGACTGGAAGACTCTTGGATCTCTCCACGGGATTTTTGTTTTGATTCATTCGAGATCAATGACGCCGGGGGTGACTTCGCGCTCTCATCCTCACTCGCTCCTTGCGCTTCTAGCATCCTGCCTGACGTGGCTTCCGTCGTGGGCCAGCTCGACAACGGTCGCCGCACCTTATATGAGCCCGAATCTATTGCTTTTTTCATCCCTCTTGCTCACTTTGCTTGCTCATCACATCCCCCTACGTTTCGGCGCAGCTGGGTCCTCGAGTAGGCGGCTTTGGCCGATGAAGCCGGGAGGATACACTGCTTCGGAGCTTCCCACCCCTCCACAGATCGTATTACACTTCGGCCATCCGCACTCAACGTCGCAGACATCTTGACCTTCATCCTGCTTTCAAACATTAAATCTGTGGTGACCTTGGAGCTTGAAATCACTTTCGAGCGCGGTGTATCTACGTTCAGATGTTTGAACCTCAGCGATGGGTTCATACCTGCTTGTCGAGTAGTAAGTTGGCGCCCAAAAGCTGACCGTCGGCCGGCCTGGCCTCCAGATCTTATTGCACTGTGCCTATTCCAGCTTCTGGGTCTTTCCATTCGGTACCCTAATGACTATTTTACTTCAATACAGATGAACGTGCCTCTCCTTATGACATCTTCAGTCTACCATTGGCTCTGTTATGGACCTTCGCCTTTTCGCTCCTTCATCTCACAAATATTGCAGACCTAGCGTCCTTTGGGTCCCACCCATCTTATCTGCACAATGATCTTGACTGTTATGAGTCCATCTTAGTTTCTCAATCCAGTGAGAACATGTCCCACCTCGGCCGCAGACCCGTCGTTCGCTCGTCTCGTCCGCTGTGTCCCTCTCTCCTGTCTTTAATGCACTCGCTTATCGGCTCAATACGATGATTGATTGTAAGTGGGGCCCGAAATTATGCGTTAAGGCCAAGAATCAAGTGGAGACATCCATGTCAGGGAGGGATATCCAGCAGCCGACATCGAAGTGTTACGGGAGAAATCGGTGCGCCCGCTGAATTGCAGCCAGTGTCCATGCAGAAGCACAACAATACATGAGATACTCAAGAGACGACAGAGATATATCACATCCAGACCATAGAACAATCAAAATTCAAAGACCAAAGCGGTAGCCCTTAGGGATGCCAGCGAGCGATCCCGGGTAGGGAAACTGCTCCTGCTCATCGAACTTCTCCATCTTAGCGTTCTCCCTCCGAAGCGCGAACTTGATAACGATAGCGCAAGATGCGACGGCAATGCAGAAGCCGGCAAGAGCAGCACCGCCCGGGATGTAGCGAGGGCCGTCGGTTGAGGGGAACATATACGGGGTGAAGAAGTGACTGGCGTTCGCCATGGCGTTGACCACGAACAAAGCTCCCGCTCGTTTGGCCCGTGGACGAGGCACCGTAGACGTGATCCAAGCGAACGAAAGGTTAAATGCACCTATACGTCGCCGGAAGGGGCAGGAACGAGGTGAGGAAGATGGTAGAGTAGAGCGCAGCCCGAGAGCAGTCAGCGCCAAGTTCGCCGCCGCGTCGACAAGAAGAATCCACTACCCACAGTAGGATCCGAGAGTCATGAGGAACATTGAAAAATAGCGAGCTCCAACCTGAGTTTTAGGAAGGGCAATGACGCTGACAAACGAGACGATGAACAGTCAGAGGGCCGTTCTGAAACTAAGGCGCAGCTGAACACGTGTTTGTCTGCGCCCTCGCGCGGGATCGAGCTCACAGGACGTTGCCAATCGAGCAGAGAATCATTGGGATGGCGATGTGCCAGGCCTTTTCGTCGCGCTTTGCCGAGGACCAAGCGACGCCGAGAGAGCAGACGAAAGCGAAAAAGTAGGGCGGTGCAGTGAGAAGAAGGGTCTGTGGCCGAGAAGGGATGGATCAGTGTCTGTAAAACTTGCGGATCGACTTGCGAGAAAGTTCACCTGGTTGGTGCCGTATCCGAGCGATTGGGCGATGGAAGCTGATAGAACCGAACCAGAAGACGTCAGATCATTGAATATTCCACAGATTGAGGGTTGGGACCAACGGAAGAAATAGGTGTAGCTTTGGGCACAAGCGATGCAGGTCTCTGAGAAGAAAGGATCATCGCAAAGAGATATTAGGAAGAGTTGAGGGTTCGAAATGAGAGTTTGACAACTCACGCTGGAGGATGAGAAGCATGATCTTCCAGTCGCTCCATACCATCTGGTGACGAGGAATCCCGATGAGCCAAGTTAGCTGGAGGATTAAGGATGAAAAGTATGCAGTCATGGCGAGGGCGCACCTTGACCGACTGCCACTTGGAGACCTCCTGCTCAGTCTCATCCCTGTCGCCCATTGCGTCGTTGCTCGAGCGCCAGATAGAGATACGGCGCTCTTCCTCGGTGAGCCATGTGGTCTTGGACGGGAGAGAAGGAAGGAGGAAGAAGCAACCGAAGGCGACGAAGACGGTGAGAAGGCCCTCGATTATGAACTGTGTGTGTGTGAGCGGAAAAGGAGAACACGTCACCGAATAATGTCAATAGAGAGACCTCAGAAGGGGTGGCTATGATTCCTACAAGGGGAGAGAGGAGAGGAAGACTGACAAGCCATCGCCATCCACGAAGCCCAGCTTTGCCCTCCATACCCGACATAATTGCAGCGGCAAGGAGACCACCAAATCCGTTACTAATACTGTTACCCGCGTACACAAATGCAATCCTTGGGGCCATCTCCTGCCTAGTGTAGAAGGATGAGAGGATCAGGATGGCGCCGGGAAAGAAAGGCTATCGAAGAGGGGGAGTGTCAGAGTTAAAAAGTCGCCCACGGCGTTGTGCATCACCCATCAGGCCAGAACAAGACCACTCACAGCCTCGGCGATCCCGACAAGAACTCGTAGGACCATCATGGTGCCGAATGAGTGAGAGAATCCGCAACACATGGAGACGATGCCCCAGATGAAGACTGCAGCGCTGAGGAAGATGGCTGGCGAGATCTTGGAGACGAAGAATCCAACGAAGAGTTGGGCGGCGACGTAACCGGCGAATGTGCCCACGACGAGGTTGTTGTAAGCGAGACCGGTGAACTTGAGGTCCTTGGACATGCCGCCGATGCGAGCGTTGGCGATGTTCGAGCGATCAAGAATGTTGAGGATAAATAAGAGAATGAGGACTGCGAGCGTAATGCTTTTCCATTCAGCATCGACTGAAAGCCGAGCGCCAAGGAATACTCACTGGGGAGGATGCGGAAGTCGATTTTGCGGACGAAGGCTTTGGCTTTAGCCTTAGTGTCCTCCTCTGAGTAGCCCTCTGCATCCGCGTATATCAGAGGTCAGCGCGCCGATGCTTATATTCCGCAATATGATCTGACTATAGGCCTCACCAAAGTGAAGAATGTCGACTTGCTGCTGCTCCGATGCATTTTCGAAGAATCTAAGCGTAAAAAGATAGATGAGAAAGTCAGCATGGGCCGTTCGATGACGGCGCATATTACCCGCCAAAACGGCCTTAAAGACGACCGACTTGAGCCTCTCTGATACTCAACTCGTCGGCGTATTTCTCCTTCTCGTTCATATCGAAGGAGGCACTCCTGTCCATGGGAGGCGATGACATATTGAGGAGCCTTGGGTGTTGGAAGTTTGGATGGGTGCGTTCCACAGAGATTTCGACTGTAGGTCGATGTTGGATGGAGAGTGGGGAAGTCTGGAGAAAAGAAAGGAGAATAAGTTGAGGGAACATCCGGAGCCCCGGCGACATGATCCGACAAGGTCGTACATGCTGAAGATCTTTTACTTCAACGCAGAACCGGAGGGATGACCGGTTGATTCCGAACATCTGTGCGTTAGGACCGCCGCCGCTAGCAGAACGACGCCTGGTGGTCATCTAGGCTCTCGACCGGCGCCCACCTCCGTTTGAATCGGGCGTATCCGAAGATCCGACGACCTCGTCTTGCAACGATGAACGGCAATATCGGACAGATCTGGATCATTGAGTTTCTTAATCTCCAGATGAATCACAAAGTCTTCCTTTGAGCGCTCGCTGAACCAGAGCAGCCGAGGAGGCAGGTCGTGCACTTGCGCCTATGATGAATTTCTCGCTCAAGCAGGCGACTGCAGCAGACCGCCGAGCGAATGCGCGATGACCTTCCGATTGAAAGCAATCCGATCCTGTGACCTTATGTTTAAGCGTTATGTCTTGGCTTGTGCTGATCTAGACCCCCCCCCCCCTGTCCCTCCCCCACATAGGTTTGTGTTGTATAGGCGGAGTGAGATGAGCAGCAGGCTGTCATGGGATCGCCCGTAAGACTTTGCTGTGCGATTTCGCCCGGAGAGCGCCGGCCGGTCGGAGCACCGGTGCCGGCACCGTCTGGTAGACTATTGCATGAATTTCGTCTATCTCAATTTCATTAATGAAAAGACTATGTAACTACGCGCATGGGCGTTGTCAAACTTCCGCGCCCGATGAGCTCCTGCCTTTCTGTCTGACTTCGCCTGCACCTACAATCTCGACCATCGCCAGCCATTCTGAGAAACGGTCCTCACACGCTTGCTCTGGAAATGATTGCTGAGTACTGCTCTATCCCTTCATTTTTCTTTTTCTTTCTCTTTTGTTCGCGGTGACCAAGGGAAGAGGTAGCGACAGGGTGAGCTCTAGCAATGTTTGCTGCCGTTGTGACAGCAGCGTTGCCAAGATGTGATACATACCATGAAATCTAGGAAGAAAATGTCAGGATCTCACATACATGCGCCGCATCGGCTCTGGGCTCTTGCGCCTGCGACCTTGCCTTTTCAATCATGGGCTTCGGATGTTCTGCGCACGCTGTTCGCCTGCTCAGCCTCCTCCTTGCTTGCTCAGCAGTCCCTCTTCTTCGTTGCTCTTTTTGCCACATCGTCCCATGCTCCTTGCTTTGGTATACTTCCGTCTATTTTTGTCGTTCTTACTTGCCCCACATTCTCCTGGGCTCTCATCCTTCCCTCTTCTTCTATCATGCTACACTCCTTGGTTTCTATTTCTCGTTTCCTCCTTTGTTCTCCGCTATCGTCCATAGGATGATCAGTTCTTCGTAGAATTTGTTTGCACTATGACTATCATTTGGGCACAACAAACCTACCCGAGACCTCGAAGTGATCCCCTGTCCTCCACCATTTTCAGTTCCACTCAATCCTCCACCGACACCCTTCTCACCTGTCCTCCTCAGCCCTCGACCTTTGGACCAATCCTACAATTACCAAGAAAAAACATCTTAAGATAGGGAAAGAGCGAAATAGGGCGGCTGCTCAACAACCGGAATCTCGAAGCGTTTCGGAGTGCTGAGAGGGGAAGGCTTCTATTAGCGGGAGAGCTCAACGAGCGGCCGATCGCAAGATAGAGGAACAAACCTTGATCTCCTCAAGCCCTATGTTTGATTGGTCGCACTGCAATAAGGAGACGTAGTCAGGTACTGCTTAAGGTTCGCCGAGAAAGCGAGCCGCACCATAGCGCGGAAGATGCCGCTCTCGTTCTGGAAGAGCTCGAGCGGGGTGCCAAACTCGACAACCTCGCCAAAGTCCATTACGCAGATCCGGTCGTACGACAGGATGGTAAGGAGCCGGTGGGCAATCGTGAGGAGCGTCTTGTCGGAAAACTCGGTCCGGATCGTTTTCTGGATCTTGGCATCCGTCTCGAGGTCGACGCTGGCGGTGCACTCGTCGAGAATGATGATCTGCGGAAGGAGGTAAGCTGACGAGAAAGGCAAGCCTAGGCCGCCCTTTGAGGACTGACCTTCGCATTGCGGACGAGGGCACGGGCGAGGGAAACCAAAGAGCGCTCCCCAACTGAGAGATTGAGTCTGAGGATTCGCATCTGACCTCAGCATGGGAACTCGCGGCCGAAAAAGACAGTAAAACTCACCCTTCGTCCTCGATGACAGTGTCCAGAGTGAAGCGAGGCTGTGACGAGTTCGTCGACTCGTCATCAACCAGGTAAGCGCGCTTCATCGCGTCCCAGAGCCGCTGGTCATCGTAGGCGCCGAACGGGTCAAGATTGCTCCTGAGAGTTCCAGAGAAGAGGAGCGGCTCCTGGGGGATGATGGAGAGGCCGCTACGAAGAGCAGTAAGGCCGAGCTTGGAGATATCGATGCCATCGACTAGAATAAACAAAGACAGGGAGATGCGTTAGTAGGATTGATATTCCTAAGCTCAGGGACCATTGCTCACCCTCAATCTTGCCTCCGTTCAGCTCAACGAGACGGAAGAGTGCCATCATGATGGAGCTCTCTGTAAGAAGGTAAAGAAGACCCGTCAGAACAAACTCTTTGCACAACAGTACGAAGCATACTGCTTACTGCCGGCACCAGCTGTGAAGTCCAGACACGAGGCAGTCAGTGGATGAGCGAGAGTCCGAAAACCGCGAACGAGACGTACTGCGACCGACGACACCGATCTTCTCAGCAGGCCGGACCTCCATCGACAGGTTCTTGAGGACGTTTGGCAGCCCTGGTCGGTAGCTCATGTGAACGCTGTAAATTTCCGAAAACCGAATTCAGTGGGCTGATCAGAATTCCAGAGAATGGACGACTTGCCCGCTCACTTTTGGAACGAGATTTTGCCCTCCTGCGGCCACTCTTTGGGCGGCTGCGTCTCGGGAACATCGTGCGCGGCCTCGAGCTCCTGAAGGTGGCGAACAGGAAGATCTTTCAGCGCAAGGGCCAGTGAAATGATTGGGCAAGATGGACGCACGAGTTCATTGGCGTAGTGAAGGATTCGCTCTGCGGATGTGAGGTCGTTCTCGACTTCGGCAACCTGACGCACAAGCCAGGCGAGAGATTGGACGATACCTGAGCAAATGAAACACATGTCAGACCTTGTGGTGATGTGAGCTCGACCGCATCAGGGGCGCGACTCACCGACAACGTAGCCGAGGGCAAGGCCAACCTCGGAGGGTGACAGAGAGCGGACAGTAATGCCGATAATAGCTGAAGATAAGGAAATCGGATGATTGATTCAGTGGGATTCAGGAGCAAGTTTACTTGGTTCTTACCGCAAGTGAAAACGAGGGCGTTTCCGAGACCATCGACGCGAGGACCAAGCCAACGCTGGTTGGCGATAGTGCTGAAGGTTGGACCTGCCGTCAGCCACTCGATTGAATAGAGACATGGAAGACGATCGATACCACGTACAGGTAGTACGCCCGATTCTCGAGATCGATGAGTGTTGTATTCTGCTTGATGAAGCGGGGCATCTCTCCGTAGGCTCGGATCGTACTGAGACCCGTGAGACTCTCGCTGAAGTTAGAGTCTGCAAGTCAAAAAGGCGGTCAGAAAGAGGAAAGTCACTGAGATGAAGAGAAGACTAGCTCACAGATTGAGGAGCGCAGGATCGAATCGATGCGCTTAAGTTCTCGGGCAGACATGCGATAGAACGAGGCAGCCTTATAGAGCAAATAAAAGACGACGACTGGGGAAGAAGAGGAGAAGAAGTTAAGCGAACAACTCCCTCAAAGCTGGCAGATACTGTACGTACCGCAGGCAATGAGGAAGTAAGGCTGGACAACGGCGATGAGGATTACGCTGCCTAGGATCTGACTCAACGTGCTCGCGAGCATGCGGAAACCTGGAAGGAAATAATCGGGTCAGTTGGTTGATTAAAGCAAGAAGAATGGGCCTCAGCTGACCGTCTCCGAGCATGTTATCGATCGAGTCCATGTCCTTCGAGAACCTGTTCATGATACGTCCAAGTGGGGTAGTGTCGAAAAAAGCCTGAAGAGAGAGCATTGTTAGATCAGACATTCCAACCAGCACCCCTACAACGCTTACTTGAGGGGCCTTCATGACGCGCTCAATAGCGTTCCGATGGAGAGTGACGGAGGCGAAGAAGGTGAGGTACGCGAAGACTGTAGGGAAAATAAGCCATCAGAAAAAAGCTTAGTAATCACAGGAACGGCGAGCGTTGGACAAACCAGCTCCCATTAAGAACGTCGTTAAAGCCTGAGCGACGGCGAGAGCACCATACAGCCCCACTGTCAAGAGATGAAGGGTCAACCTTGGATCGGATGGATCATTGCCCAAACGGAGACGTACTGTAGGCTCCGACGGGAAGTCCAAACTTATCCTCTAGATTTGAGCGAGGTATACAGCGTCAACATTAGAAGCGCACGGTCTAAGAACGTTGGACGCACCCTGCCACCAGACGAGGAAGTATGATGTGAGGACCGTCGCGACTTGCGAGGTGCAGATGAAGAGAACGAGCAGAGGAACAAGGAAGCTGCCGCGGCCTGCTTTAAAGTACTGGAGGGTAGATTATCAACTTGAAGACTCTACGTCTGGCGGACGACAGCAGATACGCACATCCTTAACGACCTTGGCGCCGACGGCACCTGTATAGCGCTCTTCTTCTGAGATAAGCTTGTCGCCTTTCTTGTTGGTGAGCCTCGAGCGATCGATGACCTTGTCCTCCTTCGGGTGAGCCTTCTCCTCGACTTCCTCGATCGCCTCGCCCTCGACGTCCCCCTGCTCGTCCTCGTGGTTGCCAAACTCGTACATGAGCTTGGAAAAGGCGCCATCGCGTGCGATGAGCTCCTCGTAGGTGCCTTGCTCGGCGAGCGTGCCATCCGCGACAGTGATGATGTAGTCGACGGCTGAAAGGAAATGCTGTAGGGCAAGTCAGCGCTTTGGCGGAGGCTCAAGAATTGTATAAGAGGAGCTCACGAGCTGGTGTGTAACGAGCACACGGGTCTTTCCCTTAAGGACACCAGAGATCGCGTTGTTGAAGAGCGCCTTGCCCACATGCGCGTCGACGGCCGAGAGGGGGTCGTCGAGAAGGACGATATCGGCGTTGAAGTAGATGAGGCGAGCCATAGAGACACGCTGGCGCTGTCCACCCGAGCTAGAACAGGGGATTCATGTCAGGAATGAGAACTGTAGCAAGACACTATGGTAAGAGATGCGCGCACAGGTTGATACCCTTCTCGCCGATCGACGTGCTGTCTCCACCAGAGAGGATCTCCAGATCGGCTTCGAGCGACGCAGCCTTGACAGCAGCTAAAGAATATGGCAGGATAGCGATAGCGATTAGCGTATAGAAATGCCACAGATACAGGGAACGACGCACCCCAGTAGCGCTCTTCGTCAAAGGGCTGCCCGAAGAGAATGTTCTCGCGAATGGTGGCGTTCTGGATCCACGCTGTCTGGGGACAGTAGCCAATCTTGCCGTTGAACGTGACGGATCCGGCGGCTGGTAGGAATGGTACATTCAGCACCGGAATGATTGGGCCGAAGGAAAGGTCGAGACCCACTGCGCTTCATCTCGCCAAGCAGAGCCTGCAGAAGACTCGACTTGCCGCTGCCGACGCTTCCGACGATAGCCACGAGCTGACCGACAGGCACCTTGAGGTCAATGCCTTCAAAGCTGAAAATATTCTGCTCCGGCTTGACCTCGTCCTCCCCCGTCTTCTCAAGCGCGGAAAGGACTGTCTCATCCCCCGCAAGACCCGGGACCTTCTCCCTTCCAGAAAGTCCAATCTGCTCCATCGTCTCCCCTTCATCGGCATTCCTCTTTGAAGCATCGGCGTGCGCCTCCTCCCTGACAAGCGCGGGCGTCGACGTTCCAGACTTATGGCGGCCGCCCGCCGAGGCAATCTTTTTGGCATCCTTCTTGTTTTTCTTTTGCTCGGCCTTGCCCAGTTTCTTGGGCTCCTCCTCAGGAGGAGCAGCGTCCCAGGAGAAGGAGGCGTTCTGGACGTCGATGGCAAGGGCGGCGGTAGGGTCAATGTTCTGGCTCGATTTGAGAGTCTCGGCATGGAAGAGCTGTGATAAAGGAGAGGGTCAGGTTTTGAGAAGACAAATGAGAAGGAAAAGGAGAGGACGAGACGCGCACAGGTTCAAGACGGCCAAAGGCGTTCTTGGCATCGGTAGCCGATGAGAGCGCCATCGGAAGCATCATGAGTGGGAGACGGAGGAGCTGGAAAAGCGCGAGCGAGGAAAAGACGTCTGCAGCGACGAGTCCGCCTTTCATGGCGCCATAAATGGTGAACGAGATAACGGAGGCAAGGACGGCTGTATAGGGAGGAAGAGGGTATGGGGTTAATGGCGGTATGACAGGCGGCGAACAGAGAGGTAACTCACGAAGAGTGAACGCGACGGCCATATTGGCGGCACGGGTGATGAGGAGGTTCTTGATGTGAGCGAGCTCCTTCCTGCGGATTGTGTTGAGCCGCTAAACCAAGTTATGTCAGAATGCGGTCTGTCCACCAAACTCTAATGATAGACAGACGAACGTTGAGATAGGGGATCTCCCAGGCGAAGAACTTGATGAGCTTCATGCCGTTGAGGAGCTCCGAAAGCAGTTTGGCCCGCTGGTCAGTCCAAACCATCGCCTTAACGCGCTCCTTAAAGAGGAGTGCCATCGTCTTGGTCTGCAGGGGAGCTTTTGTAGGCTGAAAGTCAGGAACTTCATCTCTTGAAAGAACGGGAAGGAAGACGCACTGATGATGACAAAGAAGGCGAAGCCGGCGACAGCAGCAGGACCAAGATTGAGACTGAGAAGAATGAGACAGATCGCAACTTGGACAGGCTGAGGAGAAAAGAAAGAGTGAGCCAAATCAACTCGCACAACTAGGAAGGAACAAGCGTACAGCGACCCAAATCAGGTGTAAGAATCTGGAGCGGACAAAATTAAAATCCAGTGAGCGACAGTCTCTTTCGCGTCCCGGAAAGGAGGAGGGACGCTCACCCGCAGCAAAAGTCGATTCTCGAAACGTCGGTGGAGATCGTGTTGACGAGGCGCCCATTGCCGAACCCCTCGACGCGGGCCTTGCCCGTAAGCTTGAGGCCACGTTCGTAGATGCATGCGATGAGGGCGCCGCGGAGAAGGACTCCGGTCGAGGTGCCGCGGTAGAAGAATTGATGGTTCTAGTTTGACGTGTCAAGATCCCATGCGTCGATCGAGCTCTTCGCCGTGGATGACTTACGCAAAGGGAAGCAACAAGAAGCATGAGGGACAAGCCGATGGCAGCTCCGATGCCTCGACCAATGTTCTGACGAGAGGAGAGAAGTCAGGCTACGGAGACGTATGTGAAATCGACCGCTACTTACGGGCTCGGGGAGGCCAGCGGCGCGAGCTCGGTGCGACTGAGCAACAAAGTTGATGATGTATTTCACGAGGACGGGCGAGCAGATTTGTGTGCAGTCGCCGACGAGCTTGTCTGCAAGAGCCGTGGGAAATGAAGATCAGGAAGGACGAGCTTTGGCACCTAAGTAGCGGCAGGGCACTCACAGACACCACCGATCCAGAACCAGCTGAAGTTCGTCGTGAGTCCATTCAGTAACAGATAGCAAGGGATACAGGCAACTTCCACGTCTCACCGAAGGAAGACCTCGTTGCACGTCCAGACGAGTGACGCCTGCTTGCGACCGGACTTGGCCCTCCACTCGGTCTCGGACCCGCGACCAATGAGGAAGTTGACCCTACGCCAGAGGGAGGGACCAACATCGCCACTGTCGATCTTTGCATTCCATGCATCGGCCTCGGCGCAGCGGCGGTCCCAGATAACGTTGATCTTGCGGGAAAGCATCTCGGACGAGGCCGTGTCTGGATTGAGCTTCCAGACATCCGTCGCCGTCAGGGGTCGCTGGGACCCAAGAATGAGCATCGGCTGGACCCAAGTGAAGACATGCCGCGACCAGATTCCCGCCTGAAGCTCGGGTGTCATGGCTGCATCATCGAAGGTCGCTGGCGGTGGTGGCGGAGGAGGGCGCGCGCCGATGAAGGGAAGGTGAGACAGCCTGAGGAATGTAGCGCCGCGGCGCGCATATGTTAGCGTCGTCACTCCCTGTCGCTTCCTTCCGAATTTCTATCTTGCCACACTTTCAACGAGAACGACGCTCGACGAAAAATCCTCGCTTAGGAACGCCAGCAAGCAGATCCGGCTTGGGGCGAGTCTGGAAGGAGCAGGAGACCCTTCTCGGCCAAGAGACCGAGTTTATCCACTCGGGGGTTCTTTCAAATCGTCCCCTCTCGTCCCCCCTGCCTCGTTGCAGTAGCCTTCACAAGCGCGCGCACCTCGACCTCATACATTTCTTTGCCGCTCCATCGGTTGCTACACAAAAGGAAGAAACTCACCATGACCTCTTCTTCTCGCTGGTCTGCTCTTGGTCGTCAGAAGACGGCTTCCGAAGATCCCCAAGCTCGAGGTCCTCGACGCTTGAATCCACCTTTACGGGAAATGACTTGTGCGGCTGGTCGACGGCGTCCCCGATCTGGGTTGTCGCCGAGCTGTTGGACGGCGCTGTGGTGGTCGTCGTTGTCGGCGTCATGCTCTGACGAGGGGGCGCGAGGATGAGAGTTAGTGGAGGAGAGCAGGGATGGGGGACCTCCTCTGAGGCCCTGGCGGGCGAATTGCAGGCTCAACTGTCTGTCAGCTTTGACCTGGGTGACCCTTCGGCGTCGGCCGACACCGGACGGCGGCTCCCACATGAACTAATCCTAGGATCGGAGGCTACGAGCGGAAATGAGAGATTGTCAGGAGGGGCTTCTTGACGAAGAGCAGGTCTTATGTTCCTCGGTGGATCGCTGCAGCGAGGTTGACAGCAGGACGGGCCATCCATCTTGCCGATCCCGGCAGTCTCGCCAAAGGGCTGTTGTCACGCTGCGCCGGCCATTTTGAGAACGGAGAAAAGGCCGAGATCGTCGCCTATGACGGCGGTCGTCTCGCGCTCCTCGACGGTCATAAAACCACCATCGAGAACGCGAACATGGCCCAAGTTCCCCTCCAAAGCGGCTCGCCCCGAGCCGTCGACATACTTAGTCAGTCGCATTGCGATCTACGATCGCTTATTCCTTAACTGACTCAGATCGTCTGGCCTCCCAGTCCTCGGCGCAGGCTGGCTCTCCCAATTTCTCCTCCCTCACCTCGACGCCTCCAATCTCTCCTACGCCGCAACGACACGAACGGGCGAGTCACATTACCCTTCGATACCTATGTCGTCCCCGCTTCTCCAGTTCAAGTACGACCCCTCGGCGTCGGTGGCGGACCTCGCTGAGCTCCTGCGACCCTTACCGGACGCGAGGACCATCGTTGTCACGTTCCCGATCAGCGTCGAGGGCGCTGCGACAAGGCTTTGCAAAGGTTGGCTCAAGGCTAAGGGTGGGCAGGAGAAGGGAGACACGACCGAGACGACCTGGATTCAGCTGGGGAGCACGTCTGTCTGGAAGGTACGTCTCTTGGACGTGTTGGTTGCTCCCTCATGTCTCTCAGCCTTTCCTCGCTCACTCTCCCCCTCCCTCCTTATTTCTCCATTTCAGCTCGACCCCTCCCGCTCATCCCAGTATTTCAACCGTTCCTCCCCCATCGACCCCACGAATGCGCGTGGTGCCTCTGAATCCGAGCTCCTCGCGCTCGATTTCCCGCACCTAACGACGACGGTCCTCAATCTCGCGGGCCTCTGGGGCGGGGAGCGCAACATGCGGAACTGGGTCTCGAGGGTTGCGCCGGACAAGGAGACCCTGAGAACGAAAGGAGGACTGCACATGGGTGAGTTTAGTCGGATGAGAGGGTAAAACATCGCGGGCGCTTAGCCTCCACTTTTGTTCGCTCCTTACTTAGTCCACGGGGAGGATGTCTCGCGGGCCATCACGCTCGTTCACAAGTCGCCCGAGCTGCTGTCCTCTGTTACCTCCTCTTCGTCCTCTAAGGACGACAGCAAGGTTCGTCCCCTCTTAAGATTGTCTTCTTTTGACCAACTGTTGTTAACAGCCGCCTACCTTCAGCGCAATCGCCGCTGGATCCTCACCGACACCCATGTCTACGATTGGTGGGACCTCGCCACCTGGTGGGGCGACAAATCCTCTGCCCCTCCACAGCGGACGTGGGTTCGTGAGCTCATGCGTGAGGAGGACGAGGTCGTCCTTCCGCGGGCTGCGAGCAAGCTTGGGCGAGTGATGGATGGGAGGGAGTTTTGGGAAACGTTTGGGGAGTCACCAACGAGGAGAGTCGAGTGATGGGACGCAGGATATGAGACGAGATGAATCACTTGGTGAGACGAGGTCCGCGAGCGATGGCAGGATGAATTAGTTGAGCAAGGACAAGGCTCACAATAATTCGCAAACCGAAAAGACAAGAGGATGACGAGGAAGAAGGGGAGCAGGAAGAGGATGTCGACGAGGCGGAGATGATGCGAAGGATCTTGCCTATTTCCGCGGCAGCAACCTCCTGAAAGAGGGAACCACGAAGATGGTCGCATTCGGGTCCTCATTCTGGGCTCAGGCTAAGTACGACGGCATCTCGAAGAGAGCATCCACACTAATGGTTGGCTCGTTATCTGCTCGGGTCTCCATCTCAGTCGCTGCACTCCTTGCGCTGCGTTCCAGCTTTGTCAATAAAACAATTCAAGCCAGCGAAGCAGAAACATCAACACATCGTTACAGACAGACACAGTTCTAAAAATTTAAAGGGTAAGATTTCATCTAGTGTTGGTGGCTCACAAAGCTCGAGAGTACAAACGGCGTGAACATCCCGAGCACAAGCAAGACGAGCCTTGCTGCTCTCGGAAGCTCCGACCCAGGTTCATCGTGGTGCGTTGAATGGTCGCCCTCAAGGTCTTGGAGGACAGTGGCGACGTAGAGGAAGGTGCCTCCCTATTGAAACATGGGGAAGGTCAGCGCGCCACCCAGAAGACGGCGATGCAGGCTGGGAGAGAACGCACCGAGAAGAGCAGAGCGATGCCCGTCCACCACTGCAAGCTGCTTTGTGCGAGCCCGCCCGCAAGGAGATTAATCAAGCCGTACGTGAGGATGGCGCCTACTGACGCAGCAGCTGAGAAGATAGCGATCCGCTCGCGGATGAAGCCTCTTGGGAGGCCATCGTTCATGAGCGTGGTGCAGAGGCCGATTGAAGCGGGGACTGGTTGTTGAAACACATTAGTGCCACTGGAGCGTGTAAGAGAGAGGTAATCCAACTTACTCTTGTGAATGAAGATGGCGAGAAAGACTACGAGCCCAAGTCCCTCCTTCTCACTCCTTGCGCTCGCTCCAAGCGCGATCCCATCCGCGGCGCTATGGATGACGAGGCCGAGCGTCTTACTGAAGCTCTTCTGGTAATCTGCGCCCTTTCCTGCCCCGCCCCCGGCACAGCTGCTGCTCCCGCCCTTCAGATCCGAAGCCGTCTGCGTCGGTGAGCTCACGGGCGGAGGGGAATGCGGCGGGATCGCCTCGCCGTCCTCCTCGTGATCATGGTCGTGCGCGTGGGTGTGCTCGTCACCGAGGGCACCCTCTGAAGCCCTGCGGACAAGACTGTGCCATGTCGGAGGAGGGAGGTCCGAAGAGGATGAGACAGGCTCAGGCGAGCGGAGCAGAGGGGCGGAGGAGGTAAGCCGGTCAAGGTGGTGAGGCGAGGGAGACCGATGATTATGGATGCCTGGCTGGCCTGGGGCTTTGTGAGAGTGGGTCGACTGCTCGATACTGAGAAGTGTGTCAGAGATAGAAATCCCAAGACAGAGACCGTCCCTCCACTCACATCATCATGAACACGAAGCCGCTAAGGAGCGACAGGCCGATAGCGCGCGTCGGATCCGAGCCGTAATGTTTGTCGTCGTCGTCGTGGTCATGCTCGTCATCGTCATCGTCATCATCATCATCATCGTGGTGCTTATGACTGTCTCTTGTTTCGCTGTTGCTGCTCGAGAGCGCCGGGGCCGCGACGGAGGAGGTGTCGAAGAGCCAGAGGGCGGCGTCGGGCGACAATGGCGACACAACCGAAGATCGAGAGACCAACGACCTCGAGGCAGAAGGGCTTGTTGTCGCAGGTTTGACGGTCGACTGATAGATGGTTGAGACACCCCTGAGAGAAGACATACAGACAGACAACAAGGACGACGGCACGCGTCAGTTCATTCGCTAACAACGGATTGAGACGAGACACGCCTCGCTGTCCCCCGCTGACGACGCCCGTCCCCGCATCGCGACTCACTCAGGGATGACCACCGTCAGCGCTGCGCCAAGCAGAAGACCCATGCCGACGTACGAGGCCATCTTGAGCCTCTTGCCTGGAAGACGACGTGTGAGAACTAGTCAGCCCTCAGCCACCTTCGCAAGTGACGAGGCGGAGAACGGGGGGGGGGACAAACCTGAGGCTAAGGAGGAGAACATCATTGGGCAGAGGCCTACGAAGAAGCTACTGACGCCCATGATGAGCGCCTGGACGAGCAGGACAAAAAAGCCCATGGCTGGTGGATCGAGGAGGGTTGAAAGAGAGGACCTAAGGGATGAGAGATCGGTGGATGGAGGTTGGAAGAGAACGGTCGGGACCTGTCAGCAACCTCTCGCCCTCTCGCGCCCTCGCACTTTCCCCAATTCTCCCCAGTCCCCTTGGCACGCGTACCTCCGAGGTCCGCAAGAGCCCAGATCCGCTCCATTCGTTCCTGACTGACTGATTCCTTGGGATTTGTCAAGCTTGGGTAGAGAGAGACGATCGGCTTCTTCGTCGGATTTTTCGATATTTTTGTTTGCAGACTCCGCAGCGGCATCCTTGCTTCAAGCAGTCATTGGATCGTGGGAAGTCCCCTATTCCTACTTCTGGCCACCGCCAAACTTGCTCGCCATCTCCCGGAGCGACGGGTCGTTCAGGATCTCGCTCATCGAAGGAGGCGCACCTCCACTCTGCATGCGCTCGGCCCTGGAGTTGAGGGAGAGATATTAGATGGCGGATTGAGAAGGGCAAAGAGGCGACGAACATGTTTCGGACGGCGGGGTTCTGCATCATTGCCTCCATGCCGCCGCCGCCGAGCATTTGCTGAGGGTGGGAAGCAAAGAGGAGTCAGTCATGCGTCTTGGCGGTGGGATGCAGAGAGTCGGACCTGGGCCATGGCCATGAGCTGCGGGTTCTAGAGACGTGGCCAGCGAGAGCGACATCAGCGGACTGCGTGTGGTCGCCACTCTTCCTCAACATCTCTACTCACCTGCATCATCTGTGCAATGTCAGGCATGCCTCCTCCCCCACCGGCGCCTCCGCCAAACATGCCCATGAGGGAACTCAGGTCCGGCATGCCTCCAGCCCCACCCGCACCAGCTCCTCCCCGAGACGACGACGGCGCGACCTCGGTTGCCTCATCATCCGAGTCGTCTGAGTCGGCCGGGACACGCTCCTGGGCGACGGCGAGCGCCTGCTTGAGGTTCGTGTTGGTCGGGTCGAGGAGGAGACCCTTCTTGTAAGCCGCGACCGCCTCGGCGTATTGGGCGAGCGAGTAATGGGCGTGTCTGAGAGAGGGAGAAGGGAACGCCAGATCAACCCACTTGACTGTTACTTTTGACCTGATACTACTTACCCTAGCCGGGAGAAGGCCTTGACGAAGTTCGGGTCAGCCTCGAGAGCCTTGTTGGCATCGGCAACAGCGGCAGCGTGGTCGCCCGTAGACGAGTAGGCGGCAGCGCGGTTCGAGTAGTAGACTGGGTTCGCAGAGTCGATGGCGAGGGCGGCGGTGTACTTCTCGATGGCGGCAGAGTATTTCTGAGAAAGAAGAGACTGGGTTAGGATCATGCGAGGAAGGCTAGGAGAGGGACGCGTCGCCAGCAAACGCGAGGGGCGAGAACCACAGAGACAGACCTTGGCCGTCATGAGCTTGTTTCCCTCGGCCTTGAGAGCCTCCGCCTCGGTCTTCTGCTCAGCAGTGGGAGCAGCCTTCGGGGCGGTGGCAGCGGGAGCAGCCGGCGTCGAGGACGAGGCGGCAGCAGCAGCGGGGGTCGTCGACGAGGCCGCCTTGGAGGACGCGCCAGCTTTGGTCTTGAGGTAGACATCGAAGATTGCTTGAAGGCCGATGGGTTCCTTCTTCTGCTCAACGGCGGAGGAATCGAGACCGAAGGCCTCGGAAATGCAGTCAACTGGGGAGGCGGGATGTCAGGTCAGCGAGGCGAGTCAAGCAAGGAGAGGAGCGAGTTGGCGCGTGAAGGGAAGGGTGGCGATGATTGGACTGACCGGCGACCTCGATACCGTCGGAGTCCTCGGCCTTGATGGAGCCGTCTGCGATGGAGGCCTTGAGGAAGTCGACGATGGAGGACACGAGGCGCTTCTGATTGTCGGACATGGCGAGGGGAAGAGTGATGGTTAGGAAGTCAGCGTAGGCCCGAGTGTTGCGCCGGCTCCTCCATCGACCTCGCCCCGGACGCCTTGCCTCGCCTCGAGTTGCTCGCACCTTCCATCATCTCGAGTCCTCCGAGCCCATACGAACACCACAGACACACACACCCTAGGCAGCCAGTCTACAGACAGGCTCCATCCTCTCGCCTCTTCCTTCCCGCTCTCTTCCGTACCCTTCACCGGCTTCCCTTCTTCCCACTCTTCCCCTTTCAACCATGGCTCCCAACGCGCTCGACCTTCTCAGCAAGGCCGACAAGAAGGCCGGATCCTCAACCAGCTGGTTCTCCTCCAGCACCTCCAAGTACGAGGAGGCCGCCGACCTCTACCAGCAGGCCGGCAACGCGTTCAAGCTCAAGCAGGAGTGGGATTCGTCCGGCAGGGCTTTTGACAAGTGTGTCCTTCAGTCACCCGCCTGTCTATCTCCCTGAGGGCATCATCGAGGTTGGAATGAGGCCATCTACTGTTGGCTAGCTGCGAGTGGGAGGCAAGAGGGCGTGCGACGGGCAGGGTGCCAGCGATGACGAGGGCGGAGCGCGAGGCGGTGTCGCGTCGAAGCATTCTATAGTCGGCCGTAGATCACTTGGCGCAGATCGAGAGCTCTGAGGGCCATCGAGCTGGCCTTCCCTGCGAGTTCGCTTTTTGACTCTACGGCTGAGGCGAAGAGATAATCGAGCTCCGTCATGGGGTCGTCGGTCTGCCTGCGACGGATCGCGCTGCCCCTGTCCCTCATCGCGCTCAATTCGCGGATCGCCGCGAATTGAACTTCAGGAAGCTGAGAAGCAGTTATCACGACTCCAACTTTTCAAATGTCTTGTGCTTACCTCTGATCCCTGCTTTTCTTTCTCAGGGAGGCTGGCTGCCGACTCCAGGCCAAGGAAAAGGACGACGCCATCAACGCATACTGGAATGCCTCCAAGTCGTACGCACCCCGTTCAGTTGATCTCTTCAGGCGCTCGCACCATGTTAACAATGCGCATGCCATGCCCAGCTACAAGAAGTCGCCGTCGCCGACATCGCTCTCTGACGCCGTCAACTCACTTATGCACGCCATCACGCTTCTCACCGAGCTCGGTCGGTTTCGACAGGCTGCGGACCGACAGAAGGAGGTTGGGACGATCCTCAAGGAGACGGACCTCCCTGCTGCTCGGGATGCACTTGAGAAGGCTGGCGAATGGTACTCGATGGAGGACGCCCAGGCGACGGCTAACGCCGTCCTCAAGGAGGCCGCCGACCTTTCGGCATCCATTGGAGACTACAAGCGGGCGATTACAGTTTACCAGCAGGTCGCCGATTGGTCGTTGACAAGCCCGCTCACCAAGTATGGCGTCAAGGAGATTTGGCTCAAGGCGGGGCTTTGCGCGCTCGCGGCGGAGGACACCGTCCAGGCACAGATGCTCATGGAGAAGTTTGGACAGCAGGGCGAGTCATCTGTCATCTTGTCCACCCCGCAACACTCTCGCTGACGATCGCTTGCACTCAGACGTCACGTTCCCGTCCACGCGTGAGGCTAAGTTCCTCGCCAACATAACTAATGCCCAACAGCAGGGCGACGTCGAGGCCTTCACGGCGCACGTCGTGGAGTACGACCAGGTCTCCAAGCTCGACAACTGGAAGACCGAACTTCTCCTCAAGATCAAGACGATCGTCAATCAGGAGGGAGGTCTCGCCTAGTGATTTGTCCCTTTTAGCGTTGTCTGTCACTATTTCGTTCATGATGCCTCCTCCTGCCACGTAGAAGCATTGCATCGTGCCTCCACTCATGCAACATTAGCCTGAGCTGCCTTCGCCCGCTTCTTCGCCTCCTCTCGCTTCCGCTTGACCTCCTCCATCCGCTTCTTAAGCATTGCGACGCGATCGAATCCGTCCTCCCTGCATACACACATCCAGAACCGATCAGCAATTTCGCCCTACACAAATAATAAGAGACAGAGAGGCAACAACTCACTGAGCTCTTTCCTCCTCCTCTAACCGATCCAGGATCTCCTCCTTGTCCTCCTCTTCCCGCCTTCGCCTCGCCGCTCGCGCTCCCTCCTCCTTCGACAACGGCTCGCCGACCTCTCCCGCATCACCCGCATCTCCTTTATCGGCTTCGGAGGGCTTGATGATGGACGCCTCGGCAGAGTACGTCGCTTCGGCCGAGTAGGCGCCTCCACTGGGACGCGTCGGCGTGGGAGTAGGAGCGGTAGCGGCAGTGGGCGCTACGACGGGAGCGGTGATGGATGAGAGGAAGGAGTCAAACTCATCGTCGACGTTTGCTGCTGCCGCTGCCGTTGCCTGTGCGGGAGCCTCAGACGAAGGAGGGTTGAGAAGCGCCGACTTAAAGTCGGCATTTGACTTGCCCTTGACGGGCCCGGAGGACGAGAAGGACGCGTTGCTGCCCGCGGACTTCGACAACGAAGCAGCAGGTGGTGGAGGAGGAGGAGCGGCCCCCTTTGTCTTCTTCGCCACAGGAGTCTGCTTGTCCTCGTCCTCGTCCTCGTTCTCGTCATCCTCAGCCGTATCTTTCCCGAGCGCGAGCAGGGCCTTTGATGGGTCCGCAAAGAAGTCGGCGGGTAGCGTCGACGACGATTGGGAGGTCTTGCGCTTCTTCGAGCCGCTAGCGGAAGATTCAGGAGCGGCAGACCGCTTGCTAGACGATGAGGAGGAGGCTGCGGGTAGGGGAGCCGAGGAGGTCGAGGCGGAAGGACGCGCGGCGGGCTTAGAAGAGGTCGACGCGGTAAGGCCAGACGCGGCCTTGCGGGCTCGGAGGAGGGAGCGAGCGTCAGACATGTCTTGATGGCTCGATGTGAATAGCAGCGAGGCGAGAAGGGAAAGAAAGGATGGGAGGGCGAAGGGAAGTGGTGATGGTCGGAGGAAGATCACCTCGAAGGCACATCGCGCGTCGTCGCATGCTCGCCTGCCTGTTTCGCCTTGGCCTCGCTTGACAACGCACGAGACTCGTACTACAGTTGGTTCGGCCAGACTCCTTTATAGATAGACTGAAAAGAAGAATCTCTCTGGTCTCCAACCGGCGCCCGGGTGAGTACGGATCTAGTCGGTTAAGCGACTGACGCGCGCAGCGCTCTCGACAACTGCGCACCGTCTAGTCTCACAGGGCGCCTCAGTATCATGCTTTTTTAAAAATCCCACAAGTCATGATAAGGTCTTCATTCCCTCTCATCGCGTCAGCCGTGGTGTCCGGGCACTCCCACCAGGCGTCCCTGCTCCCAAGCCAGGCGTCCTCGGCGTCTTAGGAGAGGCAGCAGCCATCGTCTGGTACGAAAGATGTAGTAAATCAGTCCCAAGCCCCACAAAGGTAATGGGGGCAGCCCACGAACATCGAGACGGGCACGCTTGACATCCAGCGGGAACGGTGAGGGAGCCGCAGGAGATTGAGGGAAGGGCGAGTGGGCAGCGCCCACTACTACTGGATCGCCGGGATTTGTTACCCGCTTCTTCTTCTTCGACTTTAGAGAGAGCAGCGTATCGTCAGAGTGAGACGGGGCCAGGGATATGAGTCGGACATGATGCATCGTAACCGCGGACGCACTTTTCGCTTCTCCGTTACTGGCTTCTCGATCCGGACAAACAAGCTGATATCCTCAGCCTTCAGAGACACAGGAGTCAGTTCTGATCGAGTTGCAAGAGGAGAGGCCACGCAAGGGACGACTTACCTCAGGTAACTTTCCGACGCTCAGACTCCATCCAGCCTTGGCCAATTCCTCCCGGCCTGGGTCCACCACATGGCTCGCCCAGTCATCTCCCGGCGCCTCAAATAGCACTCTCTGTAGACTGTTCGGCGGCATAGCTACTGACGGGTGGTCGTTGTCTGTCGCGTCCATCCCCCAAACGCGTCAGTCGCCTGAGATCAGCACCCACTCCCACCTGACCAACCTTTCACCTTTCAAAGACACTCACCCAGCACGACACACTCCTCCACGAGGTCCTCAAAGTCGCCCTTCATCCGCTTCAGGTCCATCGGCCTATTCGCTCGTCGCATATCCGCCGCGGCTGTGGTCCCGTCGTCTGGCTCCTTGCCCTTCGCCGGGTCCGCTGTGGAAGCGAGCGGCCGTGGATTACGGAAGTAGGGCCGAATGAAGGTGTCATAGGAGGGGAGGAGGCCAAGGGAAGTGGCTAAGTCGAGCGAGCCGGAGAGACGCGTCGTCGGTCGGGCTGGTGGATGAGGGAAACTCGGTCAGTTTGGAAAGGTTCCACGAGACTGAGAGAGATGCGGTCATCGAACATACGGGGCTCAGAGAAGGGCAGCACTGGAGGCGGCGGAGCGTCATCTTGGGACATGGCGAGGGGGAGATCGGGATGTGGGCAAGAGCTCGGTCGTGGTAGGTTGGGGGAACTTAGAAGCTTAGAAGCCTCGTCAGGAGGTCGCCGACATCGTCTTCTCAGTTCGCCTCAACGCACACGGCAAGTCTCCAAGGGCAAGTCTCTGAGTAGAACAGACCTCGGAGAATCAGGATCGCCCAAACCTGTTTGATGAGCAGGAGAGGTATATTGGGTGAGGTCAGGCGGTCGTCAAGACGAGATCCGACTACACTCTACGCGTCGCGGGCCGCAGACGGACGCGTCCTTTCATGACGGATCCGGCACTGGCCTGAGCAGGTGGGAGGAGACGGAGAATGATAGAAACGGGGAGGAGAACTCTTCTGCGTCCAATAGGTTCTCTCCTGTTTCGAGCTCATCCCTAGGCACACCCTTAAGCTCATCCTTAAACATGCGATGATATCCGTCGCCGTGTACCTCTCCATTGCTGCCCCCTCTCCTCATGAAACAGGCAGGCCAAGGGTCGGCAACACCTCCCTCACGTTTACTTGTCCAGAACTGAGAAGCACAAGGACTTTAAGACCCCCCCGTAGCGCACAGACTCTCTTTCCAATCACTAGCTGGTTCCTTTTCTGACAAGATGTTGTTCAGAGGCAACTACTTGGTTAGAGACTCGCCCACTTAGCCACCTCGCCTCAAGCATCCCTCATTCAACCAGGTCGGTCCCTTTTTACCTGTCTCCGATTGACCGAGTTTGAGCCCCGGCGCTCTCCCATTCGATTGATGCCGCTATTGAGAATGCCAGGAGTAAGGCCCGCGGCAGGCTGAAGATTCAAAGGACGCTGAGCACGTGGAGCATGCTGCTGCTAAGACTGTCGTCGCGGTGAATTTGATCCAAAGTAAGACGAAGAGAATGAGAAAAGGAGGAGAAGAAGAGGAGGAGGAGGAGGGAAGAAGAGAGGGATAGGAGCATAACGAGGAAGCCAGTGGAGCTCGATGATACTTGTACGACAGAAATTACTACGACATACACATGATAAGGTATAGATTGAACCAAAAAACAAGGATACTACTGGTTTTCATAACAAGGTCGCGCCATTAGGGGGGGCAGGAGGGGAGGATGAGGCCCCTTACTGGCCGGACTTTAGTGGCGCATTCCCGGTCCGAATGTATTTTTCCTTTGAAAAATTGAATTATGAAGTATATATATCATACGATAGGAATACAGTATATCTATGTGGAGGGTTGACGGCGAATTATGGAGCATACAACAGACGATTTCCTGCAGGGAGAGATAAAACCGAGGAGGAAGAAGGTACAGAAAGCCCCAAATCTCCATTAGACACCTTTGCGACCTCCGACACCTGCTTCTCCGTGTCCCCATCCATGACCTCCCGCTCGTCCCAATTCAGCCGGCGTTTAAAAAAGAGCGCGAGCCACGTGAGCGCGAGCAGCACGGGCACCTCGATGAGCGGGCCGATCGTTGCCGCAAGAGCCTGATCCGAGCTGACGCCGTAGACGGCGATACAGACGGCGATGGCGAGCTCGAAGTTGTTGGAGGCAGCGGTGAAAGACTGAAGAGACAGCAGTATATCAGCACTCTGAGCAAGACTATGCTTTAAGCTGATTTCTTACCTGAACAACAGCCATGTCATAGCCTCCGTACTTGCTAAGTCTGGGACGGCGGCTCATCCACCAGACTTGATAGAAGGCGAGCGACCACATAATGGTGAAGTAAAGGATCATCGGGACGAACACCCGGAATGTTGGACCGAGGTTGTCGAGAATCCGCTGTGCTTGCTCGGCGAATATCAAAATGATTGTGAAAAGCAGTCCAACGAGAGCGAATGGCGAGAAATAGGGAAGGAAGCGCGTCTGGAACTTGGTGGGTCCGAGGAGCCAGAGCATGGTGAAGCGTGTGATGATGCCGGCGATGAGGGGGATGCCGAGGTACTGTAAGGACAAAACAGATGTCAGTTGTCAGTCTCCGCGTGATATCCAGTCATGACGAGAATTGTTGGGACGGACAATGACGACGGCGATAGCGGTGTTACTATAATCGAGCTTGAGCGTGTTGTCCCCGCCGATAACGTTGACCTGACGTGCGAAATCGCTTCAATTCGCGATCAAATCCAACCCACTGCGCTAAAACTCACGAAGAGAAGGCTCATGGGCGAGTAAAGAACGATTTGGAGGATCGAGTTGATGATGACGAGGATGGCACAGTAGTCGCCATCGCCCTGGTTCAAAACAAGACAAGAGTCAGATGCGAAGCTTGGAAGTAGGCGATGAGGGAGCAGAAGCATACTTGAGCGAGCTGGTTCCAGATCTGGATGGATAAGGGAGATTATTCAATCAGACGGTCGAGCTGGTAGGCGCGTCGAACAAGACGACCTGACGTACCATGACCATGGCAATGCACCGAGCGAGTCCGACCATGATGACACCGGTGCGATACGTCGGCAGATCAGGGAGAGTTGCCCAGGCAACTGCGAGCATAACCTGAGAGTTAGGAGTAAATGAGTGGTTAGTCAAGGGAGAGACGGCACGCTCTCCTCGTCTGTATGAAACGGGGACGAACGAAAGGCCCCACAATCCAGTTGAGGAAGAGGGATATACCAATTTGGTACCACATCCGCTTTTGCGAGAAGATCTCCGGAAGCTTCTCGTATTGGACTAGAAGAAAGTGCGTGCGCAGCCATGAGAGTTAAGATGACAATTCTTTGTGGATCGACAAGCGATAGAGCACATCACGCACCCTTGGTGAGAATGGGCCACATCATGACGAGGAGGCCAACGACGATCGCTTTGGAAGAGTCGCAACGGCCAGTGTTATTAAGGAAAGTCGAGATGACGGGACGGACGAGGACGGTATCAACGACAAAGCGACAACTGGCTTGTCTCCGTGCCTCGCTCTCTTTAGTCTACTTGGCTTTGTATTGGAGGGACTCACGGACGGAAACGCCCTTGAGCGTCGAGCTCGTGAGAATAACGTCGACGTCCGGCGCGAACTTACCTGTCGGAAGAGAGAAAAATCGGCCGACACGTGAGCCTCGCCCCTGCGACGAGCTCAAATGAACCAGAAGAGACGGGACTCCACCGATGATGACACCGATGATCATGGCAAGCAGGACCCAAAGGGCGAGGAACCGGTCAAGAAAGCCCAAACTAGCGAGGAGAGCTGCTCGAGGAATTGAGGTCACCATGCTCAGTTGAGGCTGAGCCCATATCTGCTCCTACATGGAATCGAAGGGCCCACCTCGTGAGGTCAAGTTATTTGACGGGTTTTGTGGATCCGTCGGGGGCAGGTTATTGGTTTCGCCCTGTGCGAGAGCGCTAATGACATGATGCTGGCCGGTGGTGGCAGCCGTGTCGTTGACGGTAGCAGGAGAGGGCTGAGGGTGTTCGGTGGCTGCGCTGGGGGTTGGCATGTGGGAGAGCGACATAATGAAGCCTCGAAACGTCAACGGTCGAAATGGGTCGAAAATGGGTATAGATGGTCGTTAAAGGCCGGAGCAGAAGTCAAAATATGAGCATGGAGATCATCTGCGAGTGCAGGAAGCGTGGTCCCTCTTACAAACGAAGGCGGCATCGGCGAAATCAAATTGGCCAAAAGCAACTAGGGCAATTTGACGAATTTGATGTTGGACCCGACGAGCGTCTTCTGCACTGACCGTGGAAGCCTACGACACGACCGTGATGCATCTCCCCGCACTCATGTATAAGAGGTTTTAACGGATTTCGCCGCACTCTAAGCTCGGAATGATGAATCTCGACTCGCGAAAGCTCGGCCCGAACGTCTTCCAGCATCGTTGACATATCTATCGTTTACCGTCACTGCAACCTAGTAAGATCTAGACACTTCGAAGCGGTTAGGATAATTGTTGGGTTCCAGAGCACCTGAGTCCGAATCTGGAAGAGAACACGAGTCGTATACCTGTTCATCCCAAACGTTGAGCCAGCCATCAATATAACAGCCCTCGAGGGGCGCATTAAAGCGGAGTTCGCCGGCTCATTATTTCATGACAGGCCGCGATAGGCGTTTTTGCCCAGGCGCACCCCGAACATTCCATTCGCCAGATCGCTCTTGCTGCACTACTGTTGTAGCTGGGCCTCCACTTGTTGCGGTCCTAGGCCTCTTCCAACTTCCATGAGCGCGGACGGCTGACTGAAAAACCTCATGCTTGGCATCGAAGCTATTGCTGAATATCATCAATTCATTGACCAGCGACTGCTCAGGCGTATTCGATTGGCAATCGGAACCGGGGGCAATGGAAGGGTTCCGTCTTGCCGTCTGAGGTTGTCTTCGAATTGCTGAAAATGAATGTCGTCGGCAGGTCCTCCCTCGCATTCTTTCCATCTGCCTCAGCAGAGCATCAGGTCCAGTACCTCTCTAGATCTGCAAGCGTTGCACGTTCATCGCAACCCTTGCTGCGAACGCTTCTTACCTTGCCGCACAACGCTGCCATAGGCAAGAGCGACAGCTTCTAAATCTCCTTCGAAGCCAGTCGGCCATTGCGCAATATTAATACTACCAACTCGAAAGTTCCCCCCCCCCCCCCCCCCCCCCCATCACTTTGCGGGTCATATGTTGGATGATGCAACCGCGGAACGAAGGGCAAACGGGGCACGCCGGCTCATGGGCGGACGTTGTCGTGCGCTGGGAAGATATCAATGACGTAACCCTCGCCCGAGCTGGTGCAGGTAGGTATCGTTGACGTCCGCGGCATCCAGGATACGATGTCGGTCGTGATCTTCATGGCAGTCAACCTTCCCGCCAAACATGACGTCAAACTCTCCTGCCGCATTATCCGTTGCTTTCCAGGTTCCTCGCTTGGCTCCGACCCGCTGCTATCGCTGCTGGTTTGAGGCTGACTTTGCACACAAGAATCGTGACCGCTATGTTCCACTGTGGTGGGAGCATGACGCGTGGACTGCCGTGTGTTGGTAAATATGTCACTTCTGTACGTTGATGGTCATGCCAGCTGCTGTCAAGCCCTGACCCAGCGAACGATGGATCGGCGCCCAGATGATATCAAGTCATGCTAGACGCCGGAGGCGAGACGCGGAGCAAGACGGTTGTCCTCGCTGGAGGCATCAAGGCTTCGAGGGCGGAGTACCCGGATTAAGTTATCCAGATTTGAGAGCAGGTCCAGTGAAGCAAAACACGTTGCAATATGCGAGCCCTAGAGCACAGTAACGAAGAACAATGAAAGAGAGTGGAAACAACATGGACAGAAACGAGCTAGGGAACAGGATAGTGACATGGCAGAGGGCAACAGAGGGACAAGCTACAGGAGAGTCTATTGGTAGTACATGCGAGCCGAGGGAGAGACAAAACGAGACATCTCAGACACCGAAGGGACTGAAGAGGCAACGAAAACAGGTTAGAAAACAGGTTAGTCGGCTCCTCAATTCGACACAAATTCGATAAGCGCCAGTGACGTACTCGGGCCAATCCGAATCCACCACAGCCATCGGATCCACCGGCATAACCATTACGCCCGCCATTGCGTCCTTTCCTGTCCATTTCTCCCTATTGGCAAGCTCCTCTTCTTTGTTGTTTTCGTCCTCGGTTCCTTGAGCTCGACTGCTTCGCCTTTTCCCACCAGGATGGATGGTCTCGCTTCTCGACCGCTTCAGGCCTGTTCTGACTGTCGTCAAGTCGGAGAAGGCAGGTGGAGGCGGAGGAGGAATTGGCGGGGGGACCTGAGTGAACGCGAGTGGCCGACGGCTGTAGGACGACCATCCGACCGGCCGGGGCACGGAGCTTGCGGAAGAAGATGACTGTAGGGGCGCTGAACCTGTGTGATGATGCGTTCGCCATAAAGATGAGGACGAGGACGAGCCACGAGTAACGCCACTACTTCCCGCCCCTGTCGCGCCAAGGACATGCTTGCGCCTCGGCGGCACAAAATACCTATCAATGCCCTTCCTCGGTGGTATAGGATTCGGAGGTGGGATCGGCGGTTCCTGCTGGTACATCGGGAACCGTCTCGACTGTTCCAGTGAGAGATCCGAAGAAGGATTTAGCAGCGAGGCGATGGAGATGGTCGATGCCACGGATGTTGATGCAGAGTAGGAAGGGGAATACTGCTGTGCCGGCGAAGCGGAGGCCGATAGTGTTGATGGTGGAGTGAGAGGGTGGAGCTTGGAGAGGGAAGGGGCGCCGAGGTGGACGGCGACAGCTTCAAGGAATCGGAGGGCGGCCCGGACGAAGGGCTCGCGGGGGTGTTTGGCGGCGAGGGAACTGAGGTGCGAGCTGAGAGAAGCGGTTTGAAGGGGGATTGTGAGGAACTGCGGGGAGAGGGAGGGTGTCAGAGCATGCATTACGAGGAAGGGTTAAGAGTGCGAGCCCCACCTCAGAACAACGATCCTCCATCTCCTGGTTAAACTGCCTCCAGCGCCTCGTTCCTCGCTTCCCGCTTTTCCCAGAACCAGGAGCGTGGTGCTCCCCAAAGAGCATCCACCCAGCCTGTGCCAGCTCCTTATCCCCGCCGTCCTTCTCCCCACTTCCGCCCCGTCCGACGCCCATGACGAGCTCAACGATCTCCCCGCCTTGCCATCCCTCATGCAAGAAGCCCTCGAGGCACACTTGCGTGAGGAGCGCCGCGAGAAGAGCGAACCAGGCGCGCGTCGGTCGCGCGAGACGCCGGCGCGAAAGCAGTTGGCATTTTGGTGGGAGGGGCTGAGGCGACGAGCCGTCGTCATACCCGCCTGACGAGGAAGAGGGCGCAGGCGAAGCTTCCTCATCGCAAAGCTCAGGCGAAGGCGACGACTCGTCGCTGCCTTGAATGGATGCCTCAGAGTCGCTCTCCCATCGGTCGTCCTCCTCGTCGTCCTCGTCCCGGATGACAGCGAGAGACATGATTCCGCCGAACCCTCCCCTGCCACCGGGGGCAGGTGGGGGTACCACCCTTCGTGGACGACGAGTTGCAGCCGAGGCAGCCGCAGCCTTGTTGGCATCGTCGATGGCCCTTTTTCCTATCGCATAGGCGACGTCTCGTGAGAGAAGGAGAAAGGCGCGGAGGAAGAGGAGGAGTCGCGAGTTGGGCGGAGGAGCAGCTGGGTGATTGGATGCCGACAGGGACGCCGTCGAGGAGGCGGTTGAGGATGAATTGGCAAATGCACCCGAGAGGACGGATGCCTCGTAGAGGCGGCGAGATCTGTTGCCATGACAAGAGGATGAGGGAACGGACAAGTTCGGGCGAGCTGACAAATGAAGAGGATGGCATGATCCGGAGTTAGCCGATAAAGGGAGACAGGCTAAAACAAAAGAACGATGCAGGAACTTGCCTCCGTTCTCGTCGCTAGTGCTCGAAGAGGCAGCAGGCAAGACGACACCCTTGTCAAAGAGCTCCTTGGATCTCCCGACGGCCTTCCTCGTCCTTGGACCCGAGGCCGCGTCCCCGCCCTCGTCAGCAGCGGTGGTACCCGACGAGGGCGACACGCTGGCGCGCGAGCGGGAGCCGGCGAACGCCCATGGCGACTCGGGTCCAGCCGCACGTGGAACAGAGGCCCAGATGGTACCAGGAGGATAAATGGGTGCTGGAGGCGGTGGTGGTGATGTGGAAAGGGCCGCTTCCGGAGCCAAAGGGGGAGGAGAGGACGAGGTCGAGGAGGTAACGGTAGCAGTCTCGAGAGAGAGGGACGCGTCGCACGCCTGCTGCTGCAGCAGCAGGTGCTCCGGTATGGGAGCGGATGAGATGGGACCCAGAAGGTTGTCGAGGCCGACGAGCGTTTCACGAGAGAATGGCTTAGCTGGAACGGAGGCGGCGTTCAGAGGCATGTCGTCGGTGAGGACAAGGTCGAGCATGCCGGCGAGGACGAGTCGGTGGCGGGTGCCCTCGGGCAGGCTCTCAGCCGCAGAAGACGCCTGATCTATGGTCTCGTTGTCGTCATCGTCGGTGTCCATGCTGTCGCTGTTGCTGCTGCTGTCGCTGTCGTCGCCGGCAGCATGCGAGACCCGAAGACCGTCAAGGAGCGCCGAGAGCATGCGCTCGATTCGGTCTGCCTCCTGCTCGTCGACAAGCGCATCCGAAGCGCCGCCTCCGCGGATTTGGCTCTGATTGCCGGAAGGAGGTGAGGGCGAAGGAGAGAGAGAGGCTGCCGTCACCTTCTCCAGATGGACCTTTCCACTCCGGCCGTACCCGAGGACCTCGGTCGGCTCCTCCTCGCTCTCGTATCCGCGCCCGGGGAGCGTCATGCCGAGGCGCTTACGGGCGGAGCGGAAGCGAGAGGCGGCATGTAGCTGTAGAAAATGGTCGAGGATAAGTGTCTTGGAGGTCGTCCCTGCCGGGGGGAGCGAGAGATGGCCCGACGAGGACGGGTGTCGCAGGGCGGCGGGCGTGTTCATTTTGTCGTCGCGCTTGCCGCCGGCGGGTTGTAGTAGACAGTAGGCTTGGGAGAGAAAGAAAAATAGGGAGTTGTGTGTTGTGCGTTGTCTGCAGAAGCGAGCGGGCTGAAGAGGGTTTGTGTGGGGTTGTCGGGCCGGCAGGTGGTGGGCGTCAGGAGGAGCAATGAGGGAAGTCAAAGCAGGAGGCAAAGGCGCCTCCCGCGTTCTTCCGACGATGCAGTCAGCCGACTCTGGCCGCCACCGTCTCCCCGTCAGTCGTCCCTCCTCTCAAGTACGCACGTACCAAACGCCTCGTCCCGCAGGGGCCGGCCCTTCTGACGAGAAAGGATGAATTCCTCTACCCACGTGAGGGCTTAGCCAAAAAAAAGACATCCACGGTACGCTGGCGCAAACACGGTACGCTGGCGCCAAAGTTGTCGGCATTTGCTCCCCCGTCTCTCGACCGGCCCTCAGGTCTCCATCTCCTTGTGCCAGGAGTTCTGGCGATCTTGAATTCTTGATGAAAGAAAAAACGCGTGAATGATTGAGAGGTGGCCGTCGTCCTTGGGGTGATGAACCCCACTTGGATCTCCACTTCCCATCAGACCTGGGCTGTTTAACCTCAGCCCTCTCGCGTCCTCGCCTCGCCTTCCTTCCATCTACCACCTTCGACCCTGGCCCTCCTTCGCTAGCCAGTCATGTCCCTCTTTGATACAGACGACCAGATCGAGTCAATCCTCTTTATCTGTCGCAACGTCAAGGGTTCGTCCATCTTGCGTCATGGAAGGACGCGCGACGGGGCGCTAACGTCTCGCTTCGACTTCAGTCTATAAGATCCCTCCTCGCCCGTCCATGGCGGGTGCGTCCGTCGTTCGGACCTTCCTCTACTGTTTCTCCTTCTCAGCTGATCCCGCGCTCATTTTCTCAGGCTGGAAGGCTCAGGACTGGTCCGTCGCGCTCGACACCTATCCCGTGGTTGCCTCATTCTCATCTGCTCACTTCGACTGACATACGCGTCCCGCTCGACTTCAGGGGAGAGCAGTCGTTCATGTGGGAAGGCAGGCTCCGGATTGTCGCCAAGGGGGACGACGCCGTCCTCAAGCTCGAGGTGCACTTCACATGGGGTCCGAGCCATCGCAATGTGGACCCTGGGCTGACTACCCTTCCGCTCACTCTTCTCCCTCTCGCCTTGCTCCACTCCCCCTTGCCTCTCTCTCCCATCTTTGCCTCAACACGCCCCATTTCTTTGCCAGGATGCAACGACAGGTGACCTCTTTGCCTCGGCGCCTTACCCTCCGCCGGGCAATTCCGTCGAGCCCGTCCTCGACTCGTCGCGGTATTTTGTGATCCGGATCGTCGATGAGCAAGGCCGCAAGGCTTCTGTCGGCATGGGGTACGTTTCATCTCTCTTTTTGGCTCCTCTCTCGAACTGGCGGGAAAGAGGCGCAACGACTAACGCGCATGACACGTAGCTTCGACGAGCGCGGCGACGCGTTCGACTTCAACGTCGCGCTGCAAGACCACCTCAAGCGGCTTACGGCGCCCAAGACGTCCTTCTCCGCTTCCTCTTCCTCCTCATCAGCATCAGCATCAGCGGCTCCCTCGCAGCCGAAGCGCGACTTCTCCCTCAAGGAGGGTCAGACGTTCTCCATCGCGATCCCGGGTGGGTCCTCGGGTAAGCCGAGGCCGAAGAAGGAGCCCTCTGCGGCTGCGGGAGGAGGAGGGATGCCGTTCATGCTGCCGCCGCCTCCGAGCGGAAGGAAGCGGGACTGAAATGCCGCGTGATGATGGTGGGAGTGGGGGGGGGAGAGAAGGTGAGAAAGGGGGGAAGGCATGCGGCTGCTAAGCGTAGACGTCGTCGACGGGTGGACCCGGAGTCAGATTATCGTGTTCAGCTGGCCTTGACTGGGGTAGAATGCTCAAATGCTCTGGATTTTATTTCTTTTTCCAAATAATACGTGAGGCCAAGGTCAGCTGAGCGAGTCAAATAACCCATTCACTCTCTCAGGCAGCCTTCATCTCTTACCAAGAGCCCTGGCTCTGGAACCCCCCATCCTCCAGCCAACTGCGGGTGTTTTCAACCGTCTCCTCATGGAAGATCTTGATAGCCTCGTCCGTCGAATAGGCTATGTGAGGCTGACAGGCTGGCGTTGTTCAGGCCGAAGTCAAATCAACTCTGCAGCAGCGAGCCTGTACAAGTTAGTAGCGGAGTGGAGAGTGGGGCGGATGCGATATTGTAGAGGCCGCCCTCGAAGAGGTTGCCGCTGAGTTTGGGCTCCTCTTCAAGAGATCGAGGGCGGCTCTCTTCCCCCACGTCAGGATCCAAGATCAGTATCTCTTCCATCCCTCAGCGCCAGAGCAGAGAAGGGTACTCACCCTGATCTTTCCCTCCCGTATCACTTTCAGAAGCGCTGAAAGTGTTGTTAAGCCCTCCTCAAGAAGTATTAATGATGAACGACCCAGGTTTGAGGTGCACGAGCTCGGCCGCAGGTCTTGTCGGAGAAGATCATGTGGAGACTGAGGATGTAGGATTGGGAAAACAATGATCCAGGAGGCTCTCAACCAGGAGTGTCGCGAGAGTCAGCTCTCCTGCTACAGCTTGCGAGTGCGTCTACACCCACCGATCTCGTCCCCCGCAGGCCGGACCCTCTCCTCCGTAAGATTCAAAGACCACACGACAACCCGCACCCTCAAGGTCCTTGTCACAAGCACCTGTTTCTGGCTCAATATCCGAACCCCAGCTCACCGAGCGTCTTCTCCTCCCCCTCCCCCCCGAAACTGAAGGTTCGTCCCCGTCTACCAAGGTATCGTCTCGTCCTCGATCAGCCGGATATAACAGACAATCCTCTTGGCAGTAGCGAAAAAAAGGTGCTGGGTATGCTCGTTGGTGTCTCCTCCGGAAATGGTGCGCGCTGTTTTGCTTGCCCATCTTGCCGAAGACGGAGATGTTGCGCGCCGCGAAAGTAGGGAGAGGGGTGGCAAATTCTTATGGAGATGTACAGCTGGAGAGAAGGAATATGGGAGATGAGAAAGGGCGTGAAGAGAGAGCGCTCTCGCATGGTAGAGATGATGTGAACCGAGGGAAGCATAGTAGAGACAAGAGAAGGCGAGAGGATGAGCCAAAGTCGATGCGCGTGGCCGAAGACAAGTGCACTCTCTCAAAAAGAGCTCGAGACGCTAGCGAGAGCTTCTTCATCGTGAAGAGTATCATTGAAGATGATGATGTTGACACTTGCAGCCCAGACGGTGGGCCATCTGGCGGCCTTCAACATGAGGCTGGGAATGGTGTCGCGTTAACACGCGCCAGTCCGGATTACAGAGCACAGAGATGAGAGGCCAGACGAATTTGGCATAGTCATAAACGATGGCGCCTGAGCAAGGCCTGAGAGGCGGCCATGGAGGCTCTCGAGATGAGCGCAAAGTTGAAGTGATTGTTGAAGACGAATGAACCCTCGTGGTCGACGTGTCTTGCTTGGTCCAGCAGTCGGACATCTCCGGCGGCGTCTATTCGTCCAAGTTTGACTGACTCAGGCCCACGAGGTAAGCTGTCCACACGCCTGTCTAATTGGCCTGTTGCACTGTGCCGTGTCGCGCATTCTCAAGGTCATCTTAATATGCAAATAACGTACTATAAAGCGTCGGCGCCCAAGATCAACCGGAGACATCCGAAGGAGACCAACGGATAACAACCAGCACACGTGAGGCCCTTGCTCCCCCAAACGACCATCATCTCTCATCTCGCTTGGGAAGTGTAGCCGCGTACCCAACACTAAACACTCCTGTCATGTCCCACGACAAACGCATTGATGGTGCTGTTGACCTCTTCAAGACCCTCGCTGAGCTTCCGACTTACACTTCGGCGACGTTCCTCACGGACGATGGTACGTTGTCGAGCTAGCCCACTGTCATCCGACGCGTCACGACATTTGACGAGCCTACACACAGTAATCAACATCCAGACCTCTGTCCGCTCGCATGTCCTCAAGAAAAAGCTCAAGAATAACCGGACTGTCACCCTCACTGGCCATGAGAAGACCCCCGTCCTCGCTGGTCCTCCGATTGAACTGCCGGACAAGACGATCGAGTTCTACTCCACTCAAGAGCAGGGGCTCAAAGGCGTGCTCAAGACCGTCGACGGCGGAAAGCAGAGGATCATCGAGGTCTGGAAGTGGGCGGCCGGAGTGCGGCTTCTGGAGAAAGACGTGACCAAGGAGTGCGGAGACTTCTTGGATGATGGTCAGTCTCGTTCCGTGCTGGTGACGCCTTTCTGAACAAAGACCACTGATTCTACTTCTGTCCGTTCAAAGAGACCTGGGGGTCCCCTACCTTCTCTCACGACCGCTCCTCGTTGGTTTTCACCGCCCAACGCCTCCCGCCCAAGGATGAGAAGTCCGAGATGCCTCAGGACGTCTTCGCCCGCCACGCCTTCGCTCCGACGTGGGGCGAGCTCAACCGGACCACCACATTCCCGACTCCGTTTGTCCTGCACTTTGATGATCCAAACAAGGCCGAGCTCCTCCCTATCATTTCTCGCGCCCTGGACGCAACGACCTCGTTCGGTCAGGCTGTGTTCTTGTCGGAATTCGAGGGCCTGATCCTCGTCGGTCATGACACGATGGAGGACGGTCGCCGACTTGGTATTGTCTACTGGTGCGCAAATGAGAACGCCTTGTCTCTATCCCAGGATTGTATGACTGACACTGATTCTCCCCCTTTCTACAGTACTAACCGCCGAAATGGGCTCTGGTTGGCTCCCGTGCCTAAGAGAGGCGGAGACGGCGCTACCTTCGATGAATTGACCCGCATCTCGGCCGAGGGCCGAAGTACACGCTCCCCTCGCATCCTCCCTCGCGCTCGCGACGACATGGACGGAAAAGATGTGCTCATCTACCTCTCCAATCCCGTTGGCGGCGTCCACAATTCCTGCGCTACGCTTCACGCTCGGCGCGTCGCCTACGATGGGGCGTCGGTCGAGGACGATGTCCTGGTCGGTCCCGTCTGGAAGCCAGCCCACATCGGCGGTTTCCCAGGCCTCTACCTTCAGTCCCTCCCTGCTCGTCCATTCAAGTTCGTTAGCGGAAGGGCATATGTTGTCTTTTCTACGCTTGACAGGTCGCAACAGGTGAACCGCCGCGTGCGTCTCGACCTCGACAACAAGCCGGTCGAGTCAGAGGCCATACTTGATCGGTCGGGGTACGCTTCCTCCGTCATTCTCGGCACCGATGGCAAGGCCCAAATGGTCTTCGTTTCATCCGATATGCTTTCGCCTCAAAGGATCTACTCTGTGAAGTTTTCCAGCCACGACCAGATCGAGGCAGAACACCAGCTCTTGCCATCTTTCGTGCAACCCAGAGGTGAGTTCTCCGGCGGAAACGGCGTCTGGCGTGAGGATGTGATTATTGATTCATCGCGGTCCATAATCTTCACTCCTCCCCATTCTCTCCCGCAGTTGAGCACCTCCTGCAGGGGCTATTCATCCACGACGTGCCTACCAACTCTCCCAAAGTTGAGACCATCGTTCTGGGCCCAGCACTCAGTGATCCACCGGCGCCGCTTCTGTTTTGGCCGCACGGAGGACCACACAGCGCCACCAGTGAGTGGTTTCAGGCCTTTCAGCTAATTTTGTCCATATCGACTGAACGTAGTATCATGTTAGCGACCGCATTTTCACCCACCTACGCCGCCTTTGCTGCCGCCGGTTTCATGGTCGCTCTCATCAACTACACTGGATCCATTGGTTACGGCGAAAAATACGTCCAGGAGCTTCGCGGCAAGTGTGGGGAGCTGGACGTCCAAGACTGCGTGGACTTCGTCAAGTATTGGGAGGACAAGGTCGGCGGCCTTGGGCCGGGCAAGACGTGAGTTTAGTTATGTCTCACGAAAGGAGTGCAAGTGAATCTGGACTGATGACGCCATTTTCTGGTCGCTCAGCTTCGTCCAGGGCGGCTCCCACGGAGGGTATGTCCCGCCGCCGCCGCAGCATACGATGTCGCAAGCCTCGTGTGGTTCAATGTTGACAATGTCTTCTCTCAAACGTCAGATTCCTCACCGCCCACCTCACCTCAAGGTACCCCGATCTTTTCACGGCTGCGGTCCTGCGCAACCCCGTCATTTCGCTCGGGGAGAACCCCACGGTGACCGATGTGAGTCTTCTCCCTTTCACCCCCTGTCCTCCTATCGAGACCTTCCTTGCTCATGGGTGCTCTCCTTTCCGAACAGATCCCCGATTGGTCTGTTTCTGCCAGCGACTCCATGCGCGTCTACCCAGCCTCCGCCCCGTTCCTGACATTCTGCCTCTTACGCAGGAACTTCACCGAGCTCGACCTTCCTTTCTCATTCTCCGCCTCCGATCCTCGGCCGTCGATCACGCCTACCCCCGAGCAGTACGCCTTTCTCCAGTCGCGGTCGCCCATTACGCTCGCCCACCAAGTCAAGGCCCACACTCTCTTGCTCGTGGGCCTCGAAGACCGCCGGGTGCCTCCCTCGCAAGCGAAGGGTGAGTGTCGCCTCGCTGACACCACGTTTGCCTTTGTCTGAGCTACTCTCCTTCTCCTCCCGATGTCGACAGCGTGGTACCACACTCTCAAGGGCAAGGCCGACTGGATCCGCAAACAGAACGCTCTTGGCACTGTCGCCGAGGCGCCCGCCAAGGAGCCCGAGCTCCATGTCGAGTGTCTCGCGTTCGAGGGCGAAGGGCATGCCATCGACGGCGTCGAGGCAGACCTGGCAAGCTTTGAGGCTGGGCTGAAATGGCTCGCGCGCTGGGCCAAGTTCTGAAAAGACGGAGATGGATGGGACATGGGGACGGGCATCATCGGTTGAATGGCACCTCGAGATAAGGATTGGGATAAGGATCGGGGTTACAAGTGGCCGCAAAAAGAGGAGAGGACAATGCAATGTTGAGACTAGTGCGAACGAAGAGCAGGTCACCTCCTCATGACTTCCGCGCCTTCTTGTTTGCTGCCGACTCCCCCCAACCAACCATCGACCTCCCCGTTCCGAGCCTCTTGCTCGTACTCCGAGTCGGAGCCACCGGGGTCGATGCTGCTGCCCCCGCCAGCGGCGGGAGCCCAAGGTTTTTCATTATGTCGAGCCCCTCCTTGCCCTTGCTCGCGAAGCGATCGACGTTCGCAGTCGAGACGGGCGGTTCCTGTACCTGGCCCGCGAGCGTCGACGGATGGGCGGAGCTCGTCGTGAGCGGATCCATCGGAGGGAGGGTGTATCGGTCCGAGGAGGGAAGCCGCGCTGGAAGGAACTTGGGCGGGTCTTTGAGCGCAGGCGGCTGGACGAGCTTGCGAGGCCGGTAGCCGGGCGTGGCCGTCAAGTCGGACATCGAGCGGGCGGAAGCAAAGCGGGAGGAGGAGGAGGAGGAAGAGGAAGAGGAAGCCGAAGCCGAGGTAAACGAGCCTGTTGAGGCGGAGCGAGCGGTGAGAGCCTGTTGAGCGAGCGACGATGCCTTGGTGAAACCGGAATTGTACACCGCTTGGGGTTTGGAAGAAGCGTTCTCGTCGCCATGCATGGGCGGGAGGGCGTACTCATCCCTATATTCGCTCGAGTTCCAATAGACCGACCTGTCGGAGCGCGAAGGCAATGACGAGGCGGGTTTGTCCCACTCCCCAGTCATAGGCTCTTCAGAGACGCCTCTGAGAAGCGAAATAGGATATCAGCACGAAGATAAGGACTGAGCGCGCGAAAGGACTCACGCAACCGCGATAGCCTCGGCAACGGCGGCCTCGTCGACCGGAGGACGTCCAAGGACCTTGGTGATGGCCTCTCTCGACTCCTTTCCAAACCGAGGCGTGCGGAAGGTCAAAAGAGTCTTGAAAATGGAATGGGTGAGCAATACAAGCGTGTGAAGCGAAAGAAAAGGATTGACGATGAACCGATTGAGCAGCGGCCGGAACAAACATCGAAAGCTGGCCGAGGCAACAAGGGATCAGCCAAAGACGGTCGTGACGCTAGAGAGTGGACAGTCTCACGGTTCGATTCTTCCATTCTCCGTTGACTAGCTTGCGTTGCGAGTAAGAATTGTACTGTGGGAGAGCAGCGGGTCAGGACGCCGTCAAGTGTGGCGGGAAAAAGGGCACTCACGAGAAGGACTTGAGCTCGAGTCATAGCAACATAAAGCAGGCGGCGTTCCTCGGCAATTTCATCGTCCGCTTTGGAGAGATAAAATGGATAGACGTCGTTCTCGACTATCATGTGTGCATAGGTCATCAGAGTTTGCTCGTCCAGGCGCACGAGGCACGCACCGCATGGCAGGAAGACAACGGGCCACTCGAGCCCCTTGGCCGAATGTATGGTCGAGATAGTGACTTTCTGTAGAGGGAAAGGAGGTTCATCCGTCTTGTGAGAAACGGTCTAATCTCTAGGTGGCTTAAAACTGACAGGCGTGTGGCGCTCCTCCTCCTTGGCATCGATGTCTGTCGAAAGTGAAGAGGCCTCGAGGAAGGTCCGGAGGTTGGTCGATCTGAACGGCACAGTGCATTCAGTCAGACAGGGGTCAATCGAAATTGCTAGGCCGGGTCGACTTACAGGCTTTCGCCAGCAGTGGCAGACTCCTGCGATGATACAGGCGTTGAGTCTTCATGCTTCCCCTCAGCGAGCTGAACTGAATAGTTGATCTGCGGGCCCGACACGCTGTGTTAGCTCTGCCCGATTTGTCAGACGGGGCACCACGGAAGTCAAAGCACCAGCTCCTTGATATTTTCCATTCGTGACGTCGGGTTATCATCTTTGTAGTAGAGCTCAAGATCCACTTTGGACATGAGCAGCTCGATGAGTTCCTTGACAGAAGCGCCCTGTGGTGAAAGGTCAGCAAGGAAAGAGATGTCTCCGATGGAAAGGTTCGGCTATACTCACAGATTCGGCCGCCTTGCGGAGGTCGTCGATGATCTTGATGAAGGCCTTGACGTTGGACGCCTGCTTCGTCGTCAGGTTCGCTGCACTACTCTGGCAGAACTTGATACACGAAATGCCGGTCTTGGCTGCACCCGCGATGACGCGCTCGATGGACTGTCGAATTGGCCATGTTAGCACAGATTTGAGAGACGAAAGAAAAGGGAAGAGGGACGGACGGCGTCTCCAAAATTCCGCTTGGGCTGGTTGATGACTCGACGGAACGCGGGCTAGAGGAAGAGCAAGAGTCAACTGGTTTGCGCTGGAGAGCTACTTTGTCTTTGGCTCATTCACAGTGAACGAGGGGTTGTCCGCCAATTGAAGATAAGCAAGGACAAGCATGATTTCGGCTCGTTCGAAGAACTGTGCACGCGGGAAAGAGTCTTCGTCAGTTGTGCAGTCCTGGCTTGACGCAGGCTCGCTTCGCACCTTGTGCCCTCCGACAATCCTGCACGGCACGCCTGCGCCCTGGAACGCTTGCTCGAGCGGCCGACTGAGCGCGTTGTATCTCAACAGAACCGCAAAGTCGCTCCACTCGAGCCCAGCCACGACTTTAACCCGTTGAACCTCCGCCGCGATGAAGTTAGCTTCGAGCGCGTCGGTGGCGAACCTTTTAAGGATGACTTTGTCGCCTTCGGCATGGGAAGTATGCAGGCCTTTGCTGATTCGGTTCCGGTCCTGGGAAATGACCGCCAGGGCCGTCTTGAGGATGGCGCCCGTAGAGCGATAGTTCTCCTCGAGAAACACGGACTCCGTACTGGGAAAGTCCGTCTTCATCCTAGCAAGGTTCTCAACCTCTGAGAGGTGGTAAAAGAGCAAGCGAGTCGTTGAATGAGGGTAGATCAGGATAATGGTAGGCCTCCGCTCACCTGCGGACCGCCACGCGTAGATCGACTGATCGGGGTCGCCGACGATAGTGACACACCGCGAGTCTGGGGTAGCTTTCGCAATGACCCTAGGATAACAGAGAAACCGTGTCAAATCGACGGGGCACGAAACTGGAAGTCAACGCCGCTCACTTCATAAGCTGATACTGCGTAGTGTTGGTATCCTGAGATGGAAGTCAGACTCAGTCAACAGGAGAAGAGAGCCTCGTGAATGAGGAAGAGCTAACCTGGAACTCGTCGACAAAGATGTGTCGGATGCCCTCGAGGACCTCCGGCGCTTTTGTGAAGAGCCGCAGCCCCCAGACGAGGAGATCGTCAAAGTCTAGCGCTCCCGAAGCCCTGAGCGCCTCCTGATAGTCCTCGTAAACCTGCAATCATATTCCAGAGTCAACTCAGCCGGTCTGCTCCTGTCGATACCACTGCCAGAGGTTCCAACTAACCACAGCGAGGAAAAGGTTGACGCTGTCGCCCGTCTTGACCGCTGAAGCATGCATGTCCTCCGGTGAGATCGATTTACACTTGGCTTTGGAAATGGCTTCCTGGGCCGTCTTCTCCGTCATCTTGAGGTCTCCCTCGAGCATCTCGGCGACCCGATCCCGGAGGATGTTTTTGATGACCCGCTTACCATCGTCCGTGTCCTGGACGACGAAGTTGTGGGCGAGGCCGACGAGAGTGGCATGGCGGCGGAGGTAACGGACGCAGGTTGAGTGGAAAGTCCCTGTAGGGGAGAGGGGGGAGCGCTTGTCAGGCTGGAGCCCTGGACTTATGAAGGACAAGCGGAACTTGTCAACTCGACATGCACTCACCTAGCACCAAATCGTTCGTCGCTTGAGTACCCAGCATCCTTCCGAGCCGGAGTCGCATCTCGTTAGCAGCCTTATTGGTGAAAGTGACAGCAACGATATGAGCGGGCTTGATGTTCCCGTGCTGTACGAGGTGGACGATACGCGAGGTGAGGACGCGCGTCTTGCCTTAGGAAACCAGACGCGTGGAGGTGAGGGGATGGGTCAGACGAGAGCGGAAACCGTCGCTCTGAGGGAGGAACTTGAGACTGACCTGATCCGGGACCAGCAAGAATCTGGAGTGGAATTCCAGAGTCAAAGACGACAGCTGAGACGCATTCAAATCGATGTGAGGTCAGTCGCGTATCAACGGGGCTTCCTGCCGGGGACGCGTGAGAGGTCGAGGACAAGAGGATACGACCCACCGGAATGCTGCTTCTCGCTCAGGGCCTCAAGATACGATTTGGCAGCATGTACCATAGGAACCGGTGCAGACTGCGGAGAAGGGGCAGAGGTGGCCATCCTGCTTGGATCGGGCAAGGCGCGACGCTAAGCGGACGGCAAGCAACGGGTAGAGTGAAGGTGAAGCAAGGCGAGCTGGCGCGGCGACCTTTGTGGTCGTGTTCAAAAACCGGGAAGCTGAAGACGGGTTGTAGGATCCGGGTAAAGCGGAAAGGTCCGGCGTAAACAGCGGACTGAACGCTGAGGGAGGGCTGATGGCGGTCGAGAGAAGTTCGAACTGACCGGTCATCCCCGAAGAGGAGCGAGAGAGTGGTCCAGGCGGTCCACGCAACGGATGTCACGAAAAAGCACCTTTTGGGTCCCTGTGAGCAGAATTGACATCCAGAGGGAGTCGATCGGAGGCGGGGCACGTAGGTGTTTGAATAATCGAGATGCCACACGGCTGCTGTTTTAGCGGCAAGCCGCTGAACTCCGGTGATCCCGGTCGAGACTGCTCCTCTGGCAAACTGCGGCCTCCGTGGCCTCGCAGAATAGCGAGATATCTCGCTGTTGTTCCATTGGAAGTCTTAGTGGGCCCCAGGAAAACTCTCTCAAGACGCGGAACAGGCGAGTGAGCTGGCAAGACGTGATGTGAGTATGTGAGACAGTAAGATCGATCCCCTGTCCGGTCCTTAGGATCCTCTTACACTAGTCCGTCCCGTGGATGGCCTGGAGTGGAACTTTCGTCATCGATCAACATGACTTCGCTCTTAGTATCAGCTTCACGTACAGACTCACATGGAAGTAAGCCACCTCATTTGGCAACTCATTTTGAGTTGCAAATGGGATGTTGCCATCGGATCCTGGCCATCCGTGCCTCCCTATATCGGGCCCTCTCCCTCCAGTCACCTGCGTGTTTCGGGCTCGGTTGGGGCACCCTCATTATAGATTTATTTAAAGGTTGTATCGTTGTATCCTCCGCTCTCTGGTAGCACGATCCACATTGAGCCTGAGGTGAAGGGACGGGAGGGGAGGGCAGGGGGGAGGGGGGGAGCTCGGGTCCTGAAGTTGGCGGGGATTCGCTCGACTAGTCAGGGTTTTGGCGCGCGCTTGCCTGATCTGCCAGTCCATCAGACCCAGCCCACAGACTATCCAGACATGTATCTCGCTCCCTCTCTTGTGTGCTTGCAGATCCCGCATGGCAGATCGCATGAATGCGTGCATGAATGCTTGCTGGAGCGGGAACGATTCGACGGCGGCACGGAAGAATCGGAATTCAGGTGTGCGCGATGCCTGCGACTCCGATGCTCCGCAGTCGGTCGGCGGCCTGTCCCGCGGTCGGAGCCGTTGTGACTGCTCGCGACGTTTCCCCGCGCCTTCTTCCATAGTTTATTTGGCGTGCTGTGGCTGGCGCCGAGAAACTGAGAGACTAGGAAGACAGAGATACGGTCCTCACAAGGTCAGTCGGTCCATCCAGCACGGTGTGCGTTCGGCAAAGGCTCCCTCCCTCTTGCTTCTTGTCTCGGCCGGAGCCGCCGCACTGATGCTTCGGCGAGGCGCTGGGCACGCGTGGGCGCACGGGGGATCATGATTGAACCCTGAGACGGCCGCTGGCCTGATCCCGCATCCGGCCACTCTGCCTCTCTCGTCAGGACCTCGCGCCCCTGGGGCTAGCCTTCTCGAGTCGGCTGGCGGCGCTAGATGAGGGATTTCTGTGGAGCAAGAACTGAGTGATGAGAATCGGACGTCGCATCTCGGCTCGCACGCCGCGCGCGCTCCGATGCCTGTCCTGCTGCTCATCTCACTGCTGTCACTGCGGAGAGTGATGAAGACCCTCTGAATCCAAGGCCCTCGGCCAGAAGTGTCGCGTGCCCTGGGACCTGCTGGCTCGCAGCTTGCGCTCTCTGTCTGTATGTCTCTGGCCCTCGGACCCCGCGCGTCTCGCGCTCTCTTTCTTGGCCGCCTGCCCTCGTTCTCGCGCCGCCGCCGCCTTCTCCCTGCACCTCACCTCGCGCCTTCTCCCACACCCTTGCCGCCTTCCTCCTTCGCCTTCACTCCTCCATTCCGACACGCCGCCCTCACGCCCTCACGACGACCGCACGCACCAGATAAAAGCTAGAGTTCATGAGCAGAAATGGAAACAGTCGGCAACGAAGTCAGTCTCTCGCCTGCCCTCAGCCAGCCCAGCCAATGTCCGGCGTCGCGCTTGGACGCCGATGTCCCTCCCTCTCGCCCGTGTGGCTCGCCTCGCCACCTTCTCCCGCCTCTACTGGCCTGGCATCTCCTGCGCGGGTGCCGTCCCTCTCGCCCCTGGGCATCTATCCTTGGAGGAGGGAGCGGGCGGCATAGGCTTGCTCTCATCGCGCCGCGCGCCTTCCGGCAGATGGCTTCCCTCGCAGGCGGCGTAGGCCAACGAGGCGAATGCACCGACGGGCAGGGCGCGATGATGGACCTGTCCGACCGGCTCGCACCACCCATGCTGCTTCAGGGCTCACCTCATCCAAGGTGGCTGACGTCGGTCTCTGATGTCTCAACCCAGTGCTCCACCGGATAACGGTCCTCGGGGACGGCGGCGTCGGCAAGACGGCGCTGACGGTCCAGTTCACGATGAGCTCCTTTGTCGAGGTGCGTGTCTCCCTCGTCCCCCCGGCTTGGCCTGTGGCTCTCCCTTCACTTGGCCAATCGCCCGCGCTTTCTTCCCGCATCTTATTGACATTCGAACGTTCTTACCGTCCCTCAGTCCTACGACCCCGTGCGTACTCGCGGGGCGCGCCTCGGAGAGCAGTCCGGGCGAAGCGTGTCGACTGATATTCACCCCCTTCTCCTCTCTCTCTCTTGTCTCCCTTCCCTCATCGCATGCCTTCATTACCGGTTCTCTTTGCCTCAATTGTCGGTCTGCTACTCCTTCAGACGATTGAGGACTGCTATCGCAAGCAGTGGGTCGTCGACGATCAGCCCTGCTACCTGGAGGTCCTCGACACCGCCGGTCAAGGTCGGTGCCCCTCCCTTCTGCTCCCCCGTTCTCTTCTTCTTCCCCCCTTCCGTGTCTTCCCCGCATGCCGTCGCTGTCCTTTCCATCCTTTCGTCCGCAAGCGGACGCTCCAATTGGTCCCGATCGCTCATCGCTGTGTCATGTTGTCGGCCGTTGCTTCTCGGTCTCACGACGCATGCTGACCGTGTCCCTCTCGTATGTCGTCGTCCGGCTGGATCTTGATTTGCAGAGGAGTACACAGCACTCCGAAACCAGTGGATCAAGTGAGCGAATTCCCATTGACCCTTGCTGCTGCCCCTTTCGCCCCCGATTTGGCCATCAACGCAGCTCTTTGTTGATCACTCGTTTCTCGCTTTCCCCCTCTTGCTCCAGGGATGGCGAGGGTTTCATCCTGGTCTATGCTATCCCCTCAGCCCAGTGTGAGTGTCTCGCTCGCTGGCTCAGATCCCTTTCCCTGTTCTCGAGAGCAAAAGACTGGCTGGCTGATCGCGACCGTTGATCCCGCCAGCCTTCCGGAACCTCGAGGCAATCTTCCGACGCGTCATTCACACCAAGGAACAGCTCGGCGAGCAGCGACCTCCGATAGTCATCGTCGGCAACAAGAGCGACAAGACGTATGACCGGCAAGTCTCGACCCAGGATGGGGCCCAGCTGGCCCAGCAGCTGGGCGCGACTGGCTTCTTCGAGGTGCGCATGGGATCCGAATCGTTCTAGGCCGCGCTCGCTCGAGTGCGCGCGCGTGCGCGGTCCGTTGACTGGAAGCGTCCGTCGGTTTGCACATGGGCTCACACTCTCTTCCGCGCTTGCTTTCTCTTCTTCCCCTGTCGCCTGAATCATTCGCGATGACACCTCTTTGTGTCCTCGATCTCGCCCATACTCCGCCCTACCTCATCTCGCATGATCCTTCACACCCTCCCTCCTCGACCGCCTCCCTCCGTCACATTCACCCACGCTGCGTTCGCCCCAATCTTCCTCTCTTTCCTTCCCTTCTCCGACATCCAGGTCTCAGCCAGAACCAATCAAAATGTCGAGGCGGCTTTCCGGACGCTCGTGCGAGCCATGTCGGAACAGAAGAACGGATATACCTCGTCTCAGAACGCGCCCGGGGCCGGGTTGGGCCTCGCCAACGGCGGCGCCCCGCCGCGAAGGAAGAAAAGAGGCGGGAAGTGTGTCATTCTCTGATTAGGTGAGTCCTGGTCTTCTTCTTGTCCCAACAAGGCAAGCGCGGTGGGCCACGACGCGCCCGGGGATGTCTCTGTCGTCGTGTGAGCGTGATTGTTGAAACAGGTCCTTCTTCGTTTCCTTTCTCTCCCTTAGCTCGATCTCTGCCACCTTTTTTCTTTTAACGATCTACGTCTTCACGAACCTTCAAATAACCTCCTACTCTGTTTGCTGTTGCTCTCCCGACGGACCCCCCTCTCCCCCCCCCCTCCCCCCCCCCCCCCCTCTTCCTTTCTTCCATTCATTGTCTACCCCGTCTCGAGCTGCAGCACGGACGCCTATCCCTTTATCTTTTCTTCTCTCTTGTCCTTCCTCTCTTCTTTCTCTCCTCGCCCCGCCAACGTGCTTATGTAACGCCATAATGACCCCTCCCCCGACACTCCTCCCTCTTTCTCCCCCCAAACAAATTCCCACTTCAAACTTACCCTTCTCCCATCTCACCACGACCGACGACGACGAGCACGAGTGCAACTCCCTGCTTCCCTCTTTAGTCCTCCTGTGGCACTCTGTCGAGTTTGATGCGCATGCGGCTTGCTCCACAGATCGGTGTTCAGGAACTCTTGCGAACATGTGGCGTACATTCTTCTGTGACTAGCCGCCCTTACCGCTGTCGAGGCCGGAGCATGGTCTGCCGACTAGGTTCGGTAGTGCCGATCTACACTCGGTTGATGTGGATCGATCGTTCTCGACCGAATTGGAAGAAGCGGCGAGGCGTGGTGATCAGCTGCGCGCCCTTCCCTGCTCCTCCTCTGTTGCACAACATCACGTGTGCAGCCCAGGAAGACAAGCCTTGACAGAACCAGCGTTATATGCCGTCGGCGGGCTAGATGCATTCAGCTGGGATAACGCCCTTTGCTCAGACTCACACGCGCGCGTCGACTGCTGAGCCTCTGTTCCGTCCAGGTTGTTAACCAACAGAATCTCAGCAATATAGGCATGCATCACGCCTCAATATGTTAGAGCATGACCTCGCTGCCACAGTCGCGTCGCCGTTGTCAAGCCCTGGTCGTCAAGCGTCTCCCGCCCAGGAGCTGGCGAGCTCGCTCTGTCGCCGTGCGAAAAGGATTTGGCCCAGCAAGGGCAGAGTCCAGCTCCTCACCTCGATTCACCGCTGTGCCGCTCGCCCCCACCCCGCCCCACAAGTCTATCAGGAATCATCATGGCCACTGTCACTAAGGGAGACGACTTCGAGAAGACTGGAGCCAAGCCGGTCCAGCAGCTCCACAAGATCCGCATCGTGAGTCGTCGCAGGAGGAGGGAGGACAGGCGAGGGCCTATCCCGAGAGCTTCCTCCTCTGCTCTATACTCCTCGCACGACGTTTATACTGATCCTTTGGTCTCATCGCTCCCCGAATCAAGACCCTCACCTCGAGGAACGTCAAGTCTCTCGAGAAGTGTATGTTGCGGCTTCCCTTCTTTCTTTCGGCGCGCCTCGGACACCGTATGCTGACACGCTCGACTTTCTTGCTTGTTCTTCTCCTCCAGTCTCGAACGACCTCATCAACAGGGCCAAGGACAAGGACCTCCGCGTCAAGGGTCCCATCCGCATGCCGACCAAGGTCCTCAAGATCACCACCCGCAAGACGTGAGCTGCCTTCCCTTGGGGTCTTGCCGGCGGCGGGCCCTCCCTCACACGGCTTCTCTTGGAAGTCGCGTGGCCGCCGTCGTTGAACGCTCCCTTCTTGTTGAGAGAGACATGGACTGACGCCTTCTCTCGCTCTCCTATTCTTCCTGTCCCTTAATCTTCCAGCCCCTGCGGAGAGGGGTGAGTTTTGTCCTCTTAAGCCGACGACGCGCTCCGTGCCTTCCCAGAAGGCGTCGTGCGCGCGGCGCGCGCTCATGCACTCTTCGTCTCTTCCCTGACATTGACCCATGCTTTTCTTTCGTCCCACTCTAGATCTAAGACCTGGGACCGCTTCGAGATGAAGATCCACAAGCGTCTCATTGACCTCAACTCCTCCTCGGAGATCGTCAAGCAGATCGTGCGTCGTCTTTCCTCTTCCTCGTATCAGCTGTCTCTTTCCTTGCTGACCCGTCTCACCCTGTTGTGCTTGATCATCAGACCTCCATCTCTCTTGAGCCTGGAGTCGAGGTCGAGGTCACCATTGCTGTGCGTCTTCCATGCCCTCTTTCCTTCTTCCATTGTGGAAGACCGCGTGACTGACTTGCTTCACGCTGTCCCGTCTTCCAGGGTTAAACCTTACCCGTCTTTCGACGGCCGCTTGACCAGGGCAGGAAACTCATCACTGAGTTTTTCTCGCTGGAAGGGATGGTCCTTGATTTGATGATCACACGCAATCAGACGGCGAAGCGAATAGAGAGCAAGAAAGAGGTTGTTTGAGAGCTAGAGAGAGAGAGCGTGCTTCGAAGAAGGCGTCTGTGTGTCTGTTTTCTGTGTTTTTTTTTGGCACTTCTCCGCGATGTTGCTCAGGCCGGAAGGATCGAGCACGTGGTGTGAGTAGAAAAAAGGGGACCCTACTGCTCGTACACATTCTCAATGTGATCGACATGAGGACGGATCAGACAGGTCTGCGCTCCTCTATTGACAGGACCCCTGCCTTTGGAACCAGATTGCGAAGTCCACCTCGCTCGCTTTTTTTTTTTTTTCTTTCGCACTTTCCAAATCGTATTGCATGCAGCTTCACTTTCCGGCGGCGTATAGGCCGAGCTGCAGGAGGGCCTGGACTGCCCAAACGAATCGGCGTCAATCCCAGGGCGACTCTCAAAGAAAGCCTGTCGAGTGGTCCGAGAGCGAACGCGTGTCGAGTCTCCAGCGAACCCTCACGACCTTTCCTCCCTTCACATCCAAACTCCCTTCCCTTGCATCTCTTGGCCCCAGGCCCTGAGCCATGTTCATCCGCCCGGCGCTCCTCTCATCGGCGTCCTCCTTCGTTGAGGCGCCCCCACCTGACTACACGGTGGCCCCTTCCTCCGGCTTCCAGCCCGTCGCTTCCTCCTCCCGTACCGGCCACCCACCGGACTTCATCGCGCCTATTCTCTCGCACGAGGGCCACCTTCCTCACCTCGTCTCCTCAAGGGAGATCCTCGACCCTCGGAAGGCTGGAGCCCACCTCGCGCTCGCGGAGATGGTCGTGTTCTTGAGGCCTCCCGGGATGACCACCTTGAGGGGCCACGACGACCTCGACGAACTCGCCCAGGGGAGGGGAGCCAAGATCTCGGGCTTCTTCAACGTCTCGACTCCGCAGGTGAACAGGCTGTCCTTCCTCTGAAGGGTGCGCCACGACGCCGATCTGTTGACGACGAATCCGAACTTGGCTCTCGCTTGCAGCGGCGCCTGGTGGAGGGCATTCGGATCGAGTTCGTCGCCAAGCAGCGGCTCGCCTTCCCGGGGGAGGACGGCATCTGGGAGGACGACGAGGTGTTCCGGAAGGAGGTCTTTCTCGGCCCGGCGAAGGGCGGTGACACCTCCAGCAAGGGGAAGGGCAAGAGCGAGGGTCTCTGGCTCGAGAAGGGCATCAACGTGAGTCCGTCGAGTCGAGACAGGACAGGACGCGTTCGGACCTCGTTCGCATGACCAACGCGTTCTGCCACTGCACAGCGGCGGGGTTTACGCTGGGTGGGCTGGCTGACAAAAAGGATCCCATGCTTGGAAGACGTTTGAATTCGCCATTGCAATCCCCTCGACGACGCCAGTCTATGAACGATGTCCCTACGGTCGAGTAACGCATCAGGTCATCGCTACGGTCATCGGGTCGGGAGGACTGTTCAAGTCGGACCTGAGCGACTGGCGAGAGCCCACGGTCTTTGTTGTACCGCCAGCAGATGACGATGGTGAGTCGCCAGCTCTGTTTCTCGAGGTCCGATCAGAGTCACTGACGGCGGCCCCATATTTTCCTCAGTCTTACAATTTAGCGAGCACCTCGAGAACTTCACTGAACAGTTCGGCCCCTGGTCCATCGACATCAGTAGCAACGAATTCATCATTGCCGCGCCATTATACTGTAAATTTCACGGAGCAAGCTGCGGCCATCTTGCTAACGCTGACAGTATCGCCGCCGCCCCCTTTCCCCAGTCAACCTTTCGTTTTCCTCCCCCCCACCTTCCCTCACCATTTACGCCATCAATGCCTATGTCCAACAGACCATTTCGTTGGCATCTTTCCGGAATCCAGACAAGACGGCCAAGATCAAGGGGCCCAGACGGTGGATCATTCGCGAGGGCGCCCAATCGGGCTACTCGCAGCCGGACTTCGTCGCCAAGTCGTGGGCGAACCCGGAGGAAAACATCCTGTTCAACGGAGCGAAGAACGGCGAGGACGCGTTCTGGAAGTGGGAGAAGATCGCGAGGTTGCGTCAGTGTGCTGTCCTCCCGGGGCTCGCCCCTCTCTCTCGCTCGAAACTGATCTGCCTAGACCACACCTCACAGCGAACGACAACCTTATCCGATCCACGACGCTCCCAGGTACACAGACCTCGATTCGGTTCTCCTCGGAGCTCGCCGTTGAGGTCGTCTTCTCGACGGCTGAGGTGCCGAATGAAGTCCGGATCGGGACATTCTACCGCAAGCCGGTCCTCATCTCGTCGTGCTGGTGCATGCTCAAGTTCCTAACCTTACCTGGTGAGTCCAAACGCTCTGTTTTCTGTCTTCCAGGCTGGCACTGACCTCGTTGGATTAGACTACGAGGACAAGGACGAGCAGAACGGCGAGGGCTGCATCTCGCCTCACGGTGAGTTCGCCATCTACCCACTTCTCTTCTCTTCAGCCTCCCGAAACCAATGCCATTTTCCTTTTCTTCTCGTCAGACTGGGTCAAACTCGAAACGCAAGACCCGTTCGTTCCGCTGCCCTTCCCATCGCCGAGAGACCCTTGGTCCCTGACTTCTTCTTCTTCTTCTTCTCCCTCCAGACGGAAAGACGGCATCTGCCTTTGTTGCGTCGACTGGGCAACGCTCGAGAAGCGTGAGCTCGACCTCATGCGCAACGGCCAGCGCGGCGACGAGGAAGCCGACTGGATTGCCTTCCGCCGTCGAGGCGGAGGCACCCCGGACGAGGAGAGGAGTCGGAGTCGGGAGAGGAAGGCGACGGAGCTGTACGCGGTCGTCGGGGAGGATGCGGAGCGGAAGGCTTTGCAGGCAAGATCGCCCTCGAGGGGGACCCCAGTGCGTCGGTAATCCTAATGGCTTTCGTAATCTGCTTGCAACGGCCCAGCAAAGACGTACCCCGGTGCCTACATGAACGACTCATCTATCGCGCCAGACCATCGCAGATCTATTGCATCAGCTCCCTCCCGAGCAGCGCCAGACATTCTCCCGCCAGCATCCTAGCGTCGAGCTTGCCCCCGATGATCTCGTCCTCGCCGTCAAAGCCCGACCCGATTGGGAGAAAGCCGTCCTCGACAGCTGCCGAGCCGCCTGCCCCCTTGCTTGGGGAGAGGACGAGCTCAAGCAGACGCGGGTAGAGCGCGAAGAGGTGGGCCTTGGAGGACGTGTTGAGGATGAGCGTCCGGATGGATTGCGGTGACGGCTTGACGTCAGACGAGCACGAGGAGGACCGAGGTGGAGATGAGAGAGCAGGGGCGGGAAAGGTGTCTGGGAAGACGGAGAGCTCGAGGAGTTTTTTGAGGACGTAGACGAGCTCCTCTTCGCGTATACTGAGTGATGGCACGGCGGTCAACTTCCTTGATAGAGGCCAGCAGTGGATGTAATACAAGGACCCACCGAGAGAACGGCATCGCCCCTCGCAGAGGCTGATCCGCGAGATAACTCGCCAAGACAGTCGAGCATCGCTGCATGAGGAAGGGCGTGCAAATTCGGGCGAGCCGTTTCCGACGCTCCGAATCTTCCAAGGAGGCAGAAGTCAGCAGGTATGCGACTGTGAGAAGGCACTCGGCTGAACGGACCATCTTCTGTTCGTTGGACTACGATGAACAGCAGGTCGAAGCACCAGCGCCGGAACCTTTCCCTTGGCAAGCCAATGATCTCTGCCGTCGTCCCAAAAATCTCCTGGCCATCCAGACCACCGCGCAGCCACTCATCCACGCGCGAGACCGGAGCCGCCTTAGTGAAAGTAGTGCCAACAAGAGCAGGAGAAAGCTCTGTCTCAAATTCGTAGAATTTGCTGGCGTGCTGAAGGACGCGCCCCAATCGGGCAATGAGGTCGTCGGGGACCGATGGAAACCCGAGGATGGGGATAATGTCGGTTTCGAGCGAGGAGAGAAGGCGGAGGTCGAAAGTTTCATCGGCGTACTGGGCGTCGAAGGGAAGCGCCTCGGCGGATGAGCTGACAGAGTAGATAGCATTAGCGTAGACTTTAAGACAGCAGCCGGTCAAAATTCACGCACCAATCAGCGAGCAGTGCGCCGGCGAAAAGGTCGAGGATCTGAGACCAAATGGCCTCAAAAGATTCCCGGGCAAGAGCTGGAGAGGAACGAAGGTCAGCTCGTGCTGCAAGCGGGGATGTTCTCCAAAAAGGCGGGCTCACGGTTCTCTGAGGACGCCAAGACGGAGCAGCACGGCTTTATAAACCTGAGGAAGTGGTCGGTCGCCTGAAGAGTATTCGATATGTCAGCCTAACAGACCGTCAGGAGAGCAAAAGAGGTGGCACGCACCGTCTTCCATAGCGGCGCGTCATTCCCATAACGGCTCGACGGCGGCCCGTCATACTTGAGTTTGATCGGGAGTGCTAGCGCCTTGATGAGGTGCTCTACGCTTCCTGAGCTTAATAGCTCCCTCTCCCCCTGATGCGCCAGAAACACATCGAGCGCCATTGCCATGGCGTGCTTGCAGACAGCTATGTACGTGACCCGACGCTTCTCTGTGCCTCCTCCACCAGCAGCAACAGCTTCCCCCTCGCCGAGACTCGCCGGCGCGTACGCGAGCGTGACCAGACCACTAAGGTCTTGAAGGACCAGCATCGCGGCGCCCGGGGTGGCGTTGAGGTCGAGCGCCTCGTAGGCCGCAAAGACCGCCGCTTGTAGCGGCGTCAAGCTATCTACATCCGGACGGATGTCCTCCCCTGGCGGATGGATTATCACGCTCTTGAGGATGGCGAGCAGCGAGGCGAGCCGCGGTTGGTTAAGAGATTTGCGCTGGCCTTCTCCGCCGACATTGCTTCTTAAAAGCCGAAGGAGTGGGGTAAGTGTCGTGACGAGGACACGCAGGTTGTCCTGAGTGAAGAAGGCCGTTGAGGGGTCGAGGTCGGCCGACCGACGGACTGAGACGCCCATCGTATCCCACGTCGCCCACGTGTCGTCGACGAGCGCCTCCGTGATAGTCGCGGACGGCTCAGCGACCCAAGCGATGAGGACGTCCTGTAGCGCGTTGATAGCCGCCGTGGAAACCGCCGGCGATCCTGAGGCAAAGGCCGAGTCGACATAGTCAAGGAACCGCTTCCATATCTTGGGCGCCTCCGGAAGAGCCGCGATATTAGGGGCGAAGTAGTGGGCGAGTATTGAGCCGACTGACTGGACAGCGAGGACCTTGGACTCAACCCACTTGGGGTCATCTGAGGCGGTGACAAAGGCATCAAGCGAATCGAAGAGCGGGAAAATGATTTCGAAGAGACACGGCGTCCAGAGTTGATTGCTGAGCGACGAGCCGTAGGTCTCAATTGAACGGAAGAGCGTCTGCATCGAGCTCGAGCGAACTTCGGCCCGCGGGTCAAGGCAGCATCCGAGAAGCTCGCGGATGATGAACAGCCAGAGGTCGTCGTACCCGGCGCCCTCCGGGCCAGACCGTCGGGACTGGACGGCATCGGACACATTCCAGAGGGAGCCGATTGAGGAGAGGGATATGTTGACGTCGTCCGACTGACGAGAAAAGTCGGCGAGAACAGTGACACACTGCCGGAGGTCAACGATGGAGAGGGAGAGGAGGAAGTCGGTGATGATGAGGGTGACCTGTGGACAAGGGTAATTGTCTGCCATCAGGACGGGCAAGCAAAAATAGCAGCTAGCGAGCGAGACGCACCGATTGGAACGCGGTCCTAACAAGGGCAGCATTTCCCCTGGATGCCACCCCAAGACTGGAGGGGCGTAGTCCGACCGGCCTAAGCGATGGCGACGACGGCGGTTCGCCTCCCTCCGGTAGCGTCTCCAGCTGTTCAGGCGCCTTCCTACAAACAGAGCGTAAGCAGGTGAAAACCATTTCCCAAGTGACCAAAGCGTGGCCTGTTGACTGCAGGATCTGATAAAGCGCCTCGAGCGCTAGTCGTCGGATGTCGACCTCGGCCTGGTGGCTTGGTCCGTACGAGAGCGGCTCGACCTGCCTCGCGAGCGATGAGAGGACGAGATGCTGGGTTCTGGCCTGAATGTCCTCTGATTGGGAGCTTGCTGCTCGGATGGAGAGCGTGAGGATCTCATTGAGGGTCTCGGCTGCCTGAAGCCGGTTTGTCGTCGATGAAGTGGCGTTGCCGAGGACAACGAGGAGATGGTTAACAATCGTAGACCAGCCCTGGAGTGGGTCATTAGCGACGAGTCGGTCGAGGTTGAGGGCGCTGATCTGGGCGATCTTGGCGATGGCGAAGGATCGATCTCCATGCTGGCGATTCGACTTGAGTGTGTGCATCCCGCTTGCTCGACGCCGGGCCGGACCAGGGTTCTCTGGGACGGCAAGGTCCGTCGTGGACCCTCCGTGGACGCTGCCTCCACTGGAGCCGATCTCGCCAGCTCGGTCGATGATGAGAGAAGCCGGCGCGGGCTGGATGCCAACCATCTCCCCGCTGAGCCGGCAGAGGGCCTCAACGAAATCGGTGAAAGCCGAGTCGTTAAGACAAGCAACACAGACCTCAAAGACGTGGTTGATTGAGGCTTGGATGGCCTCGACGTCGAGATCCGCGAGTTGGTCTGAGTGCGAGAGGTGAGCGGCTGTATGCGTATGGCCCCTGTGAGACGAGGCGTTAAAGGACGACTGCGTAGGCGAGGTGGAAGATTGGCCGCCGTCACGGGTCGACGTGGAGTTCCACCGGGAATTGGGCGAAGGCGGGACGACGAGAGAGTGCGACGTCACCCTGCGCGAGATGCCGCCACTGCCACCGCCTCCGCCTGAGGTCTTCTTGGGCATCAGGACGAAGCTCGCACTCTGTAGAGCTTCAAGGACGTCAAACCAAGCTTTCCCAAGGTCGCCCGCAAGGATCTCGACGACGCTGATGAGGGCCTTGAGACAGGCGAGGTTGCGTGTCGAGAGACTGGGCGAGTTGGAGGAGAAGGATGAGCTTGAGCCGCCGGTGAGAGCCGTGAAGCCGAGAGCCTCGACGCCGGCCATCATACTTGGCGACTTGGGCGTCGAGAGAATGTCGGATGATGCAAGCGCTGAGACAACGGCTGAAGGGATTGCGAAGCGCGAGAGTGTGGCAAGAAAAGCATCGCGCTCGGTGTTGAGACCGAGCAGCCCACAGATGATCGTCGACTCTTGAAGGGACGCGAGGATGTCGACAAAGAGCTGAGGTAAGCAGATTCGTGCATGTCAGGAAACGATGAATCACACGAGAGAAAGGGAACGTCACTGCCCACTCACGTCATCAGAGAGGTTTCGACCCAGAAAGAAGCTCAGTGCAGCTAGAATCGCCGGCCAGCCAGCCTCCACCATCGCCTTGGTCGTGACCGCGAGCTTCTCGCCGTCAAGATCTGTATTGCTGCCCTTGTCCAGCTTCGCCTGGATGAGCGGGCCGTGGAGAGGCACAATGGACGCGTACATGGGTGTGATGGTCGCGGAGAAGCCCTCGACAATGACGTGGACGCATTGTAAAGAGAGAAGGTAGATATACGTCTCGGGCAGCGGTGGCGGCTCGAGTTTGTCAAGTTGATCAATACTGTTGAACGTCGGTTGATCAACAGAAGCATTTGAATAGAGGTAGAAAAGATAGGTAAGACTCACCATTGGACCTTAACTACGCTCGACGGACCAAGCCCGGTGTTCTCCGAGCTCAGAGAAGCGACGACGGTGCTGACACCACTTGCAACCATCCCTGCCATCATCCCGAGCCCATACGGGTCTGCGCTCGATCCGCCGCCAGCTCCTGAAGCGCTGTTCCCATCTGGGCTTAACAGGTTTGATTCCGCATGAAAGATACCAAGGCCGCCCATCTCCCCCGAGACGCCGAGAAGTGTCGGTTTCTCCGTCGCAATGCGGTTGAATGTCGAGAGGAGAAGGGGGAAGAGACCTGTTGTGGATGCTGGGTCCGAGTCGCGCTCCCAGACTCTGCGGAGAAGGCTAGCGTCTGCGCAGAGCCCACGAAGGCACTCCATCGCGAGCACGCGGAACCAGACGGGCGTCGGAGGGTCGCGCTTGCCGTGGTTGTGGAACCGGCCGGAGGTCATGGTGGGTGTCGGGGAGAGCGAGCCATCTTTCTCCTCAGGTGGAGAATTGGCGTGAGAGGCGTCGAGCGAGGAAGAGGTGTCGCCGGAGACGATCTTGATCAGGAGACCAAGGAAGGCGTCTGACTCGGCCTGCAGCTCGTCGGAGAAAGACCGGAGGAGAAGGAAGACAACTCGAACGAGGCGGAGAGTGAGCGGGAAGGAGGCTGTCAGGGATGCCGTCGGGAGGGAAAGATTCCGGATGAGGAGCGGGCAAAGAGAGCCCCGAAGAAGGAGTAGGAGTTCGACATGAGACTTGAAGACAGAACTGTGGTTGCTGAGAGTGCTCTCGATGAGCTCGAGGCCAAAAGGTCTCGGGAGGTTGGTGAGCTTGAGGAGATGTTGCTCCGTGGTGGGGGGGGAGGCCGTGGCGAGTGTGCAGAGATCCTGGAACAGGTGAAAGCCGTCGAGCGCCGAAGGATGCAGGTCCGCGATGGAGCCGTCGGGGAGCGTGGTTGGTATGCTGAAGACACAATGAAGAGGAATCCTCAGTGCAAGGTCTGCTGGCTTTCCCATCACAAACGCGCTCACCTGCCGATCATCTCCTCGGCGCCTCCTTCACGGCTCCTCTCGTCCTCCTCGATGATCTTGTCAAACGTGACCATAACACCCTGCCGGAGACTGGCCGCCGCGGTCGACGAAACTACGGGGGTTCGGCTATCACGCAACTCGAAGCAGACCCGAAAGGCCTGGAGAGTGGGAAAGGGTGGGCACCAAGCGAGTTAGTGGCGGTAGCGGAGATGGCCGGTCGCGCGCGAGGGGACTCGCGTCTCCTAGCAAGCTTGCGTGGATAGGCCCTATGGTGAGAATGACAAGGATCGCCTGGAGGGCCTTGAGCTGGATGTCGACAACGCCCTGGGACGTCACGACTTGAAGGTCCTGGATGAATGCTCTGAGGCGCGTCTACGACGCGTGATGCCGAGACGGGTCAGTCCGCACGTCCCTCCTCAGCTCCCTTCTCCCTTCGACATGAAGCTAGGACTGACCTCAGACACGGCTCTCAGCGAGACAAGCCGCTGCATGCTACCGATGCAGAGCGCGACGATCTTGGGCGAGTTGCGCGCCTTCATGCCCAGCACGACGGGTGCGACGAGGTCCTCGGCAAGTGGCCCATCTATGGACACACAATCTTCAGTCACTCAAGTCTCATAGGTAGCTCACCGCCATCGCCGGCTTGCTCACCAGGACTCCACATCTGACCGGATCGTCCGGCGTCCGACTTAAGGAGCGCAAGCGCCTTCTCCGCGGCGTCGCGGACGTCCGGGTGCTTGCGCTTGGCTTCCTGAACGAGCAGGCCGAGTTCGGAGATGAGGAAGAGTTCGCTCGACATGATATAGCTGGCTAGTTGGCCGGACGGAGCAATTGAAGTCGTGGGCGGATGAGTGTGCTGTAATGTGGGGGTCCAGGGAAGAGCGTCGCCAGGGAGAGACGGTGTCGGCTGGCGGCAATCTATCTAACAGGGCCCGGTCGAAAAGAGAAGACGGGGGAGCGTGGATGTGAGCGTGCGTCAGGACCGGGCCGGCGTGAGTTGCTGGCTGGGCGTTAAGAGGGAGACTGGTGAGCACGTCAAGATGTGGTCGAGCCGGGAGGGCCATCGCATCGCGTCCCGCGACGCGTGTAGACTGACGGCCACCTCTGTCCTTGCATGCTCCTCCGCCTCAACCCCGTTCACCAGCCTCTCTACCGTCGCGCCATCGCCGCTACCAGGTTTTCTTTGATGTCTCCCATTGTACCTCAATATATCTCCGCCGAGGTCGGTCCCTCCTCGGTCGCACGGCTGGCTGCCGGCTCTCGCCACGCTCCTTCTCTCCCGCTAATGACGCGCCGCTCACCTCCCGTCGTCCAGGACCTCGCCGTTCTCCTCAAAGCCACGCCGATCGCTGATGCCGGTTCCAATATCGCCGTCGTTGATGTCCGAGATGATGACTTCCGGGTGGGTGTGCCATGAGATGGTCCGACCCGAAGTTCTCGAGACCGACATGCCTCTCTATCTTGTCCACATAGGGCGGCAACATTCTTTCGGCCCACCGGCTGCCATCGGCGGAGCAGACGTCGAAGCAGTTCCACGAGTTGACGACCCAGTTCAAAGACAAGGAGCGAGTCATCTTCCACTGCACTCTCTCCCAGGTCCGTGGACCCAAGTCGGCTCGCCGGTACGCCGAGGCTCTCAGCGAGCGCGACCCCGACTCGAAGCAGCAGGTGCGATCCAACTGGCGGAGGGGACGACGAAGCCGCACTGACCCCATCTGAATCGCTCGCAGATCTACATTCTTCGGGAGGGGTTCGCTGGCTTCCAGGCCAAGTACAGGGTAAGCTTACTCCCCCTTCGCTATGGTCGATGAGCGAGGAGTCGGGACTGACCGACACACACCTCTGCTGGCCTCGCTCTCATTTAGAATGACCCTGAGCTCGTGGAAAAGTTCATTAAGGCCTGCTGGGATTAGCAGCCGCCTTTGTTATTCCCTTTCTGGCCTCTTGCAGATTACGACTCTATCCATGAATTTGTAGTCTCCGATGGACGTCGACGTATGCCCATTGCCACCGAATCGACCGGCGAAAGGATCCCGGGCTTGGACGCCCCCTCGGGACCGGCCGTGGTGAATGTCAGCAGGCAGGCGGCGGATCTTGAACGGTCTTGCAGACGTGCGTGATTGCGGGCGTGCGTGAAAAAGGAGTGACGCGGTGATGTCACTCGAGGCCAGTAGTGTCTGCCGCAGCCCGCCACTCGCCGGCTCCCGCGTGTAACAAACACTATCGCCCGCTGCTGCCCTTCCTCTTCTGGGCTCTTCAAGGCTGCTCCTCCCCTCCTCCTCCCTTTCCCTCCAACTTTCACTGCCCTCTCTCGTATCCAGCAATCATCCACCCATCACACCTGTCCATCATGCCCTTCTCTGCGAAGAAGGACAATCTCCTCCAAGTCCCCTCCTTCGCCCCACACATCGCGGGTGCCCTTTACGGTGCCCTCGCGAGGACGGCCAGCCCGGCCCTGCGGCACCTTCCCTCGTCAACCGCCCGGAAGCCCTCCCACAGGCAGGCCATCTTCATCGGCCTCGACCTCTCGACGACGCCCACGGACCAGCCAGATGCCGATGAGGGCCTCGTCGATCTCACCTGGAGCCTCGTACGTTGCAATCCCTTCGTCCCTTCCTCGCTCTCCTTGGCAGCGGCGGATCCAGGAATTCCATCCTGTCGCAAATGCTGACGTAGTTGCTTTGACTTGGCCTTTTTTACCGACCATCTCCTCATCTCATCTCATCTCCAGGCCGTCAGCGACGGTTTCGGTGTCACTAACACGGAACGCGGCGAGAAGAAGGGCCTCGACCTCCGTCCGGGGAAGGGGGGCATCGGTCTTGCCGTTGCAAGACTCGTCCTCCGTCTTCGCGAATTTGAGGAGACTCAGCGGTACAAGGTTTGCTCGATATATCTCTCTTGTGGGAGTGAAGGGAATGGATGGCTGATCCCCTGCTCGTCGCCCATGCCAGATCCACCTCGTCGCTCTCTCCGACACATTGCCGGAGTGCTTCCTGACACAGGAGCCCCTGCTCCTGCCAACGCTCTGGCAGAAGCTCGATGTAAGCTACCTCTTCTCCAAAACCTCTCTCGCTCGTGTCCGCTGACTGCAGACTCCCGGAACCTCCCAGGTCATCCCATTTCTGATCCCAGGCGTGGCGCCCACCGCACCTGCCTCGCCACGCATGTCGTTCTTCCCGCCTCCCCAGGGCGAGCACCACGCCAGGAAGCACATCGACCTCTCCTTTCTCCCGCCTCAGACGCAGCGCGCCGTCGGGGAGGACCACGCCCAGCGGGCCGTCCGGGAGGCCGTCAAGGCGCTTGCCGTCTCGGTCCATTCGGCGACGAGCGTCGAGTGCTCCGGAGAAGATATGGAGGTCGAGGTGGATCGGAAGGGGGAAGTTGTATTGTGCAGTCTTCGTGACTACGAGCAGACAACGTCGCCTGGGGTGAGCAAATTCTCGCAGATGGGTGAATACTCTGAGCTGACTGTTGTCTACGTGTGTGTCTCAGCTCTGGAAGCAATTCAAGGCCGTGAGTCGTCCTTTCAACTCGTTGAAGAGTCCGAGACTGACGCTTCTCCTTACCCAGCTCTCCACTCACATGAGCGATAACAACATATCGGTGTCCTTCTTCTCTGCTACGCCCCAAGGTGCGCATCGCACAGGCAAAACCTCAAAGTTATCTGCTGACACTCTTTCCTTTCTCTCGTGTAGGTGGCGGTGTCGCTCTCATGCGACACGCTCTAGTTCGGCTCTGGCGCCTCGTCGGCGTCGACGTCCGGTGGTATACGCCAGAGGGCCACCCAGCTGTGTTCAACATTACCAAGGCCAAATTCCACAATGTCCTCCAAGGAGTCAACGACAAGGGCATTAAGCTGAAAGACGTGGACAAGGAGATCTACGAGCGTTGGACCGAGGGTGAGGAGGTTGTAAGATTGATCCAGCGCTGTATCATTGACAACTCCTGGTTTTCCTTTAGCCAATCTTGATACTTTCTGGTCCGAACGTGCGATCAGGTCGTCCGTCACTGTCATCGACGACCCTCAGCGTGCGTAACTTCAGGTATTTCATTGTCTTTCGTCCTCCTTGTTGACATGATGTGGGATTGGCAGTCGCCGCTCTCATCCCGCTCGTGAGTCCTCTCGCAGTCAGGCAAGCGCGTCAAAACCTCATCAATTGCGTCTTAACTTCCACAGATTCGGCAGCGTCAGCACAACGCCAAGATTATCTTCCGCTCCCACATCCAGATCGATACTTCCCTTGTCGACGACCCGACCAAGGGCGATGGCGTTCATGGTTTGTCTCCCCTCTTGGAACGCGCTTAGAGTTATCAGCGACCTGACCTGGTCGCGTACAACAGCCGACGTCTGGAACTACCTTTGGAGCTTCATACAGGGCGCTGACGTTTTCCTCGCTGTAAGCTTTTTATTGCGTGGCCCTGAAAACAGGCGCTGATCTAACCACTATCGCTGTAGCACCCGGTCAAGGCATTCGTACCCAAGAATGTCCTCGACTCGGGCGTCCCCGTCATGTACATGCCGCCGTCGACCGAGTATGTGTCGCTCCCCGTACTTCTGGTAGCGACCGGCTTAATGCTGACACCTCGTTCTCGTGCCAGTCCTCTTGACGGTCTCAATAAGCCCATTGGCGAATCAGACCTCGAGTGGTATCACCAGTACTTCAACCGTCTCAGCGAGCAGCAGGTCTGTTATCTTCGACGTTTGATCCCTCATCGCCTGCTTCTCTGACGATGGGGATTTTTTTCTTCCCCAGTGCGGCGTCCACATCAATTTTTCTCGGCCGTACATCGTCCAGGTCGCTCGCTTCGACCCTTCCAAGGGTGCGCTAGTTCGCATGTCCCGGCACAATCTGCCTTAATCTGACTCGCATTTCATCACAGGTATCCCCGACCTTCTCGCCGCCTATCTCATCTTCCGGCAGAAGCTCCGCGCCCTCCGGCCTCCTCCCGCTCTGAACGAGATTCCCGCTCTCGTTCTCACAGGCCACGGCTCGGTCGATGACCCTGGTGAGCTTGGCACGTCTTTGCGCTAACTTTCCCTCTCGTCTAACACACCTACGTCTTCGTCCTCCTTTAGACGGCCAACCCATATTTGAGGCCATCTCGCAGGTCCTCCAGACTGAAGCCTACCTGACCATCAGGTCGGATGTCGCCTACGTTCGAGTCCCACCGTGCGATCGGACACTCGGAGCGATCCTTCAGGGTGATTGCACGCACACTCCACGTGTCCCTCGATCAACTCGTGTCACTGATCATCGAGAATTCAACTCCAGGCGCTTGGTGCTGTATGCAGCTCAGCACAAAGGAGGGATTTGAAGTCAAAGTCACCGAAGCCGTGCGCAAGAGGATTCCTGTAATCGCCTCTAAGGCGGGAGGAATCCCTCTTCAGATCCGCGAGGGCATCAACGGCTGGCTTCACGAACCTACGGACCACGAGGGAGTGTTCGTATGAGGCCCATCAGAACGACTCCTTCGAAGTTACAACCTGACGGCTTATGTTTACAGCGCCAATCGCCTCATCGCTCTCCACAAGGCCAAAGAGCCGACTCTCTCGGGCCCCGCCTCGCTCGCCCGCGAGGGCCTTACCCCCAACTCGTATGCTGAGGATCTCATTTCGGATGTATTTGCGCCCCTCCCGCCTATCAACCCCCATGCGACCGCCGCCAACGGGGACGCTGCGGCCGGCGATGGCGCGAGCGAGCAAGACAAGACAGTTGGGACGAGCGAAGATTTCTGGACGATCGGCAATGCGTGAGTGTCGAGCCGGGCCTGTCGTCTTATCTTGTTGACATGCTAATCCTTTCTCGAACTCAGCGTCAAGTGGATGATCCTTTGGTCTCGCCTCGAAGGCACTCCCGTCCATCCTAATACCTCGGATGAAGAGAAGGATATTCTCCGCCCGCTGCTCGGTGAGAAGCTCGTAGGCGGTGGGCAACAGCAGCAATCAGAGAATGTGTCGATTTGGGAGGGCCTCGAGGGACGGGCTGTTTGGGAGACGGTCATGGGGAAGAGGGACGATTCGCTCGTCATTGGTTGATGCGAGAAAGGTACAAGACATTCCGCTGCTGATCTCCTGTATCCATATGAACTCTAGTCGGAGTGGGATAGCAGGCGAGCTTTAGCAGCCGTAAAAGCGGAGTGTGCGCGCGTCTGGGCTAGAGTCTCACCCAGTATTCAGATCTTCGATTGAAATAAGTGCACTGACAACACCTTGCGCCAAGAATGAATGACTCATTAAGGGCATAATCAGGGGAAAGAGAGCGGCAGTGGGTAGTAAAATGGACGGATCGGCTCTAAGCGCATCGAAGGCAGCCGGAGGAAGTGGGGAGGTAAGGGAGTGCGGCTGCAAGCGCTCCTCCCCCGAACGCACAACATGGCCACCTCGTGCTTAAATCCTTTCTTCTTGGTTTCGTCCCAAGTGCCTCGAAAATGTCCCCTAAGGGTGCTTAAGCTTCCAACGACCACTATTGGAACGCTACCACCCCACTCTCTCGCTCATGGTCGAACACGAGAAGCATGAGCCCGCCACTTCAACCAGCTTGACAAGCCCTAACCCAATCACTCCAGAAGTTGACGTCGGCCTCCCAAACTACGAAAAATTCAAAGCCTACCCTGGGGTGTTTTAGTGAGCGCTCTTCCCGGCTGCGTGGTTGTCTAAATTCCCCCTTCTGACCAAGCTGGAAGCCGCGCCCTAGCTTCTTCTCGTTCGCAAGCACATCTGACCGGCTCATCTACGCGATTGGCATTGTTTCCGCATGCTTATCCGGTGAGTACAGTCATCCTAGATACTGCATCTCTGTCTGATGATCGCTGACGAGTCATGGTGCTGTCGGCACACCGTTGTCGCAGCTCTCTGTGGGTGGTGATTTTGCAGCTTGGAATCCGCCGTTCCAACGTTGCTCACTTATCTTTCTGTTCACTTTACCACTTCAGCCACATCCGCGCTCGACTTGATTTTGGGGTACTGGACCTCGGGGCTCGTTCCTCGTAATGGATCCGCCACCAGTGATAGCATCACTAAGCGTTCGATCTTTGCTTCTTCCGTCATGGCTGGGGCCACCGTTTGGAGCTTGATCTTCATGTCCCTGTACTTCTTCTGTTGTCAGTCATCTTTTCATTTTCTCTCTCCGTCCTCGACCGGACTGATTGTTTGCCGGCGCGCTCAACGACAGTCTCGCTTGCTTCCTCGAGGACCACCGCCCGCATCCGTCGGGCATACATCTCGGCGGTTCTCGCTCAAGATGCCAGATATTTTGAGGAGATCGGGCCCGGAGAGGTCGCTAGCCGGATGGGTCGTGATATTGGACTCGTGCAGACGGCCTTCGGAGAGAAGCTCAGTCAGTGTGCTGCAAAGCCAGCAAAGTCATTGACCACCTGCACTGATGCCCCGCCCATGAACTCAGGCTTCTTCACTTGGTCCATGTCTTGTCTTATCTGCGGAAGTCAGTCAAGTCTCGTGTGCTACGTATCTGTACTTATGTCCTAACGTTACACCTCTTCAGTTACCGTCAGCATCTGGTCCGCCCCGCGTGTGGGAGCCGTCTTGTTCTCGCTCCTCCCCTTCGGAGCTGGCATGTCAGCCTAGCTCCCGCAGTCTTGTCTATCGATAAATCTTTGACCGTTGTCTGCTCCAATAGGTACTACCTCGCTCATTTCTCCACGTCGAAGGCCACAGCCCGCATATCTGTCACTGAGGGCAAGGCATGTGAGCAAAGAACCAACAGATTCCAGTGGCTCACCTAGGCTTGGCCTTGACTAATCAAGCTAAACTCATTGCTTCCCCAGCTTCATTCCTGGAACAGATCGTCACGTCGATCAGGATGGTCAAAGTCCTGCAGGCCTCGGATGCCCTCATCGGTGTATACGACAAATTGCTGAGAGACGTGAGTGCCTGAGGCGGGGTTTGAACATCCCACATGTCAATTTTCTTCTGACATGATGACTCGATAATCCAGATCCAACTCGAAGGTCGTCTGGTCTCCATCTCCACGGGATTCTCTCACTCAACCTCTTACGTACGTTCCATTCCCTCTTGGTGACGATCAGACCGCGAGCTTTGGCTGGTGAAGTTTATGCCCAGCCACTTTGTAACCGCCAGTTCGTTCTATTCTGGTATGTCCTAATATCCTAACCGCCAGTGCCACACATTCCCCTCGCTTACCTCCTTGTGGCCTACAGTGCCTATGCTCTTCCTTTTTACTACGGAGGGCAACAAGTAGCCTACCACGGTCTCGAGGTCGGACGGCTTCTTCCGGCGTACACAGGAATGTTTAATGCACTTGTGAGCCCGATCCTCCTCTGTCTCTCTGTCTCTCTCTCTCGAATACACGACCTTACAGTACTCCCAGTTTGCCATCGTCAACATCCTCCCGCATATCTCCGGTCTGCTAAATGGAGCCCGGGCGCTACACCGCATTCGAATCGAAATAGAGCGGCCTTCGCGGATCGACTACCGCGACGAGTCGGGCGTCAGCGATCTGGATCTCAAATTCAAAGATGATGGTATCGATATTGAGCTGCGGAACGTTTGTTTCTATTACCCTTCTCGGGGCCCAGATCAGCTGTCTCTCAGGACTGTCTCATTCACGATTCCGAAGGGAAAGGTGGTCGCGCTCGTCGGTTCCAGCGGCAGCGGCAAGAGCAGTATGCCACTCTCCGCCCATGGCTTTTGATTTCTATTGTCGAGACTGATTCTGATTATTGGGGTTCTATCTTTCAGCTGTCGTCGCACTTCTCACTCGTCAATATGCACTTCAGGAACCTACATCTGCCCATTCCAATATCTTCGTCGGATCGCACCCGCTTGCGTCCATCCGGCTCTCGACTCTCCGCTCTTGCATTGGTCTCGTCGGCCAGGACCCCCAGGTATGTGCTTCGATCGCTTCTGATCCATATCCTTGTGCAATTGCACTTATCCATGACAGTAAACAGCTCTTCTCCGGGACCATTCTCGAGAATGTCGCCGTCGGCCTGACCGGCACTCCCGATGAGCTTTTGGAGGACGGCAGCAACCGGAAAACGGTCGAGGCTCTCTGTCGCTATGCGCTCGAAAAGGCACAAGCTTTGTCATTCGTCGAAATGCTCCCCAGCGGCTTAGACGAGCGGATCACCGCGGGTAAAACAGGGGTACTCTCCGGCGGACAGAGGCAGCGAAGTGAGTCCAGAATCGTCGTTTGTGTCGAGCCCTTCGGAGAGTTCGAGATGGCAGTTGAACTTAACAATCGATGTCGCAAAATACTTCAGTCGCGGTTGCCCGAGCTCTCGTCAGAAATCCCCGAATTCTCATCTTTGGCGAGTCTTTCATCTTGCTGCACTGCTGATTCAAGGTCCCTCAATCTGATGATTCTCGACATGCTTGTTCTAATAGACGAAGGAACTTCTGCACTTGATAGTGAAACGGAACAGAACCTCATGGATTCTGTCATGAGGGAGCAATCAGAGCGACACATGACTGTCATTCTCATCGCCCACCGAGTACATCCATCTTTGGTGGCCCTCATCTTTCTTAACAGACCGCCCAGCCGCTGATTTTGCCTTTCGTATTAGCTTTCAACCGTGAGATCTGCGGACAAGATCATCGTCATGGGCGCCGGACAGGTCCTCGAAGAGGGCACTCACCAGGAACTTCTTGCTCTCAAGGGAACGTACACTACGATGATCCAGCGGCACCATGGCGCACACAATATTGAGACATCTTCGACCGCCTTCAACATTGACAAAGTCACCGAGTATCCAACGGCCACGCCAACTCCAGTCGCTATCTCGCCAGTCGACCTCAGCCGCTCGATCTCGCATCAGTTGACTACCGTCGCCAGCCAGGCATCTGCCCGTGCCAAGTCCCTTGATCACGCTCGCAACCTTGAAGAGGGCCTCGTGGAGAAAACAACCTCCTCGTCGACGACGTCCTGGGCCAAGTGGGCTCGTTTCCTGCGATTCGTCAACACTTCGCTCTGGTGGATCGTCCTCGGAAGCGCATGCGCCTGCATCATGTGAGTGCATGTCTTCTTCGCGTGTCAGTCACATTGTGATTACCGTTCTGACAGGAGCTTAATTTCCAGTGGTGTTCTCTTCCCACTGGCGTCATGGCTCGTCGTAGGTCCACCGATGCCCTATCTGACAGCTACCGGTGACTGATAGCATATGGCTGCTGGTTCCAAGGGGCTTACCGTGTCTGCGTTGTCACAACGATATGCCTCTGATGTCAGTCAGGATAGCAAAAGATTCGCCCTCTGGTTCACGATTCTTGCCATCGGGTGTGTCTTCGAGCCTTGATCTTCCTCTTTTTACCTCCACGCACGTGATTATTGACTCTGTCCTCCTTCTTCTCCCTTCTTTAGGAGCCTGTTCCTTTGCCTGATGCAGGCCTATCTTTTGGAGAATGGATCGCAGGTACGAAAAGGTATTATGGCTCGGGGGAATTTCTGTCTGATATCTCTCTTGCTTTGCCTACCATTTTCAGCGGATCATCCGCACAATGCGAAGGGAGACGGTTTGTTCCCTCGTCGTCCAGGTCCGTACCAGACCTTCAATCGCATCCCTTCTTACGTACGCCAAATGACCTTTGTCTCGGCTCACGATCCGCGTCTTCTCTACAGGAGGTCGGTTTCTTCGAGGGCCCCGATGCAACTGGAGCGGGGGAATTCACGTCCAAGGTCTCGACGGACCCTATCACGGTTGCAAACACACTCGGCATGGTTCTTGGTCCGTTAGGGCCTGTCGAGTGCATGTACGCCCCAATAGCTACCCGCTGACCACCCAGACGGCTTCAGGTCGCCTCCTCGTCACTCTCATCAACTCTGGAGGGGCCCTGCTCCTTGGACTGCTCCTCGATTGGAAACTTCTCCTTGTGTGCTGCGCACCACTCCTTCTACTCGGTCCTGCAGGTTGGGCGGGAATTCACTACACATCCGCGTACTTCGGCGCCATTGAGATACCAAACTCAGCTGCCACGACGTTGGCGGTCGAGGCTGTCGATGCAATGCGGGTGAGTCTGGACCAAGCAGATTTCGAGGCGTGTAAGCCGCTTTTTGACGCACCCACCCACTTCATTCATCAGACTGTGTCCGCCTTTGGTCAGGAGCGTCGCATGGTGGAGTCTTTTGACAAGATGCAGCGACCAAAGGACAAGAAGCACATTGGGTTGCTCTTCAAAGCGGCTCTTTGCTTCGGCGCCTCTCAAGCACTCATTCCTGTGAGAAGCGGGTCCTTGAAGTTGCCTCGATCTGACCGACGACCACTGACAAGGCCTACGCCGATATCTCGCAGCTTGTAGCTGTAGTCATATTTCGCTACGGTAAGCTATATTAAATCACCTCTTGTTCTTCTCTGCTCCCGTTGATCTTCCGTGTTTCGCTCGTCTCCAGGTGGCCACCTCTTTGCCACGGAAGCCATCTCAATATCTGCGCTCTATGGAACCTTGGAGGCCGTCATTCTTGGAGTTTACTCCTTGATCAGCATTTTCACATACCTTCAGGACCTCTCGGGTGCCGCTCAGTAAGTGTATTGAATGCCTCGCCGATCTGCTAGCTGCATTGACCGAAGCGCGGACTACTCGTTCACCCTTAACAAAGAGCCTTTGGCAGCTTGTACTCTTGGCTTTCCCGTAAGCCGCTGGTGGCGACGCTCATTCATCGTGGCTCGCCGACGTTGGGAGCGGCCGACCACGAGAAGCGGTCATCCTCAGACATAGTCTTTCGCGGAGTGTCGCTTGTATATCCTTCTAGGCCTAACAAGCCTGCGCTCTCTGGCAGTACGTAGAGGGACATATTTTCATCGTCCACGATTGTCAACACTGATGCGTTTCATGCGGATGTATAGTCAACCTCAGAATTCGTGCCGGCGAGCGGGGTATGTTGAGGAAGCTTCCTAAACTGGCTTGTTACCCATGCTGACGGTGTCGATCTCTTCCGTACACCTCAGTTGCTTTCTGTGGCCCTTCTGGATCGGGCAAGTCGACGCTTATCGCAGTCCTCAGCCGGTTCTACGAGCCCTCGCGGGGCACGATCACGATCGGTGGGGTAGATATCCGCTCCACAGCCCTCTCGGACCACTACTCGAAAATCGCCCTCGTTTCGCAGGACGCTGTCCTCTATCAGGGAACGGTAAATCCCACACGAACTTTTTCATAGCGCATTATTTTCTTTGCTTCATCTCACACTTCTATAATTTCTCCAGGTTTCTTTTAACCTCACTCTCGGCCTCAAGCGCGAAGTTCCCGAGTCTGAGCTTCGGGAGGCGTGCGATGCCGCCCGGATCCTCGAGTTTGTGGACTCCCTCAACGGCGGCTTCAACGCTGAGCTTGGGATGAAGGGCAGTTCGCTCAGCGGAGGGTACGATGAAAAGGCTGAGTCATCACGGTCTATCACGCTGTCTCTGATTCCTCTCTTTCTTCCTCTTTTGACAGTCAGCGACAGCGACTCTGTATCGCCCGCGCTCTCCTCCGCAATGCCCCCATCCTGCTCCTTGACGAGGCCACCTCGGTGCGTCCTGTTTCCGTTTACATCAGTTTTTCAACATTCTTTTGTCCTGACGAATTCTACTCCGCAGGCGCTTGACAACGAGTCTGAAGCCCTCGTCCAGCAGGCCCTCGACCGCGCGTCTGTTGGCAGAACGACGATCACCGTCGCCCACCGCCTATCAACCATCAGAACAGCGGATTCCATCGTGGTGGTCGAGCATGGCCGCCTGGTGGAGCAGGGCACGCACGAGGAGTTGCTCAGAAAGAAAGGGAGGTGTGAGTACTTGCTTCATCTTTGCGAGGGGGTGGAAGCTCTTTAATTGACGCACTGGATGTTGCCACAGACATGGAGTTGGTCGAGGCTCAGCTCTAAGGGCCAACAATACCCTCGTATCACACTCTGTCTCAGCTCAATTCAATGCATGCTTCGGAACAGAAGTGAATTGTCTTTGAGCAGCTGTTCAATAGGGATGGACGCGCACTCTCCCTCGTCCACATGCTTCCCGCTCTCATCTACGCGCCCGGGTCTTTGCTTCTTTACTCTCAACCTGGCCGGTTTGCCGAAAGTTTTGGGGTTAGGGGTCGCCGCCTGGGAATATAGCTCGTCCTTCTTTTCCATGACCTCATCCCCTCCACCCCTAGCATGATCCCGGGACTGGTTGATGGTTGTAGGCCAAGAGAGCATCCAAGATCAAGAAAACAACTCCTCAATCAAAACAAAAGCAGTCCCTCTTCAAATTCCTCTCCGAAATGATCGATAACGTCGCGCCATGTTGCATTTGTATTGCCAGCGTCCCGAAGAGCCCAGATCTGAACAATGAACAGGTGTCAGCGAGCGAGGCGGGGGGCGGATCAGGGCACCGACCTTGTCGAGAACCGCCAGCGCCGTGTCGAGGTTGAAGCAGCAAAACTTGAACCTAATTGCCGCGATAAGTTAGTACGCTGGCGGATCTAAAAGGCAGGAACACCTGCTCACCTCATCAGTTCGAACCCTTTCTTGAACCTTGCCCGATCCGTTGGGTCGGCACACTCTGCACTAGCAATGAGGAGGGGCCAGGTGAGTCCCATGACGAGGCCTCCTGGGAGGGCGGCGCACGTGTCGAAGAGTGAGAGGATGCTCCGGGTCATGGAGGTGGCGGGTGGAGTACGGGCGAGTAGGTCTCGGTCGACAAGGATCTAGATTCAGCATCATAACCAGGAACGAGCGTTAGCGAGATCGACACAGACTTAGCCAAAAGGGTGTTCACCTCAAGGGCAGCGATCCAGATGAGGTTACGAATGTAGATAACCCGGGCGAACGAAGTGGCCACGTTGTCTGGATCCTCAAGCAACCAGGCGCGACAGGCTTCGAGTTCGAACGTGAGCGCCCAACTTTTGCTAAGCCAGGGTTCGGCGACCGGTTCAAGCCGGGCGCTAGAGAGTGCCTTTGGACCGCGGGCAGAGGCGTAGATCGTGGTGAACTAAGCGAGATAACGAGTGAGAGATCAAGGACGGGCGTGTTGAGCTGTGACAGATCAATCTACGCACAACAAGGAGAAATCTGAAGACAGGACGACCGAGCCCCGTAATAGCGTCGAAGGTCTCCCTATGGAAGTGCAATCACAAGCCGAGTAGAGGTCAGGCCAAAAAAAAGACGTAGCTCTTCGGAAACCGAAACTATAAAGACCCACCAATCCTCGTTAACGCCGGGGGTTGCATATTTCGGGTGCGCTGAGGTGAAGCTTGGATCAAAAAACCACGAATCGATAGGTTCATTGAAGACTTCCGGAGAGCGGCCAGTGGAAAACGCGCCTTGGAGAACGCAGGGGCCACGGACGTCAGCCTGATCGCCATACGAACAACGATAAAACGATGAGGAATCAAGAATTCACTCCAAACCTCCCATGAGGCCGCGTTTTCCATCGCCACCCTCACTCTCCTGAGCTTCTTCTTATCCCCGCTTTCCCGCGCCGCCTCGAGTACATCCCTCGGGCCACCCTTTGAGCGACGCACATCGTGCAAGAAATCCATGGTCGCCCGAAAGCCGCGGCCGCCTGAGAGACAGTGTACGAGTATACAGTGCTCGACCGCCTCCCGGATGTAGTCAAGCCGGGCGTCATGCTCCTCTGCGTTCAGCGTGGCTGCCTGGGCCGAGCCTTCCATGAGAAAAGCGGCACGTGACATGGAAAGCGCAGCGGCCACAAGGGAGACTGAGGTAGCAAAGTAGCGAGTGTGCTGATCGAGCGAGACGGCTGCGAGATCCGTTCGTCCTGCGAGGATGTTGTCCAAGGCGTGCGACCGATGCAGCCATGCGAGATGAACGCTAGCGCAGCTGAGTAGCTGATGCGGTCGACAAAAACCTGTCAGAAAATCCGAAAGACACACGACGGAATCGAAGGTGGGCTTACCGCAAGGGAGAGCGCGTCGCTGGCCAGCGAATAACCCCGTGGAAGTGACAAGAATTGAGTGGCCTGCAAAGATGGGAGTGCGACTTCCAGATCCCGGGAAGCCTCCTCGGGGCTGAGGGCCGCCGGAAAATGCGGGACGAATGAGAAGTAGTGTTGCAACTGGGAGAATTCAAGAAAGGGCGTGAGTCTCTCGACGAGCGCTAGACTGGAGATCGGGGTCTCACAAGAGCGCGCTCCTCCGGGTCAGGGTACGTGAGATGCAGCATGCTCGTCGGCTGCGAGTAGAAGAGCGCCTCTATCTCGGGTGGCAAATGCCACTCACCACCTTCGTGTTGAGTTAGAGAGCGGACTGTTAGCGCGGTCGAGGAGATGGACGCTCTAGGCAGGCTGAGGGTCGGCGGCGAGGCTGAGGAGGTCGGAATGGTGGCCAGCGAAGGCGGTGTTGGATTGAAGGAAGCCACTGGGAAGACCTCCAGAGGCTGGGCAGAGGACTGGACAGGTGACGATTCCACGTAAGGTCGGAAGACCTCTGTCGACCATAAGCACTAGTAGTGGTTCGAGGTCGGCGGCGGCGGCAAGCCAGGTCGGTAGTGAGTAACGCGACAGTAGGTCGCCGCCCGCGACAAGAAGGGGCAGCGCACCTCTCGTCCGGCTTTGGAGCACCTCGTGCATTTTGGTCTGATCTCGTCACATTTACGGTGTCTGAGAAGCCAGCTGAGACAACGTCAGAGCTGGAGGAAGAACGTGCTGACGCGACGGGAAAGACGCGCTTCAGTCTACAGGCGTGACAGCCGTTCTTGGTCCGTTTCAAGCCGGGCCGTCGTCGAGCGTGCGGCTGGCTCCCTGACGGCGAGCCTGTCGACGACGTGGACGCCAAAGACTCGGGTGCAAGATGGTCCATGAGGTGGTTGAGTGTGGCGGTTGTGGGTAGAGGTTGAGAGATTTCAGAAGCTCTGACTAGTCTCGGCTGAAGCCGCTCGGTTTCTCCCACTTCCCAGAAGCAAGGAAAGACCGATGCTCTGATACGGGATCTCAAGTTTCGGATTTCACTGGAGAGTTTGAGTCGATTTCACTCGTAGAGTAGAGCTCCATCGCCCTCGATGAGATCGATGTCAGATAACGTGACAAACTTGCGAAGCGGATAAAGAGAGATGTGGGAAGGTGCGCAGACGACGGCGCCGTGGTCAAGAGCGCCGGCCATGACTAGCCGGCTCGCCTCGCCTCTCCGCGGCTTCGTCTCATGGTCCCCCGACCATCACCTCACAACCGAGGCCTTGCTCGCTCCTTGTCTTTGTCCATAGAGCCCACATGTCCGCGCGTGTCGTCCTACTACGAGAAACAAAAAGGATGCATCCCTAATCTACTGCGTGGTCCGCCCTATCTTCCCCCTCCCACCCCCCCCTCCCCTCTCCCTCCTCCATTAGAGCAGGCCTATTGAGAAGCGGAACTTGGAGGGAACAATAGCCTCGCCACTGTCCGCTTGTCGTATGATGGCCTCCTCCTCCTCCTCCCCAAGAAGGCTCACGAGGAACCGCACGAGCGCCGCCCGAGCCCAGCTGTCTCTGACGTGGAGCTCGATCGCCACGAGATGTGGGCACCCGACGCGGGCCGGGTAGAAGGCTACGGAGAGGAACGGCCCGAGGGCGAGAAGGCCAAAGTTGGAGCTGTACTCGCCCTCCTCCGGCTGACTCCAGGGGTCGAGGGGGAACCCAAATCCGTACTCCTCTGCGGGGAGACCGAAGATGAGTTGGATGTGGGTGAGGTGAGCGGCATGGTAAAGGAGAACGAAGGGATGATGCGAGGGCGAAAAGAGAACGTCGAGAAAGGTGAGGACCTGGAGTGGCCAGCCGAAAACGCCAACAAGCTGAGGGAGCGAGGGGAACTCGGTGACCTTATACTTTTGGGAGGCTGTATGGCTGTACATGAGAACCTGGCTGTACTCGGGGAAGCTGACAGAGATTGTATCAGGGACTGTGGATGCCGTTGTTGAAAAGTATGGGGGCCAGGCGGCGGCGGTGGCGACGGCTGCAGCGGAGACCTTCCTGCAGACGTGCATGTGCAGTGTCTCCCAGCTCCAGGCCTGACACGTGGGCGAGCAGTAGTAGGCTATGTCAAGTCAAAATCGTTAGACTGATAGGCCGTGACAAAAAAGTGTAAGGCCCGCACCGAAGTTGCAATGAGCGCACGCCGACGTAGCGGTAGCACCACAGACATCGCACAAGCACCAGGCCCAGGGCATGGCAAGAGTGGGGGTTATTGGCTTCGAGGTGGATAGTCGTGGCTGACGGGAGAAGAGGGACTGATGACTCAAGCGAGCCATGACGACGTGGACGAAGGAGGGATTATCAGGGCCAGCCTAGGAAGGGACGTCGGCATGAGGAGCAGCTCCAGCGGGCGAGTTATCCTCTCCTGCAACATACTTGGCTGAGAGCAGAGAGGGGATGGGTGGATGTCTGGTGACAGAGAAGAAATAAGTCAAGACAGAACGACGTCGAGATGCTTATCAAATTAGCTGCGAATGAATGAATGGGCCGGGCGGATCTTGAGATGGCGCCCGCGGCCGGCCCATGCGGCCGCACCGCTGAGGACTTGCCAACTGAATGGGAATGACTGCGCATGCCTTCTCGAGCCAACATCGGTTAAGGTTTGTCATGCAATCATAAGTCTACTCCAGGACGATCCGCTCCAGCCGTACGCCCGTCTTGGCGATCTCGCTGTTCATCAGCTCCTGGAGCCGTTTGAGCTCGATATCAACCTGGGGTTCCTCCCTCTCCCATGCCAACGGAGAGTCCTCCTCCTTCACCCCCTCCACTAGCCTCGTCACAATCAAGTCCTCCTTTGGCGTGGTCAACTTAGGCTCCTCGCCCTCCTTCGCCGTCTGTACCCCTCCCTTGGTCTTCTCCTTTGCCTTCTTCTGTGCCCCAATCTCCCGCATCCTCATCTCCCTCTGGCGTTCTCTCTCCTCCTCCGCAGCCTTCTTCTTGATCTGATCCCGCGTGTTCCTCTCCTTCCGCATGGCCTTGCTCTCCGCCTCGTCACCCTCGACAAGCGTGATGACTCTCTGCCGACCCGCCTCGTCCGTGGGCGTCCCCAGCCGACCGACTCGGCCAGACAAGTGGATGTAGTCGTCCACCGTCTTGACCGCTCCCGAAAGGATGTAGACTGCTGAAAGCTCCGGAAGGTCGAGCCCTCGAACGAAAGAGGATGTCGCCAGGAGGACGTGGTCGCCTTCTACAGGTGGCATGAACGTCGGCTGCTTCCCTTGGTCTCGCTCTTGCATCCGCTTCCAGTTCACCGGCGGCGGAGGGGTGCCCCTCTTCGCCGCCCACTTCTCCAGCTGCGTCTTCTCCTCATCCTCCTCCATCGGCGCGCTCTGGACCTGCTCGGCACTGAGACCTATCCGTCTCATCTCCTGGACGACCTGCTCTGTGGGTGCTCCGTCGGGTAAAACAACGAGCGTCTTCCGAAGCGAACGGGTCTTATCGCCCGCAAGGATGAGGAGCCGAGCGATGCCCTCGAGGACGTGCTTCCCAGGGGCTGGGGAGGGTACACCCTTTCGAAGGAGCTTGGGCGCTGGAGGGGCGACTGGGTCGAACGGCGCCGCGTGAATGTCACGGACTTCGCTCAAAGGGGAGACGACGACAACGTGATGGGAGGGTCCGACGAAGGAGGGCTTGGTCGACTTCCTCGTCAGCGCTTCCGACGGAGGTGGAGGAGGAAGCTGAAGCGCCCCGCCTAGCGTCCCCGGTGGACGGACCCATCGCTCAAGCTCCGAGGCGCAGTATGTGAAGTGAGGCGGGAACGTCGCTGAAGCGAGAACAACGTGAGGCTTTCGCTTCACCTCCTGACCCGGCAGCAACGGCGCCGCCGCCTGAATCGCAAAGAGGGCTCGAATAACACTGACGCCCGTTGTCGGTCGTTCAGCGTGCTTTTCGACGATTCGTTGCAGCTTCGAGGGCCGAAGTTTTGCCACCTCTGGGTCGAACCTGTTTAACTCGTGTGGGAAACGGACGACGGCGTCGGCTTCGTCGAGGGCGAGCGTCGGGGCGTAAGCGACGAGGCGGCGACAGCGGCGGTCATCAAGCGCTGCATCGAGAGCTGCAGGGGTGGCGAGGAGGATGTGGGGAGGGGTAGCAACGAGGTCGGAGATCTGTTGCGTCACTGTTGGCGCTTCCGGAGTGGACGGGCGAAGGAGGAGGCCGAGAGTCGAGGGAAGGTGGTTCGAGGGGATGAGCAGGGTTGCCCACTCGAGGATTTGGAGAGCGAGCGTAGCAGAGGGAACGAGAAAGACGCTCGTAGGCCGGGAGGGCGAAGGGCGGGGAACGGATAGGAGGGCGAGAAGGAGAGCGAACGTTCTGAGAAGTGTCCTATGGGTCAGCTCGCTTGGATCACTTCATCAAGCAGCACATTTTCAACTCACTTTCCCTGTCCAGTATCCTCTTTGATGATGAGGTCTCGGCCGGCGAGGATGGCCTTGATGAGCTCCTGCTGGAGCATTGTCGGCGCGCGGATCTGTGGGAACGCGCGCTCGAGCGCCGCTGCGACGACCGGCCGCACGCCGAGTTCCTTGATGGGAAAAATATGGGCTTCGGATTAACAAGACTGTAAGACCCAAAATCATGTGGAAGAACTCACGATGAACAGCGTGGCAACATCCTTCTGTTCTCGAGGTGCGACAACGACGTCGCTCTGTCGATTCGCCACAGGGGATTGATATTCGACCCTGTCCCGTGCTCGAGGAGTCCGCCTGCCTGTAGAAGGCGCTGAAGCAGCCGGCTTCTTAGCGGCGAGCTGACGGAGAAGCTCCTCGCCCGAGACAGCGGTTGGACTGTATGCCGGCGCGTCATCCGCCCGACTTGACAGGTCCAGTAGCAGAGAAGGCGGCATCATGGGAGTCGGAAGCTCCTCGTCATGCACCTGGGGCTGCTGACGAGGCTCGTAGCTCTCCCCAGGAACAAAGGATCGAGGGAAGGCCGCCGACGGGGTCGACGCGAAGCCACGACGATGGGTAAGGCTGGACGACGCGAGGGCAACGAGGCCGGCTGTCCTCGAGACGCGAGCTATGTGGCCCGTCGAATGGGCGAGGGTGTCGAGGGAAAGTTGGAGAAGGGCTGGGGGCAGCCTGTGAGGTGCAAGCATGGCTGCAGGAGGGTGGATGTTGAAGAGGAGACAGGCCAGGCAAGTCGTTTTCCCGGTGAGCCTGCGCACTGATCGTCGGGGTCAGGACGACCTGTCAAGCCATCAAGGAACGGATTGTCCTCCGGAAGATCGACGGTTAAAGGTAAATATATTGGAAAGACGTCTTGCTTATTGATCTGGCACTGTGAAGAGAGCAACTGAGAAAAGGAAAGAAGACTGTCGATTTGAATGAGGAGCCAGTTGTCAGGGCTGTCCCTCTCCGTCGCGTTGAGCCGTCCAGAGACGCCTCGCTGTTCGCCACGTCACGTCAAGCCTGTCTTAGAGCCGCCTCGCTCTCTTCCAACGGCCATCGAGCAGCCACCGCCATGAAGCTCCTCTCCCTCTCCCCACTCGCCCTTCTTCTCGTCTCCCTTTCGGCGGTTCTCCCCTCGAGCGCCCTTGTCGGTGGAGCCAGCAACCCCGAGGCGGCGGCGCCCTTCCTTGCCGAGGCGAACCGACTGCTCGTGCAAGGCTCGTACGCCGATGCCGCTCGCGCCTTTGGAGACGCTCTTGGTGAGTTTTACGTTCTGGCTGATTACTCAGCCTTTGTGGTATCGGAAGCTGACGACCTCGCGCTCAGAGTACGACGAGAGCTACGTCACCCTTTACAAGCGCGCCACTGCCCTTCTCTCGCTCGGACGCAACTCGGCAGCCCTCGAAGACTTTGACCATATACTCCGTATCAATCCTGCCTTTTCTAAGGTGAGAAGATTGCTTCGAGACTGAGCGGCAGCGCGGAGATGGACAGCACTTCCTTGTTGGATCATCGTCAGTCCACTACACCCACTGACCCCCCTCCCTCGTTGTCACCTCTATTCGCCCTCTAGGCTCACCTCGAGAAGGGCAAGATCCAGGTCCGTGATGGTCACTTTGAGGCCGCCCGGGCATCTCTCAAAGCCTACCTGAAGGCCAACCCCAACGAGGAGGTCGCGAGTGCGCTCGTGAGTAGTCGCTGTCGTCCTCTTTATCAGTCTCTCAGATCGGCGTAGCTCACAACTGTCCCCCTTCAGATGTCGTCCGTCAAGACGGCCGAGACAGCCCTCAAGGCCGCCCGCAAGTCATCCAAGGCCAAGCGATACGACGCGTGCGTCGCCGAGGCAACGCGCGTCGTTGAGGTGAGCCCGGGGCTCACCGAGGCGCGCGAGTTGCGGGCCAATTGCTACATGGGGCTTGGAGAGATTGAGGATGCTATTGGAGACTTGACGTGAGACCTCTTGGTGGTATCACAGGTGTGTGCGTCGCTCATAGAACTAACGGTGTGGCGCTCAATGGATGGACAGGCGGCTGGCTGCGATGAACCCTTCATCGCCAGATCTCGCCATCCGGGTCGCCTCACTCTCCTTTTTCCTCATTAACTGTGAGTTACAATGCTCCTCCCAGATTCGAGAAGCTTCTGACATCCCGTCCCCCCCCCCCCCCCCCCCCCTCCCCTCCCATCAGCCTCGGCCACCCTGCCCCAGCTAAAGCAGTGCCTCCATTATGACCCTGAATCCAAGCCGTGCAAGCAGGCCCACCGGGCCTTCAAGGCCCTCGCCAAGGACATTACCAAAGCCGACAACTTCCTCTCCGGCAATGCCTGGCGTCCGGCCCTCAAGATCCTCCTCCCTCTTCTGACGAGCTACGACGAGACACTCGACAAGTACGCGGCGCAGTACGTTTCCGAACCGAGGCTGAGGAGCGAGCCAAGGAGAAAGCTCTGGAGTGGGGTCTGCAAGGCGTATGTGATGGTTGGGGAGGCGAAGAAGGCGAAGGAGTTTTGCGAGGAGACGCTCAGAATGAAGAAGGACGATGTCGATGGACTTGTTGGAAGGGGTGAGGCGCAGTTGATGGAGGAGGCGTACGAGGAGGCGGTGAGGACGTTGAACCAGGCGTTCGAGGCTTCTGGAAGGTCAAGCCAAGATGTGAGTAGAGCAAGCTCGCTGAGGATTGTCCTCCTCAGCTGACACATATCCACCTCTTCTTCAGGTCGCAAACCGACTACAAAAGGCGCAGAAACTCCTCAAGCAGTCGAAGGCTAAGGACTACTACAAGGGTACGCGCGCTCATCTGTGGCTTATTTTTGCCTGGAGTTGGCGGACTTACTTCTTTCCTCTCAAAGTTATCGGCGTCTCACGGGATGCCGACGAGCGGACGATCAAGCGAGCGTACCGACAGGCAGCCAAGAAGGCGCACCCGGATAAGGGCGGCTCCGAGGCCAAGATGGCGGCGCTCAACGAGGCATGGGAGGTCCTCTCCAAACCCGAACTCAAGCAGCGGTACGACAGCGGCGACGACCCGAATGATCAGGAGTCGCAGCGACAAGCGCCCTTCGGTCATCATGGCGGCTCGCCCTTTGGCCAGGGGTCGCCCTTCGGCGGAGGGTTCCCGGGAGGTGGGGGTCATTCGTTCCACTTCCAGTGGGCGGGCTGAGCGAGTTATGGAAGCGATTAGAGAGGAAGAGAAGGGTGGTTGTGCTATGCATACGTTTATTTTCGTTGCGCAGTTTCGCAGTGTTACATTCAAATCGCCACCTTGCTGCTGCTCTCCTCGGCCTCCTCCTTAAGCTCCTCCATCTGCGCAATCTCCCGCTCGATCTCCTCCTCAGTTGAGCCCTCAGCCCGACGGGCGGCTCGCCACTCTTCAAGTGCAAGGGCGTGCTCAGCCTCAGCCTGGGCGTCGGCCGCCTGCGCCTCGGCGACGAGCTCGTACGCGAGGCGGCGCTCGTTGAGGACACGCTTGATGCGGGCCATCGAGAGCTGGATCTGTGGGTCGATATAGGAGGGTGGAGTTGGTCAGCGGCGACAGTAGCGGCGCTAGTGCAATCACAACGAGGACAACCCACCTTCTGCCGCTGCCGCCTAGCGCCCACCGTCTGGGTCTTCTTGTCCATCGCCAGGTGCTCCTTCTGGGTGTAGTAGACATTCTTCTCCCTCAGGAGAAGGTACCAGAGCGTATGGAGATCCTGGAAGCTCTTCAGTCGGAGCTCTTCACACTCGAATGGCCGGCCTTTGAGGAAAGGAGCCGAGGATCAGCCCTGTGGCTTTCGTAACGAAAGACGCAACAGTCTAAAAGGAAGAGGCGAGCCCAGCGCCAGTCGAAGTCATCTTGCAGCAGCAGCTCAGAGCGAGGAAGGAGTTCACACTTTCGATAGAAATGTATGAAATGAGCCCGGTTCAGGAGACGCGCCTGTCTTGAGCAGCTTCATAGTCAAGCCCAGCTGTCCTATCGCAAGGCCCCTCGCCTGCCATGGTGAGTGACAGTGACCACGCAAACGCGAATGGACGGTCTTGCCGAGACCATGTGTGCGCGCCCAAATGTCCCAGCCCAGCTGAGATTCATTCCTCCCTTTCCCTTCAGTGAAGGCTGACTATCGTTCAGGCAGGATGCGATCTCCTCCTCGCTGGCGGTAGGCAACGCTAGCCCACACATGGCACCCAGCTACAGGCAACAGGCTGCTGAGAAGGTAGCCCAGAACACGCGATACTACTCACTTGACACGAGCTCCTCTTCCGTAAGCTCCTCAGACGTGACAAAGTTGCCCTGGCTGTCCCGGTGGAAGAACGCGTACAAAGGGTGCGGGTCCTCCGGGTCGTACTCCGTAGGGTCGAGCGCAAGTCGGTGGACGACGCCGGCGTTGTCGTTCGCCTTGGCCGGGACTCGCTGGAGAAGCGAGGGAGGGAGGAGCTCGCTCGTTGTCTGGTCGAGCTGTTCCCGAGGCGGAAAGACCTTCTTGCGGGAGAACGTCGTCTCCTCGACGTCCTTGACGGCCGTCTTGGTTTGCTAATGGACGGGAAGCGGGATGTCAAGAACGAGCGAGCAGCTGGGCGTCAGAAAACGGGCTTCTTGTCGTCGGACCGGTAAAGACATGCCCTCGCATGATCTTTAGAAAGACGTACCTCTTCCTCGAGAGCGTACTCGTCCGACTCAGACGTTGAGGGTGCGGAACAGGAAGAGGACGTGGAGAACGAGGCGACGATGCGGGGGGAGGAGACGGCGGCGGAGCGAGAGACAGTTGAGACAGAGGCGGCGGCCGAGGCGAGAAACGGCCGGACGATGGCGGGCTGACGGAAGAGGGAAAACATGGATGTTGGAAGCGGAGCCGGAAGGGCTGCTGCGAGGATGAAGGCACGCGAGGGGAGGTGGTGGTCGAGGTTGAGACGGCCTTTTCTCAGCGGCGCGCGGAGTCGCGACGAGGGAGCGAGGAAGGCGCGTGCGCCCGTAACATAAGAGCGCGCTATCGTTGGCATTCGTGTTTTCCTCCTGTATTAAACATGGAAGCTCGGCTTGTTCTGGTGCAGCTCGCATCACAAGGATATTCTCAGGTATCATCTTGGAACTTGGGCTTCGACTTATCTCCCCGCGCTCGTCAGATACCACGAGACCTCTCAAGATTCGATCATAACGATTCCACAAAAGCAAATGCATCTATCTAGATGACCCAGACCAGGCTCGCCCCGTCGTCTCCCGCACTGACAACGATCGCCTTGCCGTCCCCTGCGCTGCCAACGGCGAAGCCGTTGACGATGCCCCGATGCCCCTTGTGGGATGCAACGAGCGCTCCGTTCCGGACATCGAACGTCTGAAGCGTCGAGTCAACAGAACCTGTCGTGATGTAGTGACCCAAAGGTGCCGGGTGGAGGTGCAGCGACGTAATGGCCTGCGAGTGCTCGAGCGTCGCGCGAAGCCGGAGCGTGTTGACGTCCCAGACGCACGCCTTGCCATCTGTTCCGGCGCTGACAACGACACCGTTGCCGGCGATCTCGAGGAACTGGATGGCCTCGACCGAATCGCCCTCCTTGTGGCCCTGGAGGGCAGCCATCGTCCTGCCGTTGACGAGGTTGACGACGCGTACGCCGCCGGCGCCTCCGCCAATGGCTGCGAGGCTCGACTGAGGGTGGACGGCAAGCGAGGTGATGCCGTCCTCGAGAGCAAAGCGCTCGTCGGTCGGCTTAAAGGAGAGGACGGGGGACGTCGACCGAGGGTCCCAAAGAATGAGCGACGAGTCGGATGAGGCGGACAAAAGCCGCTTGCCGTCAGGCGTCCATGCGAGCGCTGTCACACTGTCGGTGTGGCCAACAAAGACCTGCATGGTGGAACCAGACGGAACTGGAGGGTGGGGGGAGTTAAAAACGCGGCCTTTCATCGTTTGCGCGCCAACGAGGAAGCAACTTACGCTGCCACATCCAGACGGTCGAGTCGTTCGAGCCGGCGGCAAGGACATTTCCCTTTGGATGCCAAGCCATGCACTGAGAGTGGCAACGACAAAAGTACACATCAGTCTCTGTTGACGTGCTCTCCGCAAGAGACCTAGGACTTACAGTGATCTCGTCGGGCCCCTGGAGACTCTGAATGAACTCCCACCGGTCCCAGTTCTCTTTGCCAACTCTCCGCCAGACGCGAACACGTCCGTCCATACCTCCGGTCGCCACCATCTCTCCGTCTGCGCCTGAAAGGTGAAGCGTGCGTGAAGATTGCAAGTAACAATGGTCAACTCCACTCTCCGATAGGCGGATCCGAGAGCAGAGGACCGTCACTCACTAAAGCCGACAGCGACAACCGAGTCCTCGTGGCCGCTGAGCTTAATGAGCTCGTCCCCCGTGTTCGTGTTAAAGAGGAACGCAAGGTCGTCCTCTCCACCAGAGACAGCTAGCGGCGGGTTGGGGTGCATCGGGTGAAGCGCGACTTCGAAGACGGAGGAGCCCTCCTTGTGCAGGGCTGCAGACGAAAGCGTCAGCATCTTGCTTGTTCAACTGACCGGTCTGTGAACAGGTGCTCACTTGCCCAGACCTTAGAATTGTCCTCCGCGAACGAGCCCTCGTGCTCGGCCTCGCCGTCGTCGAGCGTCTGGTCATCCTCGTCGCCCTCGGGAACGTCCTCGTCCATCTCGTCCATGTCCATCTCGTTCTGCATCTTTTCGATGTATTCGTCGAGGTCGTACTCCTCGAGGACGTCGTCCGCATCGAGGAGGCCCTCGTCGCCCTCGAGGCCGTCGTGGGCGGCCTCCTCGTGCTCTTCGCCCTCAGCATGGGTGTGGCCGTCGTGGGTCGGGTGGTTTGGGTCGTGCTCCATGGTGAGAGTGTTGGGTGGGTTGAAGGAGTCGAATTGAGGGTGAGTGGAGTGATGGTTGATGATGAAGCAGGGAGTTAGTCCAGGGCCAAATTTCGGGCCGCGGCGGTGGACAGGGAGGAATGGCAGACCACACGCACTTGTCCACACTCTCTCGCGCGTGATGAGTGATCTTCGCTCTTGGCCGCTTCGCTCTTTCGCTGAGTAAACAAGAAGGGAAAGCGCTTCGGTCGGCTTCCATCCTCAATCGATTTTGTGAAGGGCGGAAGTGGAGGCGGTGGCATGAACGACGCCGACCTCTCTGATCCAAGCTTTATCATGATTCAAGCTTTATCATGCAAGCGCGCGCTTGCACAACGACAGCAGTCGAAGTGCAAGCGTGCGCGACCATCAGGCTTACCAAGCGTCTGAGAAGTATCGAGCTTACCTACAGCCGAGTCTTGCCACACAAGAATGAGACGGCACAGAGAGTGGCAGCAGCCCACCGGCGTTGGCCTGAACCAGGGCCATGCGCTCAGAGAAACAGACAAGCGGACGTCGCCTGTCAATTCAGGATAAGACCGTCGTCCTTCTCCCCAGCACCACGTCTCTCTCTCACTCATTTCGGTCCTCGTCTCGTCGACAAGCTTCCGAGATGGATCTCTACTTCAAGGCCGCGTCCTTTGTTCGTCTCTGCTACCTCCATGATCTTTGATAGCGCATTCTCCACTTCGGCACCGACCGACCTTCCTATGTCCCCCTTAGATCGACGCCCTATCCCTTCAGAAGACATCGATCAAGTCGTACCTCTCCTCACTCAAGCTTCCGCCCGCTGAATCCAAGCGGCTCCTTGCGCTCGTCATCTCGACCCTCAAGTACAAACCTGTCCTCCTTCAGCTGCTCTCGCTCGTCCCGCTCACGCGCGAGGATAAGCGTATACTCTACAAGGACAGCAAGGACGGGAGTCTGGCGATTGTGCTGGTGCATGACCTGATCTTTGCGGATAGAAAAGGGTGCGTGGCATTCTGCTTCAGGTGGTGGTATAGGGATCTCGTGCTGACAAGTCCGGCATTCATGACGACGACGAACAGGATTCAGGCCGGTGCAGGCCCAATCAAGGACGCGGTCCTTCGGCACAAGACGAGACTCAACTCGGAGCTCGTCAAGCTCAAAATCAAGCGTGGTGTCACAAGCAACAAGGAGCTCCAGGTCGGAGGCGGCGTTGGAGGTTCGTGACAGGCTGTCGGTTTGTCCAAGACATGTCGCGGGTCGTTCACTGATATGCTTGTCGCACATCTTTCTGTGCGTCCACAGACCAGATCCCCCGCTATGCTCGGATTAATACGAACAAGATCGAGCCAGGCGCCATGGTTGCGGAACTTCAGACGCCGGCTGGCGGAGGATTCACGTTCCTCCCGTCTGCACCCTACCCCGAGACGCTCCCTCAGTCAGTCGACGGCACACTCGCTCGTTGAGGAGTTATCCACAGTCAGATGATAACGCTCTATCCATAGCAAAACCTTTCGCCTTGACGAGCACATCCCGAATCTTCTCGTCTTTCCTCTCTCTGCCAACGCCCAAATCACGAGCCATCCTGCGTGCGTGGTGGGCCCTGTGCTCTTTCTCTCCCCCATCCCCTAGCCTGTCTGACTCCCCTACTCCCGCACAGTTACCTCGATGGCCGCCTCATCCTCCAAGATAAGGCGTCCTGTATGCCCGCCGTCGTCCTCCTCTCGCACCTCCTCCCCGCCGGCGACGCCTCCAACTACCCTCCTGGCGAAGTCATTGACGCGACCTCCGCCCCAGGGAACAAGACAACGCATCTCTCGGCGATTCTAGGCAACAAGGGCAAAGTTCACGCATTTGAGCTCAGTCCGGGCCGATGGATGACGCTGAGGAAGATGGTGGATAAGGCTGGGTGCGAAAACGTCGATTATGGCGTTGAGGGAGGGAGGAACTTTTTGGAGACGAGGCCGGAGGAGTGGGAGGGCGTGAGGTACCTCATGCTAGACCGTGAGTGGTACCCCTTTCTCCCTCTTTGTCGTGCGGTTCGCTTACTCCAATTCTACATTATCCAGCGAGTTGTTCAGGAAGTGGCATCGTCAACCGTCTCGATTTTCTCACCGAGGACCGTAAGCCCCCTAACTGCCCAATTCGGACCCTTGTTCGACGCTGATACTTTTCTCCTCACGCAGCCGAGGAGGAGAACACGGACGCTAAGAAAGACCGGCTGGCGAACCTCGCGTCGTTCCAGATCAAGATGATACGGGTAAGTGACGCTCTCCCATCATCTGATTCAGATTGCCAGCTGATTTTCTCTTTCTCCCTCCTAGCACGCCATGCAATGTCCGTCTTCCTTAACATCTTCCCCCCCCCCACTTCCCTTCTCTTTTGACTTTCTCTCCTCTTTCTTCCCCTCTATATAGTCCCTTCAGCCCTCAAAATCGCCTACTCGACCTGCTCCGTCCACCCCGAGGAAGACGAGCTCGTCGTCCTCGCCGCACTCGATTCGCCCGAAGCCAAAGCCGGCGGCTGGCGGCTCTCCCCCCGATCCGAGGTCCTCCCTACTTGGCAGAGGCGCGGGAGGAAGGAGCTGATGGGGAGGAGGGGGATGTTGGGCGATAATGTGGTGTGTTGCGAACCGGGGACGGATAAGACGAACGTGAGTTCAAGGGGGCGAGGCGAGGGAGGACAGGAGGACTGACAGACTCAAACCCGCGACGCAATGCATACAGGGGTTCTTTGTCTCTTGTTTCCACCGGCCTGCCCCACACGGGCTGTCGTCAGGCGCCTCCGCCGCAGTGACGGCATCCAAGCAGCAGAAGAAGAAGCAGCTGGCTCTCGTTGCCGCCGCACCAGAGCCTGCTGCTCCTTTATCTGTAGCCTCTGCCGACGCTGCGCCTGCTGTGCTCTCCAAGAGCCAGAAAAAGAAGCAGGCCGCCAAGAAGCGCAAGCTAGCTGCTACTGTGGGTGACGACAATGGTGCAGACGAAGAGAAGCCGGATGGGGACACGGAGCAGCCGCAGCAATGGCCACAGGCAACATCAGCAGAAGGGAAGACTGTGGACCAGGGTCGGCCAGAGGGGGACGCAGGGGGAGGGCCCAAGAAGAAGAGGAAGAACAAGAACAAGGGGGTCGCTGCTGGTGATGAGGCAGAGTGAAAATAAAAATGGCTGCGCGCTCATCATCGAGAAGGAGCTTGCCCTTGCATCTCCGCCATTGCCACGCGCGTCCTCTTGGAGTTTCGGCCTTTGCGAAAAACGTGACGATGCTTGCTCGGGTCTACTCTCTAGCTGGTGTGCGGAGAGAAAGAGAGAGAGTGAGGGAGGAAAAGAGACAGCGACACCCGTGTCAGGACTGGGGCCGCCGGGGTCTCCCGTTCCCCCGCCGACGCTCTCGCCTTTGTCGTTGTTTTCTCGCCTCGCTTACTCTCCTGGCTAGTGGGAGCCCGGCCACTTGGCTATCCATTGGCCGGGGTCGGAATTGACTGGGGCGGGAGTTGCCCTTCAGTGAGGGGCTGGGTAATGTCTACGAGACGGGTAGCATAACCCGAAGATTGGAGAAATGGATGAGCTGAGCGCCATTGGTGCCTATCTGACTGTCTCGTGTTATTCTGCCGCCGGTAACGACCGTCTGCTTTTGGCGGTCCGTGCTGGCGCTCTCGTGGTCGCCGAGCGTCATGGCGCAGGCGAGCGTTAGAGCCAGGGCGATCTCAACCACCAGCCCCTCCTCCCCTCCTCCCTCTCCCCTCCCATCCTCCTCTGCCCGTCCTTTCCTCCTTCTAGCCCATTATGGCCCCCGTCTCCTCCTCCGCCGACTCGCTCCCGGAATGCGTCCGGCCCTTCCACTCGAGCTTTTATTGCAAGCCCGACCATCTCCAGCGAATCCTCGACCTCTTCCTCACCGAGTTTGCCGAGGGTTCGTCCCTCTGTTGTCGCCATCGCTGCTGTCCCTTCTCTCAGTTGCTCTCATCCTGATATCTTGAACGCGCCCTCTTGCCTCGCCCCTCTTGTCTCGCTCAGGTCTCGCCGAGTTCGGCAAGGACAGTACGTCCTCGCCCCGTCACCCTCCCCCCCCCCCCCCCCCCCCCCCCTTTCTCTCGCGCCCGCCCTTTTCCGTGGCCGCCCTAAGCTGACGTACCCTCGCTCGCCCTCCACCCTTTGTGTCTCCTCGCTCTCGCCCTGGCTCAGCCGCCATGATCCCTTCCTACATCACCGGCGTCCCGGACGGCAACGAGACTGGGTGCGTGCCTCCCTCCCTCCTCCTTTCCTTCCAGTCGTGCACGTCAACGCCTTGTCGTCACGCCAAGGGGAAGATTGGACTCTCTCTTTCTTATTCCTCTCCGTTCGTCTCGATCTAACGTCAAGACACTTGTCCCTCTCTTTCTCTCACCCTCTCATTTCCATCTTGACCGCATATATCGCGGCCGTCGTGAAACGACAGAACCTTCCTCGCCCTCGACCTCGGAGGAACCAACCTGTGCGTTCTCTCCCCATCGGCCCTCTGAGCCTCGGCCGACTCGTCACCCTGCCTCTCGCTGGCGCGCGCGTGTTGGCCATTATAGGACATCATCAGCATGGAGACTGACATGCTCTCTCTCTGCCCGCACCTGTGTAGTCGCGTCTGCGAGGTCAAGCTCCTCGGCAACCACAAGTTCACCATCAAGCAACAGAAGTACAAGGTCTCTGATGAGATCAAGAAGGGCCCGGCAATTGAACTCTTTGGTGAGTTCTCATCCTTCGAAGAACAGAAGACGAGCTGCTTGGAGGGATGGTGGGATGGAGGGAGACTCGACGCTGCAGCGTCCTGTAATCGTCGCGGCTCCTGGAGAAGAAGAACGGAGCTCGTACCTGTCCCGATGCAGCCGAGAAAGCGTTCGCTCTTGTACATTGTTCTTGGAAGTGTCGCTGGACTTGCCCGCTCTCCGGTCTGCAGCTTTTGTTTTGGAACGGCCCCAGGTTACCCCATGGCTAAGTTCATCTGAGGACGAGGAAGCTGACGCGCTCGCAACCTCAACTTTCCCCAGACTACATCGCCGAGTCCGTCGATGCCTTCCTCACTGAGATCGGCACCGAGGTCGACGCGGGGGACCTTCACCTCGGCTTCACTTTCTCGTGAGTAAGAGATCGATGCTCGACGCAACGTTGAGTTGTGCGTGAAAGCAGCGCGGCAGAAGGCGACTGGGCTGACGCGTCATCTATACTTGCCCCTGGCCTCGTCTCACCCGCTTTTCGCCTCCTCAGCTTCCCTGTCGAGCAGACCGCCATCGACTCTGGTAAGATCCTCACATGGACTAAGGGCTTCGCCGCGACAGGCGCCATCGGCAATGACGTCGTCAAGCTTCTCCAGGACTCGCTTGACCGCAAACACATCCATGTCAAGTGCTCCGCGCTTGTCAACGACACCGTCGGCACCATGCTCTCAGCTTCGTATCAGCACGGTCCTGCCCTCGTTGGTGCCATCTTCGGCACAGGCACGAACGGCGCGTACCTCGAGGACGTCGCGAAGATCACGAAGCTCGGCGAGACATTCATCAAGACGCAGACAGAGAAAATTGGGTCCAAGATGATTGTTAACACCGAATGGGGAGCTCTTGACAACGCTGTGAGTGGGCGGTAGCGCGCGTCGTTCTTGCGGGGGAGGAGTTTGATTGTTGACGCGTCGCCGATCACCACTAGCGCAAGGAGCTTCCTCTCACCCTCTTTGATGGCAAGCTCGACCGCGAGTCCATTAACCCGTACGCACTGCGTTTTATTTTATTTTGTGGATTGAGTGCGCCTTGTGCTCACACCTCCCGACCTCACAGCCACAAGCAGGCCTTTGAGAAGCTCGTCTCTGGCATGTGTAAGTACCCTCTCTCTCTCCACCTTTGCCACAAGCGCAGATACTTAATTGGCGGCCCCTCACAGACCTCGGCGAGATCACCCGCAACATTCTCCTCCACTTCATCGACCTCGGCGCCCTCTTCGGCGGCTGGTCCACCAAGCAGCTCAACTCACACTATGGCCTCGACACGGCCGTTATGTCGGCCATTGAGGCTGCCGCCGACCTCCCCGCCCAGTCCTCCTCCTCTTCCTCATCAGAGAAGACGTCAGGTGCTGCCCTGAAGAAGATCATCCACAAGGACCTCGGCGTCCAGCTCGACCGGATTTCAGACGACGACATCGCCATCGTCACGTGGGCCGTCCGGGCCGTCGGAACCCGTGCCGCCGCCATGAGCGCGACCGTCATCGCCGCGATCGTCAAGCAAACTGAGGGCAACAAGAAAACCTCAACCTCGGAAGACATCATCGACATTGGAATCGATGGGTCCGTCGCCGAGCTTTACCCGCACTTCCAGGAGCGCGTCCGCGAGGTACTTGTCACGCTGCTCGGTGAGAAGACGGCCAAGCGGATCCGGATCGGACTCGCTAAGGACGGATCTGGTGTCGGAGGTAGGTCTCGCACTTCAGTTGCTGTTAAGCTAGACGAACGCTAACGCGCCTTGCTCTCTCCGTCGATGTCCAGCTGCTCTCGCCGCCCTGCAGGCAAAGAAAGACATCGAAATTGCCTCGGCCCCTTCCAAGTGATTGTAATCAGGTCTCAAAATTCACGCCCTCCTTTTTCCTTCCATTCCCCATCACCTCGCGCCTCTCATGCTTTTTTTCCCGCTGCTTGATCAGGGTATCTCATGAATGATACGAAAACGGTCATCCTGCCTTCTGCATGTTTTCTCCGTTACATGCAGTCGAACGCATCAGTACTTGCGCCAAATCCCCCGTCGATGTTCTTCCTCCCTGTACTCCATCATCAGATGGACCGCCGCGTACGCGCCTGCAGAGCTCCCCACGGCGACGAGGACGCCTGCGCGTGTGCGAGGACGGGCGACCAGTCAGCTCAGCTCAGCCCAGTCGCAAGCAAGCCAGCCGTTTGCAAGGACGAAGAGTCCGCTTCCACTCACCATGCCAGCTCCCCCATATCCCCCTCAGCACGCTCCACATGCCTTCGACACCAATCACGAACCCGACCAGATTGACGCTCGTCATCCCAAGCACATTTCCCAACCCCCCTAGAGCCACCGCATGGCGATACCAACGCTTACCGCCGTACTTCTCCCTTGGGAAGAGGTGCGAGGCGATGACCTCGGGGAGGACGACAAGGGAGACGAGCCATCCCCAGGTGAGGAGCGTGAAAGAGAGGTCGTGCCAGAGGGCGACAAAGGTGAAGACAACGAGGGTGGAGAGGAGGGGTCGCTTGGCGCCGCCTAGAGGGACGTAGATGTAGCTTCGGCGCCCGCGAATCGTCGAAGTCAGAACAGAGCGAGCGAGAAGGAAGAGTACGCGGGGGAGAAGGGGGGGGGGGGGGGGGGGGGTTGAAGGCTCGGGGCTCGTACCGAATGAGCCAGAGGTTGTACGACCGGTGCCAAGCCCGCCAGAAGCCATGGCACGAGTAGTTGTTGGCCATGCAACGGACCATATTCTCCGGAGGGTCAATGCCGTCAATGAGGGACCAAAGGCGGAAGAACCGCCAAGGGAGGAGGAGCTGTTTCGTTCGAAGACGTCAACGAACCATTTCGCACACAGACAAGGGAAGAGAGGTGCAAACCTTGAGCCAGACGATGATGAGGTTCCAGAAACCGACGGTCAGGAGCTCGCCAGGGCCAAGGTCGCGAAGTGCCACCTTGACGTCCTTAAGGGCCACGACGTAGATGAACTGGAGAAGGACCTCCATTGTGAGAAGCGAGAAGAGGAACCGGAAGCTATAGCTAACGAGCGCCTTGCGCGAGATCGAGGTCGGACGCAAAATCTGGGGAAAAGACAGACGATACATGGAGTCAAGAGAAGGATGAAACATTTTTTCAAGGGCGACGGACCTGGTGGTGGAAGTTGTTGAAGGAGAGAATCGGCCCCGCGACGTAGAGTGGGGCGTACAGAACATAAGCGACATAAGCTGTGAAGGACTCATACGTCCGGAGAGGGTGCGACATCACGGCCCTCTGACGCTCCGTGTCGGGTGAGGGAGGGATGGCCTGGAGACGATGAAGACAGAGTCAGTCGTAAACGGAAACCTACGCCAGAGATCAGAGACTGGCCTGCGCCATGTTAATGGAAGAGTGAGAAGCCTTGAACTCGAGAACAGCCCAGTGGTGGTCAATTCCGTAGGAGATGAGACGGAGGGCGGTGATGTTGAAGCTGATGTACCATCGAGGAATCATGCCCCCGTGCTCGTCCTGGGTGCAGCATATGAGGAGTTAGATACCCTTATTGAATTATCTGGGAGGGTAAGCAACATACAAGCACACTCAGGCTGTCATGCAGTGCTCCAAAGCGGCCGCCCGACATATAGTCCACGACGAGAAGGACAACTGAGTTGTATACCCAGATAGCACACGCCCCCCAACGCGTGCCCGCCGTATAATTGGAGACGCAAAAGTTGCCGTAGAGGAGAACGAGGATCTTGAGCACACTAAACCCATGAAGGACTGAGAGTGAAAGGACGGCGAAGAGGGCGAGGAAGAGGATCCGAGGGATCGGGAGCCGCCCGAGGACAAGGTGCGCCGTTGCCCAAGCTATGAGCGCCCCAAGGTTCCCGCGGAAGGTCGAGTACTGGGCGTCGGAGACGTCCTATTGGGGGAGGAGAGTGAGGCGAAGTGAGAAGATGGCGAAGAGGCGTTCACGACTGACCGCCTGGACGCGCGACTCGTCAGGGACAAGCGCGAGGACACACCATCAGACGGTCGCCTATCCAGCCTCGTCGGAGTCGATGCGCATAGAGGTCAAAGTTCGGGTGGCCTATCGAGCGCGAATGTTAGATATCTAGCTCATGCATGACCATTCATGCCAGAGAGCTTCTCCTTCACTCACCCGGTCCGAGGCTTAGCCCGCAGAAGACGAGCGCGCCGATGCCCGTGAGCGCAGCAGCTTCGTACAAGCGGAACTCGAGCGTCCTCCATCTGCTCGGCTTGGTCTGATGGTCCATGAAGGACGTGGGTCCCTGGGACGACGTTGGCGTCATCACGGTGAGCGATGCCAGCGAGATCGGCGCCGCCCGGGCCGAGGAGAGGTTGAGCGGCGGAAGCATGGGCGCCGGGAGCGTCATGGGATGGGCGCTCTCGGCCGAGGAGGATGAGGAACCGGGAAGGAGGGGGCGAGAGTAGGCAAGCAGGGTGGTCGTCGTATGGACGGGGTCAGCGCGTCCCTCGGCTCGTCCAACGCGTCGCTCGAGATCGCTAATAGCTCACTGGCGCATGTGCCTCCTTCTCGACCGCAACGTCCCTCGACGATAGACTGCCTTGAGCGCTGTACGAAAGAATCTCAGGAGGGCTTTAAAGTCTCTAGGTTTGGTCTCGAAGGGAAGTGATGAGCGCATGCATCCGCGCGAAGACGGTAGACGCCGCCTCGAACAGGTGTAGTCGAGGATAGCTCACGACGGACGAGGCCGGCCCAGTCTTTCCTTTAACGGCCACCGTTTATCTTGCTTTTACCTCATCTTCGTACCTTTCCTCATTCGCACCCCATCTTCTTTGAGACCTCGCAATATGTCCCACTCACACCACGGCCACTCGCACGGCGGCGACGATGGAGGAGGCGGTCACGACCACGGCTGCCACGACGAGCACGATCACGACCATGACCGCGCTGGAGACGGGGAGCAGCAGAGCCTGTACGCTCAGATTGACCGTGAGTGTGTTTTCTCCCTCTATTCGGCTTTACCTGGGAGAACAGGTGTCAGCTTGGCGGGAGAGCCGCTTCGCTCAAGAACTGACAGCTCGACCTGTCGACGACGGCCAACCTCAGGCGACAACGTCGTCGCTCTTAACGCCGAGAGCGAATCGATGGGGCGGGATGTGATCAAGTATGTCTTCTCGACCCGGAGAATTTGCGGCTTGTTTGTCTCGAACAACTATTCCTGACTCCACCAACCTTTTCATGCGCATTTCAGGCCCCGGGATGCCATCGAGGACGAGACTCGCTTCTGCCAGAGCGAGGAGGACGGAGAGTTTATGATCAGGAGTGAGTCCCGTGGGAACCCTGATCCCGACGATATGGGTGACGCGGCCTGAAGCGACCCACTCAACAGTCCCCTTCACCGACACTGTCAAACTGCGCTCGATCATATTGAGGAACGGTGGAGGGAGAGCCAAGGGCCCTGAGAAGATGCACGTGGTGAGTAGAGTCACAACGTGCGTGCATGGACATCACTGGCCTGCTGATCAGACAGACTGCGATCGCCACTCAGTACTCCAACGCCTCGCCAGACTTTTCGGACCTTGAGGGGATAGAGCCGACGCAGAGCTTTGATCTTGTCGAGACGAGCTCTCCAGTCACTTACAACGTCCGGTAAGATCGTGCTCTGTTGCTCACGCGGCCGACACACGCTGACTGCGTGTGCCTCTGTCTCTCAGGATTGCCAAGTTCTCCTCCGTCACCCACCTCACCCTCCACTTCCCAACCCCCACATCTGCATCATACGAAGCAGACTCCCCAACGCGAATCACATACCTCTCCTTCTCCGGGGCGGCCCTCAATCTGAGGCGCGACCTGCCAACGGGCGTATTCTACGAGGCTGCGCCGAGGCCGGCGGACCACAGAGTGAAGGATGGGGACGGTGGGGGTGGGAACTGGGCGAGTCAGGGGTGGACATCGGACCAGTGAATGGAACGACCAGTGAATGGAACGCTCATGAATGTTTGTGATAACTCCCAGCGATGAGACAGGAGAGGAACAGACAGCTACGGGGGGGTCCCGCCGCGCTGTCAAGTGACAGCCTCGATAACTACACCCCACTTGTCCCTCAACGCCCTCAGCGAACCTCGACCAGCGCCATGGGCTCGTTCCCAAACTTAAGAGGTCGGCCTCTTAGCAGCATCAGAGGACCGCACGCCGACACGTCCTGCTGACACATGAGCGCGACCCATCGGATAGCTATCTTCGCGTCAGCCCGGACGATGGAGGAGGAGACCCAGCTGTCGCGGCAGACGTTCGCCAAGTTGTCAGTTGTGGCCCCTCTATCCAAGGTCGTGTTCCTGTCCTTAAAGCTGACGGCAGCCACGGTGGGTTGGACAGCGCTGCGTTCGCCGTTTCGTGCGCGGTGATCTCGCTCATTGCGCACTCGCGGGCCGTCCGGGGTTCGCTGGGGGCGTCGTGATAGATGCAGAGTGAAGTGAAAGGGCTGGGACCTGTGGGTGGGGACTGCAGCGGAATTAAAGCGTGAAACAAGTGTTGTCGGCGCTCTCCTCGCGAAGGGAAGAGCGCTTAGTATGAATCGAACGTTCGGACTCGCTCGTCGGGGGGCCCTTTGCCAGGCGTGTTCGCATTTCTGGATATCCAGTGCTGGTCGAGGTCCACCAGCGACGACAAAGGTAGGAGACCAGCGCGTGTTGACCTTGTTGGCGAGTGACGTCGGGGAAACGCGTCGAAGGCCAGGGATCAGCGAGACGAGCGCTTGGTCATCCTGACGCTTCCCCTCGCGATGGCCTATTTTCCCTCCCAACAACCATAACATAAAACGACAATTTCATGGTCCGCCTCTCGCAGGACGTGCTTATCGCCCTCCACGCCCTCCTCCGCCAGCTCCAGCCAAGCCCGCGGACGACCCACCTTGCCTCGGCTCTGGCCGCCTTCGAGACGAGCACGGACACTTCGCCTGTCGAAGAGTGGACGACCCTCCGCGCGGCCCTCCGCGAGACTGTAGCAGACCTCAGCGGGTCAGACGCAGCAGGGTACGCTGAGCTCGTTGATCGAGCCGAGGACGAAATGCGGAGTGTGGTGGAGCAGGCAGAGAAGGGCGATGCCGTCGGACAGATTAGTGTCGAGTCGAACGGCCTGCTCCCTCCTTCGCCGTCGTCGTCATCCCTCTCAGACCAGACAGCGTCATCTTCTAAGGAACCCTCGCAACCAGCTCCTCTCTCGTCATCTCCGCCGCCACTTCCTCTGCCGGATGCACTTCATATCCCTCCAGCATTCTTGCCTCTCCTTCTCGGCGCGCTTTCCTCTGAGCCTAAGGCGACGCTGTCCTCATCGGCCCTTCTCACGACCCTCGCCATCGCCCCGCATCTCGTCCTCCCGCCAGGAAAAACGCTCCAGTCTCTCTTCTCCCAGCCGCGTGGCAACGAAGAGGAGGTAGCGGCCATCCGGAAGCGCAAGCGATCAGGCGAGGGCAGCCTGGAGGATCGCATCAGCTTCATGATGCGCAACGCCTTCTGGGACGATGTGAGTGGTAGTACTATCTTCGAGTGGGCCCCCGGAGCACCATCACTGAATGACATGGTGTACTCAGGCCGAGGCCAAGCTCCTTTCCTCCCCGCCAAACCCCGCGGTCCGGCTCGCCCTGCTACAGAGAGATCTTAGCACGGCCTTCTCCGGCATCATCCCCCCTCGGATCCTTGCGGAGCTCTTCGTCGTCCCGGACCAGACCGCTGTTTGGGATCGGTCGGCGTTCACGCGAACACTGGTCGCTCTGCTCGATGCTGCGAAGCAGAGGGCAGCCCCGATACGCGATGAGGACATTGAGAAGCTCGTCAGGGACCTCGAGAGGGCAAGGGCCGACCCTGATCAGAAGACAGGGACGCGGGCCATCCTTAGAGTTGTCCAGGAAACGCTGGACCTGGCCGAGGTGATGAAGGTGGGTTCCTTGGTAGCGTCTCTTGTCAACGGAAAGCTAAGACGGTACCCCTCCTCGTTGCAAAGGCCGATCTCGTCAACTTCCAGCTCCTCTCGATTCCACCCACCTCGCTGCCCTCTCTTGTGCAGTCCCTCGCTCGCTCGCTCGAGAGGGAAGAGATCCTCTCCATCTACGGTTCGGAGGAGGCCCTTCGACAGAGCTTCCTCTCGTGGGCCGGATCAGGCGGCGCTGATGGATGGACGCAGGCCCTCGTTCGGACAGTCTGCTCGGCAAATGCCGTCGCACTCCCTCCGTCTCCGTCCGCTGTCGACTCGACAGGCGACCTGCCACCAAACACTTTGCCGCCTGTCCTCATCGGTCAGTATCCGCTCCTTTCTCTTCATTCACACATACCCACACGCCCATGCTGACGTGCACCCCCCTCCCAGGCGTCTCCAACATCCTGTTTCGCCTCCAGAACCAGATACAAGCTCTCGTCATCACCTCCTCTCTCATCGCTCTCGTCCCTCCATCGCCCTCCCCCACCTCTTCCACCCTGACCCCTCGCTCCACCTTGCCACAAAAGATCCACGCCCTTCTCACAGCCGATCTCCTCGCCCCCGCCTCAGCATCCCACACCCACCTCTCCGACCTCTCCTCGCTCGTTCTCGGCGCTCTGCCCGTTCGTCCTTCAGATGATCAGGTGGAGAAGCTGAAATCCGCTATCTCGAGGGTGCTGAGGACGGAGGACCCAGTGTGGGGCTTGCTCTTGGGGAGATTGGCGCAGGCGCTCGTGACGGCGCTGGATGCGCCGAGGTCGCGGGTGCCGACAAATATGGCGACAGGACGGGTCGCAGGGACGGCGACAGGACAGGCGACAGCGAGAGAGAAGAGAACGTTAGTGGTGAAGGGGTTCGAGGGGGAAACAATGGAGCAGGCGTGTGGGGAGGTATTAGTTGGGCTTGAGGCAGTGAAGGGGTGGGTGGAAGATGTTTGGAGAGAGGTGGTGATGAAGAAGTTGTGAGGTCAAGGGGTCGACTTGGGTACATAGATGAGCTTTCTCGCTGTAGGGCAGCTTGACGACGAGCCGGATGTCGGTTCAGTCTCTATACGTTTAGGGGGTGGGCTCGGAGTCAGAGGTTGGCGTGCACCTCGTGCAATCATAGGCCGATATCAGGTGAAAGGACGGCTCGAACCAACAGGCAATCTGAGCTTTTGAGGGGAAGTAGCAGGACCCTAGAGATAGAGCTGTCAAGGAGGAGAAGCGAAACGAGTGCCGGCTAGTCCATAGTAGCAAACACGGGGAGGAGAGAGGAGGGAGGAGGTAGGAGAGTACAACAGGGAAGAGGTGGGTGGTCGTGGGGGAGTGGAATAAACAAATGCTGCTCCAGCGGTCCCGACGCCATGTAACACAGGAAAAGACGTCTTCGAAGAGATGAAAGAATGATTCAGCCGAGGCAGCGAAGCAAGGCACGCGTCGTTTGATCGCGTTGTCGACGTGAGGGCAGGCAAGTTTTTTTTGTATTTGAGTCACGAGTTTTACATAAAGGACGAGGTGACCCTATGAGAGATAGAGAGTCAGTCGTGGCTAGATAGAGGGAGAGGGAAAATGGAAGAAGAGGTGGAAGGAAAGCAACGACGGGTATGGACGTATGCCCCATTAGAAAAGGTAGAATGTCCATAGTAAAGAGCGTTTGATTGGAGATGACAGATATAGGAGGTAAGAGAGGGGGGTGGGGTAAGGGAGGTTTAAAAGTACATATCGAGATGGCCAGCTATGTTGAGCAGTGGCTATGGTCTATGGTCTAACCATACTTCCCCTTTTTTTTTTGTATTTAAGTCATGAGTTATACGTGGAGAACGAGGTAACCCTATGAGAGATAGCGAGTAATAGCTAGATAGAGGGAGAGCGGACATGACCGAGCGCGAGAACGTCGGGCGAGGCGCCGTGGGAAGAGGGTTGGTCGAACCACTGGGGATGGTTGGCCGGACGGCGTGGTGTGCGCCGTGAGAGGGGGGGGGGGGGGGGTTGGTCGAACCACCGGGGATGGTGGTTCGAATATTGTGCGCCATATTTCTGCATCGGGGTACAGGGCACGCTCAGTGGCTGACGACCATACGACCGACCGTTCAATCTGTTCGTCTTCCGCCCTGCTAGCTCAATCGGTAGAGCGTCAGACTCTTATAGCAGGTGCTCAACTCACTCTTAAACGGTGATCTGAAGGTTGGGGGTTCGACCCCCCCGTGGGGCTAATGTTTCTTTTTGTTGCTCGCATGGTTGTCTCTGGGATGTTCCCGGCCGCTGCTCGAGATCCACAGAGCAGTACCGGGAGAAGACTATCCGCGCTGGGTGTCTAGGCGATGGGCGGGCGGCAAAACGGGGAGGCGATGGCTGGATCTGCTGTCAGTGAGGCACGCCGCGCCAATTAACAATCCAACGATATAATATAATAATTAGTACAAAGTGCCCAAGTTTTCGCCTCTTCGTTGGAAGCTGTCCTTGGGACAGGTATGTCAGCCTCCCCCTCCTCCTCTCCTCCCCCCGGACCTTCAGGTAACCCCCGGGCACTATCAAGAGAAACTTGATTATCAGGTTCACGCACAACACGCAGGATCGAGACAGCAGAGGGTCATAATCCAAGCACCATCTCCTCCTTAGTCTTCCTATCCACCGCATCCTGCCTCTCGTCCTCGACCTGGCGCCAAGCCCGTATCTTTCTTGGAAGCATCTGCCACCTTGGCAACCATGGCCCTGTCCCGTGATGCTCTACCTCGGCCCAGACCTCCTCAATAGGGAAGAGCTCTATAAACTGATGGTCGACTTGCCGGGATTTTGGGGCGGAGAAGCGGCGGTACCTGCACAAATATGAGGAGAGGTCAATTATGAGTGATGCAGGACTGAGAAATCAAAAAAAAAAAAAAAAACATACTCGTCGAATGTGGATGTCAACGACCACGACTGAAGCCGTCGCAGGCATCCAACGAGACAGCCTGTCCGATGCTAAATGGGAGGTACGGCAGGCGAGCTCGGCAATCGGCAACAGACTGAGGAACCTTGGAGACACCGACCACGCACCTTGCCCTTGTTGCAGTGGATGAGGAGTGGGTGGTTACGCTGGTCTAGCAGGAAAACCAGCGCCGCAGTGATTATCGGGACAGGCACTAACGACGATGACTCGATCAGCCAACGAAGGTCTCATCAAAGCCACTCAACAAACAAATGAACTCGCTTTGATCGAAGGGCTCCTGCACAGGCGGCGACCATGATGGGAAGGGGGTGAAGCCCTGTTATTTATGTGCATGCGTCGGACGGAGCACACGCTCAAGCGTACCTTATTGCCTGGGATGCCAAATCTGCAGTGAATTCACTGGCATCAGCTCCTAGCATAGACATTGACGATACAGAGAGCACTCACTGCTTGAACTGGATGCCCTCCTCCTCCAAGAATCTGTGGCAACAGGGGGCGGCATCAGAAGGACCCACCCGCAACCAGCCAAGACGCGTCGAGAGGACTGACTTGAGATTCGCTTCTGGATATTCCTCCAGGATCAGCGTCTGATGGTCAGGCCCAGCGCACTCAAGGTCAGCGATCGAGATGGGTAGACTAGATCCTTCAAAGGTAGAGTGAACACGAACACTGTCAAGCAAGACAGGCGTTGTCGTGGGTCGTGAGTTGTCGGGGCTAGCCGTCGCCGTTCGTAGACATGCTCGGGACTCACAGAACAGTCTTGAGGCGAAGCCCTCGCATGAACTCAAAGTTCTTCTTCTTCGGAAACGAGCTGCGATAGATACCAGCGGAGACCTGTATTTCCAAGGCCGTTATTGCTCTCACGTTCAGCCGACACTTCCACAGTCCTGCGGCCTCGAGGGAAACACGCGGCAGGAGGACGACGCGCACCATTGCAAAATTCTCAGGGGCCAATCGTTCAGGCTTCTCGTCCTCCAAGACTGGTGGCGGGAGGTATAATGGAGTGGGCGCGACTGGGACGGGGTGCAGCTGACCAAGGCCGCCGGGCGAGAGGGAGGGGTAGGACGAGCCGAGCGAGGGCGACGTCGCGGCCGAGGATGAGGAGGCATAGGCGTTTGGTGGCGGCTGGTGGGTAAGGGATAGCGACTGGAGGAAGGGTGGGATTGGTGTGGGTGCCATATGTGAGGAAACAAGCGAGGGCACGGGTGTGGTTGGTGGCGAGAGTTGAGGTCGACTCAACCGGCGATGACGCTGCTGCCGACAGTACGAGGTTGTGTAGCAGCATGCCTGACGACGCCCGTCTTGGCCAATTCTTTTTTCGAAACTTCCATGAAGCAGCTCTAACCCTCACAAAAAAATATCTGGATTCAGCCATTACATGTCTTCTATCTCGTAGGGAGCTCCATGAGTTCAGCGCGTCGACTCGATGAGATCCGCGCGTCGATGGGTGGAAGGCGCGGGACCGACGTGTCGAGACTGGTCTCTCACTCGTTTTCCCTCTAACCCGCCACCATCATCATCTCCCGTCAAGTGTCGCGAAAACCATCGATACTTGCTCTCTTCTTCTAGGCCTCGTCCTCCCACACCAGATTCTGTCATCCCCACTCGTCTGCCGTCATCGACAACTCCACCCCTTCGTGCCCCTGCCTTCAGGTTACTCAACTTGCCACCTTCCCTCATCCTTGCACATCCCTAATCAGCCTAAAGTCGGACCAAGTCTTCTTCCCGCCGCTCCATAACTTTTTATGGCCCCTTCAACTGCCGGCTACGATGCCGAGGACATCGAACTTCGGATTCACCTCGACATTCAAGATGTTTTCGCAGACCTCTTTGAGGCAGACGACGAGCTCGAGGCGAGTCTTCCCCTACATTCTTCTATCTCAATCCCTTCATACCGGGTCACTGACTCGCTCTGCTGCCCCCTTAGGAGATCGAGTTGGAGACGCGCAACGCGACCGCGACCGCGAACGCGGCCGTCTCCGAACGGCCACTCCCGTCTGAGCGCACCGTCAGCAAGCGCAAGCTCAAGGCGGCAGTCACGTCTCTGTTATCGGACAGCCTGGATTCTTCCACCAAACGATCGCGCTTCAACAATGCTTCGTGAGTTGCAGGAAACGACCGCTCGCTGTGGCGGCATCAGTCTGACACTTTCCCGCCTCTTCGCCCAGCACAACTGCTCCTGCTGCCAAGAATTCGCACTTCGCCCCGTTCTCCCAAGAGCAATACATCACTCGTCTCTCCACCTTCCACCTTCCGACATTCTCCGCTGAGGCCTTCCCCGCTGCGGACGCCGCCGCTCAGGGCTGGTCGAACCGAGGACGCGAACGGCTCACCTGCGAGGAGTGCCACGCGGCTTGGGTCATCAGCAGTCTGAGTGGACTGCCAGAAGAGTCAAAGGCCAAGCTGGTGGCTAAGGTACGGGAACAGCTTGTCGAAGCTCACAAGGAGGGGTGCGGGTGGCGACTGCAGACTTACCGCGGTTCGTTGTCGATCCACTCCTTGCTGCGTCAGCTCAACATTTGACAGCCTTCTCCGCTAGGTTCGACGTCTTCAGCGGCCAAGGCACCAACAACAGACTCGTTCAACTCGCTCTTGGAGAGCTTACTCCCAATTATTCCGTCTTCCCTCCGGATTTCGCACTCGCTCGTGCGTTTATCCCCTTTTGCACTTCTTCTTCCCCTTGGCTAACGTGTTTTTTTTTATCCACAGCCGGACGAGTTGCTCCGGAGGCTAGTTCCCGAGGGCGAAATCTCTCCGGCCCTTCTGCTCGCGTTGCACAACTGGCATCCCTACCTCCCTTCGCCCCCTTTGACCAGGCAGGACCCGAACTCGGCCGTCGTCCAGTGCCCGACCTGCCTTCGCCGCACCGGTCTTTGGACGTACTTGCCCTCGCCATCTTCTTCCTCCCCTTCCTCCAAGACGTTCGACCTCGCCTCGACCCATCTCTCGACCTGTACATATTCGGCTGTGGCGACCCTGGAGCAACTTGCTCCTCGGCCCTTAGAGATTCCGAATCGGGTGAGGACTGTAGCCCGACTGCTCCTGAGGCTCAAGATTAATCTCTGTCTACCGAATGCAGGCATCGATCAAGTCTTGGATCGGGAATCTCCTGGGCCCAAGAGTAAGTGAGGAGGAGATCCGAGGGATGCGTGGGGAAGTCAGACAGGTCTCGGCGGCGGCAACCATGAGCGCGCACGGAAGAACGTTTTCGAGGCCTTGATTTATGTGGTAGTCTTCTTTCACCTCGGTACGGAGAAAGAGAAGAAGAAAGAGGACGATGGCAATGGTCGTCAAGGTTGCCGATCTCTCACCATCGACTCGATCTTCGGCCTCGACCGACCTCACTCCCAGTCTGGAGGGAGAGAGGCAGGGAGCAGACAGGATGACTTCTTTCCTTCAACCAAAACATCCATCTTGCCTTCGAATGAGAGGATGGTCCTTTCTTTTCGACCAGTGTTCCTCTCGAGCTCCCTCCCTCACTGCCGTCGCCTTCTGGGCACGGCAGCAACGGCCTCCTCTTCCTCCACGGTGACAGGCGCGTCATTGACATCCTCACCCTCCTCGCCCTCGTCGTCCAAACCTTCCATCGACCTCCTTGAAGCCTACCGTGCGCTCGTTGACAAGGGAGCCATCACATGGGATGACAACCAGGCTCGGACCATCGTCCAGCTCCGAACTCTCCATCGAGAGCTCCACAACTACACCCCACCGGCGCACCTTCTGGCGTCGCTCCCAATCCATGCTCTTTCGGTTAAGCAGAATAAGCGCTTCGGCTGGTGGCCGATCAAGCCCAAACCTAAAGACGAGGATACGCTTGAGCTCACGCGTATCATTTCGGCGGAGGAGGAGTTGGCGAACTTGGAGACACCGCGGGGCGTGCTGTTGACCGGTCCGCCGGGGACCGGCAAGAGCATGCTTCTCGATTTGCTTTATGAGTCGATTGAGAGCAAAGGGAAGATTCGGAGGCATTACCATTCAGTGAGATTGCAGTCCCTGGCATTATATAGCACGAGCTGACCAGTGGCTACATGTTTATCCTCCGACACAGTTCCTCTTGCACTTATACCACCTCTTGCACAAGGAGAGTCTCCTGCTTCGCTCGACACCGGTCACCAAGAACTCCCAGCAGGCCACGGCTCTCAAATCAGGCTGGAAGGCCGTCTTTGCCGGTGGCGAATTTGCCGACTGGGAGCAGCAAAGTTCCGCACCTGAGGTCTGCCGCCCAGAGTTGATCGAAGCGTGGAGGATTGCTGACGCTCATGGTCTGTCGATCAGAACTACCCTGAACGTGCACGACGAGAGGACGAACTCGCATTTCGGGTCGCAAAAAGGCTATTGCTCGAAGAGGGACACGTGATTCTGTGTGCCTTGGCTCTCTGGAACAGAGGGAGAAAGAAGCTGACCGCCAGCTTGCTCTTTCAGGTTTGACGAAGTCCAGCTGCTCGGTACGCATCCGTTACGCATACGTTACGCATCCGTTACGCCGTAGGGATTTTTCAGGGCGCTGAGGCATGTTCCTCAGATGTTTCATCAGCCTCCATCCTTCGGGATGTCCTCACCCATTACTGGCGCCTCGGAGGTGTCATCCTCGGGACGTCGAACCGTGTACCTGAGGACCTCTACACACAAGGAGTTCAGCGGCGGCGCATCGACGGCTTCCTGAAGAGCCTTCGTATTCGATGCGAGGTCATCGAGGTCGACAGCGGGCGAGACTGGCGTGCCGAGGATGGTGCCGGCGTGGGTGAAGGCCAGGGAGGGAGTTGGAGCACTGGGGAACAGGGCAAAGCAGAGTGGAAGGAAAAGTGGAAGGGGGCTCTTGATGGATGCAAAGGTAGGCCATGAATTTTTGTGCGATACTGGCCGCTCTGTTGTTAGAGCTAGGGCTGACGGGTAGCACAGTGAGTCCGACAACGCTTTATGTCTACAATCGTCCCATACCCATCGCCGAGCAAACGTCATCGATCGCGGCACACGGTAGGACGGCTTCAGAGCGGATCGCCCGCTTCAGGTTTTCTGAGCTTTGCGAGACCGTAAGTGACGTCTGAAGAGCGCTCGGAAAAGAATCAAAGCTGATTAGGTGATCGGTTAGGCCCTCGGCCCTGCAGATTATCTGAGCATTGCCTCGACCTACTCAACCATCTTTTTCTCCGACCTCCCTCCAATCAAGACGTCCATGAAAAACGAGGCTCGTCGGTTCATCAACCTCATTGACGCTCTCGTATGTCTTCCGTTTTTCGAACTTGCAGCCTATCTCAAATCTCTGATGTCTTCGTCACAGTATGAGTCTCGCACGACGCTCCACATACACTCCGATACGACACTCGCCGAGCTGTTTTTCCCAGACGCCGCCACCACTTGCACTACCAACGTCGACTCTCTTGAGGCCGAGGCTCTATCGGAGATGCAGAAAGAGATGGACGAGCCAACTCGGCCAAACGTCTCGGTCTACGAAACCGCAGATCCTGTTATGTCATCTCCGTCGTTCATGTCCACCGGCGAAGCGAGCAACCAGGCGGCCGCGAAGGACAAAGGGAAGCTGGAATCAACAGGGGCATTTGGCAGTCTGGCAATATTCACGGGTCAGTTGTTGAATCGACCGCGATCTTTTCCTCTCTGACAAAGTTATGCGGTCGATCGCTGTCGCTGCCTGCACAGGGGAGGACGAACGTTTCGCCTTTGTTCGTCTTCGCTCGGGTTGCTCGCGCTCGGCACAATTTCTGATACGCCCACTTCTCACAGAAACGAGCCCTTTCTCGTCTTCGCCAGATGACGAATCCGAATTACCATCAGAAGCGCCCCGCCCATAATCCCCTACCTCTCGCCGTCCGGTCGTGGGAGTCGAGCTCATTCACCCGTTACTCGCCCTCTGAGCCATCGCGGGGCGACCTCCCGCGATTCACGGCTGACGACGGCGACTTTGCCGAGGAAGCGAGCTACGACACCTCTCGGCCGCGAGCCGTGACGGGTACGCCCTTGGGACCGCTTTTGGACAAGACGGGGCCGAGAGAGGACGCCCCGAAGCTGAGGAGCGAGGGCCACTTCTGGGGGATCGCCGGAGATGGGTTCGGTAAGAAGGGAGGACCGAGTCGGAAGGGATGATTCAAAGATGCTCTTCTCAATTTACATCTCACGAAAGAATCATGAGATGGTCGATCTGTTGACGGACCGCCGCGCCTGGCCGAAGAGTCGTCTTGAGTCGTGCCGCGCGGCCTGCTGATCTCTCCGTGCCATGTCTTATGGGTCTTCCCTGCGCACCTTTCAGTGTCACCTCGAACCACCAACCTTGACCCCGCTCACGACCGGCTGTTCGACATGTCAATTTTCTCCGCTATACCCGTTCCGGTAGCAGGGATCCCGCCGACGCCCTCCAGGTCGAGTTCTCTCCCACCTTCACCTTCCAAGTCAGCGATTGTCATCGACAACGGTCCGTCGACAGACTTGTCCCCTCCAGAAGGCCAATCGATTTCAGTACACTCTTGTTGATCACGCTTTGTTACCCTCCGCACTTAATCAGGCTCCAGCCAGCTCCGAGCCGGCTGGTCGCATGAGTCAACGCCCCGGATCGTCGACGACCAGCTTGTGAGCCGGTACAAGGATAGGAAGAACAACCGGACCGTCCTCTTGTACGGTGCGGGGGCTGAGGTCGACGCGACAACACGGGCTCACTCACGACCCGTTTGGGAGGGCGACCTGCTTCTCAATGGTGACAACTTGGTAAGTGTTGCCGAGACTCGGAAAAAGGAGTGGGTCGACGCGTTCGAGCGCGTCGCAGCCACATGGCGAGACGCGTCCGGCATCCATCCGGCTTGCTTCTGGTCAGGCATCTTCTACAGGTCGCAACGATACTACCTAAGCACGAAGGAGGAAGTGAAATTCCTCAAGAATCCATTGATACCGCCTAACACACACTGGCGAGTGGTGCTCGCGACGCGACCGTCGAGACTCACTCTTCCGAACAACCCACCATCCCGCCAGACCAGCCATCGCATCGTTGCTGATGACTTTCGCTCCAGGAATATGCCCTCGACTACGCCTTCCTCAACCTTAACATCACTTCCGAATCAGTCGAACACCCGGTGGTCATGTCCGAGCGCCTCGCCAGTCCCATGCACTCTCGAGCCAGTAGGTGCTTAGTCCCGTTCCCCTCAATTGCGAGATGTTGACGCCTCCTAAATCCGCGTCCAGTCACCTCCGAACTCCTATTTGAAGCCTATGGCGTTCCTTCTGTCACATACGGCGTCGACTCGCTCTTCTCGTTTTCCCGCCAAGGCATCTCAGACGGCGTCGTCCTCGGAATGGGCGCCAACTCGACGAGCATCATCCCCGTCGTCGGAGGCAAAGGCATCATGACAAGCGCCCGGAGACTCGGCTGGGGCGGCAAACAGGCCGAGGAGCTGCTCCTCAAGCTCGTCCAAATGAAGTACCCAGGCTTCCCGACCCGGGTAACTCCTCAGCAGGCTACCGTAGGTCTCTTGTAGTATCACGCCAAGACTTTGTAGACCGTGCTGAAGCACTATCTCTTCCCTTCACAGTTCATGTACCGAGATTCTTGTTACTTCGCCGACAACTACAGCTCGGTTGTTCGCTCTTTCTCGGACCCCGAGCAGATCGCTGCAGTGGATAGGGTCCACCAGTTTCCCTTCGTGGCTCCCGTGATCGACGAGAAGAGCGAAGAAGAGCTCGCGCGCGCCGCTGAGAAGCGCAAGGAGAACGGGCGGAGGCTTGTGGAAATGCAACAGAAACAACGCGTGGAGAAGGTCAGGCAGACATTTCCCCAATCCTCGATGGCGCCTGTATGCCGACTACCCCACCCTCGAAACAGCTGATGAAGCAGGAAGCCGACCTTGCGGCCTTCCTCGAGATCCGAGAGGCCAAGAGTACGGAGAAGAAGGCGGCCTTCCAGGTCTGTTTTGCAACGAGCATATCTTTCCTTCTCCCGATGCGCAATCTGACAGACGTCTACGCAGGCTCGACTTGAGAATGCGGGATTCGAGGACGAGGCGGACCTAAATTCATCTATCCGCAAAATTGAAGAATCGATGAAGCGAGCGCGTAAGAAGGACTTGGGAGAGAATGCCGAGCCGGAGGTACAATTTGGTCGTGTCGAGCCTCGTTCTTCGCTGCTGCCAGAGGCTGATCATTACACTCTTATATGCCAAGCAGGAGGAACCTTCCTTCCCTCTGGTCGATCGAGAAGACAGCGAATTGACCGAGGAGGAAGTTAAGGAGAAGAGGAAGCAAAAGCTTGCAAAGGCCGGCTACGACGCTCGCATGCGGCTCAAGGCGGAGAAGCTGGCGGAGAAGGCACGACTGGTGAGCTCTAGTTCAAACTAACTCGGATTCCCTTAATGGCTCGTCAGGTTGACATTGAGCGGCATCAGGATGAGCTCGAGAAGCGGGATGAAGAAGAGAGAATCTCGGACCCGATGGGGTGGTCAGCCAAATTGAGAGTGGAGCACGAGGTACGGTTTTTCTAACAAGCGATGCGACGGAGTGTCGAAGCCCAAATTGACGCGTCAACACTTTACAGGCGGTCATTGCCAGGATTGGAGAGAGGAAGAAGCGTCGGGCGGCGCTGGGCGACCGGAAGAGTGCGGCTGCCCAGCACCGAATGAAGTCCATCGCCAACCTCGCTGCAGAGGGCCCAGCCTCGAAGAGGCGGCGGAAGGGTGGCGACGGTGCGTGCCACCTGCTAAGCCTCCGGTTCAGAGCGAGCGAGGGCGACTGATCAGACTTGGCAAACTCTCTCTCAGATGACGGCTTTGGACGGACTGATGATGACTGGGGAATCTATCGGGAAATTGTGAGGAATTTTCATTTGACCGCATAACCCTTGCGCATCCCCAGCTGATGTTCGGGCGACGTTCTCAGACGACGGGCAACGATTCGGAAGAGGAAGAGGAGGACCTCGCACAGATCTCGACCATCGAATCCAAACTTCTGGAGCATGACCCCGCCTTCTCGACCGCCTCGACCTTCGTGTCTAGATCCCAGCAGCAGGACTCGCTCCTAACGGCATTCCTCCGGGGTACCAAGCCGAAGTTTGACCCAGAGAGCCTCGAGCAGAGTTATCAGCTGCACCTGAATGTGGAGCGGACGAGGCAAGCCGCAGAGTTTGCCACTGAGCCAGCTATCCTTGCTGATTCAAGTCAAACCTCTCACGCAGAGTCCCAGAGACCTGGTTCCAGCCCTCAATGGCCGGACTTGATAGCGCCGGCATTACCGAGATCATTTCCCACGTCCTCCAGGAGATCGATACTACAACGCGCGCAAAAGCTCAACAAGTAAGCGAAATTCTACAGTCCATCTCATTGAGCCTGAAGCTAGCTGCCTTGCTGACTGTCGTCCTGTGCGCTTCGCTCCTCCAGGCCATCTTTGTCACGGGCGGCTCATCCCTCCTACCGGGTATCGTATCGCGTCTTCGGACATCCCTCCAGCCGCTTCTGCCCTACCAGAGCTCCTTCAATGTCCTCCACCCGAAGGAGGACCCGCGACTGGACGCTTGGCTCGGGATGGCTGAGTGGGCGCGGTCTGACGCGTTTGCCAAGGGTACGGGGCGAGTGACGAAGGCCGACTACGAGGAGCATGGCGGCGAATTTGTGCGCGAGTGGGAGTGGGGCAACTGGCGGACAGGATAATGAATTCGATGATGCGTTCGGTTGTGCCGCCCTTGCTAGGGTCTCTTGAGTCTAGTTCGGGGTTGGCCCAGCGTCCTGCCTGTTGCGGCGCAGCGAGCGGGCGGTACGGCGAGGCGGCGCGTCGTCTAGATCAGGCCGTGCGAGCACCTAATCCAGCCTCTAACTCGCTCAGGCGTAGCGAAAGTATTCCCAGCCGACCCAGTTGGCAATGATATAGCTGTATCGAAAGAGAATGTCAACTTCTGCGCCTAGAGACGCACTGCCTACCGTTTACAGTGAGGCCTCACTAGGCCCCACTTGGGATGAGGAGTGGCACAAGGTATTTGTAGTGTTGATCGGTGCAAAATTGATCCCAGGTCTGCAAAATGACTCTCGGCTTAATCCAAGGACCTGTCTAGGAAGGCGGGAGGAGGCTCGCAACCACGAACGCTGGGAGAGGAGCCTGAGGAAGCGGGCGTAACCGGACAGGCCAACAGCGTCGCGAGCGTAATCGAAAGCAGGGCGATGGCGGCCACGATGATGGCGTAACCTCGACGAAGCAGTTGAGCACTACTCAAGGGGCGATTGGGCATGATCGGCGTGGAGGTTGAGATGCACGAAGCGGGAAGCATCGTCGCGTTGAGACAGCGACCCGCGCCATTTGCACGGCCCTCGGTTGTCTTCGTCGTCAAGGCCGCGGGCTCCAAACTTTTGCGAACAAAAAGAATGCTAATATATCAAGTTATCCATCAGACGATCCCGCTCTGCTTGCGGTTCCGCTCGCTCCTTCTCGGCGTGGAGGCATCATCCTGCTCCTTCTTCTCCGCTCGCTTTTTCGGTGTCGCGGACAGCGCAGGCGGCTGTGGGGGAGGCAGATCCTGCGTGTCCCATGCCGCCGAGTGAGGGTTCGGGAGTGGCTGACTCCTCCACTGGTTGGAGGATGGGTGAGGGGGTTGCCACTGCGGCGCGCGAGGAGCCGGTGGTGGGGCGTACGGCGCCGAGATAGGGGAGGACTCCGATGCAGCAAGAGGCGAGGATTGGGGAAGCGAGGATCGGGGAGGCGAGGGAGAAGGAGCAGGTGGGGACGGAGAAGCCTGGTTGTGCTGCTGAAAGATGGACGCCTGGTCGAGCGAGGCCGTGATGATGCTGTCAGGTCGCCCCAGGCGCCGGTCAGTGTCTGGCTGGAAGACTGAATCCTCGTTCCGTCACTCACGAGACGTCCGAGCGACGCGACCATGCCCAATCTGAGCACGAGTCCTTGAACTTGGAAAGAAGGATGAGGAGATCCGAGTAGAACTGGAGATGGCCAAGATCGTGAGCTGGAGTACAGTTGACTCTTGGATCTCGCAACTCACCCTGGTGCCCTCCTCGAGGTTACGAACGATCTCTTTGTACTTATGATAGGCGACATCCAGGTCCTGGAGCGCCTTTTCCCGAGCCTTGATGACAGGGCTTGTCTTCCTGCTTGCGAGGAAGGCATCGTTCTGGACCTGACGTATCGAGACGAAGATACGGACATGTGTCAGTTTGAAAAACGCCCACTAACAGAGATCATAGATGGCGAAGTTCACCCTGAGGTCGTCTAGGACACGCTCAACCTCCTTTCTGTTTTCTTCCATCCCCTTCCGTCCAGCCTCGTACTTCCGAAGCTCCTTCTCAAAGGTGTTCTCGAACCACTCAGCGCGGACTTCGCCAGCTCCGGAGTCCCGCTGGATGGCGTTGGCCTCGTTGATGACAATCGGTCGGATGTCGTCGCGTTCTGCGAGCGACCGCGCCGAGCTTGTGAGCTGCGAGCGTGTCGCAGAGAGGTCTTGAAGACGCTCAAGGAGCGTGTGGAGCAGGCGGGTGAGTGGGTTGGCCGTCAGGGAGGACGTCGGAGGAAGACGAGGGATTTGAGCCATAAGAGACTCCTGAAGAGAGAGAGAGAAGTCAGGGTCTGGCGCCGAGAAGAGCTACGAGATCAACACAGGACTGACCTCGTCGGCGGCGAGAATCTCGATTTTGTCCTCCCATTCGTCCCATTTGTCACTAACCACCAAGTCGCTCGATCCCGATTGCTCGAGAGTCTGACGGAAGGTATTAGCCTGGGTGACGAGATGACCATTGACGACATGTGATGCAGGACGCGTCCAGCGCTCGGCGTATCGGATTCGCAGAGCCTCGTCTTCCTCGGCCTCTTGATCGAGTATATCGAGCGACTGGAAAGCGACACATATTGTCAGACCGTCTGAGCAGAGTATCAAGGCGAGCCAAGGTAGCTTACTTCATTGAGCAACGCGTCAGCCTGCGAACGCGAGGCCGCGATGTTACTCAGCATCTGCCTGATTCGCTCAGGACCGCGCTCTCGTCGGACGTCTTCGGACATGCCCATGAGCGACGGAGGCAAGCCCATGGGGCGCTCGACGGCTTGCAGCGCGCCGGGGAGGTTGAGCGATTGAAGCGTGCTGCCGGGTAGGCGTCGTCAATATCTGCGCCATTGATTTCGGAGACCCTGATGTCTGCTCACGATGTCTCGATCTGATCAATCTCGAACTTTCTCGCAACGATCTCATCCCGGACGAATGAGTCCTTTCGGTCATCATAGACGCCTACAAGGTATGCCGCGTCAGCGCGCCAAGCTCCATAAAGTCCATGATTAGAGACTCACTGATAGCGAGATGGACCCCGTAGTCCACGAGACCCTCCCAACCCAGTCCTCCTCCCTCACGCATGAGCCAGCCGAGGCTGTCCTCGACCTCCTTCGGAAGCACAGGCTCAGCCATGCGCGCTCCTTTGATGGCCGGCAGCTCGCCGAGGGGTGGGACGATCTGTAGATAGATAAGGTCGTTGTCCTTGTGGGCGCGAGTGAGAGACGAGACGAGGGTGGAGTTGAGAGCGCGAATATCGGCCTGGACACCCTCCGAGACGAGGCCCTTCTTAGCCGCGTCAAGCGCCTTCTTGGTGAGAGCCTTAGCGGCCTTTTGATTGGGTGGACACCAGTGTTCAATCGCGGTGTGAGGGGCGAAAAGAAGCCCAACATGACGGACACTTACCTCAAGACGAGCGATCTCGTTGCCATACCTGCAAAGGACCAGTTAGTCTGTGACTCAAACGCTGATATTCAAGCTGAAAGCGTCCTTACCTGTCCTTCTCCAGATCTTCGACACTCATCCGGTCTAACATGCGCAATACTTGAGCATATAACAGTTTGAGGACACAGTGAACACTCACATTCAGCAGCGGCCGCAAAGTGGTGTTTCTTGACTGTCATGAGGGCGATCCACTCCTGCGAGGATGACAGAAGGACGTCAGCCATGAGGTTCGACGTCTCGAGGCGCCAGCCCATGAGGAATTTGGACCTTTGGGAGATACGACGCAGCCGTGGGATGGTCCTTTTGGCTGGCAAGGAGCGCCTGATCGTACAGCTCCGAGACCTGAAAGGCTCGCTCATGCCAGTCAGTGATAGGTGGTTGTATCGGACAAGGCCGAGAGTGATGGGCGATTGACCATGAGTGACAGCTTCGCAACGAGGCCGTTCTTGTACTGCTTGTCCTGTACAGCCATCTTCCAAAAGCACTCCTGTGCCATGGCCTCACAAAGGCATTTCATGCTCTCGAGGTAGCCAGGCTTGAAGTCATACACTGAAGGGTTGAATCGCTCGAGGGACGGAAGACTCGAGAGGAGGGATGTGATGAGGAGGTTAAAGATGCCTGCGGCGTTCTATATATACTGTCAGTCCTATACACCTCAACACGCTGAAAATCTGCAAGAAGAAACAGGGAAACGAACCTGGAAGGAGGCCTTGGCGCGCTTAAGCGAGTCGGACGAGGTCCGCGACTCGGCCGCTCCGAGATTGGCGTAGCAGGCCGCCAAATTTTGGAGGACCGCGAAGCGCTCGCAGGAGAGAGTCGGGAGTGCCACAGGGGGAGGAGTGTGTAGCGTGTAAGGCAGCGGGAAGGGAGTCGCGTAAGGGAAAGCCAAGCCGATCTGTCAGGTCAGGCGGTCAGTCTGGGTAAAGAGAGGGCTACTGGGACCTATGTCCAGATATATAAGTACCAACATCGGGAGGCAGCTTGCTGAGAAGGTAGGCGACGTTGGCGTGGTATCTGGAGACGGGAAACGAGTCGATCTATCAGTGCATCACTCCTGGAGAAACAGGGAGAAGAGCGAGCTGGCGACTGATCGTGAGTCCGACAGAACGCCTAGCCAGCAATAGAATCCTGTGCCTTTTGGACTTGAAACCTCTCTGATACGGAAACTCAAGTGTGGTTCCCTCTCGCGAAGACTCCCTCTGGCGAGGAGGACTCGGTGGACTCACTTGACCAGCCTCGCCGCGCTCTCCCGATGCGTCTCCAGGCCGTCCTCGACCGCGGCCTTCCTGAGCTTGCAGAAGCGAGCGATGTCGTCTGAGAAGGCCTCAGGCGAGATAGTCTTAAAGTGTTCGGTGATATAAGACTTGAGCGCCTGTGGAAGCGCAGAGGACGAGATTGACGGCGTCGACTTGTAAGGGAGAGTGAGGTGGCCGTTCTGGACAGGGGCGAACGAGGTATAAGTGAGAGGATCTCGCAAAGACTCAGTCCCTATGGAATGCACACCATGAAGCAAAAGGAAGATAGAGAGAGAGGACGTTATCGGGTCCAGGAATAAAGAGGATCAAGGGCGAATGTTGGAAAGGAGACAGCCATATCGGCACGAAGGCGGATTAGGACGGCGTTCGTCATCACCAGTGTTGCCTTAGAAACGATTGGGCGGTCTCCGATTTTTAGACGACCAGCATTTTTGGACTCTATGAAGTCCTCAGACACTGAAAAGATGTCGATGACTGCCAAGTGTCCGTTTTCGCTCAAAGGATTGAAGTCTTGGCAAGAGAGAGGCGCGTATGTGTATGTCATCAGAACCCAGAGCAGACCAGGGCGATCACCTTTAGAAGGAAGAGATGGACATAAGGAAGAGAAACGTAGAAATTTAAAGAGCAAGAACGGCGACCGCAACGGTGAGGAGAGCACCCCCGACCGGAGCAGCGATACGCGAGGCGGCTCCACCGGTCTTCGCCGCTACACCAGCCGAAGCCGAGCTCTTCGGGACAGTCGAGCTGGCCGTGGTAGAAGCGATGGTGATGTTGGGGTTGACGGACACCGGGTTGCCGGAGAGAGTGACGTTGATCGGCGCAGGAAGGGAGGCGGCAGTGATTTCCCTGATTCAGAGAGGAACAGAGGTTTGTTAGAGGGAAGTCGGATTCGCAGAGAGGCTCAGCCTTGGCGCACTTGTTAATGAGAGGGGAGATGAAGGTCTTTCCTCCTCCAGCACCGTCAGTCTCAACCGGAGCAGTGAATGGCTGCCAGTAAGCAGTGTTGAGAGCTAAGCAAACGCCAATCAGCGATCAGATGCGTCGACTCCCTTCCAATTCCAGACTCACGACCGGGGAAGACTCCAGTGATGTTGGTAAAGGGGACTGGAGCGAATGATCAACCACTGCTAGACGGGCTATTGCAGGAGAAGAGGCGCTCACTTCCCGCACTGTTCGAGAGGGAGAGGTCGTTGTTGGTGTAATTCCACTTGTCGGAGAAGACGGAGAAGACGTTCGAGACGGTCTTGTTCGTGTCCTGGCGACCGAGGTTTCCGAGGGACCAGTTGTGCTCGACCGAGCTGAGAGTGGAGTAGTGCGCTGGAAAGAGATTCGACAATTGAATAAGTAAGAGGGGGGCGGGGGGGGGGATGGGAAACAGAGGATGTTTTAGTTTCACTGACTGTAGTAAGTCTCGTCCTTGGTTCCAATTGTCGAGTTGGGGAGCGCACCACCGAGGAGGACGGAGAAGACGCTGAGAGGAATTAGTCAGCGTTGAGTGAGAGAGTCTCACCAGGACAGTAAACAAACTCACTTGTTCTGGGCAGCATAGTTCTCGTTCTCATCGAACGTGAGGAGGATGAGGGTCCTGTTGTCATTGAAGTCCTTGTTCTTGAGGAGCGGGCTCAAAAAGTAATCGAGCCAGTCGCCGAGGAACTGGATGCTCGTGTCGTGGCCGTCGTTGACCATGTTTGGCGTTACAAAGACGTATTGCGGGAGAGCAGAGGCGTTAACATCGGCGGCGAACCTGAACACGAATGAAGCGGATGGATTAGTCGACACGCCCGTAAGGCTAGCGAGGCATCACCCACTGGTTGAAGTTCCGCAGGTACGTCTGGCGCGAGGTGACGTTCGCGATCGAATTGTCTGTGTAAAGGGGGCATTATTCAGTCTAAATAGTGTATTATGATGAGTTTCCAGAGGTCAGGAGTTCTCACAGATGACGAACTGTCGTGGGCGATATCTCGTCAGTGCTCGGACGCCAAGCTGAGAGCAGAGCAGCCATTGACTCACAGGATTGTGCTTGCGCTTGTAGTAGGTGTCTGAGATGGCAGTCAGCTTGTCAGAAAGTAGGAAAAAACTTTCCTATGAAAAACGCAAAGGCTTACAGGGCATGTCAGAGGAGGTGTTTAGGTAGTTGGTCTGCGGATAGTCGCCCTGGAAAGCCTGCGAGGGCATGTTCTCCTGATAGGCTGCTCGCAAGGTAATGAGATCAGCCCGTGCCATAGGAGATGACATAGATTGAGCGCCTCACTGGCCCATGAGATGTTCTTGGCCTCGAGTAGGTCGACGATGGTGGAAATGTTTGAAGGGATGTAGTAGTTCGCGTCGTCGGCCATACCGAAGAAGTCTCCACCAATCGAGGCGACGTAGTTAGGTTCGCTTGGGTGGGTGACACCTGGTGCAAGTAGGCTTTAAGCCAAGAGAGGTCTAAAGATCGAGCAAAAATCAGGAGCGACAAACTGTTGTACGAGGTGAGAAGCTGTCCCTGAGCGGCGATTTTCTGGAATGCCGGGTTGGAAGCCGCAGTGGCAAAATCGGTGTTCTTAAAGCGATGTGGGTCAACCGATGTTTCCTGATGGAGCGTACAAGAGCAAAGATGACGACAGACCTCGAGCCAAATCTGGACGAATCGATCGAAGCTCTTGCCGGGAACAACGGGCTGCTTCGAGAGGGTACCGTTGACCTTACCGACGTAGTTGTCCGATGTACTGGACGAAATTACAGGCAAGGTGAAGGAGAAATTAGCAGCCGCTTTCGGGTCAGGTACAATCTTGCTCTCTCACCAGGTCGGGCACGACGCGGGCGCCTTGAAGGTCTGAGCGATGGCCGCTCCCTCAACCAGCGCCGGGATAAAGGCGGAAGCGGCAGCAGCAAGAGTGAGAGATAGAGCCATTTTCCGAAGACTAGGTGAGGGAAGGGGGCGGAGAAGGAAGTGTTAAAGGTGTGGATGTTTGGGGGAAGGCAGGCAACCAGTAAGGAAGCGCCTTTAAGAGACTCTTGCGCACAGGCTGTTTGTTCTCTCGGTCGGACTTTCTAGAGAGAGATCGGAGCATGCAAACGAGAACGTGCGCCTTTCTCAGCACCAGGAACGAGGACTGGTCTATCAAAAGGGTACAGATACAGGGAGGGCCCCCTAGTCCAGCTGAATGGAGAAAGGCAGACGAGCGAGCAAGCGGATCGCTCTTCTATTTTCGGATCTAGACAGAGCGGACGAGACGCATTTATACGATGAGGTGCCAGTCGGCCGAAGTGTGGGGCTCGCAGGTCGCCCATCGGTTTCGCCTGCCACACGTTCTTCGTGAGTGCACGCTGCGAGAGATGGAAGTGTGGGAACAACGAGAGAGAAGGAGGGAGGGGAGGCCGAAGATGGTGAATCAGAGGGGCGCGAGGTGCTCGCCCTCAGGAGAGGGAGAGCCAGCCCGCAGGCCACCGCCTGTCGTCCCGAGAAGGATGGCGCCGGGATCGGCTTGACCTCCAAAGCGTTGCCTGCTCGCTCCCTCGTGCTCTCCCTATTTCCACGAACTCGAATCGTCCCTCATGCACCCACAGACGGCTGCAGAATCGGACGCACGTTCAATATCCCGGCTCGGTCGCCCATCTATTCATGGGAAAAGGCTCCTCGTTCACGAGACATCAGAACTGTCCTCGACACCCAAACCACCTCCACTCGGATTAGATCGAGCTTCACAATGACTGCCGGTTCGCGCCGACGCTGCGTTCTTCTCTCTTCAGTTGCCTTCACCTTCGTTCTCTTGGTCGGACTCGGACTCGGTCTCGGTCTCGGTCTCGGCTTGAAGAAACACAACTCGTCGAACGACGCGGCCTCTAAGTCGGCATCGACGGCGACGAACGCCACGTCCGCCGCCACCTCAAACTCGTTCGTCTCGCGCGACAAGCTCGTCCAGCCAAGCAGTTTTTTTCCCTCGTCGAGCTGGAATGCCTCGGAGCCGCCGACCACGCGGGTCTATAACTGGACCGTCTCCGAGGTTTGGGGCAACCCTGGAGGACTGTGGAAGCCGATGCTCGTCGTAAATGGTGAGTGCGCGCACGTCGTTGCGGCGGGTCATTTTGATCTAATCAGACTTCTTCCTTTCCTATTGCAGACCAGTCTCCAGGTCCACTTATCGAAGCGAATCTGGGAGATCGCATTGTCGTAAACGTTCATAACGCGCTCGCGCAAAACGCGACGGCCATCGTAAGTGCACTGGCCGCCGCAAGCCTATTTGTCTACCGATCATGAACTTCTCTGTGTCTCAATCCTCAGCACTGGCATGGCCAGTATCAGAACGGAACCAACTACATGGACGGAACGACGGCAATTACGCAGTGCGGTATTCCGCCTGGGGAGTCCCTCACCTACAACTTTACCGTCCAGAACGTCGGCACCTACTGGTGAGCACCCTTCCGCGGTGTCGTCAGGTGCAGCCTCTCACCTGAAATGGTCAGGTGGCACTCGCACTACTCGACCCAGTACACCGACGGCCTCTTCGGCGGTATGGTCCTTCACTCGCCCAACGAGATCGCCGCCAGGCCGATCGTCAACAACGCAACATCCTCTTCTGCTCGCTCAAGAGCGTACGACTCGGAAGTCGTCCTTCTCATGGGCGATCTCTACAACACATTTTCCACCGAGCTCTCTTGGCGGGTGAGAACCCGTTCAATCAAGAAGCACTGGGGAGATCGTTGACCCTCGGCGTTTTCTCATTACAGTATCAGCTCATAGGAACGGTAAGACCAGGCGCTAGATCTCAGCTTGGCAAGCCGATGTTCTCGCCCCTACTTCCAGCCAGCCAATGTGCGAGCAGGCATGGTCAGGGTTCCTGATTTTTCCTCTCTGGCTCTCAGGGTATGGACGGTCAGCCTGGTGATGAGCCGACCCCAGATGGAGGGTAAGTGCAGGCTTTTAGCGATGGAGACCTCTCAACTTACCTGCCGCTTTACCCCCACGCAGCTTCATCAACGGTCTGTCAATTTTTTGAGTTGTGGCTTTCCAACTGCTTTCTGAATAGACTCTACAGGCATCTCCCAGTCACACTGCGCTTACTTCCGTGCGCAGACCCTCTCATCTATCCCTATAGTCTAATAGCCGCTAAAAGTTTGTTCTTGATTAGCCTCGACTGACTCTACGCTTCCCGAGAGGCGCAAGAGGCGAAGGAGTACTCAGCTGCCCCGGAATCCTGGAAACGGAAACTTTGGTCCTGTCCTGCAGGCCAACTCAACCTGCGTCTCATCACCTGGTCCTGACCAGTACTGGAACATGACCCTACCCGCGCGCACTCGCGTCCGCCTGCGTTTGGTGAACTCAGGTACACGCCTTCTGCTTTGACTAGTCGTGTATGTAGGGAAATTATTGACGAGACATCTACCTCTTTCAGGCTCTTTCTCCGCCCTGGCCTTTTGTAAGTGGGGTTTCGTTGCAACAGCTGCTCACGGTAAGCTGACGAGCCCTTGAGTCTGCAGCCATCGACAACCATACCCTGACCGTTGTCGAGGCCGATGGAGTCTCGGTTACGCCGGTCGAGGTGTCCAGCCTTATCCTTGGCGTTGCACAGCGCTACTCGGTCATCGTTGAGCTCGATCAGACGCCGGGTGCCTACTGGATCAGGAACGAGATGCAGACGGACATGCTCACTTGTACGTCGAACCCAGCGTTTCAATGACTCTTTCAAGCTAAATCTCGACCTCATCTTGACAGACGACAACCCTAACATGGATCCCCTCACTCTCGGAGTGCTCTATTACGAGGGCACGGACACCTCGGCGATTCCTACCAAGGGCGATGCACCGGCCTCTACGGTCCCCGCTTTGGACACCTCGTTCAAGGCCGCCCAACTCGTCCCGGCGGATCAGCTGGTCATACCTGAGGCTACCAGAAGGGAGGCTGTCACTGTTTCGTTCCAGTACCTCGGAGATGGACGTCACATTGGTGTGTACCAGGAGTTCAGGGCCCTGTTCCCCGTCCTTTGGTTGTCCGCGTCCATCTTTGCTGATCATATCTTTAGGCTTCATCAACAACACGAGTTGGGAGCCTCTTCCTGTGGGCCAGAACTCCCTCGCTGCCGTTACAAGCGACTACCTAGCATCACCCTCCAAGGCATATACGGATGAGAGCCAGTTTATGATTCAGAGCGAGGGCATTCAAGTCCTGGACCTCATTGTCGACAATCGTGAGCATCGGATCAGTGTGTGCCATCTTGTAGTGCTGACATTTAAGGTCATCCTCCTCAGTTGATGACGGCAGCCACCCGTTCCATCTCCACGGTGAGCCCCGCCAAGTAGAGTGAAAGCCTGCACATGTCGGCCAGCTGACTGACAAGTTGTGAAGGCCATACATTCTGGATCATGGCTGAGGGTGCGGGCGAGTACACCTACACTCCGCTGAACGTCACAAACCCTATGCGGTTCGTCTGGCTGCGGCCTCTCTGTTCGGATCATCGCTTGAGGTGTCTGACTGAGACCTCTTGTATACAGGCGAGACACCATTGTGATCCCAGCCTACGGGCATGTCGTCCTCCGCTTCGTGACGGACAACCCTGGCCTTTGGGCCTTCCACTGCCACATCGTCTGGCACACAGCAGCAGGGGGCGGTCTCCTCATGCAGATCGCCTCGCTACCCTCGTCAAGTTCCCTCAAGTCACTGGTCGACGCCATCCCACAGACGATGCGCGACCAGTGCGCCGCGTTGGGGAAGCTGGGTGGGCCGGCTGAGGGCAGAAAGCGAGACCTTAGGGCACCGGCTTCGTCTATGTTCCAAAGGGCTTGATTTATGAGGGTTTCATGGGAAGGCGAGCTACTTAGTAGCCGTGCAGACGAGGGAACGCCGATCGCCCCAATGGATCCATCGATGAAGGGAGATTGAGTCAGTCTCGGTCGAATGATGTGACACATTTGGATCAGACGCGCATGCGCAGATCCCGATACAGCTTGTTTATTCGCCATGGCTGGTCAGTGATTACTTCCCTTGGAGACCGCGCCGCAAGCCATCCGCATGCGCGACGGACGGGCCCCTTGCCGACCAGATTGGCCTGCCTTCTTGGTTGGGAGCTTCAAGAGTCACCCTGAACGCACACAACCCATTCCCTCTCGTATCGAAGAGTACACGAGTCACTAGATCGACGACGAGTTGAGCCCATCGATGTACACGTCAGGTTACCAGCAGCCCCCTCCTTCCGGCAGCATGACGCACGCCCCCACCGGATGGGTCTCAAGCCAAGGCGGAGCGACGCACCCTCCGAGGCCGTCCTTCTTTCCGACACATTCCTCCAACCTTCACAACCAAACCGACAACTACTCCCAACCTCACAATATGGGTTAGTCCGGTCTCACCTCATTTACAGCTTCCCCTCTCATCTGCCTCAGTCCTGAGCGCACAACGCTCGTTGACGGCCGCAAAGTGAACTGACCCGTCTGATGCTTGCTTGTTTGCTGGCCATCTCACCTCTCTTTCTTAGGACTCGCCTCCAAGCTCGCCGCCTCTCAAGCCGCTGCCGCTGCCGGTGGCGGTGCCGCTCCTCCTTCCCAGTACGGTGCTCCTTCAGGCCAGCCACCTGCCGCGAGCCAGCAGTACAGCGCTGCCCCTCCTCAGTCGTATGGACAGCCTCAGGCCGGAGCGCCCGGCTATCCTCCTCAGGGCCAGCCTCAGCAGCAGCAGTACGGAGCTCCTTCCGGTGCTCCAACCGTCCCCTCGGCTCAGCGTCCTGGGTGAGTCGGATGGAGAGAGGTCGATGCTGTGCTGCCAGCCGGCTGCCTTGACGCATGACCCAGACTGACCGCCCGGCCTCGCCCACGGGTCTTCTTGCCATTCAGAGCCCCATCCACCCAGGGAGGAGCTCCGCCTGGATCCCAGTATGGGTGAGTTCATTCGTCCTCCGTGGCGGGCTGTGTGTGAGATTTGCGGATGTATCGGCGACATCGAGCTTGAAAGGCAATCCTGGGTTCGAGGGCGGAGTCTGCGACGAGATGCTCGCCGAAAGCGATGCAGCAGCGCAAGCGATCCTGACGATGTCATCCTCTTAGCGCCCCCCCCACCCAGCAGTATGGTCAGGCCCCTCAGCAGCAGTATGGACAGCCTCCTCAGCAGTCGTACGGGTACGTGCTGTTTTCTTATCCGCTAATCGCCCTGCAATACGACTGACTAGACCCTCCCTGGCTCCAGTGCTCCCCCCGGCGCTCCCCAAGGTCAGCAGGGCGCTCCTCCTCCTCAGCAGCAACAGCAGCAACAGCAGCAACAGCAACAGCAGCATTATCAGGCGCCGCCCCAAAATGTTCCCCAGAGCGCCCAGCTCGACCCGCGCATGGTCGAGGGTATCCTGCAGGGTTGCGTAGTCGAGCAGAAGATCTCAGCGTTCTACCCACCTGGATCGCTCGGCCCCGTCGCTCAGAGGGTGGCTTCCAGCGGGGCTATTGACCAGCTCACCTCGGCTTGGCGCATGCCTAAGGAGCTTGCTATGGATCTCGTATGCCCGCATTTGCCCTGTGGTGGACCGCACTTCCGTGTGCTGATAGGTCCCTCGCGTACAATCTCATACTCTCTAGGTCAAGCTCAGCCTCTTCGACATTGTTATCCTCATTGATGACTCTGGTAGCATGGCCTTTGAGGAGGGTGGAGAGAGGATCGACGACCTCAAGCTCATCCTCAGCCGTGTCGCCTATGCCTCATCGCTCTTCGACGCCGATGGCATTCAGGTCCGCTTCCTGAACTCGCAGGTTCAGGGCAATGGCATCAAGAGCGAGCAGGACGCCCTCCAGCTTCTCTCGCAGGTTAAATTCAGCGGCCTTACCCCTCTCGGAACCGCCATGGACCAGAAGGTCCTTCAGCCTCTGATCCTCGGCCCGGCGAGGGCCAACGCCCTCCAGAAGCCTGTGCTCGTCATTGCGATCGTGAGCCCCCAAATCTGTTTCGTCAGGGCAGGCAACAATCGACTTGAAGCGCCTGGAAGTCGTAGCTGGGCGTCGCGGCGATAGTTTTGTTCGGCCCATTGTCTCCGAACTTCACTGACCGACCCTCTTTGCTGCTCTGCAGACCGATGGAGTGAGTCGCGCAGATGGTCCATCATTGACGTCTGCCTAACCCTGCCCGCTGACCCTTTCCGTTTCATCACCAGACCCCTGCCGGCGAGCCTCGCGACGCCGTACGTCGCCTTCCGAGTGGAATTCTCTGAACTTCTCCTCTGATAGAGTTCTGCAGATCTTCCGCGTGATCATCAACGCCAACAATGAGCTCCAGCGCACCCGTTACGGCGCGGATGCTGGTCCGTTCCCGTCCCTCATTTCTAACTCCTCGTCTTCTCCTTGCTGACTACTACTACTACTACCCTTGCTTTCATAGTCTCGTACCAGTTCTCTCAGGTCGGAAATGACATGCGAGCTCGCGAGTTCCTCGCCGAGATCGACTCTCACCCGGTCGTTGGCAAGCTCGTCGATGCCACCTCCAACGTCTGTGTCTTGTCTATCCTGACCCCCATAGTCCTGTACTAATGCCTACTTCTCCCCTACCTCCAGTACGAGTCCGAGGCCGACGAGATGATGAAGAAGAGCGGCATGGAGCTCACCCCCGAGCTCTGGCTCGTCAGTGCGTTGACTTTTTTTCTCTCCCTTCCGCCTCTCGTCTCTCCTCACCTTCAATAAAGCTAACCATTCACCTGTTTCCCTCCAAAAGAGCTTCTCATGGGTGGGGTGGATGATTCTTACGATGAGTTCGTCGCTCTTTCTCTATATCTAGAAGGAGATGGCCGAGAAGAGGAGCTCAGTCAACGAAGTTGTAGCGCGCGCGCTCTCGCTGATGTTGCTTCCTCTTTCTCCCAACCTCCAGGCAGGACGAGAGTCGTTGAACGGCAGGACGACGAATATTATCTTGATGCCTCGATTGCTTCTCCCTTACTTATGCATGCCATAACCTTCTCAGAGAGGGCAGCAAAAGGAACGGCGCGCGGGTCCGAGTCGCGAGACCGTGCCCGCCCGCCCGTCCGACATTCCGCCTGTCTTTGTTCACTGAAGTTGTATTTTGCTCGCCAACCCCCTCTCAATCCCTTTCTCCTGTGCGCGAGCTGGTAGCTGGAGATCTAAACAAAGCTCGAAGTGCGACGACTGAGCTAGAGAGGGCAGACTAGAACCGTCGCCTCGCCGCTTCGTCCTGCTGCAGCTCCCTTCTTTCTCCTCGGTTCTCACACGCCGCTTCTCTTGAGTTCCGAACATGACAAGACGCCTTCTCGAGGCTGGCCTTCTAATCGACCGACCGAGCCGGGGACGCCACTCAACCCCTTCCCGGACTCCGCAACGATGGCTCACGCGGTAGTCGCCCCTTCGATGACACGGCTCTCTCTCTGTCGTCCGACAGAGCAGGGGTTTTGGACCTTGCTTGCGCGGGGGAGACAGAACAAAGGCAAGCAGCGGGGGAGGAAGGGGGATTCGAGCAGGCAAGATTGGCTTTCTTTCTTTCGAGTGCACGAGATCCAGCACTGAAACAGCGTGGTCCTCGGTCCGTCGTGAGGGGGAGCAAGGGCAGAGACAGGAAATTGGTCATTGATGAGCGAAACAAGACAGGATGCCCGGCCGAGAGCGAGATCGAGGAAGACATCGGCTGCCTGCTTGTCCTGTCACGCGTTCCGTCTCGCCCGGCTTCTCCGCTCGAGCCTCCTCCTCCCCCGTGACCCTCCTCGACCTCCTCTCCTCTCTCTTTCCTCCGACGCCCAACACACAACCACCAGCTGCCCCAGCCAGGCTCCGAGCCAGCCCAGCTAGCCAGCCCACCCTCGACCCCCGCCCCCTACCGATCATCACGACTTGACGACCTCTCATTCCTCGGCCTCTCCTCGACCCTTCTCGCACCCTCGTCTCGACGCGCGCGCGTCTCTCTTGTCTCGCCGCTCTCTCTCGTCCTTCCTCCCCCTTCGCTGTCGGGCCCCTGCGTTGCTCTCTCTGCCCAATCTCATTCAGACATGGCCACCGCCGCCGCATACACGTCTATGCCCGCCTCATCTCCGTCCTCAAGCAGCGCCGCCTCGACCCAGCCGATCGCCTCGGGCTCCAACATTAGCCGCAATACCATGAACCGCTATTCGGTCTCGGCGGTCAGTTGATGGCTCATCGTTCTCGTGCCGTTGCCCCGCTCGTCACGCCCGCCCGCCTACTTGCCGGGTAGTGGGACGCTGGGCTCCCTTTCGTTCAGTCGTGGGCGCGTCGTCCAATGAAGCTGAACCTCGCCCGGTCCTCGCCCACCTTCTCCAGATGTACTCGATGGCAGCAGAGGTGGACATCGACGTCGATGACGATCTCTCCAAAGGTTACTCAAGTCTTTCCTGAAGAGGGAAGGGAAGCGCGTCTCGTCGCCAGGGAGCTAGCTGTCTTGCTCGACCCCGCCTCGCCCGTCCGTCGTCTCCGGCGAGCGGGGTGCGGACAATTGCACATGGGCATGCAGCAGGCGGAGACGAGCAGACCAGCGGCCCTTCTCCTCTTTTCCCCGTTCTTGAGCTATGGTTCTGACCGATACTTCCTCATCTTGCAGCCCAGCGGAGACTGAGAGAGCTTAAGGGCAAGATTTCGAGCCAATCTAAGAAGAGTAAGTGGTTCTCGCCTGTCAGCGCGTATGGTCGGCCTTCAACGGGGACGAGGGCCGTGTGCGGCAGTGGCGAGCCTCGTCCGGCGAGGCGTCTAGGTCTGAGGAGGCGGGGAAGATCTCGTGTGGCTAGAGAGGGTGGGCTGGACTCACTCTCGCCAGCCCTTGCCCACCTCATACAGGTTGCTCGAGTGTACACTTCCTCCGCGCCACCTGTCCACGCACCAGACGCGTGCTTTCTCACGAGCTGAGCTTACAAGTCAAAGGGCAAACCTCGACTGACAGCTTCTTGCCCTCCCCTTTCTCTTCCCACGACAGATTTCGTCCTCGAGCGAGACGTCCGGTACCTCGATAGCCGGATCGCGCTACTCATCCAGAACCGTATGGCGGCGGACGAGGTCGGTCGTGCTCGACATGACGCGTATAGACGTACGCAAACTGATTTGGCTCTTGCTGTCTCTGCTACAGCAACAACAGGTCCAGGAGCACCTCGATGATGTGGACGCCCCAGATGGGCACCATCTTGATGACAAGAAAATGACGGTCAGTCGTTTAGCACCCTCGATCGATTCTATTCTTTTCTGTCTGACGTGTCTTGGATAATCTTATCTCGTTTCCAGGCGTACGGCAACCTCTTCTTCCTCCTCCAGGCGGAACCTCGGCACATCGCCTCGCTTTGTCGACTTATCTCGATGGCCGAGATCGACATCCTCCTCCAGACCGTCATGTTCACCCTTTACGGTAACCAATATGAGTCGAGAGAGGAGCACCTCCTCCTCACCATGTTCCAGGTTCGTGTGTGCCGAGTTGTCCTGTGGCGGGACGGGCGGTCTGACATCTCTTTTCTCGAGTCTCTCAGTCCGTCCTCTCGGCCCAGTTTGAGACGTCGACCGAGTTTGGTTCCCTCCTCCGCGCCAACACGCCCGTCTCGCGCATGATGACGACCTACACTCGGCGTGGCCCCGGTCAGAGCTACCTCAAGGGCGTTCTTTCAGAGCGGATCAATAGCCTGATCGAGCACAAGGATCTCAATCTTGAGATCAACCCGCTCAAGGTCTGTCACTCTCTGGGGGGGCGGGGGTGAGCATCTCCCTCTCACTCGCTGACCCTCTCTCTCCACTCCAGGTCTATGAGCAGATGATCAACCAGATCGAGGAGGATCGCGGCTCAATACCAGACAATCTACCGCGGGGCGTCTCCCCAGAAGTCGCGGCGGCCAACCCGGACGTGCAAAGCATTATCCAGCCGCGACTCAAGATGCTCATGGAGATCGCCGATAGCTTCCTGTCGACCATCATTGACGCACTCGAGACGGTCCCGTACGGAATTCGGTGGATCTGCAAGCAGATTCGGAGTCTGACTCGGGTGCGTCCTCCGCCGGCTCACTCGTGCTTTAAGCAAAAAGGGCGTTGACTGACGAGCATGCTATTGCCTCCTTCGAAACAGCGCAAGTACCCGGACGCGACGGACTTTGCCCTCTGCTCCCTCATCGGCGGCTTCTTCTTCCTTCGGTTCATCAACCCGGCCATTGTCACCCCGCAGGCGTACATGCTCGTTGACGGCGTGCCGGCCAAGCACCCCAGGCGAACCCTAACGCTCGTTCGTCCTCGTCGCAACAGAGTTGATGTCCAGTATCTAACCCGTCTCTGTCTCGCACTACTTCCAGATTGCCAAGATGCTCCAGAACCTCGCCAACAAGCCGTCGTATTCGAAGGAAGCGTACATGATGTCACTCAACCCATTCGTCGAGACCAACAAGACCCGCATCAACAAGTTTCTCAACAACCTATGCGATGTCGGCGACTTCTACGAGAACCTCGAGATGGATCAGTACCTCACGCTCTCGAAAAAGGACCTCAAAATCAACATCACGCTCAACGAACTCTACGTCACCCAGGACTACCTCCTCAAGCACATCGACACGCTCGCCCCGAGCGACAAAGCCCACCTCCGACTCTGCCTCGCCGAGCTTGGGTCAGCGCCTCCGCAGGTTCCGCGCAAAGAGAACCGGTCGATCGACCTTCCGCTCTTCTCACGGTGGGAGACGCCCGTCCAGGACATCGCCCAGCAGCTCATGTCGGATTCCAACGTCACCAAGAACGATATTCTTTTCCAAGAGACCAAGTCGATCTTTGTCCAGCTCATTCGATCGATTCCTCAGCTGGCACATCGACGGCCGATCAACCTAGCGAGCCTCGCTGAGCGTGCTTCGACGGCCAAGGACGGTATGCTCGTCCGCAAGGGTATCAAGGTCACCGAGATGCTGAGGGAGCTCGAGGAGCTCCGCGTTGTCGACTCGAGGGACAATTACCGGCTCATGCAGGAGGAGGTCGCCGCCGAACTCGTTCACCTCGGTAACATGAAGGAGAAGGTCCTTCTTGAATCGACTTCGCTCGAGTCGGTCTACAAGACCATCGGCGACCACAACAAGTGAGTGGTATGTTTGCTTACGTTGAAGGGTGGCATTTCTGACTATCAGATACTCTTGCCCCTAAGCTACCTCCGATCCCAGCTCGAGCAGTACAAGTCGTACCTCCAGAATGTCCGTGCAACATCTTCCTCCAAGGACAAGGCCGCGACACCCGTCGGCGTCACTGCCGTCGGAGGCAAAGAGAAGAAGCCCGCCAAGTCGACCGTCCTCGGCCCCTATCGGTTTACTCACGCTCAGCTCGAGAAGGAGGGCATCATCGTTGAGAGCAACGTTCCGGATAACCGTCGGGCCAACATCTACTTCAACATCACCTCACCGTCTCCAGGAACATTCGTCATCGGCCTGCACTACAAGGGCCGGGACAAAGCGATCCTTGAAATGGACCTCGGCCTGGACGATCTCCTCGAGAAAGTTCGTCTCCTCGCTCGCTTGAAGTTTGTCTGCTCTCGTCTGATGTAAATTCCCTTCCGTCTGTACAGCAAAAGGAGAATGCGAACCTCCTCGACTTGGAGTACGTCCAGCTCTTCGTGCCGAAGGTGCTTCAGCTACTCAACAAGGTGCGTCTGTCCTCTCTCCTTCGAGTCTTTACTTTCTCTCGCTGACCACTCTCCCTCCAGGTTTTTGCCAAGCGCAAATGACCAACCCTCGCTCTTGGAGCGCTTCCTCATCCCGGCTCTTTCTCCATCTCCTCATCTCATTTCTCTCCGTCTTCGGTCTATTACTCTCAGCAACGATCAACTGCTTTCGATCGCCTCTGTCAGCCAAACCTCTTTTCTCTATTTTCTTGTTCTCTTTTCTACGGCGATAGATCACGCCCTCGTCCGTTCCCCTTCCAACCTATATCTAGGTGTCTCCACGTTCGTCTATCCCTGTGTGCCTCCTTTTCTTTTTACCTCTTTTCTATGATTCCCCTCTTCCCTTCTGTTCCCCGCCCTCGTTGAGCGACAACCTTCCTTTATTTTTGTTGCTCCGTTTCTCTTCGTATACTCTTCTCACTCGCTCGTTCTCTTGATACCCTCCTCCGCGTACGTTCATCTCCTCATCTTGCCTAGCTCCCATAGCGACTCTCTCCCTGCTCTCTATGATATTCTTTCTTTCCTGGCTTTCTTTCAGATGACCTGGCTGAAAGCTCCTCTCGTCTCGCACGCCTAGGCAAAGCGTTCGCATGTAGAGGTGGAACCGATAAAGGAGGGAATTCTAAAACTGAGCTAGAGCTTAAACGGCCAGGGGAGGTTGTCGCCGTAGTAGTGATGGACGGACTACATTGAGAAGGATGGACAGGGTGGTCAGCGATGGGACGAGGTGAATCGAAGAACGGGGGCGCACCTTCGTCGTAAGGTAAGCCTCGAGACCATTCATGCCGAGCTCGCGACCCCAACCGGACGTCTTGTATCCGCCGAATGGGACTTGCGGGGAGAGGATCGAGTATTGGTTGATCCAGACTGTGGTAGGCCGTCACCGCCAGCACCAAAAGCATAAGTCAAGAAAACAAGGAAGGGGGCAGGCCATCACCCACCCGTTCCGGCTTTGAGCTTGCGCGTGACCCGGGGGATCTGGCTCGCGTTCATCGAGTGAACGGCCGCAGCGAGACCGTACGAGGTCGCGTTGGCGATCTTAATGGCCTCCTCCTCAGTCGAGAACTTGATGACAGACGAAACAGGTCCGAAGATCTCCCTGATTAAAGGGGAGAGAGGGGAGGGCAGGGAAGGACGTCATCTCCGAGCCACCTGAGGCCAGGAAGGTAGAACTTGACTCACTCTCGGCCGATGACCATATCGTTGGTGACACCGCTGAAGACGGTCGGCTGGACGAAGTAGCCCTTGTCTCCTTGGCGGGCTCCTCCCGTCTCGAGTTTGGCCTCCTTCTTGCCGGTCTCGATGTAGCCAAGGACCTGACGAGAACATCGTCGAGGTCAGCCTTCAGCTGGCAAGTAACAGAGCAGCTTATACAACGGACCTTGTCGAACTGGACTTTCGAAATGAGGGCGCCGTAGAAGTCGTCGCCAGATTTGCCGACCTTGATCTCTTTAACGGCAGCAATGTACAGCCTGAGGAACTCGTCATAGACGGTGTCCTGGACAAGGATCCGGGATCCAACAATGCAGGACTGTCCGGCGGTCTCGCTGGGAAAAAATGAGAGACGCCTCGTCAGACAAGGACTAAAGCAACGGTGAGACAGGAGAGCTGGACGCACAAGATACCGAACGCCGCCCATCGAGCCGCCTCCTGGAGGTTCGCCGACTCAAAGACGATGTTGGGGCTCTTGCCTCCTAACTCGAGAGTCACGACCTTGAGATTGGACTTTGCGGCCGTCGCAGCGATGTGGCGACCGATGGCGGTCGAGCCCGTGAAGGCAATCTTGTCAACATCCATGTGCTCGGCGAGTGCCTGGCCGGTGATGCTACCGAGACCCGTGACAAGGTTGAAAGTCCCCTTCGGATAGCCGACCTCCTCCATGAGCTTGGTGAGGAGGAGGACGCTCAGGGGGGTGTTCTCGGCAGTCTTGAAGACAATTGTGCAGCCCGAGGCGAGCGCAGGGGCGATCTTCCAGGCCCACATCATGATGGGCTGTGGCGGCAGATGGGCAAGTCAAGCGTCAGAATCGGATATTCACACTTTAAAAATAAAGAATGAAAGAGGGGAACGCACGAAATTCCAGGGAACAATGTGAGCGACGACACCGATGGGCTCCCGACGGGTGGCTACCTGCTTCGAGTCGTCCCCGACCTCGATAGTCGTTCCGACAATCTTGTCGGCCGCTCCGGCGAAGAATCTCATGGCAGCAAGCGAGGATTGGATGTCATTCTTAGCCCATTGGAGGGGCTTGCCTCCGTCGGCGGCCTCGAGCAAGGAGATCTGGTCTGCGCGCGACCCCGGCGTGTTAGGCTTATGTTTTCAGAGGCCACGACCAAAGATGAAGCCAGCCAGCCAGACGGACGAACCAATGTTCTTCTCAACAATGTCGGCATACTTGAAGAGGAGTCGTCCCCGCTCCGTCGCGGGGCAGTTGAGGCCGTACTTTGTCTCGAATGCCTCGCGCGCGGCCCTGACAGCAACGTCGACATCTTCCTTCGAGGCCGTCGCAATGGTGGCGACTGATTTGCGGTCGAGGGGACGGGACCATCAGCCCTCTTCTCTGGCGAACATGAGCGAGACAGAGAGAGAAGAGGGAAGAGGGAACGGTGGTCGTCCTTTCTTTCCTTCGCTCTCATGACACGGAGCTTCGGAGGAATGCAGCGATGCGAGACGGGGACAGGAGTCGAAAGAGATAGAGGACGCACTCTTCTCCTCCGTCGCAGGGTTGTAGACGTCGAGAGGCTGGATGGAAGAAAATGGGGGCTGTCAGTAATGCGAATCGATGAGGCAGAGAGAGACTGATATGAAACGGACCTCGCCATGGCCTGCCGAAGACGATGGACGACGGAAGATCGTCGTGAACAAAAGACGTAAGTGAACCGAGTCAGTGGGGTGCGAGAGAGCCAGTGTCATCGATGCGCATCCTCTTCTCACCCTCGACCCACTCTCTACAAAGTACGGATAGGCGAGTCTACTGTCAGTAAGATAGGACGATGAGAGGAGGAGACCAACGGAAGGGTCGAAACACACCCGTTGATGAACAGGCCAGACGGAATCTCAATATGCGACCCGCTCTCGACGGCGACTTGGATGGTGGACATGGTGTTGGAGGAGGGGATGGAGGAGAAGAAGGGATGAAGGAAGGGTGAAAGTGAAGGGGGAAGGGGGGGAAGGGATAATGAATGTTTGGGAGAGAAAGCCGAAGGGCCGGCGATCTGAGAGGACAACGAGGGCGGGCAGTGGGAGACGGACGGAGGAGCAATTCAGCCGAAGCCCTCGCCGCCCCATCTTCCCGCCGAGTTCTGCGACCCCTCCCCTCCACTCTCGATTCCGCCAGGAGTCGCTTTCTCGCACGCCCGCTGACACCACAGGGCCCAAGGGACACGGCTAGGTCTCTCCGAGGTGGAGCAGATGACAGCAGAAAGCGAAGTCTTTCGAATCACGACCTCATTGACCGAGGTGACACATAACAAAGGAGCCCAATTCCGACGACCAACAACGGCTCGCCCACCACTTAGAGCTTCGACTTGGCACCCTTGAGAACACCGTCGAGTTTGGTCTGGAGTAGATGGTGGCAAGTCAGTCACCGGCAAGATTGGGCAGAAAGGCATGTGAAATCGAACCCACAGCGAGCATGCTATATGAAGCATTTGCGTTCACTCTGTTTCAACAATTACGCAAGCATACAGCCTCAGGTTGATTTTACTTACATGTTGCCCTTGACCTTGAGCTTTAGAGAGCAAGCGGCAGATGGTCAGAGACGAGCGGGACTGAGAAACCTAGACTCTGATGAGATTTCTCACCTTTCCCTTCAAGTTTACACGCAGAATCCCGAGCCTTGAGTCAGCGTAGTAAGCGTTTAATGTTTCCTGTAATCTGGCTCTTACCTGCATGAACATCTGGATATGAGTGCAAGAGGCGCTTCATCAGATAAATTCGAAGGTCCAAGACCACATCACCACTACGGCGGAATCGTACCTTCTGGCTGCTGCTCAAGGTGAAAAGGAATGGTATTCCCCTTAATCAGTCAAAATTTGCCACGACAACTTTGAACTGCAACGAACTTGAGCGTGCCGTCGGCCTGTGACAACGCATCGATGCGTCAGTCCATGGGATCCGCCAGCAGCCTCTGGAAGAGGGTCAACTCACAAGGCCGACAAAGGTGCTATCGTCAAGGTTAATGGTGACGTCTACGAGAGAGCCAGAAGGGAGCTCAGCTCCCACCCCAGCGATCCAGGTGAAATGCGAAGCGAATGAAAGACGGCGTGGCGCGGCAAGACGACTCACCAGGCTTGCCCTTAGGACCCTTGACGACATCTCCATCCTTCTTGAGGTCGATGGTCCAAGTAGCTTCCTTTCCCTCGGCCGATTTCACGTTGAGTTGAAAGATGCCATTGGTCTGGTGGACGAGCGCATGAGCCTACGGTCAGTGTCTGGGGCGCTCGGGCTCATTCCCTACGGCGGCAACCGGGAAATGGTCGTCATCCCACCTTCTTGTTGGCCGCCTTCTTCTCATCGTCGCTCATCTTGGAAAACCCATCGGCGAGGGCCTGAGATAAGAAATCGGTCAGGGGTCGCCTCTTAAGCACCTGCACAAGGGGTGATTAGGACTGACTGAAAGAATCTCCGAGGCCTTGAAGCCGTCCTCCTGGAGAGCGACAAGAACCGGGATCATCGGGATCGTCTTCAGCGACCAACGTCCCCATCCCACGCATGCGCTCGTTTGATATCGCCACGCACCTTGAGGGACATACTGGAGCTGGAAGAAGATTTGGGGGTGGTCTGTGTGGAGGAGGAAGAAGCGGCACGGGAGGACTCGGCCTTGGTCGGCAGGGTGTTGGACGGGAGCGGGGGGAGCTTTTCGAGGACGTCGATCGTCTGAGCAGCGCCGTCATCAGCTCTGTTGCCCCAGAGCAGGGACAGACAAATAATAGCGAGAGCTCACCTGGGGAACAGGCTGGTATCCAGCTGAGGCCATGTTGAACAGTGACTTACGTCTTGAGGAGAGGGATCAGCGAGAGTGAGGAGCAGGCAAGGTGTCAGCCGTCGTGCGGTGATCGTGGTCTTGAGAGGGACAGAGGGGCGATATGCACGGAGTGGGGAGTGGGGTGTGATGGAAGTAGGGAGAGCTGGCGATGATAACGCGAAGAGAGGGTCGTTGGTGGGGAGCTGCCGATCCGGGGAGAGCAGCAGGCGGCTTCCCTCACGCTCAAGTACGCGGCGCGCTCCGGCTACGAAGGTGCCCCCCTGCCGGACGTCACCTGCCCTCAAGCGCGTGATATTCGAGTGATGATATCAACTGACGTCGTCATCGTCATGGCCTTCCGATCCAGATACATGCAGGCCATCTCCACCTGCAACGAATTCATGCCTTCGGTACGATTCTCATCCATAGGCAGCGCTCAGCTTAACCGAAAACCTTTATGACGAAGAAGTTGACATCTCTCGAACGTTCGGTCGCCATCGGGCAACATCCTGACAATCCAACCTACCCTCTGCCTACCTACCTCTTACTATGTCTCTCCCACCGTCGTATCTCCCTCATTTTTTCCTTAAAACGATACTTTAACATGAAATAAAAGATGCTCGAACTTGATTTGATGCTCGAACTTGATTTGACAGCGCTGACTCAGGGCTGGGTTAGTCCTCTGGCGGCCTGCCTGGGTTAGTCCTCTAGCGGCCTGCCTGTCGTGAATCACCGCTCACCTTTCCTTTGTGAATCCTCAGTCATCATCCAACTCCATCCAGCGTCCTCTTGCTCTCATTCACCATCACATCCACTCTTCTTACTGCCTAACACTACCATGGCCGCTATCCCTCAAACCCAAACCGCCTGGCTCCAGGTCGCCCGAGGCCAACCGAAGGCTGTCCTCCAGCGCAAGGACGACGTCCCCGTCCCGAAGCTTGAGGCTTCCGATGACATCCTCGTTCAGGCAAGTCTCATCCCAGCGACTCGTATCGCCCAAACCGTCGTTTGACTGGCTGCTCCCTTAAAACCAACCAGGTCGTCGCAGCCTCCCTGAATCCGGTCGGCTATAGCGAGTCCTCGCTCTCCTTCTCTCTTGCTCCACTGTCCCCCTACACCCCAGCCTGACCGAGAGATGTTCCTCTTTCTCCAGAGATGATGCCTGTTTTGCCCAGCCTCATGCGACAGTTTCCCAGCAAGTCCTTCGCACATGTTCCCTTGTCCTTCTCAGGCCCGTCATTTAACTCTGACGTCATCCTTACCTTCCGCCAGGCGTCCCCGAGTACGATCTTGCTGGGACGGTCGTCGCCTCCAACTCGTCCAGCTTCAAGCCCGGGGACGAGGTCTTTGGCATCATCCCCGCCGATCTCAATTACAAGACAGGTCACGGCGCTCTCGCTCAGTACACGATCGTCAAGGAGATCAACCTCGCGCACAAACCCAAGACGCTCTCCTGGGAGGAGGCCTCTGGCATGACGCTTACGGGTGTCACGGCGCTCGAGGGCCTTACTCGGGGCAAGCTCCAGAAGGGAGAGCGTATCTTCATCAACGGTGAGCCGTCCTAGTCGGTCCTGGCCGCTACATGCATGCTGACAGCGCAACTTCGCGATCAGGGGGTAGCTCGTCCGTTGGTCGCATGGCCATCCAGATCGCCAAGGTGAGTAGTTTCGACCGCTGTCCAATCAATCACATCTAATCTTTGCAATTCACCAGATCATGGGCGCCCATGTCGTCACCTCCTGCTCTGGATCCAGTGCTGACGGCGTCAAGGCGCTCGGAGCGGACGAGGTCCGTCCCTGCCCTCCTTCTCTATTGCGTGTTTCATCTGGACCTGACAAACCCTCTCGATCAGATCATCGATTACACCAAGGTCGACCTCCCCCAGCACCTCGCCAGCAAGTTCAACACCTCGACCTCCCAGTTCCAAGTCGTCCTCGATTGCATCGGATCCCAGGCTCTCTATCACAAGTCAGCGTTCTTCCTCGCTTCCGGACGCAAGTTCATGACCGTCGGTGCGTGATAATCAGTTGAGTTCCTATTTAACCGAACGGGCTGACCAAATGGTGGTCCACCCAGGCGCGGACCTTAAGGCCGGTTTCCTCGGTCTAGGCATACTCAAGTACGGCTACGACATTGCCTCCAACCTCCTCTGGCCTCAGTGGCTGGGTGGTACTCCCAGGACGTGGGAATTCTTCCTCCTCAAAGTTCAGCCGGGAGATCTCAAGAAGCTGTCCGACTGGGCTGCCAACAGTGAGTCCTGGTTTCCCAGATGGCATCCTCCGCCGTCAGGCACAGACTTAGCCTCCTTACCCCGCAAAAGATGGCCTCAAACCCTCCGTTGACTCGGTCTGGGGCTTCGACCGCGAGGGCGTCTTCGGTGCATTCGACCGGCTGGCAAGCAAGAAGGTTAAGGGGAAGGTCGTCGTCTTGGTCGCCAAGTGAGAGCAGAGCGTGCTGCTCGTGCGCTCGCTCACTCTACCTTTCATTACTTCGTATAAGTTGGCCCATTTGCTTGTCTAATTCTTGAGTGGCTGCACAAAGAGAGGAAGACATCGCCATGATTATGATGACCAACGAGATGCTGCTTGTGCAAGGCAAGGCGAGAGGATGAAAGAATAGAGCAAGACAGGAAGGGGAAGCCGAAGAAAAAAAAAAAAAAAAAGAGGAAAAGTAAGACACACATAGAGAAACCCAAACGTCCAAGAACGAAGTGAAGGAGCGCACAAGCCTCACTTCACAGCCTCCTCCTGCTCATCCACTCCTCCCTCGACCGAGCCAGCTGAACCTGCCCCCACCGGCGCCGACACTGCCACTATTGGTGTTCGACGGCTGTTCCTGCGTATTGCCTCCCCTGCCCCTGCTGCTGCTCCGCCCAACTTCTGCCAAGAACGACGAGCTGCCCGACACAGAGGAGTGAGGCCTCGACAGCGACGATGCGGCGCTCGTCAAGCCCGACAGTCCCACCCCTAGCAGGGCAGTGGCCTCGTTGGGCGTCGGCGGCCCGGCGACGGGCTGAGTCTGACGAGGCTGCTCCCATGTCCTGGACGATATGGGCATGAACCCGCCAGGTCGCGAGCGCGATGAAGAGGGCGACTCCATCGTTCCGGTCCGGAGAGGGTGGTGCTGCTGGCCCTCGGTGAAACTCGAGCGGCGGGAAGAGGTCGCGGAGCCGGAGGTCGGGTGGGGCAAAGGGGCTAGGCGTCTGGTGTTTAGTCTAGTGGTCGGGGCGGGGGCATGGGCGGCGGTAGAGGACGTGGATGACGAAGAGGGCCCACCGGCTTCTGCTGAATGGTGAGGCTGGTTGTAAGGGGCGGCATGATTTGCTGTTCCGATCCTTGTCGAACTGAACGAAGGGCTGCTGCCGCCGTTGTGAGGAGAGGCCCGCGCTTGGAGAGTTCGAGGGGTCCGCTCAAGCGTCGTAGAGTCGTCCACGTCCTGATCGAATGAGAGGGAGACGGTGGAGGAAGAAGGGGAGGAAGGCGTCGCGTCTGAATGGGAGGGAGGGTCGAAGAGGCTCGCAAGGTGCATCCGAAGGTCGTTAACACCCGAGCCAGAGTAGACGCAGAACGCTTGCCGCTGGTGCGGGTTAAAATCCTAACGAAGCGGGAGCTTTCATGAGTTGAGTTCAGGGATAGAGAACGAAAACAGGAACTCACTTTCGGGGGTTGTCGGCAGTACTGCTGCAGGTCCGCCCGACGGAAAGCAGGGACACCCGTCAAGCTGAGGTGGGTAAGCTTGTTGAGCCGTTGTAGGAGGTAGTGAATCGCTTCGATAGAAATGTTCTCGCAGTAGGAGAGATGAATGCGCTCGAGGCTCGAAGGCCGCTCGACCAGGGCATGAATGGCGTTGTCGGTGAGATTGGCGACCTGTGGAGTAGAGAACCGTCAGCTAACTGTGTTGGCAGGGGGACTTTGATCAGAACGCACCCGAACGAGACCGATGCGACGCAGCTTGGGCAGCTGCGAGAGCTCGAGGACGCTCATGTCGGTGAGCAAGGGGCAACCTGGTTGATACGCATGATTGAGAACGATCAGCACGACGGACTATCAATTGAGCGATAGTGACCTCGTCTCACAGGCCAGATCAATATATCGTAGACGGGTGCAAGTTCGCGCAAGCCTGGAGACGGCGCCGTCCGTGATCCTATGGAAAGGAGATCCTTGAGTCATCAGACAGGACCAACGCTAGATTGAAAGTATAGCATGCTCACTTTGCGACATGGCCCATGTGGAGCTGATGAAGGGAACGTCCAAAGCGGCAGATGCTTGCCATGCTCTCATCGGTGAGCCCGGTGCACTTCGCGAGGACCAAACTCCGAATTTTTGGCGCGTTGGAGACAATAGCCTCGACAGCCTAGTGCGGGGGTGAAATTAGGCAGACATCAGGTCGCGGTATGGATGAAGCACGAAAATTACACAGGCGACGGACCTGGTCCGTAAGCAGCGAGCAGCTTGTGAGGTCGAGCACCCGTAGGTGATCAAACGCTCGCATCCAATTGGGCGGAGGGATTGGGCTGTTGGTGCCTGAGCCGGCGGCCTCGCTGTCGGTGACGGCAACAGTTCTTGGGGACCCAGGAAGGCCGACAGTGGACGGATGAAGCGAGGTCGGCGCGTAGCTGTGACCCACGCCGCCCGCTGGCAACCGGTTGCCGAGGTTCGGGAAGAGGAAGGGAAAGCCCTCGTCTTTGAGAAGAACGCAGGATGAAAGACGGAGCTCGCGTAGGTGCGAGGAGTAGAGCCAGAGCTCGCGCGAAGCGACCGAGGTAATTTGGCAGACATCGACAAGGTCAACCTCAAGGAGAAGAGGACAGAGCCGAGCAAGGAGGACGACGGAGAGATCCGTGACGAGGTCGCACTTGACAAGTTTGATCTGAGATAGACGTGCAGGGGCGCTCAGCCAACAACAAGGTAGTCAAGGGACAAGGCCACGCAGGGAGACAGCACAAACCCTCCGCAAGAGACGACAATTCTTGGCGATGGCTGTGATACCTTCATCGGTGACGTTTCGGCAGCCACTGAGATTGAGTCCTTGTAACCGTGGGCAGCCCCGCGCGAGTGCAATGATCGTCCGATCAGTGACGTGCTTGACGTTGGTCAGGTCGAGAGCAACGAGCTCCTTCATATTGCCGTCCCCAAGTACAGCGGCGAGGACCGAGTCAGAGAGCTTGGAGCAGCCCTGGAGGGTGAGCCGCTCGAGTCGGTCGCACGTCCGGAGGCGGAAGAAGGTGAAGTCGGTGAGGGCGTCGGCAACGTTGCAGAAGTTGAGTCGACGGATGAAGGAGGCGTAGGGAAATGTCCGTGGAGGGATGTCCGACGTCGAGAGCTGATGTGGGTCGTCGATGAGGAGGCTCGGATCGTTCCACAGAAGCGGCTGTTGCCCGCGTTTACTGTCCCTCCCTGTACTGGTGTGCCCTGCTCTGGAGGGAGCAGGGCTGCTTGTTGAAGATGACACCGGGGTGACGGCCCAGCTGCCACCATCCTCGCTGCCACCGATGCCGCGAGAGGACGAGACGGCAGCGCGAAGTCGGGCAAGTTCCTCGTCGGCCGCGGTAGCGCTCGAATGGGAGTTTGCGATCCTGGTCCGGCGGCTACTGATGGTCTCATCATCGATGGGTTTGGGGTCGATGACGTGGAGCAGCCGGTAGAGGACCTCGAGTCGGTAGAGCGCAGGCTTGTGCCAAAGGATCTCGGTTGCAATCTGGCACCACGCCCGTGAGACGAGCAAAGCTGAGCGAACGTCGGCAGGCGAGGGCAGGAGCTTGATGATCTGTAAAGGGGAAACAGGAGGCGTATCAGTCCCCTGACCGAATACTGGGGGAGGCGACAATGCCTCCTGTCTATCACGAGGAGAGATCAAGTGTGGGCTTGCGGCTGGAGAGCGCGGACAAGGGCGAGAGCGGGGCCACCGCCCTCCCACGCGACACAGGGTCTCGCCGACTGAGAGTAGCCCGTGAACACGAACGTTTGGGAAGACTCACGTAGATCCAGATCTCGAAGGGAAGCCTGTCTCCGACCACTCCATGCGAGCCTTGTCGGCCCATCGCCGCAACACCGCCGCCGCCTCCACGTCGCTCGTCGTCATCGTGAACATCGCCTGCGCTGCTCTTCCCGCCATCAGCGGCCGACCGACGCGAGCCAGACCATTCGCGGACGAGCGGGGCAGCCAGCCGAGGTGCCTGCAAGGTGTAGGTGCCGTCCTCAAAATCCTCGGGCCCTGAGCCGTCCGAGACGGACGTCGAGGAGGGCGAGCCAGGGGGTCGCGCATATGAGGGTAGGGCGGCGGCCATGGTGTCGAGCGACGCCAATGTCATAAGCAAGAGGGAGGAGCGCGTGGAAGAGGTCCAGAATTGCTATTGGATTACTGCAGGCGAGTTCAGGAAGAGTCAGCGAGCGGGCAAGGTGCCCAGGGCGCGGGAAGGCTGAGTCGAGCGACCGAGTGAGAGGGTGGGGTCGCGAGCGAGCGACGACCGGTCCGAGGAGCCTGGTTGAGGGCGGGGAAGGGTGTGGCCGAGGACTCCAGCTGAGGAAGGAAGGTCTTACTTAGGTGGTGGTCTGTTTTTCTGCTGCCAGGGGTCGGGGACCCAGGCGAGGAGGAGATGGACGTTCTTGGAGGTGGTGGGGTCGTTTGGTTGGTCGCAAGACGACAGTCCGAAGGCAGGCGGCCAAGGGCGAGGCGCGGCGGGACCGCTTGAGGCCGAGAGCAGTATTCGCGGGGCGTCTCTTGCATGGTCAACCGACGATGTGCGGGGTGTTGCTCTGGGCGACACTGATTATGCCAGCAGTCGTCTCAGAGGAGTAATCATGTCGATTTTTGGCTCTTACATGCTCTCTCAATATGGACTCACGGCCAAACGCGGCGAGCGATGTGAGAAGAGTGCCAAGGCAAGAAGCATCGGAACTCGTCTCGCTCTCCCTGACTTTGTGCTGGGTGAAAGCTGAACGCGGATCTCAGCAGAACAAGAGATTTCGCCACGGATTGAGCATTTGGATTAAGAGATGGCTAGCTCAGCTCTCTCAGACTTTGTCATACACCCTCCGCTAGGTCCGCCACCTCCGTCTGAGCCCGCTCTGTGAACGCCTCGCTGTCGGCATCCCCACCACATGAGGGCCCAAGGAGAGCACTGTTCCCAGTGATTTCCGCTCCCTTAGTATCGACGACACTCGTGTCCGCCGCTCCCGTCACTGGCTCTGCTGGCTCCACCGCCGCTGCTTCCTTCTCCTCCTCCGGTTCCTCGTCCCGCCCTCCCTCTGACGCCCGGATGGGATCGTCCTTACCAAAAGCCAAGTCTTCGCCTTTGGCAGCAGCAGTCTGTCGAGCGAGTCGCTCTCCCTTTCGTCGCTGGTAGCCCTCGCGAATGACGAGCCGGATGACCTCGAGCGATTCGCCAAAGTTGGCCTTCGCCGTCTTACGTATCGTCTGGACCTGCTCCTCGTTCCACTTGAGACTGATGGTGGGACGCAGTGTAGGTAGGAGTCAGCCGAGGGGTCATTGTATCTGAGAATTGAAAGGCATGACCGGACGGACTTATAAGAGCCGGAGAACGCTGCGCCGGTTGGATCATATCCGGGCTGGTGTATAGGAGAGATGCTTTCAGAGGGATTTTGTTTGGTGACAGATGAATCAAAGCGGCACGCACGTTGACCTTGTTCGGGAAGAGCGGCATATACACCTGTCGGATGGATGAGAAGGCGAGTAAGAAAGTGACGTCCTCGAGGTGGTAGCGCAGCAACTCACGAGAGACACGGGGCGCGTCGCGAGTGGGACGTTGTTCTTCGAGATGTTATAAGGTAGGGATCCAGGCTGCTGACCACCCTGAATTGGTGGAGGTGGTTGCTGCGTCTCTCCGGTCACACCGTTCGCGGGCTTGGGCGTTGCAGCCAGCGGGACGGAAGGGTGAGTCGGGACGCCGTCAAAGATCTGGCGGAGCCGTGCGTGAGTATCAGTTTATCAAATCACATTATTCACCCCCTGGCGAACAATGACTGACCTGTGCATACCGCCCACTAAACTCTCTCTCAATGCTCTCAGCCGTCCATCCCTCCGCCGCAGCCTTCTCCTTCCGCTTGACATCTTCTGCTCTCGCCTTCTCGAACGCTTGCTTCTTGGCAGACTGGTTCTTCCCCTCGGTCGGTTCCGGCGCGCCACCCTCAGCCGGCCGCAAATTCGTCCGGCGTTGGTCCCTGTTTTTCCCGCCATTGTTGGATTCATGTCTGCTTGAGGATGATGGTTTTTGAATGGGAGACTGGGCTGGCCTTGAAGGTTGTTGAGGGTCTATGCAAGTAGCTTCAGATGGCGTCGACGGGGCGAGACTTAGGGAGGCGCTGTTCGTCACGTCAGGTTCAGATGCTGCGGTTGCTTCTTCTGTAGAGCGAGCAGCAGCAGAGGGAGGGAGGGGGAAGGGATGGGCACGCTTGGTGAAGAGGAGGCCTAGACACCACGGAAAGTCAATGGCGAGACACGTAACCAGATGATTGTCATTGATGACCTACCTTTCATATCTCCCATCTCCTGATTGCGTGCGGGCGCCGCTTCGGTCATGACATCCGAGCTGGCGTCAAAGTTGAGGATGATGTCGCAGCCTCGGCTGGGGTGCAAGAAGGCGTAGGTGGGGGAGTTCTGAGATACGGTTTCTTGAGGTCAGCACTGTTACTTACGGTCGAACTGCGCTGCCGTGACAAACATTCGAGATGCCTGTTGTCGCGATAGAGCGTGTCAGTTAGATTCCACCGCGTGAGAGAATGGATGGCGGCTATGCCCTCACCAGAATCGAGCATGTGAATGCGCTGGGCATTCTCGATACCAGGCGGCCGCGGACTAGGGGACGCGTGGAAGAGAGGCTGTAATCGATCTCAAAGTCAACCGGGAGGCAGCACCGTGAAGAACCATCAGACGACAGCTCGCTGACATTGTGCTCGTTGGCGCTGTTTAACATTACATACTCAGAGTCAACAGTCGTCCGTGTTAAAGCGAAAGATACGGATGAGCGACTTACGCATGAACGGGATGCCGTCCTTCAAAGACCTTGGTTTCGTGCTGGCCCCAGAGATCTAGGCGAGAATATTTTAGAAAAAAAATCAGCGGAGTTGCAAGAGCCACAGTATGAGGCAACAACGGACGAGCGATGGCGCCAGAGATGTTGTCGATGCTGCCCTCGATCCAACCCTTCGGCAAACTTCGCTGAATCGTTCCGAGGTAGATGCTTCAGGGAGCAAACCACCCGTGTCAAATCTGTTCGAGTTTTCACTGAGACAACCAGCGACAGACCTCATCGGCGCAGCAGGAGCGCTGGTGCAGAGACCGAGAATACAGCTGAGACTGTGCTCGGGAAGGCTCTTGACCGAGCGGCCGCCCTTGAAGGGTCGCCCAAAGGCCCAAATCCTTAAATTGGAGAATAACAGATGAGGTTTACAACTGAACATTGAGAAGAAGAAACAGGCTCACGGAATCCAGTATTTAAGCTCGTCGCAGCCAAACTCGAAGGGCGAGAACTGAAGTCGTTTGTCGAAGTAAAGAGGTGTCAGCTACGACACGAGACAGAGAGAGAACGAGCTTGTTCGGAGTCGTACTTCGTACCACTGCCACCATGCATCCTGCGCCATACGGTGTTCCTTATCATTATGATCCTCGCTCTCAAAGGGTGCCTCCTTGTCCTTCCACGCCTTCCAAGGGCGCTCATGCCGGATCGCCGTCAGGATTGGCATGGGCTCCTCGCCTTTGGAGATCTTTGGCGCCACGCTCGACCACCGGAACCACTCGCGATGAAGTGAGGGCAGGCGGTCCTTCCAGATCGTCACGGCCTCCTCCTTGGACGGCAGCCAGAGGTATGCCGTGACGAAAGAGCCGTAGACGTCCATGAGTGTCTGAGAGAGGCCGGCGAGGTGCTTCCATTGTCTACCAGCCCGGGGAGGTTGGTGCGGGAAGAAGATGGCAACCTGGGACTTCAGCATACGCTGTCAAGTTGTCCATGGGGACGAATGAAGACTCACAATGGCGCGAGGAGGTAGTACGCCCCACGCGGCGACTTCATAGTCTCCCGCATCGCCCTGTTTGCATGCAAGAAGGTTAATTTTATTACCTTGAGCTAGACGATCATGGAGGTATTCGCGCACTTTGGACTCAGCGGGTGATGCTGGCTGTGTTTGGCGTAGTGGGCGAGGCAACGCTTGGTCGACATCTCGCCCCATGTGTAGTAAGCTGTCGGTCGCGGGACGGCATCAGACGCCGCGGAGGGAATCAAGTCGGACGCGGAAAAGACTCACAGCCCAGAGCCCAACATGATCCCGAAACGCCGGCGGTGTACATAATCTATTTGGATCAACGTGCGGTCACTGGTCAGCGATAGGCCACCGCGAGTAGGATGGGACCGCCTACGTACAAGATCCCACATGCCTGCCTCCTTGGCAGCCTCCATGGTGGCCAAGAAACCGAGCATCTGTCGCGTCCGGACGTGGTCAGCCAGGGGAGATCGCCCCAGGTCGTTCCATTCGGTCGAAGCCGGTGGATGACCAGCACACGCCGGACCATGGCTCGACGAGACGACGCGATGAACGAGGACTGACTGCTCGGAAGCCTCCGCCACTGCCACCCAGGCCAATGATAGGAATGTCCCGCTCATCTATCTCCTCCTCGTCTGGGATCTGGAGAAAACGACGGAGTTGCTTTACCGCCCGCTTCCGGCGCGCCTTGACAAGTGCGGTCTCGGCGTCGCACAGATCGTTGCTTCGGCGAAGCTCCGCCGTCCACTGGATCTCGGGGTGGAGCCGGGCGTCAGAAAGTTCGTCTTGGAGGAGGTCGTCCTAGTCATGGGTCGGAGAGCGTCAGCGAGCCAAAGACAGCACGTGCGCGCTTCGGCGGCTGAGGAGAGGCCAGCGACAGGCAGCGAGCGACTGGGACGCACGACGTTCATGATGTCCCCCCACCGGGACTTCATGTCCTTGAATCGGTTGATGAGGAAGCTTCCTGAAGTTGTGGCCAGCACGCCAGTGTCAGTGAGAAGGCGACGGCATGTGATAAAGAGCCAGTCGAGGAGAAGGAAGCGCGGACTTAACCTGTCCGTTCTAGCGGCTCCTCGCCAAGGTATTGAGGATGGCTTCCGCGTGGAGCCCTAGTATCTCTGGATCCAGCTGTCTTGGTTGATCCTGTGGAGGCTATTGACTGTCCGTACCATGCAGCGGTGGCGAAAGTAGTAGGGATGGGGAGAAAGGTCCAGCGGTCAGGCGCTGTGACGTCGTTAGGCCGGCCGGCAACGACAGAGCTCGCTGAGACGCACTGGTTCGCGCTCCTTGCGTCTGAAGAAGCGACTCATCGATCTGAGGCGAAAAGGGCCGCTAAGGAGGCGAATGAGGTGTGCTCCGATCCAAGGGAGAGTGGTGGTTGAATGTCGACGTGCGTCAACGGCGGATCCACGGGAGATCGATCGACTCAGCCAACTTAGCTTCGACGTAGGCTGCGATCACGGCGCGCATGTCTGTCTCATCGTCCGTGCATGGTGACCAACAGCTAAGGACTCACACAGAGTCGCCTTGACGCAAGATTTAAGGGCTCCAGAAGCAGGAGTAACAACGGCGACAGCAGACATTGTGCCCTGGTTCAAGGTTCATCGTCACCTGGTCGCGATCTGCGCTCGTACGCCTGGTCCCTCAGACACCAAGGATCGCCGCTCGTCCAGATGGCAAACGAAAGGTGAACATTGCGCTCTCACTTCGCTGGTGTCAGAACCTGGAATCAACCCCGAACTTGGCGGAGTTAACACCTGGTCCTGAGTGTCATACTATCCAGTTGGATTGTTAATGGGCGTGGCGTGCCTCACTCACAGCAGATCAAACAATCGCCTTCCCGTGTCGCCGCGCGCCCATCGCCTGGACACCCAGCGCGGATAGTCTTCTCCCGGTACCGCTCTGTGGATCTCGAGCAGCGGCCGGGAACATCCCGAAGAGATGACCATGCGGACAACAAAACGAAACATTAGCCCCACGGGGGGGTCGAACCCCCAACCTTCAGATCACCGTTTAAGAGTGAGTTGAGCACCTGCTATAAGAGTCTGACGCTCTACCGATTGAGCTAGCAGGGCGGAAGACGAACAGATTGAACGGTCCGTCGTATGGTCGTCGGCAACTGAGCGTGCCCTATACCCCAATGCAGGAACATGACGCAAAACATTCGACTCACATACAAAATAAACAGTTGGCCCCCTTTGCTTTCCCCGCTGCGCGCTTGGAGCATCTTGGCGCCTGCGCTCCTCCTTGCGCTTGGCGTCCCGTCTACACGTCGCTCGGGTGGTCGATTGTCTAGCGTGAGGCTTGCTCATAAAAATAAAAATTGTATTTAAGTATAAAAAGGTGAATCATTAACGAAAACGGCGACTTAGGGCAACCGACGGCCAACACAAGCATCTTTCTTCTCGGCTTAGGCCTTAGGAAGACTTGCTGACTTAGCCAAGTGGTTACGGCGTTTGATTAGAAATCACATCCTCTTTGAGGGCGCAGGTTCGAGTCCTGCAGTCAGCTTCCCTTTTGGCCAAGATGGAGAAGAACGGGAGGCTCGCACCTGTCATGTTGTTCCAGGGATGACGCGAAGAACGGCCAGCTCTGCTGCGCCGCCTTGCTGCGGTTGAACCATTGGCATCTGCTGTTAGACGACACAGAACCTGGTCAGCATGAAGATCGGCCTTTTTAGTAAGTTAGTCATGGATTAAGTGAAGAGGACAGTACGATCACACTATGAGAGACTTTGAGAGGGAGTAAGAGAGAGAAAAGCTAGGGAAGGAGGGGAGGGAGTATAAAGATGGAGAGGGACTTAAGAGGAGATGAGAGGCACAAGCTGTTTCCTTTTTTGTATTTAAGTCTTGAGTTATACGCAGAGGACGAGCTAACCCTATGAGAGATGGCGAGTCGTAGCTGGCTGAAAGGGAAAACTTTTTTTTTTTTTGTATTTAAGTCATGAGTTATACGTGGAGAACGAGGTAACCCTATGAGAGATAGCGAGTAATAGCTAGATAGAGGGAGAGCGGACATGACCGAGCGCGAGAACGTCGGGCGAGGCGCCGTGGGAAGAGGGTTGGCCGAACCACTGGGGATGGTTGGCCGGACGGCGTGATGGGCGCCGTGAGAGGGGGGGGGTTGGTCGAACCACCGGGATGGTGGTTGGCCGGAAGGGGGTTGGTCGAACCACTGGGGATCACTGGGGAAAACTATCGGGCAAGGATCAGAAACGGAGTTATATTCATTTTTGGGAGACAGCACATATCAATTGTCAATTGGGGATTTAGCTCAGTTGGTAGAGCGTACGCTTAGCATGTGTAAGGTCATGAGTTCAACTCTTATAGTCTCCAATAGCGCTGGCTCTTCATAGGAGTCATCATTTTTGCCAAAGCCATCCGTAATGATATCTTAGTATTTTGGCCATCTGTTTTCAGTGTACCTCAAGGTACAATGATCAAAGTCAGTGGAAGGGAGCAGAAGGAGAAGCTCGGGGCGAGTGGACATGTTGAGGAGGTTACGGAGTCGCTGGCGGAGTATGCAGGTAAGGAGCTCGAGGATGGCGTAAATAATGGGAGCTGCAGGATTACCTTGCTGGACTGTCACGATCTCGCAGAATCATCATCTCGGCTGTGCACCTGGCCAACTCCGCACTTATGCAGTCTCATCTTGCTTGCTTAGCAATCTCTCTTCTTCACACCTTCTTCGCCACATCGTTTCAAGCTACTTGTTTCGTTGTCCTTCTCTCTCCTTTCATTCGTCGCCTAGCTTCATTCTTAGCCTTCCCCTCTCCACTCCCCCTTGCCTTTTCGCCCTTCCCGTTCCTCCCTCCTTGTTCTCCCCCCCTTCCATAATTCGCTCAATCATTCGTAGCTTTTGTTCCGCACTCTGACTACCATTGGATTCGACAAACCTGCTCGATAGATATAAGCGAGCCAGTGTCACTGGCAGCACTTCAATATACTCCTAAGCTATGCCCCTCTTCTCGCCCATCTGACTCAAGCTCTGACCCTTGGGACGATCCCAACAGACTAGAATGTAAGATGGACGTGCTCGAGCAAACAGTCCCGGGGGGGGGGGCGTGGATGCTAGAGACCAATGTGGCAGGGTCGGAGACGGTGATAGGGGGGACAAGGCCTGCAACAGCAACGACTATAACAGTCGCAGCGTTGGATGTGGGGGTAGGATGGTGAGAGAGTGTTAGGGTTGGCCGAAGTGTCAAGAGCAAAGGAGGATGGGCGAGAACAAGGGAGGAGATGAGAAGGGCGAGAACGCAAAGAGAGTAAGGCCAGTAACGAGTAAAAAGAGATGAAAGGGTAACGAGACAAGAAGCGTGTGACAGTATGGCGAAGGAATGGTCGAAGATGAGGAATGCGGAGCAAGCAAGGAGAAGGCTACACAGACACAGAGTCAGGCAGGCGCCGGACCAAGGTGGCAAGTCCGCGAGATCCTGACGGAGATGGTGGTTCGAGGGGAAGAGGTGACCGACTAACCCGAGGCCTGAGCCCAGTCGAAAGAGTTGAGATACCGAGCAACTGGGAGGTGGTGGGCGAGAGACAACAGGGCAAATCTCCTTTACTCAGACTCCGAGACATCCATCCCCTGGGATCTGGACCCTGGTCCTCTAAGACGATGTGGATGGCTCCTTCTGCCAGTGGAGCGCCTTATCCATCTTCAGGGCAGCCTTTTTCTCGGCGGATTTTGCCCAGGGGGGAGGGGGGGGGGGGGGATCGCAAGGGGGAACAGCTGAGGAGGGACAAGTGGTGCGGCAACGGTCCAGGCGGTGTGTAACACAGGAAGGGGCTCTTCGAAGAGATGAAAGAATGATTCAGCCGAGGCAGCGAGGCAAGGCACGCGTCGTCTGGTCGGGCTGTACGACGTGAGGGCGGGCATGTTTTTTTTGTATTTGAGTCACGAGTTCTACATAAAGGACGAGGTGACCCTATGAGAGATAGCGAGTCAGTCGTAGTTAGATAGGGGGAGAGCGAAAATGGAAAAAGAGGTGGAAGGAAAGCAACGACGGGTATGGACGTATGCCCCATTAGAAAAGGTAGAATGTTCATAGTAAAGAGCGTTTGATCGGAGATGACAGATATATGAGGTAAGAGAGGGGGGGTGGGGTAAGGGAGGTATAAAAGTACATATCGAGATGGCCAGCTATGTTGAGCAGTGGCTATGGTCTATGGTCTATGGTCTAACCATACTTCCCCACCACTTTTACTGTTTATTTTGTATTTAAGTCGAATATTGTGCGTCATATTTCTGCATCGGGGTAGAGGGCACGCTCAGTTGCCGACGACCATACGACGGACCGTTCAATCTGTTCGTCTTCCGCCCTGCTAGCTCAATCGGTAGAGCGTCAGACTCTTATAGCAGGTGCTCAACTCACTCTTAAACGGTGATCTGAAGGTTGGGGGTTCGACCCCCCCGTGGGGCTAATGTTTCTTTTTGGGCCTGCCTCCGAAATACTACCTTGTCATGATCGTCTTCGAGTGAGCCAGAGAGGGAGAGGGTCTCCTAGCATTCTTTGTCAAAAGGAAAGGGAGCACACCAGGCGACGAGTTGCGGCCAGAAGCAAGCTAAAGCCTGATGCCAGCCGAGGCTCGCGTGGTGACATCTCAACCACCACCCGTCGGGAGGAACAACAGGACGTCAACACTGCCTAATCCTGTATTCGATTCCCGGCCTTGATATGAGCCCCAGATCGACTCTCATTTGTCGGTTCAGCGGCTCGGTGTCGGCAGATTGGCTAGGAGCGCGTGCCGTCATCGGTGTATTTCGTTCGACCAGCTGCGCCTCAAGACCGTCAGCGCGCAGTGATGTAGAAAAAGAGGCCTGCGGTGGAGAACAGCTTCCTCTCCGAGATGGGCGGGGAGTCGTGGGGCATTCATATCTACTCGGGCGCGCACAGTGTCGCCCCAACCAAGCTGGTCGCTATCTGGCTCTCCTAAGGAGGAAGAGGGAAAACATCGAAATAAAAAAAAAACATTCATTCCCTTGCCGGGAGTCGAACCCGGGCCTTGACGGTGAGAGCGTCATATCATAGCCGTTAGACAACAAAGGAGACGAAGATGTATGATTGAAGGAGACCATAAATGTTTTTTATACCTTAGTTACTCATTTGACCACCAAAATAAACGAAAACCTTAGTCAAAGGCGGGTCACAGGTGGTACGTCTGTCATCTACAGTCAACGCTTTTTATCATGGTCATTTTTCCTTATCAATTGGTCCTATGTCCATACCCGTCGTTGCTTTCCTTCCACCTCTTCTTCCATCTTCGCTCTCCCTCTATCTAGCCACGACTGACTCGCTATCTCTCATAGGGTCACCTCGTCCTTTATGTAGAACTCGTGACTCAAATACAAAAAAAACATGCCCGCCCTCACGTCGTACAACCCGACCAGACGACGCGTGCCTTGCCTCGCTGCCTCGGCTGAATCATTCTTTCATCTCTTCGAAGAGCCCCTTCCTGTGTTACACACCGCCTGGACCGTTGCCGCACCACTTGTCCCTCCTCAGCTGTTCCCCCTTGCGATCCCCCCCCCCCCCCCCCCCTCCTTCCAGACGCTCGTCTGTCCAACTTCCCCACCCCGACACATGCCCTCCTGTTCTACTGCATCCTCGTCACCAGAGCCTGGGTACATCTCTACAACCGACTGTACAGCAAGTCCGAGAACCTCGTACATGATGACATAGATGACGATATGCGAACGGTTGGCGGTGATTTTGATACTCTCTGCTGTTCCCCCGTTGTCTCCCCTTTCCTATTCAGCCCTTCCCTCCCCCCTCTTCATTGGTGCAGTTTCTCTTCGCGCCCTCCCTCTACTCTTTTTGCCATAGACGTTTTTTTCTTCTCATCCCCTCTCCCTCTCTCGCTGTCTCTTGGGGGAGTACATCGTCTTCTACGGTTGATCCACGACCTAACCCCCCCCCCCCCCCCAAAAAAAAAAACCCCCCCATCTGCGGTCGTATGTTTGTCTGACTTGTGAGTGATCTGGTGGTTAAGATACAAGAAAAGGGGACTGGGTATGCCTAGTCATCGTGTACAAGCAGCCGTCTATAGAGCTCGCTAATTCGCAGCAAGTGAGCCTACTAGCTCGCGCACGAGCCGAGGGATTTCGCCAGAAACGAAGAACGTCCGGTCGCATGTTTCTCTCTGGTCCTCGCTCGGGCACTCGTCTTATCGAAGTTCTCGATTACTCGAGCGTGAGATGACTCGAGAAGCGTCAAGAAAGCGCGCGCATTGATACCTTTCAGGGGTACATCGCACGTCTGAGGCGCCGAGCTTCGGCCACGGGGTGACTAGACGAGCCGGCGCCCCCTTAATCAAGGTCATCTCACCCTTCTAATGACCGCAAGCGAGTAAATCCCCTCTTCGATATGAGGCGTGCAAGCTCGACGCACGAAAGGTGGGCGAGAGATGGCTTAGCTGTCGCTCGTCGCACCCTGCCCTCTTTTCCTTTGATCATCCTCTCATCTGACAGCGATGACAACTCCGAAGTACCGGCGCACCCCGGGCCGACGTCAGCTGCCCCCGACTGCAACCCACAAGCAATGGCGGGCCTGTCTTCCCTGTCTAATCACGCCTTGCCTTCTCTCGCCGACGCGACGACGACGACGAGGCCTGGCAATTTGTACCGTGGGGAGGCGGGGCCATCGCACGCGCGGAGGAGAAAGCGAGGCAGCTTCCGACCGTAAGGCGCGATTGGGAAGGAGGGAGGTTCAAGCGCACGCACGATGCACGACCCGAACGACGGACTTGCCCGTCGGCTGGCAGGCAGGCGAGGCGAGCGTGGGACACATGAGCCGACGACGTGCTCCCAGGGCCTTTCTCATGAGATGCAAGCTACGCCCCCGCCGGCCGACCCTCGACGGGCGTATGATGAAGGCGGGCCCAGGCAGAAGAGACAGACAGACAGACCCCTGGCGCCGAATGGTCGTAGCGACCTGTCTGATCCCAAAGAAGGAAGAGCTGGCGGCTCACCGCGGAAGTAATTGTGCCGAGACGACCTGTCTCTCGCCTCGAGCTCATCGAGGCGACAGGGAGAGCCCGGAGGCCAGACCGATGCGTATCCGCCACTGCGCAGGCGCGGACGCTTCCACTGAGCAAGAAGTGAGAGCAGAAGGGAGGAAGACGCCCTCTCCTTTGTTGTCGGATCGGAGCAGAGGGCAGCAGACAGGCGCGGAGCTCTCGTCTTCCCCCGCCTTGTCTGCGGAGAGGGGCGGGTCGCGGTCGCGGGCACTCGCCTCGCCTCCGCCGGCGAGACGTCGTCCTGTCTGGCGACCCTAACCTCCAGCTCGCCTGGTCGACCTTCCCCCTCCCTCTCGCCTCCTCCCTGTCCCCCCCGCCCCCCCGCCCCATAGCCACACACCCAGTCCGGACTCGGATAGGATCCCCCGCCCGCCCTTTGGTCCCTCATCCCAAGGGCCGCTCAGCTCCCACTCGCCGCCTCCACCTGTCGTCGAGTTGCGACGCCCCGGCCCTACAGGCCCCTCCCCACTTTCATCTCGGCGAGCCTTGTTTCGGGCTTCCCTCCTCCCTCCCCCTCCTCCCCTTCCGCATCCCCCAGCAAGAGGCCGACAGACCTCTCGCACCTGCCTGGTGATAGCCTCGCCCTCCCTCGTCTGCCCCCTCGCTTCCCTCCCTCGTGGCTTCTCTCCCCGAACCCACCCACATCCCGGCCCCCGCCCCGCCTGCCCTGCCCGCCATGGACGCCCCAGACAGCTCGCTCACCTTCCGCCGGCCGGGCCTCGTGCTCTTTCTCGACCCGCACAGCGACGACACGCGTTCGCTCGAGTGGCTCCTTGTCAACGTGAGTGTGGTCTCGGGCATGTGTGGGACGGGGCATGTGGGGCGGGGGGCGGCGCCTGTCCGAAGGGGGGGGGAGGGGACAGGGAGGGACAGCGAGGCGAGGCGAGGGAACCGCGTGGGGGCAATGGAGACACCCACCCATCCTCACGCGCGCGCGCCGCCCGTCCTTTCCCTCTCTCTCACAAGATCGGCCCTTGGACAGGCAGGCAGGCCGCCCTCGACACAGGGCAGAGAGAGAAAAAGATGGAGGCTGAACTGGCCCTCGTTCGTTCTCGACCCCCCACTGTTCTTCCCCGTTGTTCCCATCTCCCTCCCCCTTCCCTTCCCTCGCTCTGCTCCCTTCTTTCCTCCCCTCCCCCATACAGCGCCTCGGAGCAAAATGCACGCCCTCCATTAGCGAAGCCACCCACGTCCTCGTCGATGGCGCCAAGACGCCTCTCGATCTCGCGAGCACGCTCCGGGAGGAAGGCCTCCGTCTCGGCAAGGCCGTTCTCGACCTCTCCTGGGCGCTTGACTCGCTCGGCCAAGGCGGCCGGCTGAGGGATGAGCACGACTATCAGGTTGTCCTCAACGAAATTCTCGTTTACAAGCAGCAACGGAGGGCATCGGGCGTCGAGAGCATGGAGGATGTCAAGCCGTGAGTGTGCCGTCGTCCTTGGATGCTCTCACAGGTCGGGGCCGCGCTGTGACAGGCTGTCTGTCTGTGTCGAATCATGCCGCGTCTTCGCCGCCCGCCTCGCCTCGGCCGGCGCCTTCCCTTTCGATCTTTCCCCGCGCCCGGAGCTGACATCATGGCTTCGCGGTCTCCTCTGTATTCCAGCAGCCCCGCGCTCTCGACGCCGTACGGGCTCCCCTCGATACACCTCCCCCGAATCTCACCCGAAGGTCTCGCCCTCAACAACGGCGCCGTCTCGTCCCACTCCCATCATCCCCATACGCACATCAACAACTACCCATCTCTCCCCCCCTCCTCTGTCGTTCTTACCTCTCCTTCGGGCATTCCCATCCCAATCCCCGTCCCCTCACCCTCGGGGGGGAGCCTCATGCTTAAGACGGACGATCAGCAGCAACTGCCGCCGATCAGCGAGATGCTCGTCGTCAGGTCGTACGAGTCCACCTCCTCCTCTGGGTTGAGTTTAAATCACCATCAGCTGTCGCCGGGATCGTCGCACTCGGCGCTGTCACCTGCGTACGTCCTCATCACCACCGTCTCGTCAACGAACCTGACACGTCTTTCTCTCTCACAGCGCCCGACCGATCCGCCGCCTATCCCAACCGATCCCCGTCCCCTCCCCCCCAAGATCCACCCGCGGCACATCCCTTCAACCGGACTTCGACGCCTCCCCCGACGCCGGCGCCGCTGCTTTGCTCATGCTTGCACACTCGACGAGCTCGCTCGACGCCGGCGGGGACCCGTCGAGCGGGTCGATGTCGGGGCTGACGACGGAGGAGGAGGAAGAAGAGGACGACGACGATCTGTCAGCGGCGGAGGAGGCATCACCAAAGTCGTCCTTGGGGGAAGGGTCGCTTTCTGCTTCAACGGAGAGCGGGTACACGGGCAGCATTGGCGGCGGGGATGGGTTCGGCAGGGGTGGTCGAGTCCTAGCAGCTGCTGCCGCCGCTGCTGCTGCACCGTCGTCCGCGCCGGAGAGCAGTAGCAGCCGGCGGAACAGTGTCGGTCGCAGTGGTAGCTCCGCGAGGTCGATAGGTAGTGCTGGCGGTGGTGGAGGAGTAGTAGGAGGAAGTGCCGGGGTTGGTGGCAGCAAGGGCAAGAAGCGGTCGTCGGCGTCAGCGCAGGCGGCCGCTGCTCAGAACGCGGGCAACAGCGGTTCGTCGTCGCAACATGGTCGACTGGCGACGACGGTGAACAAGAGACGGCCAGGTCTGCCGAGGAGGGCGACAGAGGCAATGCAGGTGAGCGTTGACGTCGCTAGCTTCTTTTTTCTAATATCTCATTTCGTGGTGCTAACGCTCTCATGCCCAGAACTGGTACAACTCGGCCGAGCCTGAGCAGCAGTACCCGGCACGATCTCAGCGTGACGATTGGGCGCATGAGTGGGTCTCAGTTTCCCTCTGTCTGTCTGGCTTCCGCTGACGATTGCTGTCTCTCTCTCTCTCTCTCTCTCTCTCTAGGTTTGGGCTTACGCTCACGCAGGTCGACGACTGGTTCATCAACCGACGACGCCGGGACAAGAGTGAGTCCATTCTTACCCCTTTCATGCCCCTCTTCCATTCACTCGCTCACTGACGTGTGGAGACCGCGAGAAAGTGGCGCGCCTGTCCAAGACGAACAAGAGCGGCGGCCACTACAACGGCAAGGGCTCGTCGGCGTCGTCCAACGCCGCTGGGGACGGTCATTAGATGTCGACGCCGGTCGTCCGCCCGCTAGTCCCTTATTTACTCTCTCGGTTCATCCTTCTCGTCCGTATATACGGTTCTTTTGCCTTTCCTATTCTCCTTAACTTTTTTTTTGTGGTCCTTCGCTCAGATTGTTTCCTTCTCTCTGTGTTTTCTCTCCATCGTCCTCCTTCCATCCATACTCGCACTCGCCCCTTACACGCAGCCGCGCCCCTTCTCTCCTCCGTCCCATTTTACAGTCTCCTCAAATTGTTTCTCCCCTCGTCCTCCCCTTGGATTCGGAACGTCTAATGATAAACGACCCCGCCTCTCGCTTCGCGTGTGCGCCTTTTTTCTCCTTCATTTCATGTCCTTTTGTCGTCTCTCTCTATCGCCCGGCGTTCTTGTAAGTTACACAGCCCCTGGGGATTTCGCAACGGAGATCGTGGAGAGCCAACCTGCCGCTTGCGAGCTGATATATCAAAGGGAGACCGATGAGAGATGGGGACCGCCGAATGGACACGACACGCGAAGGATGATAGGCCGCTCATCTTCCATCTCAAGGCTCGCATTGCCTTCCATGGATCTGTCTGTCTCCATCGCCATCGCAGACAGAGATACAGGTGTTTCGACGAGACTCCATACATCTGGTCGTCAAGAGAAAGGAAAAAAGAGCGAAAGCGAATGTAAAAGCGACTCCCTCCAAGTAGAAACCGAACCCTGCCCCCATCTCATCACACCATCCCCTACTCCTTGGTCTTCTTCGGCTCGCCAGACGACTTGGCCGGGAGAAGCTCCGGCTGGATCGACGGGAGAACACCACCCTGGGAGATGACGACGTGTCCGAGGAGCTTGTTGAGCTCCTCGTCGTTCCTGATAGCGAGCTGGAGGTGACGAGGGATGATACGAGACTTCTTGTTGTCCCTCGCTGCGTTGCCAGCCAGCTCGAGAATCTCAGCCGAGAGGTCTGGGAAGAGGAAGAGAGGAAGGGATCAGCACAGGCACAAGATGGATGCGCGCAAAGGAGATCGCTTGCTCACACTCGAGAACGGCGGCAAGATAGACGGGGGCACCGGCACCCACACGCTGGGCATAGTTCTGTTTTAATTTCCGGCATCAGAATGGGTAGGAGGAGAAAGTCAGATAAGGAGCAAGGAGAGAAAGAGAGCGTGCGCAGCACTCACGCCGCGCTTGAGCTAGAGGGGACGGAGCATATCATCAGCCGCTGAACACTTCCCCCCAGAATGGTTCGCCAAAGACAGAGTGAGACTGAGAAAGAGAGCGCCGACTCACGAGACGGTGGATACGACCGACGGGGAACTGGAGCCCAGCCTTGGAGGAACGAGAGGACGCCTTCTTCTCCGTGTCTCCTCCAGTCTTTCCGCTCTTTCCGCCAGCCTTTCCGGACATGTTGTGAGTTGAGTGAGGGGTTGAAGGGGTGTGTGGTGAGGTGAGGTGAGGTGAGTAGAGAGTTGTGGTTGGAGGAAGGGAAGCAGCCCACTGACGCGTCGCCTTTATAATTGAGGGAACCTCTGATTTCCCCCCCCGGTGTTTTCTCGTGATTTGAGGCGCGAGTCAAGGTTCGACGAAATGCCGCGTCCCTCTCTCGCGTCCCACGCTCGCAATCATGATGCGGTTGTCGGCGCGTCGGAGAACTCGGTCAAAACGACACATCAGCTTCCATCACTTCTGTCAACCTCTAACCACCAGCTACTCTCTATCTCACTCCTCGTCCACACTTCCACCCGCCTCCACCCCACCCCTACCCCTCGCACTTCATTCACCATGGGTAAGCATTCGACGGCGCACGGCGGGGACCTTCCTTCCACTCCAGCTCCCAACTGACGCGCGCATACTCTTCATCATCAAAGCCCCTAAGCCCCCCTCGACCACCGGACAGAAGGCCCCCGCCTCCTCGGGTGTCGCTTCCAAGGCGCCTGCTTCCAAGGCTCCGGCCAAGAAGGCGCCCGCTTCCAAGGCCCCTGCTGTTAGTCTAGGGTGCTTACCTTACCTCAGTCAATCCAAGCTGACGTTGCATCCCTTGCTATACCACAGAAGAAGTCCACGGGACCCAAGGCCGAGGGCGACAAGAAGAAGAAGAACAAGAAGCGTGTCGAGACGTACTCGTCCTACATCTACAAGGTCCTCAAGCAAGGTGAGCATTCCATTTGTTCCGTCGTGTTGACTGTTTGGCGAGTTCTCATCCGTTCTGGACGCCATTTGTCTTTTAAAACCCGAAGTTCACCCGGACACCGGTATCTCCAACAAGGCGATGTCTATCCTCAACAGCTTTGTCAACGACATCTTCGAGCGCATTGCCTCTGAGGCTTCGAAGCTTGCTTCGTATAACAAGAAGTCCACCATCTCGTCGCGCGAGATCCAGACGTCGGTCCGTCTTATCCTTCCCGGAGAGCTCTCCAAGCACGCCATCTCCGAGGGCACCAAGTCGGTCACCAAGTTTTCGTCGAGCGCTAAGTAAGACGGTCGCTAGTATGTTCCTGGCCGAGATCCGGACGAGCGGGCGGGGAGCTGGAACGCCTTGGCTCATGTGGGATCACCCCTTCTTCCTTACTCTTTTGCGTTCGCTTTTGCTTTTCTTTATTTGACCATGGTGTTGCAATGGTCATGCGCTAGTTTCAATATGTGAACGCTGGCGGATGAACTGTCATCTATAAGGCGTAGACTATCGCAACGACGATGTGTGTCGCTATCCGCCGGTAAGTCTCATTCCCAACCGTCCATCTCTATCTTGAAATATGAGAGACCCTGAACAGATTAGTGCGATTTATTGGAATGATCTACGCCGATCAGAATCTAACGACCCGTCATTGACGGCGGCGGTCAATGCCACAACAGAGACAACGATGCTGCGCGCGCTCTCCTCTTTGTTATACACTTTCTGCCTGTCTTCAAATCTTCGTTGTAGCTGGTTTTTTTTATCGGGTCCACAATGTAAGACACTACACGAGCGGCGAGAGGGATCGTGCCAAAGCATGATCCCCTTCTGATCGCGCCGTCGACCGACGTGCAAGCTTCGAGGCTTGCAGTGCTTCATCACGGTACCAATCCGCCTTTCGGAACTAACGCTGATTTATTGGGAGCACAACCATAGTGTGGCTCCGTCTCCTGAACAACTGCATCCCCATGCAACATAGCACTCGTCAGAGCAGCAGCTCTTTCTGTCTTCCGCTCGTTGTAGAACGACTCCTGATCTGAGCCCATTTGTTTCATCCGCTCCTTCCTCTTTTGGTTTCGGGTTCCCGGAGGGATCTCCGACGAGGAATGGGATGATACATGAGATGCGTCATTCCGCCCGACTGCGAGACGACACATCATCAGTCTCTGTCACGAGGACGCACTGTCTTGGCTCTGAACATGCTGTGCTCCCTGGTGGTCTCGAATGGGCACCAGGGAAGCGAAGCGAAGAGGAGACAGAAGGCTGAGGATAGGTTGGAGAGAAGGACGGACTGGATTGCCCTACCAATTAAGTTTCCGATTCGACAGGTTATCAAAAAAGGCCACCGATTCCGAAAGTATTATAGCGCACGGGCTCAGCTCGTATATCAATGAGAGAAAACGGAAAGAGAGGAGGAAAGAAGGAGAGAGGGGTCTGCTTCAGTGACGCAACCTTGAGGTTCCTCATCGAACAACATTACTGGAGACGCGGGGAGACCGCGCGTTTGCTTTCTCTTTCCCGCGCGGGGTAACCCCGAACGAGCGCGCTTTCAAAGTGCAGTGCGGTCAGTCCTAGGCTGCGCACGCACGCTCGCTCGCTCGACCTCAGCGAGCGAGCTCCAAGTCGAAGCGACCGACGCCCGTTGACTGACACCCACTCGCCAACAACCACCGCTCGACCGACTCCTCCCCAAGAGATCCTCAAGACGCAGGAGACCCGCCTGCTCCTCCTTGCCCCTTCTCCTCCTCGGCTCTTCTCCCTCGCCTATTCCTCCTCTCGGCCTCTCGTCCATTGCCGGCCTTCCTAGCCTCTCTTCGCCCAAAGCCAGCGAACAACAGCAAGTCAAGGCTTCTCCGACCGACGACCTTCCACCAGCCTCCTCCTGCCCGCCCTTCCTCCTCCCTCTTTCACACTCACGCTCCTTTTCTGACCCGCCCAACATGAACCGCGTGAGTCCCTGCTGCTAGGGTGCATGGTTGTGCTCTAGGCGAGCTCGTTGAGGAAGAGACGAGGCAGCCACAAGGGCGGGGGGCAGGGCGGCGTGCTCGATCTGCCTCCCTTCCCCCCTTCCCTTCTTTGTTTGCCCAATAGCCCTCCTCCCCTCCTCCTTCTTATTCGCGGACCACTCACTCCCCCTCTTCTGTGCATTCTTCTCTTTCTCCAGGCCCCAGTATCCCGCCGCCCGGCAACGAGCCGGATCAAGACCATGGATGAGAATGCTACCGTCGGCCCATCGACCCATCACCGTAAGCCTTCGGGGTCCAACATGCCTGTCGCCAAGAAGCCTTCGCTCGGCCCGTCTGCAGGCGGAAAGGCGGCCGTCCCCACGAGACGGGGGGCATTCGCGGACGTGAGCAACAAGACCAAGGTCCGTACTTGTTTTGCTGAGACTGGTGGGGCGGGCGGGGACAGCGAGGAGGAGGAGTTGGTCGTGTTGAGCGACCCCTCCCTCTCTTTGTTTGCCCCCCTTCTGCTTCGCACCCTGTTCTCACTTCCTTTCACTATGGCTTGAGCTCACTTCACGCCTTCTTTACCCCTCCCCACCTCTTATTTTCTTCACCTCCCCGTTCCCCCCTCTAACACGTTATTATCTTCCAGGAGGAGGCCCTTGCCCTCGCAGGGAAGGCAGCCGGCAAGGATGGTGCCTCCAAGCCTGCGGCGACGACCACCCGGTCCCGCTCTGGCACCGTCACAACCTCCGCCTCAAACCCCGTCATCTCGGTTTCGGCTGCTGCTACTGCTGCCTCGGCCCGGCCTCGGGCGCCGCTCACCAAAACGACCTCGTCGTCAGCCGTCGTCGAGTCGGCGATGCCGGCGCTTCGGCAAGCTGTGTCCGTCAAGCCGCCAATCATCCAGCTCGATGACGCCCCCTTGGCGGAGGACGACACCTCGTACCCCGACGAGCAGCAGCAGCTGCCGCTCGATGACGTCCCCATGGGCGAGGCCATCGCCCACGACCAGATCTCCCGCGGCGTGTTCGACGAGGGCGAGGGCTTCTACAGCGAGGACGAGCTTGACGAGGACGACCCAGAGGACTGGACCCGGATGACGCTCGAGGAGATGGAGGAGAACGTGCTCGTGCTCGATAAGATCCGTGAGACGTTTGAGGACGACGTCGACCTGTTTGACACGACCATGGTCGCCGAGTACTCGGATGAGATCTTTGCGTACATGGAGGAGCTGGAGGTGCGCGCGCGTCCTCCCGTCCACATCATGCGTCTCTCCTCTCGGTTCCTGATTCGCCCCGTCTGCTCCTTCAGATTAACACGATGGCGAACCCGCGATACATGGACGCTCAGACGGAGATTGAGTGGTCAGTCGTGGCGATTGGTCACTCAAAATCTCGGGGCCTTCCTTGTTGACTCCCTTCACAATTTTACTTCTTTCCATCTGTCAGGGGCATGCGCTCGACGCTTGTCGACTGGCTTCTCCAGGTCCACCTTCGTTACCACCTCCTTCCGGAGACCCTTTGGATTGCCGTCAACATCGTCGACCGCTTCCTCTCCCAGCGCGTCGTCTCGCTTGTCAAGCTCCAACTCGTCGGAGTCACGGCCATGTTTATCGCTGCTAAGTACGAGGAGATCCTCGCGCCGAGGTAAGTCCCTACTGTATTACGCGCGCGGTCCTCCATCCCCGAGCCTGACGTATTGCTCATATTATCAGCGTTGACGAGTTCGTCTATATGACTGAGAACGGCTACACGAAGGACGAGATCCTCAAGGGCGAGCGCATCGTCCTGCAGGTGCGTCATCACTCCGCCCCGCTTTACTGCATCCGACCCTCATCTGACGAAATGCCTTTCTCCCCGACCCTCTTTCAAACAGACTCTCGACTTCAACATCTCGTCGTACTGCTCGCCGTATTCGTGGGTCCGTCGGATCTCGAAAGCCGATGATTACGACATCCAGACGCGGACGCTCTCGAAGTTCCTCATCGAGGCGACCCTCCTCGACCATCGGTTCCTCCGCGCCAAGCCGTCACTCATTGCAGCCATCGGCATGTTCCTCGCGAACCGTATGCTCGGCAAGGACTGGGTACGTGACGCCTTGTCTCCCTCATGAAGGGTTCAGGTCCTGACTTCAGACGTCTTCTCTCAATCGCAGAACGAGTCCTTCGTCTTCTACTCGACCTTCACTGAGAACCAGCTCATTCCTGGTGCCGAGCTCCTCATGGAACAGCTCGCTGCCCCAGAGTTCGAAGGCCAGTACGTCTATAAGAAGTACTCGCACCGTCGGTTCCTCAAGGCCTCCCAGTTCGCCCGCGAGTGGGCGAGGACCCACCTCGGTGGTGGGGCGGCTGCCTGAGGCGGGCGGAGCATTTGCTCCCTCTTGTCCACCTTCTTTCTGCCTCTTCTCTCAATATCTCTCTCCTCTTCTCTCTCTCTCTCTCTTTCCTCTTCGACGCACGCCTCATCACGAACTCTCGCTCCCTCTCATCCGTCTTCATGCCCCTACCCCCTTCCCCCTCTTCGGTGACGACAGCCCTCGTCGTCCTTGTTCTTTGATAACTTCCTTTCCCCCCGGAAAGCAAAACTTCACAACCCGGCGCCCATCAATCGGCCAAGCTCAGGCCCCTTCTAATCCCTCTTTTCGCATTGCCCCCTCCCTGGTCCCTCGGCTATGTTCTGTTCAATTCATTCCTGCATCTAACTCCCTTTTTCACCTGCGCACACTCTCTTCGTTTTTTTTTCGGGCCACCAACCGGTCCCGTTTTCCCCCCTGTTTCCCAACCTTCTTCTTTCACTTGTCGCTCTTGTCTTTCTGTTCCGCTCTCGCGCTCCTCCTTCATATTCATCGGTCTGCTCTTCCGTGCTGCTGTCCATAAATCCCATCGTTCCCTCCCATCCTCAACTTAGGCTCTCCTTAGTGTGTGCTTGTCGGTGGCCTTCCTCCTTCCTTTTGCCTTATTTGCATCCTCATCTCCCTCTATGTCTCCCTCGGATTCAGTCATTTCTCATTAAAGCATTAAGGTGCTACAAGGAACAGATCGTCTCGCACCTCCCCCGCCACGCTTCCGCCCCCCGGTCGGCCCCTCATAGAAGCACGGCACCACCTGCCATCAACACAACGAGAGCCGTCCCCAGAATCGATGTCGCCAAGATTCGGCCTGTCCCTCCGCTCGTGGGTGGCGTGCCGAGGGCCGCACCACTCGCTTGAGCGCTCGCGATAACCCCCGGCACGATGTGGGTGTTGGGATCCGAGTAACCGGTTTTGGCACAGGCGGTACCGAGCTCTAGGTATGCACAAGAACGCGCGTCAGGATGGTGAGTCGACAAGACGGGCCTCGACAATACGCACCCGTGGGAAAATCCCGCGTCTGGTTGTATAGTTTCGGGTCCGAGACCGAGAGGCATCCAAGGCACGAGCTGACCTTGAGAAAGTAGGAGTCAGAGCAGAGGCATGAGGCTTCAACAGGAGGTTCGCCAGAAAGCCACATGTCAGTCTTTGACTGTCGATGAGGGCAGTATTGACACGAGAGTAACGGACTTAATGTAGCCACATTCTTGCCAGCGATCGCCGCGCACGCCTTCGTAGTGGCTTGCAAGTCGGCGCACGGCTTGCACAAGGCCGCGGCGTCGGTCCGAGCGTGAAGGTCCACGGCCCGAAGGAGAGGCGTGGCTGGTTCGACAGGCGATGCTGAGGCGAGGAGTACCGTAGCGAAGAACGTGGCGAGAGCGCTAAGGACGAGCATGACCAATTTGAATGAGAGAGGGATGGGTGGGATGTAAAGGGCGCTGAAGATATATGGTGTTTGGAAGGAGCTGGTTGAGAGGGAAGTCGCAATTGGGAATGAGACCTGTATAAGGGTTGGCCTCGCATGGCTTCTACCCCAGTCTGTCACCTGTCACCGAGCGATAGGGAGAAGGGCAGATCCTCCTGTGTCTGAGCCGAGAGTTCAGGATCGCGCCGAAGCTTCCCCGCATCGGCATCACGAAAACAGGATTGAACTGGTCCAGCGCCGCCCCTTCCGCGCATGACTGAATGCTTGTCCGCCCGATCTCTTCTCCAGCGGATGGCCGCAACACCGCTGTCCGGCGCGCCGTCCGGGGCAACAATTTCATCCCCAGGGGACACTGCTTCCCCTGACGCTCCTGTGGAGACTTGATGGGCTCCAAAAGCTTGGAGATGATGAGGATTGGGTATGTGACACCGCAGGCGGTCCAGCTCGGCCTGCCATTCGCAAGCGCAAACATCGGACGCAGAGATCGTCAGCGAGACAGCGAGGCAGAGGGCTTGAGAAAGGCGCGAAGACATTATGACTGACATTGAAGCCGATCAGGGGACGAACGGGGTTTCATCGTGAGGAGATAAGCCACGCATCCGAGGCAGAGGCGTGGATGCTGGATGGGTTCATGCGGGACGAGAGTGTCACCGAGAGTTACATTCGGATAAGAGGTGGTCTTGAAACTCACTGACTGTATCGAGGGCGCTATATCCAATCGGTCTGGTCGCTTGAAAGCAAAGATGCAGAGGCATTGGCGAGACTGCAACCGCAACTGAATCCTGCCTGTCACGCTCGTGCAGCGTGAGTTCCATCTGATGGCGTATGCCACAAAACACCATCAGCGTTGCATCGAACTAAGAGTATTACACCGAGCATGTACTCACCTCCCAACACGACCGATCAACATGCAGCCTCCTCCCTCACATCCAGTCGAGCAAGCTCGAGCTCGCAGCCTTCTTCTTCCTCGCCTCCTCTTCTTCCTTCTCCTTGTTCAGAGCGAGCATCTTCTGCAATCCGCTCTTCTTCTTCTTCTCCCGCCCAGGCTTCTTGGCCATCGCGCCCGGCTCGGGCGACGCGCGAGCAGACGACGTCGCCGACGACGGCAGCGGCATGGGCATCGCCGGAGGCGTCGGATGGCTCGTCGGAACGTGGGCAAGCGAAGGCGAGGCGAGAGCCGTAGGCGTGTCTGAGCGGGAACTTAGAGCGGATGATGAGAAGCTAGAGGGAGTTGGAAGCATCTGGAGCTTGAAACTATCGCCACCGTTGGGCGACGCGGCGGGCGACGTGGCTGCCGTAGCAGCTGCGAGAGCGGCCGTCGCTGCTTCAGCCTCCTTGGCCTTGGCTCGCGTCCTCCTCGCCGAGGGGAACTCGTTGAGTCTCGCGCGGGTACTCCCTCGCTCGAAGCGGCGTTCACCGCAGACGAGGCACATCTTCCTGACCGCGTTGAATGGCTTCTTCTTCGCGGGCCGGCCCCCGCCGCCCTTCGTCTTCTTCTTGTCCGTGCCACGGCCGACGGCGAGTGAGGAAGTCCAGCCGGGGACTTCGAGCGCGCCGCACGCCGGGCAGCAGATGGGGTCGGTCGCTGCCTGGGGAAGGGCGGCGAGAAGTCGGAGGCGCGAGAGGTGGAGTGCGGCGAGCGACGGCGAAAGCGGGTGGAGGATTGAGGGGAGGGCGAGAAGGTGGGCGAGGCTCGTCGGCTGGGTGATGAGGGGTGCTGGTGTTGGTGCAGACTGGGCGGCCATGGCGACGGGGCTTGAGGGCGTGAGTCGAGAGGTGGTGGCCGAGGTCACACGGACAGACAGGACGCGTTTCCAGCTCGAGCAGACGCCCGGACCTCAGGTCGTCAGGCATGAGAGAGCTGAAGTGGGCGAGACCCAACTCCCACGAGCAATGCTTGAGAAGACAAAGAAGTCCGGAATGAAGGTCGAGCTGCTCTAATAATGCGCCCTTGCTCCGTCGTCAAGCAGTCGACGTATGGAGGTCTGAGGTGTAGCAACCGAGGCAAGGCTCCCTCGCCGCGCGCTGGCGCCTGGGCTCTTGGGTTGTCTGCCGCCCTCTGGCGTCTCCCAACGGTCGTCGTCGCCTCGAAACGAACGGATCGAGAGAAGAGCGACCTGTCTAATGGCCGGTCTCCCTCCTCCTCCTGCTCCAGTCGCCCAGACAGGCCAGCAGCAGCCGACCAGCATCAACGTTCGCTCACTTCCAGCAGCAGCAGCAGCCCCAGACCCAGTCCCAGCCCCAGTCGTCGGCGGCCCGTCTTCTTCCTCCTCTGCTGGTGCCGCCCGTCCTCCTCCTGCTTCCCCGCTGCCATCCGCCGCCCTCTCGCCACCATCAGCAGCAGCTGCAGCTCCTGTCCCTCTTCATCCGCCTCTCGTCCGTCCGACTCCACCGCCTGTATCTGCAGCATCCATACCTGGCTCCTCTGGCCTCGGGCCCAAGGCTGTCCGACCGCCGCCTCCTCAGCCACCAGCCGCCGCTTCGCCGACGCCCTCCCTGCCGGTCGATGGCCGGTCGCTCGAGGAGAAGATGATAGGCGAGAGCCTGAGACGAAGGTCTGCACGTCTATGAAAGCTATCCTTCTGTTCTACGCGTCTGATCTGTTCGGATATGCATGCACCTAGTGTCCACCTTGCGCTCTCGCTTGACCAGCACTCGGCCATCAACCCGGACGTCTCGTCGTTCCGGAGCGCGGCGGACGTCATCCAGCGGCTCTTGCCCTACCACGTCTTTCAGCTTCCGGACGAGGATCTTCACACCGTTCTTGATGGCGCACCCTCAACGTCAGCCTCGGTCAAGGGCAAGGGCAAGGCGCGGGCGAGGGAGTGGGACCTCGAAGAGTCCGAGGAGTCCGAGGAGCGGGAGGCCGCTGGTCAGTGGCAGTTGACGCATCATCCCATCTTGATTCGCCAGCTGATTTGTTCGAACATCTGCTCTATATAGGCTTGAAAGAAGCCATCGGATTCGCCAAGCGTCAAAGGGCTCTCGAGAAGCGGTTCAAGGCGCTCCGTTACGCCGAGGGCAAGGTGCGCGTCCGCTTGCTTCGTCTCGTCGCGTCGCGTCCGCATCTAGCGTTGGTTGTCCTCCTTTCACTGACACCCTTCCCCCTCTCCATTCAGCACGCTTCACCGACTCTGCAAACTATCGTCCTGCACCGCACGTTTCTCGAATCGGAACTCCAATCGGTGTCGGAACTGCGCTCGGGCGTGTCGCAAAAGAAGAGCGAGCTAGACGTCCTCAACCAGAGACTCCAGTATCAAAAGGCTGGCAAGCCCTGGCCACCTATCCCTGGCTCCGGTCCACCAACGCCTGGGCTGGGAGGAGGGCCGGTAGGGTTCCCAGGAACCCCAACCATGCCACGCCCGCCGCCGCCATCGACAGGGACGCCATCGGCGACTCCAGGCATGCCCGTCCCAACGAACCCTGCACCTCGGATGAGCCGTCCTCCAGGACTGGCAGCGACTCCTACGCCTACTGCTTCTGCTTCACGGCCTCCCCCACCGACCCCCGCGGCCATTCTCGCCGGCAACACCCGGCCGCTGCCAGCGCCAGCTGCCCCTCCTCCTCGTCCTCTGCCATTACCACAACCCCGCCCATCAACCGTAGCGCCGCCGAACCCCAATCAGCCGATACCGATCTCGCTGCCGGCCTCGACGTTGCCTCGACTCGTCGAGCTTGGCATGATCCCGCGTCCGGGAAGCGCTGCGCCGGTATGCACATCCTCATTATAAGCACACGCTCTTTCTTGACTCGACTGGCTGACGTGGTCCTTCATTCCACCCAGGCCCTCGTCCACAATTTCCGCGCCGAGGGCACCAATGTCGCCTTCACGCTTACTCTCGGCCGACTCAACACGGCCCAGCTGTCGGGCCTCGCCGAGCTACTTAACGGAGCGGGTCGGGCGGCAGCGGCGGCGAACGGAGCTGGAGCTGGAGGTGGAGCGGCGAAGAAGGCGTAGGCTTTCGTGGGTGACTATGCGTTTGGACTTGGGTCTATCTTATGTGTTTCTGTGTAAATTCATCCCCCCGGCGTCCCAAGTCGGTCTTGGTTGAGAGGCCCTATAAGATCGTCCTTTACACTTACTGCATGCATGCCGGCTATCGTCCATGATGAGAGGATTGGTCGAAAGCCGAGAGGAAGAGCAATGGTCGACAACCCCCTTGCATCGCCTCCTTTCTTGTCGCGCGACCATCAGAGGCCAGAGGAGACAGCCGTCGGGCCTGCGGGCGGGCGCTGGGGATGGCGAGGCGGCGAGGAGGACAAGCGCGTCGAGCCCACCTCTCCTTGCTTGCTCCCAACGACCACCGACCATGAGCCCGCACCCCCAGGGCCCCAATCGGCTCTCCATACCTGCGTCATATCCGTCGTCAGAGCAACCGCCACGAGCCCGCTCAGCGCAGAGCCTCAATGCCCGGTTCCTCGCGTACGCGAGGGGTGAGCCGCTGCCCGCCGGCGCCACTGCTACTGGTGACGAGGGCATCGCCGCTTCCTCGCCCTCCCACTACACCCTGACGCCGGCGTCAGCGCCGCTTCAGCAGCCGATACGACGGCTCCCCCCACCGCCATCACCTGCTCAGCAGCAGCAACTGCCGCTTCCGCCCCGGTACCACCAGCCAACGTCAGAAGCGTCTGGCAGCGGACCTTCGACGGCGGGGTCCGCGTCGGCATTCCGGTGGGAAGACGCCTCGTCGTCTCAATCTCCCTCGCCTTCACTTTCGCCCTCACCATCGCCGTCGCCCGGCGGCAGGATGACGGAGGCCCAGCGGCTCATGATGGAGGCCGCTGACGAGGAGGAGGCCCTCCGGCTCTCGCTCGAGGAGATGGACCTCCAGGAGAAGAGGAGGCGCTTGCGGGAGGAGGAGGCCGAGGAGGCGTGTCGGATGATTGAGTCGGTGGGAACGTTGGAGTGGCCGGACCGCGCTGGCGATGAGACGTATGGCGGGCGTGGAGGAGGGCCTGGGGGCAGGGGGAGCGAGCCCTACTCGCATATTGTCAGTCTGGGTGTCGAGAGCGGAGACGAGCGCGACACGCATGGATCCGACGTCCTGCTTTGACCGAGCTGACACTGTTCTTCTTTCCAGCCACCGATACCCAGCAAAGACAAGCCTCCATCGCCCTCCCCCGTCCGTCAGCAGGCCACCACGACCTCGCCCTCGGACGCATTCGTCAGCGCTGAACATGCGTTGCACGCCGACCTTATCGCCAAGCTCAAGGCATGGCAATCCGGCCAGCTTCCAGCGTCACTCGAGTGGCACGAGGTCGTGCCTGAGGGTGTGCGCGAGAGTTTGTCGAAGGAGGAAGTTGAAAGACAAGGGTGCGTGCGATCACCGGCCTGATGTCCTTCGAAGCGGCGCAGTGGCCGCGCAGAACATGCTGATTACTTTGACGCGGGACAGCTTGCTCTGGGAGATTTTTCGCTCTGAGCAGGAGTACGTCAAGGTGAGCTCTTGCGAGCTAACTGCTGACGGGTTTAAGGGTGGTGGTGGACTCTAGGCGCGGTGACTCACGGATAATGTAATATTCTAGAACCTCGAGGGCGGTCTCAACGGCTTCTTCACGCCGCTTGCATCGGCGCCTCCGAACGTGATGCGTGAGTTCTAAAAATCCTCCCTCTCGCTCCACATCCGGGTAGCTCGTCTGAAGGCGGACCACCTATCGACAACAGCTCCGCAGAAGATGCGATCCTTCCTCGACGAGGTCTTTCACAACATGAGCGCCATCTTTCCCAAACACTCGCGAATGGTCTATCGTCTTCAGGAGCGCCAGATCGCACTCCATCCGATCGTTTCCTCCGTTTCCGACATCCTCATCGACGCCCTCTTTGATCTGCTGCAAGACTACGAGCGCTATCTCAAGCAGTTAGTTTCTTTCCAGTCGTCGTGCTTCGTGCTTATGTCCTCTGATCTAGATGATCGTCGTTTCACAGCTATCCATACGCTGAGGCGCGTCTGCGGCGCGAGGTGACGCGCAACGAGGCTCTGTCCAAGCTGGTCGACGTCAGTGGCGGCCGTCCTTTTTTAGTCCAGCAACTCCGCACTGACAGCGCCACCCTCGATCGATCTAGAAATGCGCCCGGGAACCAGTCGTAGTATGTTATCGACCATGTTACTCATTCTCGCTGCCCCAGTTGACGCTTGCCTGTGCCTCAGCGCAAGCAAGAGCTCGGCGCGTTCCTCGTCTCCCCACTCGGTCGGCTCTCCAAGCTCGGCCTTGTCCTGCGTCGGCTCCTTCAGATCACGCCCAAGGATCACGAGGATGCCGACCAAATACCCGTCGTGCTTGACCAGATCGACTCGATGCTACGTTCCGTCCGTGCGTCGTTGTTTGCTGTCTCCCCTCCTGTTGGCTTCCACTCCAGTAGCGTGCTGACGGAACGATTGAAATACCTGCAGAGCCTGGTGTTGACGCTGCGACAGCCAAGGTCAAATCGTGGCAGATGGCCCAGAAGCTCCTGTTCCGCCGGGGGGAGCGCGTCGATCTCGATCTCGACCTCTCGAGCGACCAGCGAGCGCTACTCTCACAGGGGCCGATCTGCCGAAGAAATCGAACGGAGCGCGACTGGCATGGCTGGACGGACCTTTACCTCATTCTTTTTGACGTAAGCCGCTTTCACGTGAGCGCTTGAAGGGGGTAGGCGCTGACGAGTGTATCTCCTCTCCCAGAACTATCTCTTAATCACCCGGCAAGAAGTTCGACCGGGAGGCGACCCCAAGGACGAGGACGATCGAAGATATGCAGTCGTCTCCAGGGTGAGTGTTCCTTCCTTCTAGTCGTTTTGGTGATAGGTTCTGACTCCCCCTCTCCATAGCCAATCCCGCTAGAATTCCTCCAGCTCATCGGTAATGAAAACGACCCTGGAGAGCATCGCCGGGACATGATAGTGCGCCCTCCCTCGACCGGTTTCTCAACACTCGTACTGATGCCGTTCTCCTCGTCCAGATTGACTACCAGCGAACCAAACCACTTCGCCCGTCAACCATCCTGGACCGGGTGACTCAGCCTGATGTAGGGCTCGAGCCTCTTGCTCTTTAGGTTACTCAGCTCCTGAAACTGGCTTGATTTCTTTACAGCGAGGACACCTCTACCCCTTTCACCTCGAGCACCGGGCAAGCGGAAAGGGTTACAGCCTCTACGTCGAATCAGAAGCGCTCCGCCGGGATTGGATCTCCAAGATCAAGGAGCAGATCCTCGTTCGCCGAGTCCTTCGGGAGAACAACCAGGTGTGCCTATCGCCGACCGCTCCGGCTTTCATGAAATCTTGTTGACCCGTTGGCCCTATGTGTCCTGGCCCTGCAGCTGTTCTCGATACAAGGCATCACATACTTCCCTCCTCGCCGAAGCTCGTCGACGAACAGTCCCTCACGGCCCCTCTCGATCCAGCGGTTGTCCATGACAACCGAGAGCCCTTCGGCTTCGTCTGCGAGCGACAACTCGCATTCGCACTCGCAGTCGTATTCGTACTCCGCCGGGACCTCGCCTACCATCTCGTCAGTGGCTCCATTCACCCCGCTCCAGCGGGCGTCGACTTCGTCGGCGCTCACCGATTCGGCCCCTCCGTCGAGCTCGTCTTCATCGCCCTCGCCGGCGCCTGCCAAGATCATCTGTGGAGCGACTTTCAGTGGGTGATTTCTAGACCGAAGTGTGTTTCTCTTGTTCACTGAAGAAATTTCCCCTCTTTCCCAGCTCGAGAGGGACGCGACATGCTAGTCATCGGTGATTCGACGGGAGTCACCTTCGGCTACCAAGACGACTCTGCTTGTCCGTCCATCGCTCTCCGCATTAGCTACATCCTTACTGGGAAACTGACAATGGACACCCAAACGCACAGCCCACCGGCAGCTCATCGAGTCGACCTCGGTCGTAGATCTGTTCATCCTCGACGAGTTCGACCGGCTCCTCGTCCTTGCCATGGGCTGCCTCTACTCGTTCAACCTGTCGCTCCTTCTCCCCACCTCTGACCCAGACGAGTGGCCTCGCACAAAGAGGGAGTCCGGCGAGGTTTTGAACGGCTGGGGCGAAAATGTGTGAGTGCCGCGTTCTTCTATCTTTTGCCCTCTGTACTACGCCAGCGAAGCGCTGATCAAGGCTCTCTCTGCCCGTCCAGCACCATGTTCCGAGTAGGCGCACTCCAGGGGACGCCGCTGGTCATCTACTGCTGCTACAACCGCATCGTTGGCCGTAAGCCTCGCATCTCACGGTCCAGATCACTCGCCCTCTTTTGCTGACTTCTTTCCCGTTGAAGAAACAACACTTTACGCCCTCGAACCCTTCCACCCGCCGAGGTCCCAGTTGCGCGGATCAGGCAACCCGCTTCACCGCGACCCGGCCGTGGGACCGACGTACAGGCCATTTGCGCAGGCGTTTGTGCCTGGGCAAATCTACAACATTGGCTTCTTCGATCGATGCCTTTACATCCCGACGTGCGTGCGCTTTCACCTGCTCCGGGAGCCAGACTGATCCTGCTCTCCCCATTTCCACCGTTTGTAGTGCGCACGGCTTTGTCGTATTGGACCCTCTCAAGTGAGTTTCCCTGTTGCTCCCTTGCCCCAAATCCAAGGCTGAATATACATCGTCTCTTCCAGCCTCTCAGCCAACGTCTCCGCCCCCTGTTTTCCCAGTGGTTCACTATCAACGTCCGATGCAGCTGTGTACGCGACGCTCAAGAGCAAAGTCACCTCGACCAAGGCGCTCCTCATGCACCGGCTCAACGACAACGCGTCTATCCTTGTCTACGAGGGCGGCGCAGTCTGGGGTAAGCTCGCCGCGTCTCGTCTGTTTCTCCCTGGATGAGCTCTGATATAAGAGGGTTTCCACTCAGTCGACCGGCATGGCGTGATTCTGAACCAGGGCGTGCGTGCTTTCCCCCGAAGCGTTTCCCGACCTGATCATCGCCTGACTGGCGCGCCTTCCCCCTTTCTCAGAGCTTCGTTGTCTGGGAGACGAAGTTGGTTGTTTTCTTCCTTCCTTGTAACCTGAGTCCACATTTTGAAAGTTTGCATCCTCCAGACCTGCCGCCGCCTCTGTTCGGTCTGGCGCCCACGTGGTCTTGTTCTCCACGTCCGGGCGCTTCCTCGAGATCCGCAACGCCTACAGTGGTAAGTTACTAGCTTTCTTCCTGCCAGTCCCTCCCTGTCTTATGCGCTTCGTCGTCGTCGTCCAGGTCGCCTCGAAGAAGTTCTCGAAGGCGTCGGTCTCCGTCTCGTCGGTGACGACCCGTCCCGCAACCTTCTCGGCTCGCGCATCCCCAACGGAAAGATATCCGACTCACTCTTCCAGCTCGTCGAGACAGTCGCGCTGCCCATCAGTGCACGACCACCGATGATGAGCCAGATGACGGACTCGAGCCGGGCGAGCCTGGAGAGCTATCGCATGTCCCGGGTTGGTTGATTGCTTGTCAAGACGTCTGCTGTTCCCATCTATCTCCCATTTGCTTTCTCTATCTCTTTTTCTCTCCACTTGCATGCACCACTCTTCGCTACACCATCCAACACATGAGCCTTTTCCTTGATGAGCGCCGCGCCGTATTCGGAACAAGAGGGGTCCATCCTAGGGGCAATCCTCCTTCCATCTCATCACACCTCCCATAGCCATCATCGGCTGTCTACTGTCCCGCCTTCCAGTAGCAGATGTCGCCGTCGACGATCTCGTACGTCTTGCCCTGCTGACGCGACTTTCCGGCCGCCTTGACAGCCGCCTCGGTCCCGCACTCCTGGAGGTCGGCGTACGAGAAGATCTCACCACAGACGAACTTCTGCTCGAAGTCCGAGTGGATGACACCGGCCGCGGCGGGGGCCTTGATGCCCTGCTGGACCGTCCAGGCGCGGACCTCGCCGGGACCGCAGGTGAAGTATCGGATGAGGCTGGAAGTGAAAGAAAGAGGGGGGGGGGGGGGTGGGGGGTGGGAGGAGGATCAGCGCTGCTGCTGCGTGTTGCTGTTCAGGCCGCGCGACTCACTTGAGCGAAGCATAACCAGCGGTGGTGATCCGACCGAGACCAGGCGTCGATCCAAGAGCCGTGGCCTTCGCAAGACCCAACTTCTCCAGCTCCTCACCCTGCTCCTCAAAGGGGAGGACGACGAGGCGCTCCTCGAGGGCGACGGAGAAGGGGAGGAGCTGGTCTCCCGGGTTGTGCTCGTCGATCCAAGCCTTGATCTTGGGGAGCCACTTGTTCTTCTTGCGGACGTAGTCCCGCTCGGAGAGGTTGACGAGGTAGGTGACGGGCTTGGCGGTCAGAAGCTGGAGGTCGTTGATGTGCTCGATCTGGAAGGTTGGGGAAGGGCGTCAGTAATGTCTCCTGGCGGAGATGAAGGGTAGACGACTAACCTCCTTGTTGTTCCAGTTGCCTTTGCGAAGGTCGCGCTTGTCCTCGGAGAGGAACTTGAGAACCTTCTCCATGGTGGACTGGGCGGGAGAGAAAAAGAAAGAAGAGTGGGTAAGCAAGGAGTCAGACAATGGGAGGGGAGGGGGGACACGTACGAGGACCTCCTTCTTGGCCTTGTCCTGGAGACTGTTTCCGCCGGCACCGCGGACGATCTTCTGCTGCTGTGCGATGGCCTTCTCGGTCTGTTGTTCGACAGGAGTGGAGGACCAGGGCGGTCAGGCAATGAAATCGACAGACCAGCATCGCGGCAACTCGAGGACGACCGCACCCAGTCAATGTCCTTGAGCCGGAGCTCGTTCTGGATGATCTCCATGTCGCGGATCGGGTTGACGTCTCCCTCAACGTGGATGACCTCGGCGTCGTCGAACGCACGGACGACCTGGAAGATGGCATCGACGGCGCGGACGTGCGACAGGAAGGCGTTACCGAGACCGGCTCCGGTGGAGGCACCTGCGAGAGTAAGGTAGGCCACTCGTCAGTCCGGGCGGGAAGGAGGAGCGGATCACGAGCGGCACAAGGATAGGGATAGGGGGACGTACCGGCGGTGAGACCGGCAATGTCGATGCAAGTGAGGAAGGCGGGGACGACCGACTTGGGCTTGTAAACATCGACGAGCCAGTCGAACCGGGCGTCGGGGACGTTGACACGGGCTAAGGGAGCACTCCTTGGTCAGCGAATGCCAGGCAGAGCGAGAGAGAGCAGGAAAACGCACTCTCTTCCGGGTCGCTACGAGAGAGCGCGCGCGTTCAAGCAGAAGGGGATCAGCTCTCACGCGCCGAGGTTGAAACTGACCGACCGTTCGTCTGTTCGAGCGAGTGAGGCCCCGACGCGGCTGAAGAGCAGAGGGCTTACATGGTGGCGTAGGGGAAGTTGGCCGACTTTCCAAGGTCTATCGAGGAGGCAAGCGTGAGCAGGGAAGACTGGAAGCTCTCTCCTGGGGACCTTTCGCAGACGCACCGGACTTGGAAAGGACGTTGCTGGCGGGGAGGGAGGGACGCGGTTAGCCCCAGTATGCAAAGACGACATCATTCCGGCGAGACAACTCACAAGAACGACGACTTTCCAACGTTGGGAAGACCTGGAGGGGACGAGAAGGAGAGAGAAACGTCAGCGACTGAGAACCCGCTTGACGTCTGCGTTCGGCGTCCAAAAGTTCGGGGGCTCACCGACGATACCGATCTTCAAGTTGTTTCCGGGACGACCGAGGATCGTCTTCTTCTCAGCAGCGGCGGCCTTCTTGGGAGGCACTGTAGGTGAGGGAACACATGTGTCAGAAGAGGGAGAAGAGAGAGGGAGACAGCGGACAGGAGGAGAGGCAAGGGAGAGCAGAGGCAAGGGAGCAGTGCTGCCCAACTTACTTTTGGACTTGGGCTTTTTAGGGGGGAAGGAGACAGGGACGGTGGTAGTGAAGGAGCGAGTGAAAGAGCGGGTAGCGGGTGCTGACGGGTGGAACTGAAAGAGGGCGAACAGAAGAGGGCGTCCGTTCATATATGGGTTGCGAGTGAAAAGGCGAGCGGGCGTGGAGACCCACTGCGTTTCGAGGAGTAGCGTCGACGCGCCGGCGACGACGCATGCACCCACCCACCCTCGCACCACAGACACATGCCGTCTCTCTTTCATCGTGTGTACAGAATGGCGGCATGAAGATAGAAGGGAGAAAGAACACCAAGGCCACAGCAAGAGAAACCAGCAAGCATACACACACAACCCTAGCCCTCGCCACCCTTCCCCTCACGCAGCAGAGGCCTTGGCCGCCTCCGCCGTCGGCGTCGTCGAGGTCATGGCAGCACCAGTAGCAGCCGCCATCTTGGCCTTCTTGCGCTTCTTGAGGAGACCTGATAGGGGAGGAGAAGAGGCCAGACCGCAAGTGGGCGTGATGTCAGCGCGCCAACCCCCGGCGAGAGCGCCACCCGCACGACCACGGCAGAGCTACTTACCCGCACTGACGGCGCTCCGGACGTTGTCGTTGATCTCCCGGCTTTGCTCGAGGTACTCCGAGTCGTCAAACTTGTGCTTCTTGCCCGCGAGCGCGACAAGGTCCTCCTTCGTGAGCTTCGTCAAGGTCGAAGCCGGCGCCGACCGTAGCGGAGGAGACGCCTCCTTGGCCTCGCCATCGCTACCGTCCGAGTTGGAGCTCAATCCAGAGCCAGAGGGGCCTGCCTCGGCCGAGGCAAGGGTGTCCTTAGCGGCAGCGGCGGATATACCGAGCTGGCGCTCGAGGGTGGCGAGCCGGGCCTTGGTGGCCTCAGACTTCTCCTTGGCGTGCGAATCGGCGGCATCCAGAAGGTCGGCCATCCTGGTTTGGACGTGAGTCGATAGAGGCCGTCAGTTTGATATCCCATACGCATGGGCGAACTAAGGGAGAGAGGACGCCCAGTCGCGTTCAGGTGGCGATGCGAGACGACTGCCCCGCTTCTCCCTCCACCTCGCGACAGCCCTCCATGCAGACCAGAGCAAACAAGGACTCACTTCTTGGCCTCCTTGATAGTGCTCAGCCTCCGGCCGGAGAGATCCCGGCAGCTATCGTTGTTGCTCGCCTTCTGGGAGCTCATCCGTCCTCCCGTGGCCCTCAGCATGGCCCCGAATCCTCCCTTGCCGCCGAGAACGCGGCAGGCGACCTGGAGGTCAAGGTCTGTCGCGCCGGAAGCGGTGAGCGACCCGATGGTCGCATCGGCGGACGGGATGGAGGACCGGGTGCGGACATAGAGGAGAGGCGAGGACGAGGTCGAGGCGAGGAGCGACGCGAGAGGCGTCGAGGCAGGGAGCGTGAGGTGTCTCGCAGGGAGCGGGTAGGGGAGGTCGAGATGGACGCGGATGGAGGAGGAGACCATGGTGAGGGAGTAAGGTATGGCTGCGTGGGTAGTGGTGGATGGATGGATGGACAGAGGTCGTCAAGGGCTTCGTGGATGAGGCGTCCCAGTGGGAGCAGAGGGACGAGAGAGCAGGGACGCGGCCTCCACGCACTCCAACACGCAACGACCATCGTCTCCTTCCTCTCTCTCACCCTCAGCCCTCGACCCTCAACCCTCGACCTCGACTCTCGCTCTCCACCTCAGCTCATCCCTCACCCTCACACCAGGACCCACACATCATGGTGAGCTCGCGTCGCCCCGTCGCGCGACCCTCTTGCCAAGCGCTGACGACGAGCGACACGACGACAGGGAAACTCGCTCGGAGGCATGGCGCCTGACGGCCAGCCGCCCAAGGACGACAAGAAGGACGGCAAGGTCAGTCGAGCCGCCTCTCTCTTGTGCCCTGTCCGAGGCAAGGGCAAGCGCGACCGTGGAGTGCGCATGCCATAGGTGCTTTGAGATCGCACCGCACGCCTCATGCTGGCGCTGACGTGAGAGCGCGGAGGGCGTCGCTCACTCGACTGTCGGGGAGTCAATCTATCCTCACGTTGGCATTCCCTCTTCTGAGCGGGCAGCATCCTAATGACAGCGAGACTGCCTTGGACCTGAGTCCAACTCCACTCTTCAAGACACGGTCTCTGTCCGCCCAAGGAACCGATCTTGCTCGCGCGTTCCCCTTCTGCCCTTGTCTTCTGTGACGCGCCACGTACTCGAGTTTATGCCAACGGGGAGATCTCACTGCTGAACTATCTCTCTCTCATTGTCTTCCCGTAGAAGGACGAGAAGAAGAAGTGGGAGCCGCCTGTCCCGACGCGCGTCGGCAAGAAGAAGAAGCGTGGACCCGATGCTCGCGTCAAACTCCCGGCGGTCTATCCGACCACGCGGTGTCGGCTCAAGCTGCTCAAGCAGGAGCGGATAAAGGACTACCTGCTTCTCGAGGAGGGTACGTTGTCCGCCGGCGATACGTGTCGATCTGACGTGCTAGAAGGCTGTTAGCTCAACTGATCTTTCCTCGTTGCGCTCTTCTTCCACCCCTCTCAGAGTACGTCACCAACCAGTCACTTCTCTCCCCTGCGTCCGCCGAGTCCAAGACGACTGAGGAGCGTTCGGCCGTCGATGAGCTCCGAGGCTCGCCTATGGCTATCGGCAACCTTGAGGAGATCATCGACGACGACCACGCCATCGTCTCCTCAGCGACGGGTCCGGAGTACTACGTCTCCATCATGTCGTTCGTCGACAAGGACCTTCTTGAGCCCGGTTGCTCGGTCCTCCTCCACAACAAGAGCAATGCTATTGTCGGTGTCCTCGCGGACGACGTCGACCCGATGGTGTCGACGATGAAGGTCGACAAGGCGCCTACGGAGAGCTACGCCGACGTCGGAGGCCTCGAGTCGCAAATCCAGGAGATCAAGGCGGGTCCATGAGCACCCCCGCATTCTGCCCGCTGCTCTTCTCGCTGACCTTCACTTGCTTGCTCTCTCTCAGGAGTCCGTCGAGCTCCCTCTCACCCACCCAGAGCTGTACGAAGAGATGGGCATCCGCCCGCCCAAGGGTGTCATTCTCTACGGAGTTCCCGGAACGGGCAAGACGCTCCTTGCCAAGGCCGTCGCGAACCAGACGAGCGCGACGTTCCTTCGAATCGTCGGTTCCGAGCTCATCCAGAAGTACCTCGGAGATGGACCCAAGCTCGTCCGCGAGCTGTTCCGTGTTGCGGAGGAGAACGCACCGAGCATCATCTTCATCGACGAGATCGACGCTATCGGAACGAAGCGGTGAGTGCTGGAGCCTGCGCGAGAGCGAGTGCAGAGCTGACTTACTTGACCCTCAGATACGAGTCGACCTCTGGCGGTGAGCGTGAGATCCAGCGGACGATGCTCGAACTCCTCAACCAGCTCGACGGTTTCGACACCCGCGGCGACGTCAAGGTCATCATGGCGACCAACAAGATCGAGTCGCTCGACCCGGCGCTCATCCGACCGGGTCGCATTGACCGGAAGATTGAGTTCCCGCTCCCTGACGTCAAGGTGCGTGTCGCCCACCTGTCCGTTGTGTCGTGCCCTGCCCGCCACTGACCCGCTCGCCTCCCTTCGTTAGACCAAGCGCCACATCTTCCGCCTCCACACGTCCCGCATGACGCTTGCCGACGACGTTGACCTCGAGGAGTACATCCTCGCCAAGGACGAGCTCTCCGGCGCGGACATCAAAGCCGTCTGCACCGAGGCTGGTCTCATGGCGCTCAGGGAGCGGAGGATGCGCGTCACCAAGGAGGACTTCAAGACGGCGAGGGACCGCGTTCTCGATCGGAAGCAGGAGAACACGCCGGAAGGGTTGTACCTTTGAGTTGGGCGAGGAGGGGCATGCTCCATGAGGATGACGCTACGACTTGATTCAGCTGCTTCAAGCGAGGTCGGGAATCAGGGGAAGAAAGAAACTTCCATTTGATAAGCAAAAGGGAATGGGTGAGGGGGGATAAGGTGGATGAGAGAAAGGAGGGAGAGAAGGGAGGGAGGCTTTGCGTGAAAAGGCAGACAACGGGTTAAAGTAAAGAGGGGTAGAGGGAGAGAGAGAGAGAGAGAGCAAATGCAAGGAGAGCTAGTTCAACAGAGGGAGAGGGGAAAAGTTGCATGCGAGGATTGATTGGTGGGACAGAGAGAGAGAGAGACGTGGGACGTCGTCGTGAGCGGGAAGGAGAGAGAGAGGCTGAGAAAAGGACGCAAAAAACCAAGAGAGACATCAATGAGAGAGGGAGGGAGTGGATCTCTACTGGCGAGCCATCTCGGCGGCCGCCTTGACCGCGGCCGCTTGGGCATCACGGGCGGATCTGCAGATGAGGGAGAGAGAGATATCAGTGCTGATGCTTGTTTCAACGATGGCAAGCAAGGAGGGCACCCACTTAATAAAGTCCGTGAGCCACCTCCGGAAACCCTTAGCGTCGAGCGACTGCAGCTGCGTCATGAAGTCCGCGGCCGTCTCGGGCGGGCAGCCGACCGAGGGGAGATAGCCAGTCTTGAGACGCTCGACAGCCTCCTGGCCCCGGGCGATGAGGATCGACCGGAGAAGGTTGGTAATTTCCGACATGACCTGTACAGCACGCAAAGACGGTTCAGATATGGGACGGAGAGCAAAAGACGAGAGAGATCACCCACAAGCTGGGTTTGCCCGTCCTTGAGCTTGAACGTTGGGCTCGACGGCACCTCCAGGCAGAGCGGAAGAACGCGTTCATAGATGTATCCTTCGAACCCCGGGATAACTTGCGTCGACGGCGGTACGATCGCTGAAGGACCCGACCTCGCCTCTCCGGCGAGCGGGGCAGGAGTCGCCGCCGGGTTGGTCGCCCAAGCGATGACTGCCTTGGCGACGATGCTGAACGCAAGCTTCTGGCAGATTGGGTCCTTGGACTCGGTCGCGAACGAGAGGACGTTGTTTAGGATGTTCTCGAGTTCGGGCTTGTTCTTGCTCGAGAGGAAGACAGCGTCGAGCTTGGCCGTCATGATGGACGCGATGAAGCTGAGGTAGGCCGCCCGGAGCTGGCCGTGCTGGAGCTCGTCGTCGGTGCCCGTGACGGGATCGGCAAGCGTTTGGAAGATCTTTTGGATGATGGGAAGGATGAGGCCGTCGAGGACGTCAAAGAGAGTGTCCTAAGAGAAAGAGAGTCTTTTTGTTAGCACGGCAACGGTCTCAATCCAAGGTAGGCAAACAAGGCTACATACCTTGAGCTTGTGCAATATGAGAGAGAGGAAGCCGAGAAACTCGACGAGCTCGCTCGGTTCAAACTGGGCGACGATGGCGTTGACAAACATGGCGACGTAGTCGAGGATGCGTGTGCTGGTAGTTGAGACAATGCGAGCGAAGGCGAATCGGGACTGGCAAAGGAGAGGGCGTCAGCAGTGCTGCACGAAGGAGCGAAAACAAGGGTTGGATGCGGGAACCCACAGCGTCCCTGATAATTTTGTACGTGTTCAACCTCTCCAGGGTGGCAAGGATCGCCTCGGTCGACTGCTTCATGACCGAGATCCATAGCGGAGCTTCCATCGCAAGCCCCCGCTCTGTCGGGTCCGGGAAACCGCGGGCGATATTGCCGAGGGCCATGATGGCGTGATGGACGCTGAGGACCGGCATGAGGTTCACCGGTGAAACGGGCTTTTGAATCTCGCTCGCAATGAGTGAGAGCAGAGGGTTGACGGCCGCCTGGAGAAGTGCGAGCTGCTGCTGAGGGGCATCGCGGATCATCGAGACGAGGATACCGACGGTCTCGAAGAGGTAGCACTGAGCGTCGAAGCTCTCTGTATTGACGGTCGTCGCCTTGAGGAGGAGGTCCTCTTCAGGCGACTCGCGCTCGGGCATCGTTGGCTTGATCGCGAGGAGATCCTGCGTGGAAGCGGCCTCCATCAGCGACTTGCCCAATGCACGGACGAACAACGACAACCGACTCACCGCCATCGACTCAAGAAGGCCAGGGACGTAGTCGACGGACATGTTGGGCTTGATGTCTTTAATGAACTTGTGGAAGAGGTAAAACGCGCGCTCCCGAACTGCGGCCGTTGGATTGTGGATGCCCCGAGCGTCAAGGAGGGCTGCGAGCGTCGGCTGGACAACGTCCGGCCGGACGCGGAAGAACTCCGAGTACCTCGTCGCGCACTCGAAGAACTGGAGGGCAACCGCTGGGTGCGGGTAATTGGTGATGCCCGACTGAACGCATAGCACAAGAAGCTCGCCCTGGATCGTGAGCGGGAGGGTCGTGTAGTCGACGTCGGGCTTGTACGAGACGGCCGTGCCGTTGGCCGGGGTCACCGACTCTGACATCGAGTCCGACTTGTCGCTACCGGAGAAGGAGGCCTTGCGGGCTTGCTTGGACTGGCGGATGAGAGCCTCCACCTCTGGAGGGATCTGGAAGAAGGCAGCGCGGCCCGAAACTGAGGAGGCACAGACGGTTAGATGAGGCCGACTCCCCTCTTTCTGTGATGCGTGCTCGCTGTAGACTCACCCTTGGTCGCAGAGTATTCGCTCCAACTGTAGACAAGGAACATAGCGAGCTCGGCCTGCTGCCATGTGATGGCCGAGGCGCCCTGAGCCTGGAAGGTCCGGAGCGTCGAAGTCACGATACCGGACACCGAGGTAATGAACATCTCTGGGTTAATGTTGGCGATGGCCTCGACGGCCGATTTGAATTGCTGGGACAAGAGCTCATAAGCTAAGGTCGACTGCACTACCCCCCATGTCACGACTCACCCTCCTCAGGTTTTGGAAGTTGATGATCTCCTCCGGGTCGACGTCGCCGTCCTCCTCACCGAGCCCCCATTCCTGGTCACGCTCCCAGGCCATCTTTTTAATGATGACCTCGAGGAGGGTCGCGAGGAACGCCTGCTTGCCAGAGTCAAGTGTGAGATCGTCGGCCTTCTTCATCTTCTTGTTCTGAAAAGAAAAATGGATGTCAGACACGGACGAGCACAGCAACGACAGAGGGCAAAGACTCACCCGCTTGAGAATGTCATCGAGGAAGCCAAAGACCGCCGTGCTGACGTCGTTCGAGTCGTCGCTAAGAAATTGGATGAACAGCGGGAGTGACTCCTGGAGCATCGCCTCGGCCCGGACCTTAGTCTTGTCCTCGGCGAGCGCCTCGGGAGCGACCATTTTGCCGAGCTCGACACCGAACGAGTTGAGGAGCTTGGCCATGCGCTCGCGGAAGAGGAGGATCTGCTGGTCCGAGGAACCCTGCGCTCGGGTCGAGATCTCAAGCGGAGTGAGTGCCGAGACGATAGACAGGATGGCGAGAAGCTCTATCTTCTCCCCAGGGTCTTTAAACCCGCGGATGACGATCTTGTTGAGGGCGTCAAGCGCGAAAAGACGGAAAGGGCTATGCGAGCTCTGGAGGAGGCGGTTGAGGAGGTAGAGGGAATGAGGTGTGACGGTAAGGGTGATGTCGATCCAGGCTGTTGGGAAGGGCGTCAGCAAGACTTCAGGACCTGAGTCGACTTGATCGAGCCACAGTTGACCACCTCGGCTCTCGGTACTCACGAACGTAGCCACCGAACGCGCGAACCGCCCACTCAACGACCTCGGCCCAGCCCTGCCCCTCACCCCCTTCCATCCTGCCGAGAGCCTCCTCCCAAACGAACGAGACAGCCTCGTGCATAGCCGACGCCTCTCGTTCGCGGACCTCGTCCCTCAGCTTGGCGTCCCGCTCCTGTCGCTCGGCGGTGTAAGGTCGGGCGCTCTTGAGAAGGGTGTCGTGAACCTCCTCGTTGATCTCGACGAGCGTCCGGAGGATGAGGAGAGTCGTGTGAGGATTGACGGACGGCTTCAGCATTGGGAGGAGCAGCTGGAGCATGGTCGGCGTCGTCGCCGGGAGCGGCGGGTATTGGAGGACAGGGTAGAAGCAGATGAAGAGGAGGGCGAGGGTGTGGGCAACTTTGTTGCGGAGGAGGGATTGTACTGCAGGCGAGCGTACGCCAACGTCAGTCCTCAACTCGTCTACGGCATACAAACGTCAGACTGAAGTGAGAGCGATGAGGGGCCCAGCCGCCCCTCTCTGTCGCTCCCTCCTTGCTTAGAAAAAGGTCACGCACCTGCCGGGGGGACACCTCCTCCTTCTGCCGTGCCCTCAACGAACTCGGTCCGGACATAGTCGAGGAAGGCGTCCTGGATCGCCTGTCTTGATTCAGGCGAGAGAGCGTCCGACCTGAGCAGGGGTTGAACAGGGGAGGGGACAAAGAGAGGGAGGCAGACAGAAAAGAGACATCAGACGAGCCAGACTCTACAACGAGGGGGATGGGGTAGCCGACGACCTCTACATGCTGCGAGTTCAGGAGAAGACGTATTGTCGGTTCTCCAAGCAATGTATGGGCTGTATAGAGACCAGAGAGGGCCATAGCAACTGTAGCGTGAGAGCCTTCTCGAACGCGGAGGAAGGGCCGTTTGAATAGGCGAGTCCACCACGTCTTCGCGTTCTTTGAGACAGACAGGCTCAAAGCCATACACTTGTGAAGCAACAGAGGATTTACCTGCTCTTGTCTCCAATGACCTGGTCGACGATTTGCAAGCTAAAGACACGCGCCTCGGGCGAGCACCTCAGGTTGCCGTCCTTCCCAGGCTGGTCAGGCGCAGGGGAGCCGGCGCCAGCGAGGAAGACGGAGATGCAGAGCTGCATAAGGACAGAATGAGACATGGAAGAGGACGTGAAGTGTAGGGAAGAAGGATGTTGCGTCAGTCAATCGGGGTCGGTCGTGTTTGCTGTCTGTCGCATGACACGGCTTGACGAGTCGAGACGCGCGCGCGCTCCCTCGTGACAAGGGTGGACGCGCGGACGGATAGGCCGAGCAGAGGAGAGGCGAGCTGTTACGTCTCTGCTGGAGCAGGCAGTATCTCCCTCCATCCCAGCCCGCACGCACACATGCACATGCCACTGAGCAAACCCGAGGAAGGGAAGAGACGGCGAAGAGACTCACGGGCCAGTGCTGGTCGGCAGACTGCTGGACGCTTCGGAGAAAGTCGTTCGCCTGCTGTCGGAGGGAGGCGTCCGGAGAGGAAGCGATGCTGACGGCATAGAGGAACTGCTTCTGATCCATGGCTGGACGCGATGGAGGTGAAGGAGGTGAGGTCGAGTGCGGGTGGAAGGAGATGGTGACGGTTGAGGGCGAAAAGGACGGTTGGCGGTCGACCAAGGGCAGAGAAACGGGCGCTGAGTAGAGCAAGCTGGTCGCGTGGCGCCAGCCCCCACCATCGCGACCATACGCATGTGAGTGGCTTCCACGCAGGTCGAAATCAGAAGTATCCTCCCTTCGCCCATGTGCTCTACTTCCTTGTCGATCCCGGAGGAGCCTTCTGGGGAGAGAGCAGCACGCGCTTGAAATATCAAGGTCCAAGCGCACAAGGCCTCGACGCGCTTGCCTTCGGCCAGTGGTAAGCCGCAGGACATTGCCACCATCGCCACCATCGCCCCAGCATCACCCAGTAGTGCTTGAATTGGTACCCCGATTCCTCATGTGAGAGAGAGCACGATTCCATGACGATATGTCACGTGTCGAGTCTCCAAAGTCGTCGTCCTGTCGGGCTGCCTGTAGGTTGTCACCCTGTGCACCCCAGAGGGAGGCTGGGGCCAGCCCTTCTTTCCCGGCCGGTCCCGTCCAGCCCTCAACCACCACATACCAACAACTCAACCCCCCACCGTCCTCTTCCTCTTCTCCATGACACCGTCCGGCTCATCTTTTGCCGCCCGCCTCGGTACAGCGCTTCTTGTCTTAACAGTGACCGCCGCCGCCCAGCCCTTTGAGCCGCTGTCACCCCGCGCAGATGCCTTGGGCTACACAGACCCCAAGGCTGGAGGAGGCAGCATGCTCACCGTGAGTCGTAGCCAGCTGACCGTCCCAAGAACGGCATTGACCACACCCACCTCCCAGATTGTCCCGGACACATACCCGGCCGGCCTTGGCGAGCCCCTCAACTTGATCCTCTCGTCCGACTCGGACGCCGCCGTTCTCGCCAACACGGCCGACAACGGCGGATTTCTCAATTACGCCCTCAGCTTGAATTTTGGCAGCGAGTGTAGTCAGCCTCAACCAGGGACGGGGCAGCAGGCAAACCTTGGAGACGGCGCTGGCCCGAGTACGCGAGCATCACTCTCTGTCTTCTCCTTAATCTGATCTCATATCCCCCTCCCCAACGCACACCAGCGTACTATCTTGCGACGATACGCGATAACTTTGGAACGCTCCTGGGAGCATGCAAGGAGAGCATCACCGGTGGCAACCACTTCCGGTATTGGAAGCAGAGCTCAGGGGCCGTCTTCATCGCGTCAGTGGCACTAAGCGCTCTCTTTCTCTTTGACATATGAACTGTTGATGATCAACTGCTGATAGATTCAATTGATGGATGGCACCGACAACTAGTGCGTCGATGGAGTTGCCCGCCGCTCGTCAGCCCCCCCCCCCCCCTCCTCTCTTCATTCCCTCCTTTCTATACCTGCTGATCCCGACCCCTCCAACCACCATATAGAGCAGCACGACATCATGCCAGACGGCTACAACCGCGGTCGGGACGATGTCGTCTCTCGCGCCGCCGGCAACGTCACACTCCCTTCCCCCATCTCGGCGGGCGCGACACTCAGCGGGTCGACGTCTTACGCAGGCTGGACTTATACGACGGACGTGGCGTATGTTTCTGGACTTCTCAACAATACGTCTGGTACGTTTTCCTTCTCTCCTCGGTGCTACGCGCATTGTTGACATCGTTCCTCTCCCTTAGATGGCATCAACCACGCCGGAAGCGTCGCCGTCAATGGCTCGACGGCCATCGACGGTCTCGTTGCCGTCCTGACCGTCAAAATCACCAGCGCCGGGTCGAAGGCCTCGACAGCCTCTGGGTCCTCAAGCTCTGAGAAGAGGTGCGTCGTCGTCGTCCCCTCCTTCTTTTCCGCCCTCCTCGGATGAATTGCTCGCTGACACACAGACCGACGAACCGCTCTGTTGCAGCGCGGCGACCCAGACCCTCTCCACCTCCTCCGCCCTCACCACACTAAGCTTCCTCCTCGCGGGGGGCGCAGTGGCGGCTCTCGCGTGGTAAACAGGCGGCGGCGAACGAGCGTCCCGTTTTGAGGATCCAGGGGCCGCGGGCTGCTGGCCAGCCCAGCCTCGTCTGTTGCTCATCACTGCTCAAAGAGACAGATTAGACTGACTCTCGCTCAGTAGTATATGTTCATTTCGATGCTACACATGGACTACGATACCTTGCTCACATGCTCAGGATGTTCCGTTCGGGGCAGAAAGAAGAGACGTGCGAAGACAAAGAGGACTTATGTATACAGCCTCTGAGCAGAGGGAGAAAGAAAGAGAAGCGGAGGAAAAGGAAGAGGTGGAAAAGACGAAGAGGGCGAATAGGACTCGATTGTTTGTGGCGTCGAGCGTTTGGTTTTCGTAAAAGACTAGGAAGAAAGAAGCTAGAGGAACTGGTAGAGGTGGGAGTCGGTTGCTGAGCGAGGATAGTAAACAGGGGGTGGATACGGGGTCGGGAAGCAACAGCGAGCAAAAAAGTGGAACAAACATTGGTAGTGGCATGGGAGAGCGAGACAAAGAACCAAGGAGAGAGATTGTCCGTGAGGAGTCAAGGAACCAAGCGTGCCCATTCTTCCGTTCGTCAGGGCGTCCGACCCTCTCCCGTCGACCGATGGTCACCATTGTTGGAACCGTCGACTCCGCCGCCGGCACCTCCTCCTCCAGGGCTGAGACCGAGCTTCTGCTGCTGCTGCTGCCAAATGTTGGGGCTGCCCGCATTGCTGCTGTTCGATCGACCCCCTCCTCCTCCTCCGCCGCCGCCGCCGCCTCCACCTGAACCTCCCTGCTGCTGTTGAGCCTGAGCCGCCGCCGCCGCCTGCTGCGCCGCCCTCGACTGCAAACCCCCCAACAACGCATCCACAAACGCGCTCTCGATCTCGACGCCGTTCGAGTTCCTGCAAATGATACGATCGCCGAAACTGGACCCGTCATTCGCGGCCCTCAGGAGCGTCTTGGCCGCTCGCGAGCCGGCCTCCATGGCGTCCCTGACAGCCGCATCGAAGGGCAAGGGGAAATGCGAGCGGAGGATAGACCAGACATGCCGGATAGGGAGGTAAGGTGGGGGGTTGTTGCTCCTGGACGTATTATTGTTGGGCGACGACGTCTCCCGGTTCGACGAAGAAGGCGAAGCGAGCGTCGGGTCTTCCGAGGGAGGCTTGGCGAGGCAGTTGGAAGGTTGGGCGTTGATAGCCGTAACGAGATCGTTGCAAAAGGCGAGAAGCCCCGGGTCGCCCGAGACCGACTGCTCATCAAGCTTACAGCAGACCCGAAGGCGGTCCATGACGTTCAAAGCCTGGACAGAGCCAATCTCGATCCGGCCCGAGGGGGAAGGTCGGCTGTTATTGTTGCTGTTGCTGCCATTGTTACCGCCGTGGTGGCTGCTATTGCCGCCGTTGTTGTTGCCGTTGCTGTTGTTGCCGAAGGGGCTCGAGGAACCGGCATGCTGGTTCGGGAAGAGGCTGCTGTTGCCGCCACTGCCGGAGGGCGTACTGGGCCGAAGCCCGCCAAAACCGTTCAGGAGGTTGTTAACAGCGCTCATGCTGTTGTTCTGCTGGGATGATGACGATGGGAAAGACGGGAACCCGCCCGACGCGAGCGGGCTCGAGGCCGCGACATGGTGAGCTTGCCCGAAGGACGAGCTATCGAGCCCGCGGTGTGAGTTGGACGACGACGGTCGGTTTGGCGGGGCGACAAAGGGGAACGTCTGCGCTGGAAACGGTTGGAACGGCGAGGAGTTGGACGACGAATGCGACGCTCCAAGCCCGACACCGGGGAAGAGCCCCGAGCCGAGCGAGCCGTGCCCTCCGACGTTAGCAAAGAAGTTTGGGAGGTTCGAGTGGCCGGCGGCTCCTGCGGCAGCGGCTAGACGGGCAAACTGGGCCTGCTGCTCGAGCTGTTGCGAGTACTGGAGGACGTCCTCCGGTCGAGGCATCTGACCAAAGCCAGGCGGAAGACCCTGGGGGAAAGCGTTTCGGAGCTGCTGCTGCTGAAGCAAAACCGCCTGCGCGTCAAAGAGAGCGCCTGCGCCGCCGAGGTTGAGCCCTCCGCCAGGGTTGAAGGGCATCCGGATCCCAGACTGGGACGACGACCTCGAAGCCGAGTTATTAAAGGCGTTATCGAGACCCAAAGGCGAGCCAGCAGCCGAGGTCGATCGGGAGAGCCCACGCTGGCTCGAAACCGTCCGCTTGCGAGAGCGTCTGCCGCGATCCTCGCCGTCAGAGTCCGCCCCTGAGCCGGAGTCTGAGCGCGAGTAAGAGCCACTGTCGTTGTCGGTTCGGAGTTTGGGCGAGACGCCGAGGCTGCCCGTCGTGTCGAGAAGCTTGCCTCGGCCGGTCGGGCCAGACCGAATGGGGGCCTAAGCAAGCAAGCAGGGGCGGGACGAACAATGTCAGCAGGGATGCCCTAGGATGGTAGAAAGTGAGCAGTAGTGGGGTCGGGCGGAAGGCCTTCAAAGGCCGGGCACGGAGCGGAAGCCGGGGGGCCAGCCAGCGTGACTTGGTCAGGGAGGGAAATTGGTTCCCGCTGGGGACAGGCCCGGAGCGGCCTTCCGTGGCCTTCCCTTCCCGCTCTTGAAACCAGGCCAAAGTGGATGCATGGATGGCTTCCGAGGAGCAGCGCAGAGAAAAGGCAAGAGCGAGGCGGAATGACAGCGCAAAGTAGCAGCAACCCCAGCCGGGCAGAGGGGAATCACGCAGGAGCGCCGCCGCAAAGACGGGAATGGGCCGAGGGGAAGAGACCGCGTCAAGCTATTCGGTCCTTCGTTCCATCAGCTCATGCCGGCCCTCTGCCTTCCGTATGGACGAGCCCGGTCCGCCGCTGGAGACACAGTGGAGAGCTGGACTAGATCCAGAATCATCCGCGACGGGAGAGGCCAGGGCCGCCCATGACACCACCCGCTCGGCTCTTGCTGGCGGGTGACTCGATGGAAAAGGTCCCCCTCGCCCGCTCACGCCGGCACTCGCCTCCAGCGAGACCGAGATGCAAGAGAACAAAGGCAAGAGGTGCAGACAGACCCCCCTGAGAGCAAGAGCAAGAGCAACGCGCCCGAACTCACCCGGTTCGCTGGTGGCAAGTGGAGCGCCTCTCTTAGCTGAGCATTCTCAGCCTCGACCTCCTTGACGCGCGCCTCGAGATCGGCCAGGTGGGCAGCTCTCCGGGCTCGGAAGGCCCGTTGGACCTCGCGTGCTCGCGAGGGTGGGAGTGTATCGTTGCGCTTGCGGCCACGCTGCTCGGTACGGGCATTGGGCTAATGGAGAGACGGTGAGGGCGAAAGCGAGGTGGACGCGAGCAGGGGCGCGGCAGTGGAACAGAGGCGGCGGCGTCGAGGGTCGGCGACGAGGGCAAGGGTGCAACAACAGCATGGCGAAGTATGCGATGGACGCCAAGACGTCGAAGGGGGTCGGCGACAGGTCCGAAGGAGGGAGGAGGCAGACAAAGACAGGTTGTAAGGACGAAGGACGATTGGCGATGAGCGATAAGAAGATTGGATTGGAACCAAGCTCGAGCTTTGGATGGCGTCTTACCGTCGGAATTTGACTTGAAGACGCTTCCTCCATGGCCAGAGGCTGCTCGTCTTCGTCGAGAGGGAACGTCGTCTTGGGTAAGGCTTCTGGGGGTGCAAGCGCGCAAGGCGGGGGGATGGAAAGGGCGGGGCGGGAGGGGGGATTGCAAAGAAGCTGGCGTTTGGAGGTAGAGAAGGCGCAAGGTCTTCCTGCTGGGGGTCGAAGGCAGGGCAGGGCCGCTGGCTGGGAGGCGCGCCAGCCAGGGCTGGTTGCCTGTCCGCCTCGTCCTACGCAACACCCGCTTGGTTGCGTTGTATGCTATGTGGGCGTGCCTGGCCTTTTCTTGCCGGAACGTGCGCCTCTCTCCTGCCTCGGCAATCTCACAGCTTCTCCCCAAAGAGACAGGATAGACAGGCCAAACAGGGCCCTGACGACACAGGGTCCAGGCGACTCGAAGGCGCCCCGAGCCGCTGATCCCAAACTGGGCGACGACACACAGTCATCATCTCATTTGGCGACAGTGGCGTATGTCCAAAAGTTCCGAGATTTCTCATGTGGCGAGAGCCAAAGATGTCAGATCCATTTACAGACAACGAGGCGTCTTGTCCATCTCCTTGAACCATGTGGGGCTGCCAGACTGGGATCATTCTTTTCTAAGTCTGCGCTCTCACCCTTTCTTGTCTCTGCGACCACGCGACACCCTTGGCCGCCTCTTCGCATTCTGCCGACACGGGATGGCACCTCATGGTAGACTACCTTGTGGGAATGCAGACAGCAAGCAATCTCCTCCGGACCTCGGAACCCAGGTCTCGCTCGCTTGTCAACATTTCTTGCCCAGTCTATCCTCTGACGCCCCTCCCCCGGCGTGGCTCCTTGCGAGCCCGGCCCGGTCCGTTGCCATTCAAACTCATTCCGAACTAATGCTGGATGTATGGAATTCCCCGCGCAAGTGTGATCCCACCATTGACCGATTCCCACTCAACAAGACGAATCGACCGCGGCCGAGCAAACGGGTCCTTCACAACTCGTCATTGTCCAATGGGCGCTTCTCTACTTCAGTCGTCATTACGAGAGGCGGCCAACCGACTATAGTCTCTGAAATTCACGGCTCGGCGTCGGCCTTGTTCTCCGATGTTGCAATCCATCACTGAGAGCAGATCTCACTCTCTCTTTCCGCCTTGCTCATTGGTTCCTTAACCCCTCCCCCTCTCATCGTAGTCGCCGTTATCACAAGCAGCCCACAACTCTGCCTAGTTGATCGATGGACAGGTACCCAACGTTGATCATCATGGCCTTGCTCCAGTCAACTCAACGCTCGTCTGTGCTTCCATCAGCTCTCCAGCCCAGAAAGCTCAGACAGCTCAGAGGGTAGACACGTCCACCTCTCAATCTCGATCTTATGTGAGCAAGCATGCGAGGGGGAAGTCCGACAGTCGGATCAGCAGCTGCTCCTTTGGCCGCGCCTAGTCACTTGCGAGCTGCTCAGCGGCCATCCTAACCTCGCCGATGCCCCGCTTCCTTGACTTTCACCATTGTCCTCTCTTTCTCACTACCGCTGCTCGAGGATCTCCTGTCCGATCTATGGTCCAGCGAGGGCGAGGTCAAGCCCGCCTGCAGAGCTCTGGCTGTAGAAGCTGGCCCCACTTCGGCGCACTCAGCCTGCAGAATGGGATCCTCTTGAGGCCTGGATCGTCGATCTCCGGTGTTTTGAACACCCGTCCATCTGGTCCCCAGCCTCTGCATGCGAGCACCTCAGCTTCTCACGCTCCATGATGAGCGCGGCGAGACATAAGGCTGTCCACGACTGGTCTTTCTCCCTCGCTCGTTCACTTGATGCTCGAGAAAGAAACCGTCTTGATCGTACAATCATCCTCCCTCCACCACACTCCGCCACAGGCAGACAGACGGGCTGGCAGTCGTGAGTCTCTTGAGAACCCAGGCTCGTCACTGCTCCCAGACGTACGCGCGCTCTGCGGAGAAGTAAGCCCCGTCGACAACGGTCCAGAACGCGCGGACCGACACCCGATCGAGCCCTGAGGTGCCGAACTCGCTCGCTCACGATTCGCTTGAGCAACCCTTGCATCCTAGAGTGTTGGAGACACACGCGTCAGCGAAATGTGGTTTGCTCGAAAGGAGGAGGAGTCAACACCAGAGAGAGAGGTCAGGTACGCACCACAGTGAACGCATTGGATCACCATGCCCGGCTTGAGGTTTGCCTTAGGGACACGGCAGATGCATGTGCTGCCTTGGTAGTTCATGTCCTGCCGTTGTCAAAAAAACGACCATATACGCGCACGTCAGTCATCGATGCCGAAGGATCTCGCCCCCCCAAGCCCATCCGGTTGCCGAGGCATATCGGGATGGCCAGGGCCTAGCTGATGAGGAAGTGGCGGGATGAACACGCGTTCGTACGAAAACAACTACGAACCTTAGTCTGGATGCACTTGACACAGCAGAGCTTGTGGTATCCGGGCTTCTTCCACTTGGCGATCAAACTGTGTCCCACGCAGACATCAGTGTCAGCGACCGAATAAACGCATCGAAACGAAGAAACGCGTCGACGCGCGTTGACTGAGTGGACGAACGAGGCATCGGCGTATCCCTCCTTCAGTAGCCAGTCGTAGAGTGGCTTGTCGATCGCTTCCCGGGTGTAATAGAGGTCGTAGATGTATTTAGAGCTATAAGATGGATGGCAGATGGATGGCAGACGGTCAGAAAGCGAGGCCGAACGAGCGAGCGACGCGTGCGGAGAGGTCATCGGCCAAATTACGCACCGAGCGTGCGAGACTCGTGACTATTGTTATCATGAACAAGGCTCACCGATGTCAGTCTACCGGTCTTCAGGAAAAAAGAGAAAGAGAGAGCGAGCCCGAACTGACGATGCCCCAAGTCGTCTCGACCTTTCTCTTGCCCTCATGCGGCTCGTTCTCCTCGTCCCGCATTTTGCGGGCGTAGTCCTCGAGAATCGGAGCGATCTCCTCGTACTGTACGAGACAAAAGACGTCAATCAAGAGGCTGTGGTGTACTATAGGAAGATGTGGAAAGACACGCACGCCCTCAGGAGGAGGCTTCGTACGCGACGTCTTGATCTTGGGCACTGGATGGGGGGCAAGGGAGACGTCAGTCCGAGCTCAGGCCCAAAGCGGCGATAACGACGCACTAACTGGTACAGAAGAGCGATGAAGGACGACCAGGCGACAGGTGTGGGGATATGGTGGTCGTTGTCGGAGGAGAGACGGCTCGCGCCGAGGAGGGCGAGACGAGCAAGCATGCGGGCTTCTCTCTTCCGTTGCGCGCAGACCTTTCGAGCCTCTAACCTCCACTTTCTCTCCCTTCCTTCTTCCGCCATGCTCTCCCAGCTGCTTTCGCTTGCAGCAGGCCCGTCGAGAGCACCTCTCCGTGGGCCCTGTCGGCTCGCCGCCCACTTTCATTCCTCGCATCCGCTTGACGCCGTCCGGAAGCGGACGACGGCGCACCGCATCATGCAAGGTCTCAGGGGCCGTTGGGACGAGGACCGTACGTGTGTGGAGGGCGGAATGTTGATGATGACTTTCGTCTTCTTCTCTTCTCTCTCCTTCTTTGGGACTTGTCACGTCAACGCCCTCTAACAACGTGTTCCGCCTCACACGCAGATCGCAAGCTGCCCAAGCGACAGCGGCTTGCGGCCGACATGACGAACCGGCGCAACGTCCATCCGGACCTCCTCCGGAAGAAGCCACCAACAGCTCGACAGATCTTTCATCAAAAACAGCAGCAGCTCCGACGGGAACAGGGGCCTTCAAGCCTTGTCGTCGGAACCTCGCTCCTCGCTGCGACGCCACCCAGGCGTCTCTCGCGCGTCGCGTACGCTCAGAATCGTCGAAGAGGTGCCGCCAAGGATGAGGAAGTCAAGAAGCCGTCGAGGAAGGACGCAGCCTTCACCTTCCAGGCTGAACCTCTCTCCCGGAATCCTCGACCTGCCTCGGGCTTCGTCTCTCACCCAACACTCACGAGCCTCCCTCAGCACTTCTCGGCACCGCCACTCAGGGACGGCATGCTCTCGTCGATCAAGACATATCTCGCCCATAACACGACGTTCCAGAAGCAGTCACTCCGACCTAGCCCGATCCAGCGGCTCATCCTCGACCACTTCTTCGTCAAGCCCGAAGTTTCGCCTCTGAAGGCGCGCCTGGCTCGGTCAGCCTCGAATGACGACGACACCAGCACCAGCAGTCTAGCGGCCGCCACCGTTCCCAAGGGCATGAAGCCTGGCAGCAAAACGCTCCTCGCCGCGGAGACGGGTTCCGGCAAAACGCTCGCCTACGCGCTCCCGATCATTGAGGGCCTCAAGGCGGCCGAGGAGGCTGCTCGTGCAGCAAACGGTGGGGTCGACGTCAATGCCGAAATGACGGCCTATGACGGCGGCCCTCACCTCCGACCGCGCGCCGTGGTGATTGTCCCGACGCACGAGCTCGCCCGTCAGACAGCAGCCGTCTTCAAGTCGCTTTCGCACGAGGTCAAGCTTCGGATTTGCTGTCTTTCGGCTGGGTCCGGGTCGGGCGAGGACAAGGGCGTTCACGCGCGGGATCCCAAGTCGGACGTTGTGATCGGCACGATTGGCGCCGTTCGGGAGTTGCTTGGAATGTCGGTCCACCGGGAGGAGCTGTCGGAGGCGCGGATCTCGAAAAAGGAGTCCAAGTTACTCGAGGAGCACATCCTTAAGGTTGCACAGGAGGCCCGCGAAGCTCACCAGACTTCGTGGCGGGATGTGTTCAAGGGAGCGGCAGAGAAGGAGCCTTGGCGCCCAGACACGCGTAAAACGTGGCTAGAGAACCTGGAGGATCTTGAGGAGCACACAGAGGCCTCAGGTGGCTCCATGCGGCCAGAGTGGAAACTGCCGGCGATGAAATCGTGGTCGCCACGGGAGAAGAAGCAGCATCTCAGCCTGGAGAAGGTCGAATGGATCGCGATCGATGAGGCTGATGTCGTCTTCAGTGGGTCTAGCGCGTGCTGTTTGTATGGTTCCATCATCTAACTCTCTTTTCCTCCTTCTCTTCCCCTCTCAGACGTCGACTTTATCGACCATATTGTCCCCGTCATCAACCAGCTCTTCAAAAACCCGACGCCCCCTCGCATGATCATGGCCACTGCCACCGTCCCCGACTCGCTGTCGACCTTCCTCCGAGACCAGCACCCGACGACCCACCGTCTCATCACTCCCAACCTCCACCGTCTCCCCGCCACGGTTTCGGTTGATAAGGTCAACTGGTCCGGCGGCAATTGGCGCGCTGACGTCCTCCTCGAGATCCGGCGGGCGCTTATCGAGGATGCTCGCGAGGGCAAGATGGACTCTCAGGTTATCGTCTTTACGAACAAGAACACTAAGGCTGAGGAGTTTGCGCAATACCTCGAGGAGAAGGACGTTAAGAACGTCGTCCTTACTTCGGAAGGCAACCGGCGGATCAGGGGATCGAGCAAGCCGATCGCTGGTGCGTCACTCTCTCCATCTTCCTTGTTCTTGCTGCCAAGCCGCGAGCTGATTCGCCTTCTCCTCACTCCTTTAGGCTTCATCAATAACGCGACCGACCAGACCAAGGCCGTCCGCGCCCACGAGCGCGCCCTTGAAGAATATCGCAAGGACCCGACGGCAACCCCTCCCGTCATCTACCAGAAGCGACCGGACCCTAGCGCCCCCCGAGTCCTCATCACGACGGGTCTTCTCGCTCGCGGCATTGATTTTGCCAACACGGTCTCGACGGCCATTCTCCTCGACGAGCCTCGGAACGCGCTGGATTTCCTCCACCGCGCTGGACGGGTCGGTCGCGCGGGCGCAAACGGCAAGGTCATCATCTTTACAAAGCAGAAGCAGCCGAAGATCAGGCAGGGAGGTGGAAAAGGTCGGGGTGGAGCGATCTGGAAGACGGTGAGTGTTGCTTTAAGCTTGCTCTCGAGTGTTTCTACTCACGTTTTACCTCCCCCTTCTTACAGGTCAAGGCTGCTCGTGCCCGGTTCGAAGAATCAAACGGCGGGCCCCAACTCAAGCGCAAGTCGCTTCGTTGCAAGAACTCGAAGCAGCATTGATGAGGTCGGGCGATGTACATGGCCTGTCTCGCGCTGCTGTCGCGATGTCACCCCTCTCTCTTCTGTGTCGTGTCCTAGCAAGTAAGCGATGCGAATCGCGAATTTTCATGAAAGCCAAGGACGGCGGTTTATTGGGAATAGTGCGAACCCGAGCGAGCAGGTTTCCCCTCTTCCCCTCCTCCCCCTCTTGACCGCTATGTGGCTAGCGAGACGAATGCACATTCATCGACTGCCAGTCTAATATACATGTATGCAAGTGGCACCCCTCTCCAAAGCAGTATCACAAGGTGGACGAGGACACAGAAGAGCGTCGCCGCGGCTGAACTCCCGATGATGCTCGCTAACGCTTCAGAGTTTGACCGGCGCAACGGGCGCATGAGCTCTGTCGGTCGGGCCAGCAACAGAGGCCAGAAGCGGCCGCATTTATCTCGTGCTGCTGACGGGCATGATTTAGCCCTAGTCGACAGATATTGCTACTGTTGAGGCCGGGTTTACATGGCGAACGGTGACGGTCCCGCTGGAAGTTCTGGTCCGCAAAAAAGGTGGGCGTGGAAGGAGCGACGGTGAGCGAGGTCTTATATTACTCTAGCTCCATGCACTTGATAATGATGTTTGAATGGGCGATAAAGGTTGAGGGTTGCATAAGGTCGTCCGTCAGCGGCAAGCCCACCGATTCATGAGACGTCGGCATGATTAAAAAGTCTACAGAGCTCTTGAAGGCTTCAAACATGAATAGGAAGTTAACGTTTTTTTAATCCAGAGAAAGCAGATTTGCATTGAACTCCTCTGGAGGTCGCTGCACGTGCATGCACTGGGCAGCTGTCCGTCGGTCAGTGTTTAGGTAGATCGACATAGATGCGTAGGGGAGGCGGGAAGGCACAGACCGGGGCGGTTTAGAGCGTTCAAAACAGAAGATCGATCTGGCTGTCAGCGATGGGCTCCCAAAATAAGTTGCCCATGAAGAGTGTATATGACTCACCCTCTGGCTCGGGGTTGTCGATTCCGTCGCAAAGGTCGACCAGGCGAACCAGGCGTCAAAGTCAAGTCATGGCGCGAAGTCGCTGGCGCCGGTTTCGCTTTGCCGAAGGAACATTGATCGGCGGTCACTAGCCATGAGAGAGGCAAACTTTGGGGAAAGGAGGGATAGGGCGAGGAAAATTGAGAGTGCCAAATGCTTTAAGGAGGAGCTTATATTGTATTTAAAGGTTGAAATGTGAAAACTCGGGATCTCGAGGCTGGAGCCTGGCCGGTTGACTTGACAGGCGGTGGGTGATCAGGCCCCTGTTCTTGTTGTATTCTTCGCTTGATAGAGGTTGGTAGAGATTACATAAACACGTTCAGACTCCAGGAGGGAGCTTGCTTGGTTGCGGGCACTTCCGTTTTGTCTCACCGATGTCCTTGAAAATGCTCCTGACAAGGTGGTCGGGACGATGAGAATCCTTGGTAGATGACGAATACGTAATAAGCAGGAGTAACATGGTGTACAAACGTAACGGCATTTCAATGAGAGTAACCAGACTGCCTGGCTCAACGGAAACCACGCCCGCGGTTCTAGGGAGAGAACCGGAATCACTTTTTCCGGAAGAAGAGTTTGACGAGTGGAATGATCAGCCCGCCCGCTCTCCTCGCGACCGGCCAAATCAATCCAAGCTCTTACCCTCAGAAGCAAGTGGCAAAGGGCAGAAGGATGGCCCACTTCTGCGGTAATTCACGTTTCAAAAGCGTCTATCTTGCGATGTCGAGAGCCTGCTCCCGACCGCAAGCTAGTGATAGGGGTCATTGTCACTGTGGTCCTCTCAGGAGCACTGGCTGTGGCTGACGACGCTATCGAGGACGTCGAGAACGAGGCGGAGCTGAGCTCGTCACCGTGGAAACCCCAAAGGCACTGCCAGTGCTGGTCGTACTCGTCAATGCCACCGATGTTCGCGTGGATGATTCTTCCACGGTCACCAATTCTAACTGAGCAGCTCCAAAATCCAGGCGCACTTGGAAGCCTTTGCAAGGGAGAGAAGGCCGCGTATACACGGAGGAAGAAGGCGACGGCGCACATGCGATTCATTATCTCGGCAAACTTCTGCTTGTCAGGGAAGGCCTCGGGGATGATACAGGCGGAGAAGCTAAAGTATGATTGGACGAGGTTGTTGCACATGCAGCCAGCTGGAGGAAGAGCTTGACCCGTTCTGTCAGATACAGGTCCAGCCAGAGACACGCGAGTAGACCGGACTGATGAAGGTCGGCCACGCTTGAAATAGAGTAACAATCCACCACGATGTCGTTGAGATTCTTGCAATACGGACATTTGTTGAAGATGTTCAGCGTCTGACGGGATAAGAGCTCATGATGGGAGCATTGAGGAACAGTGTCGCTTGGATCACAGTTGGAGGTGGCAAGAGAAGTTGAGATGAAGGGGGGGTAGTGGACTATAATTCCGGGTGGCGTCGGAGTAGTACCTCTTAAGAGAGAGCGAAGTGGTGGTCGAGATTGAAATTATGAGGATCAACAGGCCACTGGAATATAAATCCTCGATGACAATGGTCGTTGGGAGGAAGCTCGTCTGGTGCGCACTTGTCGCTCTAGGCTCTCACTTGCTGCCTCTCCACTCGCGTCGCCCGCTCTCGCCCTCCCTCCCAACCGCCACACTCCCCCATGTCTGGATACCTCGTCGCCGTCATCGCTCTCCTCGTGGTGCGCCTCTCGCCTGCTGATCTGACCAGGGTGTCCGCAGCTCACTCGTACTCCTCTCCTCCAGATCATTCTCGGTGTCGCGTCGTGGTACTTCACGCCCAAGGGTCCCAGCCAGACGTCAGTCCGCCGGCCCTCTCGCATCTTGCTCGCCCGCCTCCGAATGAGCCACCCCCAGGTAGCGAACACTCTAGCTGATCTCCGCGTCTTGTTTGCCGGACCCAGCCTCCTCCGATCCTCTATCCTCCTCGCTCTTGCTGCCTGCTATCTCACGTCCGTGCCTTCTCTTCGTGCCCGCGGTCTCACGCGCTCGCGTACTTCGCGATCGTGTTCTGAGCCTCGCCTCTCGGCTTCCATTGAGCTGAACCTCCTGTTCTTGATCTTTCCTCTTGTCAATCAGCTGGGCCATCACTTACCTCGCCCAGCTTCACCCTCTCATCGGTCAGTCTTGCGCTCGCCTTCTTCCGAGAACCCCTCACGCGCTCTCGGCCCCCTCTCCCCCGGCGTCTCTCCCTGACTCAGCACCTCGCTTGCTTTCGCTTCTTGCCAGCTCCCAAACGGTCTGATCTGAGGCATGAGACAGCGGACTTTATAAGTTCGCGGCAAATGGATTGAGCCGGCTGGCTCCCTAGATGATTTGCATGTGTGATAGAACTCGATCGTTGGTGTTCGGTGCAGCATGAGGACCGCTCTCGAAGCGTCTCTCTCAAGGGGCAGGAATCATGGACCGCCATAGTAATCTCATCGGCGACAAGTCTCAACGAAGTGGTCCTCATGATATATTCGCGGGATAAACGGATGAGGAAAGGAGGGCACCGGCTGCGCTCAAAGTGCCGACCACCGGCAGGAGGCGCCCCTGGAGACGCTCTTTTTGCTCGCCAGACGCCTTTTAAAGCGACTTCGCGCTGTTGAATGAAAGAGTGAGATCTCCGCTGTGGCGATTTAACTGTCCTTGAGCTGGATCGAAGGGCGCAACCAGCCATGGAGAATCACGAACTCCGCAGCCTTCGTCTTGTACAACCCAGCCTCCTCTCGTTCTAAGGCATGGGCAATGAAGACTTGTACTCCGCGCTCTCGCTTCTTTCATTCTTGATATCTCCCGTTGAATCGATCTATCTGATATGGATCAGAGGACTCTGTCAGCATGTCTATCGGTCTGTACTCGCTCGCGTCTTGGTTGCCGTCGCATTTCGGCCGTCCGCTCCGTCTTGATATATTTTGCGGACCTGCGCAATCTCAAGCCGAGACACTGTGACTGTTCTTCAATTCTCCTCCAGAGCCGGGCTGCGAATAGAGCGGGGGTGGCAAGACGGCGGGGTGTCCAGGCACGTGCGTCATTCTGGCGTTGAAGGCAAACATTAGATGAACCCCTCCTCTCGGCTTCGCTCACCGAACCACCACCCACCTCGCCCGACAATCCGTCCTCGCAAGCTTTGCCGCAGCATCGCGAACATTTAACACCCTCCCACTTGACTCACGTCCTCGCCCTCTCCGCGCTCGCTCCTCTTCTCGCCTTTCTTCTCCCTCTCGCTTGCGCGTCAAGCCTCCACCCCATGCCTCCGAAGATCCCGTCACCTGCATCGCGCCAGACGTCGTCCTTCCCCCTCCTCCCCACCGTCTCGGGTTCGGCGAAGGACTCTAGATTCCCTTCCCCCTTCCTGTCGGACCCTCGCCACTCATCCATGTCATCCGGAGCCTGGGACGATTTCATCCCGGCGCCCTCGTCGCGGTCGAGCGCGTGGAAGGGCTATCGCCGGTCAGCGAGCTTCGGCGTCGTTGTCCTCTTCCTCCTTACTCTCTTCAGCCTTGCAGCCACCGACCGAGGCGACGCGCCCATATTCAAGGGCCTCCAGAGCGGATGGAGTGCCCCGGGCGAAATCGAGCTCGGCGGATGGACCTCCGACAATGGGCTACCGCCGCTGTCTGATATCGAAGGGACAGTGCCAGAGAACGGTCAGGGCGAAGGCTCTTGTGAGTGCTGGGTCGAGTCCACGTCCCTAGGCACCGACCCGCCTCTGATCAGCCCATCTGTAGTCCGTCTGGACCTGGAGAGATACCGCACCATGGACACCGTCGACGAGAAGACTCTTCGACTCAATCAAGGCGGCCGCCTGATCGTTGTCGGCGTACGTGGATGCTTTGCTCGTCGCTTAACATTTGCTCATATGCGGACTGATAAGCCTTGACTCCTCAGGACATTCATGGATCCGTCGCTTCTCTGGAGAAGCTGCTTTCCAAGCTTCACTATGTACGTAGCCCCCCTTTTTCTCCTCCATCATAAAGCCAAACAACTCCCTTTAGTTCAGCGCCACCGCCTTCACGGCGAACTTGACTGTTGCTGTCTATCGAGCTGACGACGATACCCTCTTCAGCACCCGAAGAAGGACACGTTCCTTCATGTCGGAGACTTGGTTGCGAAAGGCCCCAAGCCTCTCGAGGTTCTCGCGCTGATGCGGCAGTACAAGGTGAGACTTTTCGCTTAGGCCACATCATCCGGCGTTCATAAAAACCCGTCACCGAATCTCTCTCTTTTGGCTCTCTAGGTTCAAGGCGTCCGTGGTAACCATGACCAGTTCGTCGTCGAGTGGCGTAACTGGATGGAGGAAGTCCGCCGCAACCACATTGTCTCTTCAATCTCAGACTTTGATGAGTGGGACGAGGAGAGGGCCCGCAAGCTTGGGTTTCCTGACCACTTCAAGTGGGGCGAGCATTTCGAGATTGCCATGTGAGGAGCTGAAATTTGATAATCTTTTGATCTAATCTCGCGGATCGCGCGGGCACGTGCCGCGCAATTGATTTAGACTGACCTGCTCCCCCATGCGGCCCTTCTCTCGGCACACCAGGACCATGTCGGAGGACGACTACAAGTACCTTCTCTCCCTCCCGCTGAAACTTCACTGTGAGTTGCAGTGCGAAATTTACACTTGTGAGCCCTTTCTTCGTACTAACATGCTTACCCCACAGTGCCCTCGATTCACGCCATCATCGCCCACGCCGGTCTCCTTCCCGTCGATCCAACCCAGTCCTCGCTACTAGACGACTCCTTCCACGCGGAACCATCATCGGAGGCGATGAACGTCACGCTGGCCAAATCCCCTCTCCACTGGAAGGACCCCTCGCTCTCCCGGACTGAGGCCGAACTAGCGCTCGTCTCGTCCATCCCACAGAACATCGACCCCTGGACACTCACCAACATGCGTTCGATCCTTCGCGGTGGGAATGTCACGAAAGATAGCGACCAGGGAACGCCTTGGAGCGAGCTCTGGAACGCCGAGATGGCGAGCTGCACAGGACCTGGCGCTCGCAAGCTCGATGATTCGATCGCTGAGGAGGCTGAGGGTGAGCAACAGGATTTATCTGACGAAGATGAAGCAGTTGCGAAGGAGGACGAAAAGGACGACCGGCGGCGAAAGAAGCACAAGGAGAATGGCGGCAAAATCAATAAACCTGATCCTTCGTCTTGCTCGCCGATAAACGTCATCTACGTGCGTCTCATGCTGCCAGAGGCCTCGGTTGGATGTCCGCTGACCGCCTAATCTCGCTATTTCTACAGGGCCATGCTGCTGGCCGGGGTCTCGACATCAACCCGTTCTCGTTCGGTCTCGACTCGGGCTGCGTCTACAGCCACCGTCTGACAGCGCTCGTCCTCGGAAACCTCAAGGGCCTCAAGAAGCAGCCCAAGGTTGTGGTCGGGGATCTTGAGGGACGGCTCGTCGATGTCTCGTGCCCGTGATGGAGAGTCTTGCTTGTGTTTCTTCGTTGTTACGTTAGATGGAGTCGCCTTTCCCGTAGCGTGCTGCTTTTACATTATGAATTCCGTTGCGCTCTATCTTTGTACAATACATGTCATGACCGTATGGAGCACCAGAGGCGGTGAGGTGAAGAGGCGACGACCGGGAGCGGTGTGTGCGCGTTTCTTAAGAGCACGAATACTGCGACTTAAAAGTGACGAACAGCGAATACGTCCCCTTCCTCCGACAAACCACCATCTCGCTCTCCCTCCTTCTGACCATGCCCAGCGTCTTATCGCGTCAGCTCTTTGGGATCTGTTTGGTCCTCTGTGTTCTCGTTCTCCCTGCGCTGGCCCTCCTCGAGAAGACGGACGCGCCTGCTCCAATCCACGTGCGTCGTCGAGCTCACACGCGTCTTGCTTCCGTAGATCTTGCTTTCGCTCGCTCTCTTGACTGACAATATATCGTTGCCGCTTGCTCATTCGCCCGTCGGGTTTGTTGTCGGGTTTCTCCTCGCAGTACTCGGACCTGAATGCTTGCAGCGCGATCCAACGACTGAACGATATTGTAGGCGCGCAGGAGGCCGCTCAGGCTCAGGATGCCAAGTTCAACTTGCACGATTTCTTCAGCACCCTCTTTCCCTTCGCCGAGTGCGTACCGTTCCAATTTGAGAAATGCCCTCTTTGTTGTTGCAGTCATTGTGTTGACGATCGCTGCGCCCCTTCTCAGTCCCGGGCACAACGCGCTGCTCGCTGTGCGTTGTCACACGACCGGTCTCCGCTTTCAGTTTCCCTTCACCTGACAGTTTTTCGATCCAGACGTTCTACATATCATCGTTTCCCAACTTTGTACTCTTCTTCATCCCCCCGGACATCCCTACCTCGGTCCTGAACGTCATGATCGCCTTCGCGACGGGCGGCTTGATGGGCGACACCTTCATCAACCTGATCCCGCACGCCTTCCTCGGAGAGCCAGCCGTTGAGGGCGGCATTCAACTTGTTGTCGTCGACAAGGGCCGAAACGTCGTTGTTGGAGTGGCTTTGTTTGCCGGATTCGCCCTGTTTTTCCTCATTGACAAGGTGAGACCCTATTGACCGCGGACACCAGTACTAAGCTGACTCTCACTCCTCATCCAGACGATGCGCTACCTCGCCAGCCGAGCTGAGGAACACGATGGTTTCGCCTCCTCTAATGGACACTCTCACTCTCATTCCCATTCCCATTCGACGGCCGTCACCTCCGCTGTCGAGTCCTCGGAGAAGGCCGCGCTCCGCAAGCGCGGATCGTCGGCGACAGCTTCTGCCCCGAACAGCGAAATCGTATCTGCCGATGAGGACTCGACTCCGGCTCCTGCTACCTCAATCCAACTCAGCGCATATCTCGGCATTTTTGCCGACTTTACGCACAATATCACCGAGTGAGCCGAGTGCTGGCCTGTGGTTGGGGAGGCCAACTGACAATTACTTCCATCGCCAGCGGCCTCGCCATGTCTGCTGCTTTCTACGCATCCCCGACGATCGGCGCGACGACGACGATTGGGACGTTCTTCCACGAGATCCCCCATGAGCTCGCCGACTACTCCATTCTCGTCAAGTCCGGGTGCGTAAACTCTCTGTGCTCGGACTGCATGGTTCTCAAACGCTATATTCACAAACACATTCACCCCATTCCCCATCTTCCCAGGTTTTCCAAGAAGCGCGCCCTCGCTGCTCAGTTTGTGACGGCTATTGGCGCGCTTATCGGCACTCTCCTCGGCATCGCCATCCAGCGGTTCTCCTCTTCTGGCGCTTCGTCATCTACGGACAACCATGCTGATGACTTGGCAGCCAAGCTCACCCACCAGGCGAGCGGCTTCTTTGGCACGGGCATCAGCGCAGGAGAACTTGTCATCCCTGCTGTCGCCGGTAGCTTCCTGTACATTGCCAGCGTCAGCGTGTGAGTCTGTCCCATCTGCCCGACGGGGACGTAGATAACATTGGCTGACCCTTTTGCAGCGTTCCCGAGCTTCTCGCCGAGAGCAAGAGCGGCCGTCAGCTCGTGAAGGAAGGCGTCGCCATGGCCTTTGGTATCTCGGCTATGGCCTTCCTCGCCTGGCACGAGTAGATACTAGAGCATGGAATAGAGGTTTAATCAGATGTGAAGGCCCGCCATTCGATATTGGAGCAGGGGGGCCTGATTAGCTGAAGGGTTTGCACGAACGTTATGGTTGCGGGCCGATGCGCCTCTCCGTTTTGTTTGCTCTCCTCCTGTTTTTGTTCCCTCCTCCTTTCAACAGTATATCATTGATTTGCTCTGCATCTCCTCATTCGGCTCTGAGAGCACTCCTTCAGTTCTACCGTCTTTGGTCGCACTCAGCATGTCGCTTTCGGACTCGACTTTTCTTTTGCGCCCAAAGCATGTGTCTAGTCTCTTATTCTAGCTCAAAAGATAAACCAAAGCTGACAGAAGAGAGAGCAAATGCTAAGTTGGTCAGCGAAGAGCTGACAGATGACGAATGTCCGGAGGTCGCCGATAAAACGCCAGTGCGTCGAGAATCTCACCTCATCAAAGTACCTCCCTTCTCCCCTCCATCTTCCATCGCCCTCGTTCGACCCACATAATTATGTCTCCCCCTGCTCCCGAGAAGCGCAACGTCGCTGCGCCCAACGTTCCCTGTTTGTTGTTCTCACCTTTGACTCCCTCGCTCTTTGAATTGTGGGCTGACGTACTCGTCATCATTGTTCGTCCAGACTTCCTGCCCCTCACCCAGCCGCCTCCCGGCACTGAGCTCCCTGAGAAGACGCGGGAGGTTGGAGGACCCAAGACAAAGGTCTTTGAGCCTCTAACGATCCGAGGCGTTGAGTTCAAGGTTGGTCGAAGTTTCAGGTGCCTCCCCTCTCTCGCTCGCTCGCTGACTGACGTATTGCGCCTTGAAAAGAACCGGATCTGGGCTTCCCCCATGTGCATGTACAGCTCTGATGATGGTCACGCCACGGACTGGCACCTTGTTGTACGTGAAAGCGAGATTCCTCAGGGTCCAGATGTGTCCTGGCATTGATGACGCGTCGGCTCTTCGCCAGCATCTCGGTTCGCTCGCCGCTCGTGGTGTCGGGGCCATCTGCGTTGAGGCCACCGCCGTTGTCCCCGAAGGCCGAATCTCCCCAGAGGATGCCGGTCTCTGGACCGATAGCCAGATTGCGCCCCTCAAGCGGATCACCACCTTCGTCCATGGCCAAGGCACTAAAATCGGGGTCCAGCTCGCCCACGCCGGCCGCAAGGCCTCTACCGTCGCACCTTGGGTCCGCGGTCAGTCCGGCGGTCCCAAGAGCGAGGTTGCCCACGAGGACGCCGGTGGATGGCCCAATAATGTCTACGGGCCCTCGCCCATTGCCTTCTCCGAAACACAGTGCGATCCGATCGAAGCCGACGAGCCATATCTCGCCAACTTGCTTCGCCAGTACGAACTCGCTGCCCAGCGATGCAAGAAGGCCGGCTTCGACTTCGTTGAAATTCACGGAGCACATGGGTATGCCTTGCATTCCTTCATGTCACCTCTTTCAAACGTTCGGAAGGACAAATATGGTGGCTCGCTCGAGAACCGGCTGCGCTTCCCCCTAGAGGTTGCTCAGGTCGTCCGCAAGGCCTACGACGGCCCTATTTTCTTCAGGCTCAGCGCAACCGACTGGGCCGAAGGACCGGAGAAGGGCCCCGATGGGGAGTGGAAGCAATGGGGCATCGAGCAGTCCATCATCCTCACGGGGGAGTTGGAGGTGGGTTCCATCGCTTGTGTGCCTGCCTGCTTGACGTTATCGCTGACAAATTGGCTTTGGCGAGCAGAAAATTGGCATCGATCTCATTGATGTGTCCTCTGGTGGCAATTGGTCCAAGCAGAAGATCAACATTGGGCCAGGCTACCAGGTGGGTCCTCAACGGCGTTCTTTCTGCAGCTCCGCTGACTATTGTCGTCTTCGACAGGTTCCTTTCGCCGCCCACATCAAGCAACACCACCCAAACCTCATGCACGTCACCTTCATTTGCTTCTTATGTCGCTTTCTCTGATCCTCGTTCCACCTCTCTCGCACAGTGTCAGCGCCGTCGGTCTTCTGACTGAGGCGGAGCAGATCGAATCTATTCTCCGTGCTGGCCATGCCGACGTACGCACTACCCTCATCATGATTTACGTCCGTTTTATCTGACGCCTAGGTCCGATACCTCTCAGGTCGTCATGGTTGCACGCGAGCTTCTCCGAAACGCCGACTTCGTCCTCAAGGTCGCCGAGGAGCTCGGAGTCGTCGTGAAGCCCGGTACGTCGTACTACTCCTTCCTTCCCTTTTTTTTTCTTTTCTTTTGATACTGAACTCCACTCTATGTTCCAGCCGTTCAGTACGACCGCGCCTGGACGCGGATGACCTCCGGCAAACACGTCAAGGCGTCGCCTGTCAAGGAGGAGGCGCCAGCTCCGATTTATCACGGGGGCAAAGACCCTATCGTCGGAGACCGCTGAGATTAGAAGAAGGATCAGGAAAAGTTCCAGGCTCATTCATATTTATGTGCCAATGCATTGTTTCCTTTCACCACCCGTCTGGTCCTCGTTTGAATTGTTGCTTCCGTCCAACCCTCCGCAGCCTTCGAGCCTTGTCCTTCCCTCCTGCTCCGCCCAATTTCCCCGCCGCCCTCTCCTCTCTCTCTCTCAAGCCTTCCGCGCTCTTTCACACCCCTTCCATCTAAGCCGGACGAGGACCTGCTGCCCAGCTCCGTCGGCGGCATCAGTTGTAGGAAGGTCGTGCTCCCATTCAGACCGGGCGCGGCTGGATGGTTCTTCCTCTTCCTCAATAGTGCGCCTTGGGGCGACCGTCCCGACGCCGCCGAGGGCGTTCCCAATCGAACGAGCGAGATATCAGCCAGTCGAGCGCAGCAGCTTGAATGTGCCCAAGGGAGTGAGGCACATCCCAAACCGCAACGAGCACCCTCCGACCCCCACCAATCAATCTCCCGACCCCTGTAGTTTTCCCCGAGCACAGTCGGCCCATTCGTGGGTCGTGAGTATCTCTGCGACTCAGGCACGGATCGCTGCTGGCGAAGGAAGAGGGTGAAGAAAGGAGAATGTTCACATGGCAGGGGGTGGGGCGTTGTGTGTGGAGATTGTAGGCGGTTGATGACGACGGCAAGGAGAAGGAGGGGACCGGTAGTGCTGGGATGCGGGGAGGAGAGTGAAGGCGACGGAAGGGGCAGGCGCCTTTGTCGGATGTTGCTGCTGTGGAAAAGTTCTGAGCTGGATATGAGGTAAGGACAGGATGACCAATAGGTATTGGCGTCGCGATGCAGCCATGTCTTGGCCACACACGCCGAAGATCAGCTCCCCATATTGAAGTCACGGAAATTGCGAGAACGAGATCACTCACTTTCCCGTATACCAGAGGACCACGCCTCGAACTCCTCCGCCGTCCACTCCTGCTTCTGATCACGGTGTCGAAAGACACGTGTCGTCTGGCCTGTCGGATCCAGCCACCCTCCGAGCGGTCGATATGGGCGTATGAAGCTAATTTGGTTGCCAACATCATCAGCAGCCCATCTCGTGGCGTTCTAAAGAAGGCTGATAAGCCGTGCTGGGTGAGATGATAAGGACAATTCCCCGTGGACACCCGCCAAAGACCCGCTGTTTAAATGCTGCAAGCGTCATTTGGGGAAATGCTCAATGACTTAAAAGGAAATATGGGACGCCGCAGTGGTCTAGGGCTGAGCTGCTGATGAGGACAATCAGCAAGGCTAAAAACATCAAGGAAGGAGAGGGATCGCTCACATCAGAAAGATCCTCTTGCCAGGGAACGATGCTAAGTGAGGTCTAACAGGGCGTAGATCTGTACGTTGTGGAATTCCTTCAACTTATTCATCATCATGAGGCTCGGGAGGCGTGCAGCTGCGCAATCTAGGGGTCGGAGGAAGCATTCAGGGATTCGAGCTTCAGAGCCTGTCTGATCGTTTCGCGAACGAAGAAGGAGGTCGAAGCTGTCAGTATACCAGAAACTGACCGTGATGTGGAGCTCTCCAAACCTGATGACAATTTCGCCTGTCGACAAATCTATGGAGTCGAGCGCGAGGGGCTCATCAATGATGGATGAGTTTGGTAGAAGAGCTGAATGGGGGCGCCAGGCAGGTCCGACGGAATACAATTTTGCGACATGTTAAGACAGATAAAGCTTGCTCGCTGGAGTCGTGAGGCTATAAGAAGAGACCCTTGAGGCTTTGGACGTGTTGGTGACTATAGTCGTTCGAGGTGTTCGATGATCAGCAGTTTTGTCCTCGTTGTCGAGGCAGGCTGGTAGGTGTCCAGGCATGTTTGTACCACCCACCTCTTCGTGTCTGATGTTCAACACGCTCCACGCGCGAGGCTCCTTTCTCGACATGGCAAGAGCCCGGGGTCACAGAGGAGAGCAGAAACGAATCGACTCCGTGTGAGAAAGGAAAGGCAACAGACGTACATGCCTGACGATGGAGCCAGAGAGGTGGGCCAAACACTTCCGCGTTGGGGTTGTCAGAGACGTAAAAGGAAGACGCGGCTCAGGGAATAGGATAGAAAGAGCTTTGCCGTCGATGATGGGTTGATCGGCTAGTATGAGAGCTCGATGCTCATCAACAGGAGGAGAGGAAACAAGGGGACAGTGCGAGCGAGGCGCGAGACGGCACGAGGCGCGCCTGATGTTGACTTTGGTCGAGACCGATCGTGCGCGGCGCGTCCCAGGTTGGGCGATGGCCTCTGATCTCTCGATGACAAAGTTTTCACCACCTCTCAGGCAATGATTCGGATTGGTGTGGGCAGTGTGACCACACACGCGAACGGATGTGGGTTGAATGCCCGTGCCGGGGTGGAAGAAACACTTCGGTACGTCAAAGCGCATTTAAACTTATCGGGGGTTGGCGAAACGGTCACCCACTCGGATGTGGACTGTTCTCACAAGTGGAGGCGAGCCAAGTCAGACGCTGCTGCGTGCTAGGAGTAAGAACGGGGGGCAAGGAATGTGAGGCTGTGGTGTCTGTCGCTGACGACGAGAGGACGGTGGGGTGAGGGCGGGGCCGCTCGGTCTTTTGTGTCTCCCTCAACCCCCCTCCCCTTTGTCCCAACCTCAACTCTCGCCTTCCCTCTCTCCCCCTCGTCTCGTTCTCGTTCTCGTCACTCTCGACACCCACCGTCCTTCGACATCTGCTCTGGCCCCACGCTCTCTTCCCGCACGCCCACCTTCGCCTCCCTTCCCTCTTCTCCCCTGTCAGCCCATACACTATGCGTCTCTCCGCCCTCCTCGCCACTGTGTTCGCCGTCGCCGTCGTCCAGGCCCAGATCCTCACCTCGACCCTCCCAGGTGGGTGCCCTTCCACGAGGCTGACAACCTCCCATGCTGACTCTTCCCTCTCCCTCTCTCAGAGGAGGACGGCAACACTGTGCGCCCCCTCTCCTCGCTGTCCACGTGCCTCCGCCGGCTAGTCAGCCCTTCACGCGCTGACCCTGCCCCTCTCGCCCACGCTCAACTTTCATCCTCGCCTTGACCCTCTTCCCGTGGACTTGCTGCTCCAGCTCATCGTCTCGCGTACGATCGACGCTGACGGCGACACCCAGATCGTGACGTGAGTGGCCTCGTCGCTACCTTGTCTCCTGCCTTCCCTCTCATTCAACCGACCGCGCCGGGACCCCCGCGCTTCGCCCGCCCGCCGACCATCGGCGGCACCCGCGGGCGCGGGCCGTGACTCCCCTTCCCCTCCGCCGCTAGCGTAGGCTCAACTCTCACATCACAGGCTGACTGAGCTGTTCATCTCTTTGCCCACAAACATAGCCTCTCGACCGTCGGAATCGCCGGAGCCGGGGCCGGTGCTGCTGCCGTCCCTACTCAGACGACCACGCGCTCTTCGTCACAGTACGTCACAGCTCTCCTATAGTCAATCGCGTGGAGCCATCTGTCAGTTTTGCTGACGAAATGATTTTGACGACGGCCTCTTTCGACCCTTGCAGCTCGAGCTCCACCAAGGCCGCTACTGCCGCTCTCTCCGGTGTGACGGCGGCGTCCATCGCCTCGGGCACTCAGCTCGACTACTCGGCTTGGGCCGCGGCGTGAGTGTGGCATTTTTCCTTGACTTGGGAAGAGGGCAGGGGGGCGGGGGCCGGCCGCAGTGAACGGGAAGAGACGAGCAACAGCGTGAGGATGGCAGATCGATAGTCTCATCGCCGCGTCAGACCAGGCACGCGCCTGTGCGACGCGCCATCTCTCAGCTGCGTTCGCGCTCTTGCATACTCTGCCGCGACACGGCTTCAGTTGGCTGATCCTCTTCTTCCCCTCCAGCGTCGCTCCCTCGCTCTCGGCTGCTTACTACGCCACCGTTTCCTCGTCCGCCGCGCCTGCAACGCTTGCCATCCCGCCGCTCGCTGTTGTCGCTGGACTCGCCGCCCTGGCGAGCGTCCTCGCCTGATGGGCGCCTCTCGCCCGCCCTTCTGCGCTGTGTATCGACTTTTCTCTCTCTCTCTCATTGTCTCCTTCCTTCTGCCATTACTCTTCTTCGTCTGCCTCGCGCTCGCTCTTCCGAGCTAGTCATCGACTCGAGCCTTGCTTACCTCTGCTTTCCATCTCCTCACCTCGGCTGCATTGGCTTCTTCACGCACCCACATTCTGCCGTGCTGTTCCCCATCGCGTCTTCTCACTTTGGTCCCCCCCCTCCGCTTTTGTTTTGACTCATCCTTCCCTTCACATCATCCTCATCACTAGCGCCAGTCTAGTCCTAGTCCCGAACCCCCTTAGATGCCCACGCCCACTTTCTTCTTTGAAACTCGCTTGGTTCCGAGGTGCTTGACTGAATGCAGCCTGGCGAAGCAGCACCGAAGTTCCTGCTCTGCGCGCGAAGTCTTGGCATGATGATGGCATCGCAGGTGGCGCCTCCCCTCTTCGCCTCACATCAGCCTCAGAAGCCTCTCAGAAGCCTTTTCCGATGCACCGCACATCTGCTGTCTTGTCCACCTCAGCCAGTGCCATTGGAGCTTCTTTGTTCTGCGTGTGCCAGATACGCTCTTCGCGCGCATGGCCCTCGCCGTGGGTTTCTCCCTCTCTCTTCTCCCTCCTCGCCGTCATCGTCCCTTCGTCCCCCACCGCCCGTCTTCCCCTTCCCCCGGCCCTACCTGCTCAGCATGCTTGCCCTCCGCCTTTCTTTTCCCCTCGCCTACCTCCTTGGCGCCGTCTCTCTCGTCTCGGCCCAGCAGATTATCACCTCCACCCTCCCGTTCGTCTCACTCCTCTCTCGCCCTCCCTTCGCGCGCGTCCGACCGACGGCCCCGCGGGCGTGGTGCTCTCGCCCGCCCCCCACTTTCACCCTCGTTTGCGAGGGGCCTTCGATCGATCCGCGGTCTCGGCTGAAGGCCGCGTCTCGCTGCTGTTCTTGGTGGATACAGCTCCATGGACTGACCGCTCTCTTGCTGCCTCGCTTTCGTCTCGCTGGCTTGTTAGATTCCTGTGAGTGATGCTCGCGAATCACCAGAGTGCGGGTCATCGGACCATTCCCTTGGCTGACTCTGCGTCTTACCCTGCCCTTCCTGCTCCTTCCCCTCGCCTTTCTTCTTCTCTACTTTTCTCTTCGCCCATCCTCAGCGATGGTGATACCGTCGCCTACTCAGCCACGACCAACGCCGCCGGAGCCCTCACCTGTGCGTGCCGCCTACTCCTAGCCTCGCTCGCTCTTCCCATCCCATTCCAGTCCCGTACACAAGCTTGGGACCTAACGCGGTCTCTCCTACTCTCATGTCCTACGCTTGCTTCCTCGCACTTTGTTGTCTCTCTCTCCAGACGTTTCCCTCTCTGTCGTTGTAAGCGGAGCCGCCGCCGTCGCTACGCCGACGACGACCGCTCGTTCCGTGGCGGCCGCGACGACGACGCCGCGTGTCGTTGGCCAGAACCCAACGCCGGAAAGCTCGGTCCCGCAGACGACTTTCGTGTACACGGTGCGTCGCTTAGCTTCCTCTCTTTTCTCTTGGCCTGCAAAGGGTTGGAGCTCGGAAGCGAGGGTGGGACACGCAAATGGAGGGAGGGGTTGTGCTCGCATCGGCTGCCTCCTCGGCGCTCTTCTCGCCCGCGTCTCTTTCTCCCCGCCCGCTTGGCGCCAACAAGAGGAGTGAATGAAGATGTCGGAGACGGGATCGGCAGTCTGCAAAGCTCCAGAGGGGATAGAGCGCTGGATCAGGTGGACTTCAGAAGCCAGGTGGTCTCGGTCTGGCTGGTCGTTGAACCTTCGCTCTCGTCCGAGTCTGATCGCCCTCTCTCCTGAGCCTTTTCTTCCCATACCGTATTCAACATCGCTCTTGATGACTTATCTCTTCCTCTCTCCACTCCCTAGACCAACGGAGCGGAAGTTACCGACATCTTCACCCCTTCCTTCGCTCCCACCCCGACCCCGGCCCAGCCCCCGGCCGGCACCATCCTCGGCTACTCCGAGTGCGTGCCTTGTCCCTTCTCTTACCCCTTCCTCCCTCTCCCCAAAACACATACCCTCTGCGAACCATCATAATTGACGCAGATACTGTCCCATCTAGATATGCTGCCGCCATCGCCCCTTCGCTCGTCGCCCAGGCGTCATCCATCGCGCTTGCTCGCCAGTCGGCGGGCCTCTCTGGCGCGTCCTCTCGCTCGCCGACGTCGCCGGCAGTCGCGGCAATTGTCGCTGCGGGAGCTGCTGTCGTCGCTGGAGGAGCCTGGCTCGTTGCGCTCTAGAGCAGGGCCAGTCTGCTGAAGCCGGGCAGGGGTGGTACTCGCCCACTTTAATTGCAGCAGAGCGGTTCTCCTTTCACTTTTCCTGCCTTCCTTCTTCCTACCTTCTTTTTGTTCCCTTGTCTCCCTCGTTTCCTCCTGGCCTCTTCCCTTTCTTCTCTTTCAGTACCTACACACTCTTCTTTCTACATACATCTCAACCCCGGCTTGGTTCGTGTGCTTGTTCCACAGCCAACGCTCCTCGCCCTTTCTCTCTTTTTCGTGGACTCTGCTTGTCTCTCTCTGCTCTTCTTCCCTTCTCTGCCCTGATGCCATTATTTGCCATGCCCCCTCGGATGCAACGGGTACTCCTCGGGCCTTCCCTTGGCGACGGCGCGAGAAAGAGCATGGTGTGTGTCGCGCGTCGGTCGTCGCGAATGGCCGGCCGTGTTCCCTCGCTCTTGTCTCCTGCAACTGTCATCTCTCACCGCCGCCTCCTCCTTCTCCCCACCACCACCCACCATGTCCGCGGCTGCCTACCCCTCTGGGGCGCCTCGGTCAATCGACATCATCGTCGGGTGTGTCTTCAGAAACCTTGGCCTGGCCCCCCTCCCTTCCCGTGCCTGACCCGCGTCCTCTGTCTTCCTCAAAGGAACGAGGTCATCGAGTTCGAGCTGGACCAACTCGCCGCCGACGAGGACTCGGTCGAGTCCCTCCTCGAGGCCCTCTCTGACTCCAACGCCAAGATTGAGCAGTGGACGCTCTGCGTCCTCGAGCTGGTCAGGATCGGCAAACTCGCGCAAGCGGAGGCTATGGCGAACAAGGGCGTTGAAGGTGCGTTGAGAGCGTAGCGTCGACGCGCGCATGGTGTCGCGTCACTCCTTCCGCCTGCCGACACAGCTGACCGGCATGGCTTGGCTTGAGCTACAGTCAAACGGGCGGCCGGCGACCAAGCAGCGACGGTCCCTCTGCTGCTCGTCCTCGCCAACATGCGGCTTGCGAAGGCGCGAACCGCCCCTCAACGTGTCCTCCAGTCTGCGCGTGCGTTGCTGCTATCTCCTCCCCTCTCTTTCTCTCTCTCTCTCTCTCTCATGCTAGGATGCTGGCAGTCTAACTGAGCCTGTCTACGTGACCGCTCGATTGTTTTGCAGAGTACGACATCCTCCCTCAGTCCACCCAGACTAAGAGCGCCTTCTACGACGAGGCGTCCTCTAACTTCCGACTCGCCCAGGATACGGGCTTGAGGTTCGGCTCGGAAGGCTTCCTTACGCTAGGTGAGTTTCTTGAATATCTTTGCCAGAGCTTGGGAAAGACGCGTCGGAGGAAGAGACGGAAGCTGACCGTACGCGTTCACTCACGCGCCGAACCCGACAGGTGTGCTTCAGCTGGCCAAAGGTGACGGCGAGGACTCACTCAAGCAATTCGAGATGGTTCTCAAGAACGAGCCCAGGAACATCGTCGCTCTCATGGGCAAGGTCCGTCTCATCGTCGTCGTTGAAGCCGTTTTCGCTCTCGAGCACATCGTTCTGATCCTTCTCACGACACACGACACCCACAGGGCCGCATCCTCTACACGCAGAAGAATCCGCTCCGCGCTCTCGAGTGCTTCCAAATGGTCCTTCGGTTCGCTCCACACTCGCAGCCGGACCCGAGGATTGGCATTGGACTCTGCTATTGGATGCTCAACTCAAGGGATCGGGCGCTTACAGCGTGGCGACGGAGCCAGGAACTCGTGCGTGCCTCCGCCTCGAAATCCACTCTCAATTTGTCCTGACCGTAGGTGTCTCATTCTCTCCAGAACCCCTCCTGCTGGCCCGCCGAGCTCCTCCTCGGTCTCGAGCAGCTCAACTTCTCCAAAGATGTCAAGCAGCCACCCTCTTCTCGTCCCCCAGCGGCCATCAAGGGTCTCACTCATCTCGCCGCCAGCTTCCGAGGGAGTTCCTCCAACAGCGCTGCAGCTGCGATCGCGCTATCGACGTCGCATGCGCTGGAGAGGGGCCAGTACGAGAGGGCGGCGAAGCTGGCGGAGCACGCGATGCAGTTTGGAGACACGAGGGCTCACCTTGTTGGTGGGAGGGTCGCGCTTGCGAGGGTGTATCATGCGCAGGGCAAGATCGTCGAAGCGCAGAACATGTTTGACGCCGCGGTCAAGGACTCGGCGCAGACGAACCTCGTCGCGTTCGTGGGGCTGGGTCAGACGCAGATTGAGAACGGTGAGTTTTTGAGGCTTGGCGTCTCGGAGGGGGGGGGGGGGGGGGAATCAAGTACGGCTTTACTGACTACAGCCCTCCTCCTAGGCCAACTCCTCGAGGCCAAGCACACGTTCGAGACCATCTCGAAACGCTGGCCGCTCGAGCCTGAAGTCTCCGCCATCTTCGCCTCTCTCCTCGCCCAGCCCAACGCCGGTCTCAACCCAGAAGAAGCCGCTGCCGAACGTGCCCGGGCCCGGGATCTCTTCACGCGCGTTCAGACGCTCATCGACACGCCTCCACCCGCAGGAATGCCGGCGACGTTCCGGCCTGCGAGGGACGTCGGGGACGACATGGAGATGTTTGTCGAGATGGCGAAGGTGTGGCATGGGGAATCGCTTGAGAAGTCAGCGAAGGCGTATCAATCGGCCTCGCGGGTTCGCAAGGAGGCTGTAACTGCAGAGGGAACCAACGGCCAGGAGAAGGCCACCTCATCCCCGCAGCTGGTGAACAACCTGGCGGCACTCGCTCAGCTGGACGGCGAGTTGACGATGGCGGAGAAGCTGTACCAAGAGGCGTTGACAAGCTCCAAGGAGATGGGCGAAGGCGAGGAGGTGACGGCGATCCAGACGACGCTGCTGTACAATTTGGGCAGGGCGTACGAGGGGCAGGGGAAATACGACGAGGCCAAGGAGGCGTACCAGCAGATCCTCACCATGCACCCGGAGTACTCGGATGGTACGTCGTCTGCGCGTGGCATCCTCTCATGTATTCTGTGCACCACTCGACTGATGTCCTCCACTCCCTTCCAAAAGCCAAGGCTCGCCTCGCCGCCATGGCGCTCTCCGCGAGCAAAATCGACGAGGCCCACTCCCTCCTCAAGGAAGCCCTCTACGCCAACTCCAGCAACCTCGACCTCCGAGCGTTCTACCTCTTCTTCCTCATCCAAACCTCCTCCTTGAACTCGCGCGCCGCTCTCGACTTCGCCTTCACGACGCTTCAAAACTACAAGATCGACGTCTACTCGCTCTGTGCGGCCGCTTGGCTCTCGTACCGGGCCGGTCGGGAGGCCAAGCCTGGCCCGAAGGAGGAGAGCAAGCCCGAGGCGATGAAGGCGTTCCTCCAGGATCGCACGAAGAGCTACATGCGCGCAGCCGAGTACTACGACAAAGCGCTCTCGCTCGACCCAGAGTGCTCGTTCGCGGCTCAGGGCTTCGCCATCGCCATTGCCGAGGACGCGCTTACCGTCCCGGGGTCGGCGGCGGCGGCCAGCAGGGACGAGGCGAGGACAAGGGTCGCTAACGCGAGGCAGGCGTTAAGCGTGTTCCAGAGGGTCCGGGAGACCATCTCGGACGGGAGCGTCTACATCAACATGGGGCACTGCTACTACGCTAACGATGAGTTTGAAAGGGCGATCGAGTCGGTGCGTTGCGGCGGACGAACGTGGGTGTTCCTCCACGGACCCATGGACTAACACTCTCACTCTATCCTCCTCCTAGTATGAGACGGCGCTCCAAAGGTACTACGACGGCGTCCATGTCCCGACGATCCTCTACCTCGCCCGGACATGGCACACCAAGGCCGGCAAGGAGGGGAACTACTCGGCCATGCAGCGAGCGCTCCGCTACGCCAAGAAGGTACGCTCTTCTGTCTCTCTGTCTCTCTTACACACTCCCTCCCTTCGTCCCTCCTTCCATGACGCCCCCTCCCTGACGAAACCTTCTTCTCCGATCGCCAGGCCCTCGAGCTCCAACCAAAGGACAAGGCGATTCTCTTCAACGTCGCCATGATTCAGCAGAAGGCCGCCGAGATGCTCACAGCGCTTGACGTCCAGAAGCGGACGCTTGGCGAGCTCGAGGAGGCGCTCGAGCAGGCGAGCGAGGCGCAGACGTGAGATTAGGCCCCGGACCCGAAAGAGCTACGTCGTGCCGTGGCGACTGACGAGAAACTCTCCTTTGCATCCACAGGATCTTCCAGGAGCTCTCAACTGCGACGGCCAAGGGCCTGCCCTACTCGGTCGAGCTCGCCGAGCAGCGATTCAAGTACGGTATCTCGATCCACCGTAAAGGGCCCGAGCAGCTTGAGAAGCAGAGGCTCCACGAGAGCACCGCCCAGGCGGCCGTCGACGAGGCGCGCAAGCGGCGCGAGGAGGAGAAGCAGAAGCTGGCCAACCTTGAGGTTAGCTCGTCCCCCCGCCCCCCCCTCCCTCCCCCCCCCCCCCCCCTCACCCCTCTGTCGCGTTGACGGGACGAGACGAGAAGCTTATCCCTGTCCGGTCTTGCCGGTTCCCCTCCCTACAGCAAGCACGGATGGACCAGCTTCGCGAGCAGGCGGCCGTGCTCGCTACCGAGCGACGAGCCAAGGCCGAGGAGGTCAAGAACTGGGTCATCAGCGACATCGCCCCGGAAAAGACCTCGTCCTCCTCGGGCCCTCGGGGTCCCAAGCGCAAGAAAACCAGCAAGTCGCAGACGCTCGAGGATGGCACCATCCTCTCGGACGAAGGGGAGCGATCCGGCGAGGAGCCCGAGGCAAGGATGAGCTCCGACGAGGACGAGGATGGCGAGAACGGCGACCGGGGAGAGGAGGGAGCCGGAGGAGGAAGACGGAAGAAGAGGGCGAGCAAGAAGCGGGCGAAGAAGGACAAGCCGGCGCCGAGAAAGAAAAAGCGCTTCGCCGACCCGGACGCGGAGGATGCCGCTGGGGGAGAGGACAATGACGACGATGGCGATGAGGCCAAGTCAGCACCCGTCAAGCGCGGGAAGAAGGTCATCTCCAAGGAGGTCATCTCGGACTCGGAGGACGAGTGACGGCGTTGTCCTTTCGCCGTCACGCTCACTTGATCGCATCCCCATTATTGTATTGTCTGTTGCGTTTGCTGTCTCCTTCTCTCTCGCTCAGAAAGGTCGCAAGTCACATCTCTATTGCAGCCAATGCACACGCCTGCCCGCGCTCAGCTCTTGGCTCCAAGCCCCGCGAGGACGCCGACGAAGTCTCGCGGCGTGAGGATCTCCGTCGAGCCGTAAACGATGCGCTTCCCAGCACCACCCCCCAACGACGAGCTGCCCGTGACCTGACCAGCTCCGACGGCCCCACCGCCGCCCCCGTTGACGCCCTGGCCTCCAGCTCCACCGGCCGCCGACCGGTCGGCCCACTCCATCAAGTTGGTGTACTCGACATACCCTCCACCACCGACGACGAACACGACGGCCTCACCGAATCCGTGTCTTCCCTTGCCCGCGGCGCCGCCGCGTCCGACGAGCCCAGACGACGGCCGGGTGGACCGCGGGTCGAAGAGGAGGTACTCGTCCGTCTCGGCGAGGGCCTGCTGGCCTGCTTGGGCAGGGTCAACGAGCGCCTCGACAAGACGGGTGAGGGTGAGGTTCTTTTGCGCTGGAAGGAAGGCTTTGACACCCGAGATGAGAGACTCGAGGCCGCCGGCGAGAGGGATGCCACTGTCCTTCATGCGGTCGGAGATCTGCGAGAGTGGCCCGTGAGCTAAGCACACGGGATGGGGAGAAGCAGGTTCAAGAGGCGACGCACACGCGAGCCGAGAAGTCCGAAGCCCTTGAACAGTTCGCCGCCCGTCTGGACGGGGGCAGCCGGGGCGGTGGCAAGCATCGTCATCCGCGTGATCTCGCGGACCCTGGATGGAAGAGTGACGATTCGTCAGCCTAACCACAGGGCGAAGTAGCCTCCGGCCTGTGGCACCACGTACCGCTTGACATATTCGAGCGCCTCAAGCCCAGCGCCACTCTCCTTGAGCGCCGCCGTAATCTCCGCCAGGTCCTCCTTCGCTTGGGCCGTCGAAGCCTGCGACTCTGGCAGCGAGAGGAAGTAGATCACCACCAGACGGATCTTGTCCTCCGGCGTGCACTGCATCTCGTCCCGATCGCGAAGGATGTCGAGGATAGTCGCCCTTGTCTGCTTGGTGATGGCCTCTTCGGTCTGGAAGAGCGTGTCGAGACCGCGCGACTTGATCGCTTGGAGGAGAGCCGTAGCGATGTTCATGTGCGTGTCAAGGGTGTGCTTGCGGGCAGTCAGCTCCGGAAGGAGCGTGATCGCCGTCTTGAGGTTAGCGGCGTTAGAGGAAAAGTCACTGCAGGAGAAGAAAGGAGGGCGTGTTGAATGTGATGAGGTCAGAAACGGCCCCGCCACCCACAAGGCAGGGGACATACATCTGTGAGACATCGTTAACATCGCTCATGCCCGTCGATCGCGTGATCTCGGCCGCATCTGTCTTGTACCTGTCAATGCAAGGAAGCCCATCAGCGTCCATTCACGCCAGATGTTGGAAGCAACACGGCGCTACCGACCGGTTGAGCTCGGCATCGATGTCCTCGGCGACTTGCGGGAATGGGTTGGCTGCGTTCTTAGCCCAGAAATAATCGCGCGAATCAAAGTCGTACGACTTCTTCTGGAGCTTGCCGGCCTCGGGCGCCTGGGGTCGCAAGAAATGGGCGTCAGGCACGATGATAGGAAGGAGAGAGAGCCAAGTGGACTAACTTCGACAGTGACACGATTGAGCTTCATGTCGAGAACATCGTGGACGAGCGCTTGGTACGTCCAGGAGTGGCTAAGCATTGGAACAAGATCGACATTGCGGTCGAGGATGACGAGGACTGCGGAAGAGCCAAAGGTGACCGTTAGTCGGTCGCTATAACATATGTACAGGCGCGTCTCTTGCTCATCGCAATCCCTCACACGTCGACACAATGGAAACTTTGACTCACGTGGCCGCTGCAGTCCTCCTCCATCCATGCCAGTGCCAAAGAGACCTCCGGAACCGGTCCCAGACCGCTGGGACGCCAGCAGATGGTCCCTCAGCTTGGCGTCGAGCTTGCGAGCCACCATCTCGGCAGCATTTCCCTTTGGCGAACGGATGAGAGGGATCGAGCCTGGCAGATTCCGAGACAGGCAGGAATGATAAAAGGAGTAAATGGCGTCAAAACCAACGCTCATGTGGGCGCGTCTCCTCGGTCGAGAGACAAAGAGCTAACGACAACGCACCCATGGTAGCAAGGACGCTGAACAGGCCCTTAGAAATTCGCTCGACCTCATCCTCGATATCCTGCTCCTCTGCTCGAGGGTCATTGAGAACTGTGTACGTCGGACGCGCGTCGATCGCGTTCCCGGGCGACGCGTTCGAGTCTGTTGGGGGAGGCGCGTTGTCCGAGGGAGCCGGAGGCAGGCGAGGGAGGAGGGAGAAGAGGGAATGGGAGGGAACGATGAAGTCGAGGTACTGGTCGTAGACCTGTCATGGAAACGTGAGCGACGGTCAGCCGTGCCTGACTGACATCGGAAGCAAGCGGGCGGGGAACGCGGATGGACCTGCTCGATGAGTTCGCCGGTGCCGTCCTTGGCGGTGAGGCTGGCCAGTTCCTCGAGGAGAGGCCGCGGGAGAGAAGACGTGAAATTAAGGTGAATCGAGTCGTAGAGCCCCTGGTTGAGATCCTGAGGGGAGGAAGAGAGAAAGCGAAGGAGAGGGAATGGAAGGTCGGGTGAGCGACGTGAGATGGAGCGGACGCGCGGCGGCGGCAGGGGGGACTCGGCGAAGCACGAACTTGGGCAACGCGACGGATGTTGGCGAGCGTAGGGGAGATGAAGTAGATGGCCGGGACATCCGGAAGCGGCGGTCGGGACGAGTGCAGCTGCCTGGAGATGCGAGGAAATGTGCCAGGGAGAAGGAGAGGGAGGTCTGAGCACGCATGCGTGCCGGCTCTCAAGCGCAAGCCGCCACTTCTAGGACAAACATGTGAAGGGTTACACCCTGGTCCCTAAGGTCCTGGACGCGCAGAGTGGTAGCGAGGACATCCTTGGCAAGCTCGTCGAGGACGAGGACCTTCCAAACGGGGGCGCCTGGAGCCGGTGCTGGCAACTGCTGAGCCGAGGACGAGGCGTTGTTGGTCGGGAGGGGGACATTGAGGTTGAGAAGGTTAAGGAGTGCGGTGGTCTGGCGCCCAAGGAGAGTGTTGGGCGAGACGACGTTGCTCATGGCGGGGGAGGGATGGTGGGGCGGAGAAAGGGAGAGAGGAGAGTTAAGTGGTCGTCGGAAGGTGGCCGACTCACCGGGTCTACAGAGCGCGCCGATGATCCCCTCTCGCCTTGACGACTCCGTCTCTTAGGTCCCAGAATACTGTAGGCAATCAGGTGGAGTTAATCTCACGCCGCTGCCTAGATTCTTGAGCATAACAGCGGTGAAGGATGGATGTCCCTCAGGGTTGTGTAACCATTCATGGGGTGCTGACGTCGTGTCCTGCGCTCTTGCCTCCCCCCAAGTCATTCTCCAACCAACACCAACACCCTCCTCGCTTCGTTGTTTCGTCGGCCTCATAGCCGTCTCGTACGCTCTCATGCCTGCTGCCGCTCCCTCCTCACTAGCGGTCCTCGCCCGCCGGGCGGCCTTTGCCCCGGCGAAGGCCGCGTCTGTCGCTGCCCTGTCCCAACGCGCCTCGTCCTCATCCCCGTCCCCGTCCTCGTCCTCGCTACCACCCGTGCCGGAACCGGTGAAGCTTCCCTTCGAGCTCGCTGAGCCCAAGCAGCGGAAGTCGGATGATACTCTTGTTATCGCGCACGGTCTCTTGTAGGGGTTGCTGTCTTCGTCCTTGCCCCAGTGTCAGGGCTACCCTGACTTGAACGGGTCGTTTCCGTTTCAACACCCGCAGCGGATCGAAGCAGAAGTGAGCTCAGTCTTTGATGTGAATAGAGAGTCCGTTTCAAAAACTAATATTGATGATTTCACACTTCAGCTGGCGCTCTCTTACGCGCGCCTTCGCCCAGGAACTCGGCATGCCTGTCTATGCTGTCGTGCGTGACGCTTCTGCTTTGGACGTCTAGTCCACGCTCACCCATCATCTCTTCGACCCACCAGGACCTACGTAACCACGGAACTGCACCTCACGCCGAGCCGCATTCGTATCTTGCGTCGGTCACTTCGTCTGGCCCTCCTTTGCGTTGAGCCTGCCCCCCCTGACTTTGCTTCCAGCATGGCCTCCGACGTCGCGGCCTTCTTCGACTCGCAGAAACTCACTGAGCCTGGCTCTGTGCACTTGATGGGGCACTCGATGTCAGTTCTTCGTTCACCCTACGCTGAACAATCATCGTTTTCAAAGATCCTCTCTGACGATTCTCCAGGGGTGGCAAAGCCGTCATGGCCACCGCCCTCCACCCACACCTCAACACCCCGCTCCGATCCCTCATCTCCGTCGACATGTCTCCAGCCAAGGGTAAGATCTCGCCCGAGTTTGCATCGTACGCCGATGCCATGCTTGAGGTCGAGCATCCGAACAGCGATGTCGCATCCAAGGCTCAGGCGGACACCATCCTGTCCAAGTACGAGGATGTGCGTTCACTTCGTCCTTGCTTGCCCTGCTTGCACCCTGGGCCACCTTTGACCTGACTTGAACGGGACGCATCTTCAGGAGCTCAGCGTCCGCCAGTTCCTGCTCACCAACGCCCTCCTCCGGGACGGCAAGATGAAGTTCCGCGTCCCGCTCGAGCTTCTCCGCGATTCGATCGCAAACATTGGCGACTTCCCCTTCATGGTGAGTAGTCAGTCGCTTACATGCCCTCAGAACACGCGCCGGCTGGCTGATGCGAACGCATGTCCACGTACGCACGTGCAGCCTGGGGACATTGCCTGGGAGGGACCGACGCTCTTCATTAAGGGCACAAGGTCAAAGTACATCAACCGGTGCGTCGTCCCTGCTCATCTGTCCTGCTTCTGGCACGCAACCTAAAACGGTCAAAACAATGAAGCCACAACATCCTCGTCGCGGAGAGTTTTTTCCCCAATATGGTGCGCCCTCTCATCGTTCTTTCTCTTTCTCCGTGTCTTAGCTGACTAAATGGACATTTGGCACGGGGCAGCGACTCGAGGAGCTCGACACGGCCCACTGGGTCCACGCTGAGAAGTACGTCTGCCCTGCGCCGTCGTCGTCGTCGATTTCATCTAATCGACGCTGGTCTCATAACTTCCTCCTTCTCAGGCCCCGCGAGTTCGTCAAGCTCGTTGGCGACTTTGTCCGCGAGGTCCAACAGCAGAAAAAGTAGTCGGGATGCGGCGGCTTGTGCGAGGACGAGCGACTGCGCACAGAGACCGGTCATAGAGCGCGGGACGCAGTGAAACAAGAGGAGAATCCTTGATTATATCTCCAGACTGGACATGATGTGGTGTGCTTGCGTTCGTGAAAGAGATGCTATATCGCGTCGTCGCGAGACAAGCTGAGATAGGCCGAGCGTGCCCGAGCGTGCTTCAGGTCGATCCGTCAAGCAGGAACACGACGAAACTTGCTTGCATGCGCGCGCGAGCTCCCTTCGTTTGAAGCACTCTTTCCTTGACAAAACACCCGCATTGGACAGACACATAATATATAACACGCAATGGATAGGATGTAGCACCCTCTGACCTCTCCGAACCCTCAAGAGCAATCAGGCCCGGAGAAAAAAAAGGACGGGGAGCCTTCAAGCCCCTTTCCAAGCAACCGCATATTTAGTCGTGAAGCCAGGGCAAGGTACTGGATTTTGGGTTTCGTTTTGACCGACTCGTCGTCATGTAGCGAAAACAACTCGTCAAGACGAGGTTCGCAGGACAAGAGCGGCTTCGAACGACCCGGAGAGTGTATGGGAAGGAAGAAGGACGAGGAAGGACTGGGCGGAAGAAGAAGGGCGTGCGAGAAGAGGGGCTGACGAGAAGGTGATTGACGAGATGGCCGCAGGGGCGAGGGGTCAAGGGGGTCAGTCGTGGAGTGTGGTCGGGGGGGAGAAGCTGGTGGCTGAGAGGAGACGCCTGGAAGGGAAAACGCGAGGTTGGCCGAGAAGGTCAATGCGCTCAAGGCACGACGAGGGCCAGGAGAGCGAGATCCACCCTCGCTGCCTGACAACCACCACGACTTTCATCGACATGGGTTCGTATGAAACCAGCCCGTCGTCGGTTGCTAGTCGTCGCTGACATGGCACACCTCTTCAAAATCGAACAGCCTTCAGCTTTGGAGGAACCCCTGCAGGTCCGTCGTCGTCGCGTCGCCTTCTCTCCCTCCCTTGCTCCAGAGCTCGCTCGCGTTGCTGATCGAACCCATCCTCCGCCGTTGTCATCCTCCAGGAGGCAACGCCTTTGGCTCGACCTGTGAGTTTCCCCTCCCCTTGATCTCAGGCGCCTCGCGCTGTTGCTCAACCTAGCCTGTACCCCTCCAGCAACACCTGCAAAGCCCGCGTTCGGCGGCTTCGGCACCGCTGCCTCGTCGACGACGCCCGCTGCACCCCCTCCCGCGGGAGGAGGCCTCTTTGGTGCAGCAGCAGCTAAGCCGCCAGCCGCTGGTGGATCTCTCTTCGGTGGCGGCGCCCCTGCGACGGGAGGGTTCGGCGGATTCGGCGCGGCTTCATCGGCGACGACGCCTGGCACGCCTGCGCCTGCTGGAGGACTCTTCGGCGCGAAGCCCTCCAGCACCTTTGGGTAAGTGGTGGCCCTGTGATCTTATCTTCCGAGGCTCGGGCAACTGCTAGGACCTGTTCAGCAAACGAGTGGGCGGACCCTTGCGCATGCTCGGCCTGCCTCGCGTCTTCCTTCGCGCCTGCGCGTCGCGAGTCAACATACAGCTTTCCATTCGCGAGCGTCATCATCGCAGCATCGGATAACTGACTGAGTCCTATCTTTTAAAGATCCACCACCCCTGCTGCTCCTCCTCCGGCCAGCGGTGCCACCTCTCTTTTCGGCGCCCCCGCTTCGTCCAACCCTCCGGTCGCCAATGGTGGTGGTCTCTTCGGCGGCGCATCCGCCGCCCCCAAGCCCGCCACGCCCTCTCTCTTCGGCGGAGGATCCTCCACACCAGTTGCATCCCCGGCACCCGCTGCAGGAGGAGGTCTCTTTGGGGCCAAGCCCGCAGATGCGGCCGCCCCTGCTCCCCCTGCCGCCGCAGGAGGACTGTTCGGTGGTGGAGGAGCCAGCCTCTTTGGTGGATCCAAGCCGGCGAACCCGGCGCCTGGAGCCGCTTCCCCCGCTGCTGGAGGAGGTCTCTTTGGAGCCAAGCCTGCTGAGTGCGTTGTGGAGTAGAAGAGACATTTGCGTCTGAGTTTATTAACGCCTTCCTTCGGACTGGCAGCGGAACTTCCACCCCTCCTTCGGGAGGACTCTTTGGCGCTAAGCCTGCCGAGTGAGTGCTATGTCGTCTGGCTCTGAGTAGTGGCGAACATCTCCGTTTGACTGTCGGCCGCTTTCCTCATCACCAAGGCCGGCCAAAGCTCCTGCTACTGGTGGTCTCTTTGGCGCGAAGCCCGCCGAGTGAGTACAGACGCTGTTTCACGCCATGGGAGCCCTCGTTCCGCACTATGAGAGCAGTATGTCTGACCCTCCGATCTAACCAGGCCTGCGACTGCCACGCCTGCTCCTGGGGGTCTCTTTGGCGCAAAACCCACCGAATCCGCTGCTGCTTCTACGACGCCTGCGCCTACTGCTGGCAGTCTCTTTGGCGCCAAGCCCGCAGAGTGAGTCGCCTTCGCCCTCCTCATCTCGACGTCGCTGTCAATCCTCACTGAGCGCCCTACTTCCAGGCCCGCTGCTACCTCCCTCTTCGGCGCCAAGCCCGCCGGTACCGCCACCCCCCTTGCCTCCACCGCCCCGGCAACGACCAACCAATCCGACAAGACGGGTGGCTTTGCCTCCATCCCCACTCCGACGGCCGGCGCGACCGCGCTCGGGTCGACCCTCCCCACCGCCGGAAGCAACACCCCCGTCCCCGCGGCGGGTGCTTCTTCCGCGTCAGAGCCGGTCCCGAGCCTGCTTAAGGGTAAGACGATGGACGATATCGTCAATGGGTGGAACAAGGAGCTCGATGCGCAGGTGAAGGAGTTTGCAAGGCAAGCGGCGGAAGTGAAGGAATGGGACAAGGTTCTCGTTGAGAACGGCAACCAGGTGCGTGACGTCGCATCGACTTCGGATCTTGGGCTTCCGTGTGGCTGATCGTGCATTACATTCACGCAGATCTCTCGGCTTTACGACCAAATTCTCTCAGCTGAGCAGAGCAACAAGGCCGTGGAGGACTCGCTCACTTACATTGAATCGCAGCAAACCGAGCTTGGAAACCTTCTCGACGGATATGAGGCCCAGGCGAACGAGATGTTTGATGGCGGCGCCGTGAGGGGTGGGCTCGACTTCGGGCCGGCCGACAACGAGCGGGAGAAGGCGTGAGTCGTTCCCGAAATTGCTCAGTAGAATGCCAACACTGACTCACTCCTCGCCATCCAGCTACTCGCTTGCCGAGTCGCTCCACTCGCAGCTCGACAGTCTCTCGCGCTCGCTCACGAGCATGATCGATGAAGTCAACGCTCTCTCGTCATCCTCCTCTACTGCCGGCCCCTCCGGCTCCACCACCACGGGGGCTGGCGGTGACGCTTCATCGACAACGCCAATCTCGGCATCTTCCTCCAAGGAAGCTGATGACCCGATCGCTCAGATCGGGCAGATCCTCAACGCCCACCTGACATCGCTCCAGTGGATCGACGGCGCCTCGGTAGGCATGAAGGAGAAGGTCGTCGAGCTCGAGCGAAGGCTTGTCGATGTCAACGGTGGTGGCGAAGGTGGCCGTGCGGGAAGGCGAGCTGTGGATGTCGGAGGATCCCTGGCGAGTTCGACGTCGAAGAGGGAAGGTGGTGGGGGGAGCGGTCGGTTTGGGCTCGGTAGGCGGTAGTGTGTTGAATTCTCTCCTTTCTTTTTGCGATGCATGCTTCTGTGATCTTTCCAAGGGCGGCAGGGTGGACTGATCGAGGTGGGGTCATAAATGTTCATTTGAACAATAGGCGGATGACCAGGATCGATCGGAAGCTTGTTTTGGGGATTTCAGCCAATGTAATCAGAAGGGTACCACGATGGGGAGAAGAGAGATGAAATGAAAAGAAGCGTCCAAGTAGATGGCTGTAGGCAGTATCTCGACCGGGAGGGAGGGAAGCAGAAGCCAATGCCTCTACATCGAGACGTCTTGCGAAAAGCTGGCGTCAGCGCAGCGTAATCTCCGGCGAGACCTGCCTGATTGGGTAAGTTATCTGTGATCAACTCCACATTAGAGTTTTTCCCTGCAGCAGGAAGTCGTCAGATATCACTGGCTGCAGCTGAGCTAGAGGGAGTGAACATGGTAAAGGTCAGGCTGAAGAGCTGTGCACCGTGGACCGCCACGAGGGTGGTCCTGGCCAACGACGAGCGCGCGGCGCGCCAGAGAGGTATGGAGAGTTTTCGCGCGGGCCTCGCTCGGGTTGTCTCCAACTTCGTTCAGTTCGTCCCTCCCCCCCCCCTTCCTTTGTTGCCTCGCTTTCTCCCTCTCCTTACCCCGCCCAGTCTCCGAGCACATTGATGCTTTAGCCTTGGCGAGAGCTAGGAGCTAGGAACTAGGAGCCAGGAGGGACGAGCGAGGAGAGAGGCACAGGAGCAGCTCCAGGGAAGAGCTCAGCAGACTGACCTCGAATGTCTTCGTCAAACTCCTCTCTCGTAGGAAATCGCCTTTAAACTCCTTTGATCCGCAAACGAGATCACTTGGGAGGCCTTTTCACTTTCTAAACACACCTTAAAGTGAGTCAACAAGCATTTATGGTGGTGCGGGTGTGGAACGCGGACGCGAGCAAAGCCTGATCTTCTCGCTCCGGCTTCACCTCCAGACTTACTTTCAACTTTCACAATGGGAGGAACTCGTGCTGAGAAGGCCGCGTACTTCGTTAAGCTCCGCGAGCTTATCGACAACAACCGTGAGTTGGACGCTCTTCTCGCACGCACGCGACCGGCGCGTTAAAGCTGACCCACTCGTCTGCCGATTCCTTCCCTTCTCAGCCTCGATCTTCCTCGTCAACGTTGACAACGTCGGATCGAACCAGATGCACCAGATCCGTCAGACTCTCCGTGGAAAGGCCACCATCCTCATGGGCAAGAACACCATGGTCCGCCGTGCTCTCCGCACCATCCTCGCTGAGTACCCTCAGTTCGAGAAGCTCCTTCCCCACGTCAAGGGCAACATTGGATTCGTCTTCACTGCCGGAGACCTCAAGGAGGTCCGCTCGTCCATCCTTGCCAACGTCGTTGCCGCCCCCGCCAAGGCCGGTGCCTACGCTCCTACCGACGTCTTCGTCCCCGCCGGAAACACCGGAATGGAGCCCGGAAAGACCTCCTTCTTCCAGGCGCTCTCGATCCCCACCAAGATCGCCCGTGGTACCATTGAGATCGTCTCCGACGTCCAGGTCGTCACCGCCGGCACTCGTGTCGGAACCTCCGAGGCTACCCTTCTTAACATGCTCAACGTGGGTCACTTGCCGGCGAACAGAGGTTTCCGCGGTCCATCTTGCTGACGCTTTCTCCCTCTCCCCTCCTACAGATCTCTCCGTTCACCTACGGAATGTCGATTGTTCAGATCTTCGACAACGGAGCCATCTTCTCGGCCGACATGCTCGACATCGACGAGCAGACCCTCATCGACCAGTTCCTCTCGGCCATCAAGACCGTTGCCTCGATCTCGCTCGCCACCAACTTCCCCACTCTTGCGTCCGTCTCGCACTCTCTTGTCAACGCCTACAAGAACCTCCTCGCCATCTCGCTTGCCACCGAGTTCGAGTTCGAGGGATCTGCCCAGGTACGCATTTGCTCCTGCTTCGTCATGTTGGCTCGCTTCGGTATACCGTCCGCGTGTCCTATCTCCCACCCAACATAATCATTCATCCCTCCCGCATCGCGCCAGTGATGCTTTCATACACTGAAAATTCCGAGACGAGACTTTCTACCTCGACTTCTGCGGAAAAATATCAAAACAACCTGATGGCCCTTGCTTCCACTTCCTTGACACTACTGTCACATGCTTTGCATCCGTTCCTTTGAAGAGCCTCGAACTGACGCTTCGTTTTCTTTGTGAACCATTTAGGCCAAGGAGTACCTTGCCAACCCCGACGCTTTCGCCGCTGCCGCCCCCGTCGCTGAGGCTGCCCCTGCCGCCGCTGAGGCTGCCCCCGCCGCCAAGGTCGAGGAGGAGAAGGAGGAGTCCGACGACGACATGGGCTTCGGACTTTTCGACTAAGCGTCTCTGGATCTCACTTCACTGGGAAGGTCCGGAGGGGATGGATCGTCTTGGAACGTGGTCTCGGCCAGGCCGACTTGTCGGTCTTGCTTAGCCCCCCTTCTATTATGATTGTTCTCTGTTTTAATCTGTGTATGTTTGAGAAACGAAAGAAGCGTCTACCACTCGAGGTCGTTTCGTCCGAGACGCGGTCTGGTTCTGTGTCGAGCTAGGCGGAGGTCCAAGGAGACCATCGAAAAGTGACGACGCTGCTGAATTCAGAGTCACGGAGACAGGCGTAAAGTGACGACAGGTCCGTGGCGCGTCGAGTGCTTGATCGCGCCTCATCACCGGTCCTCCCCAACTCCCATTCTCTCTCCATCCGACATCATGGCTGCAACGCCCAATTCAACGCAGCTCTACGAACTCACGCTTCTCGGCCTTCTCCCCTCCTCGCTTAATGCCCATCTCATCGACCACCTGTCCAGCCTCTCCACCTTCTCCACGCCGTTCAGCTCAACTGAGACGGTCCTTCGGCCGCTTGCCCCACTCGAGGGAAGCAAGCTGGATGATGGGCTTCTGCGGGTCAAAGTTGTCAAGGAGGAAGGAGAAGAGCCAAGCTCGTATGTGGATGATCTATCCTGACTGCCCTTGAGCGCGACCCCGCGCGACTGCTGCTGAAGTTGGTCCTCACGCGTCGCCGTCAGATATCTTGTCCGTTCTTCCTTACCTGCCCAGTCGAGAGTGGCCGAGCAGTCCTTCCTCTGAACTTTCGACGATGATTGCCACAGGTAGCCTGCTCCCGGCCAGAGAGCGAACGACAGGCGCTCGTAACACCCGTGATGTACACTCTGCTCGTCGGGGGCGCCGACCCTGTCGCGTTCGCCCGAGGCCTTGGCTACCAGGGGTGTGTCTCGACTAGACTCGGTAGAAACCTGTCGCAGTGAGCTATGCTGATCGGAGGAGTCTTCAGCGCATCCTCATTCACCAAACGCGGGCTCGCATTCAGTCTACCGAGCCTGCTGCGTGTGGAGGTCTACAAGATTGAACGCGACGGCAAGGTAAGAGAGAAGCTACCCACTTTCGCTACACCTTCAACTTGGTACTCGCGCTAACTCATAGAGATGGAACTTTTGTGGCTTCTGACGCTCTTTTGCGCCATTAGGAGGAGGCGGCGGCCGGCTGGCTCGTCGAAGTCCGGAGTCCCCCCGTTCCCAGTGGAGCGGTAGCCGTCGCTCTCGAGAACGCTCTGGAAATCCAGAGGAGCCTCGTCGGACTCGTTCGGCTGGCGAGGGTGGATCCATGAGGAGGACATGTTCCAGAGAGAGAGAGCGAGACCTTGAGAGCGCGATTCCAACGCATCTTCTTCGACTTATTGAAGAACGGAAGTGTCTTCATCGGCAATCAAGAAGCGGAGGTCGCCGCGCGCGCACTTCTCGCGGCACTGCGAATTGGCCAACAGCTGGGCTCATTAGGATTGACGAAGACGACAGACATTTCAGCTTTCTCAGAATCTTTCTGTGACTCACAAAAGCTCATCAATCTAAGCTCTTGCGCCGGGGTTGTCTGGCAGGGGAAGAGCATAGCCACATCGCAGTCTCAGTAACACTTTCTTCGCAACAGACCACGCCCGCGGTTCGGCGGTTTGCGCTCGCGCGGCTTCAGCCGCCCTCGATTTCTCGCCATCTATGACAGTCTGTGCTCGAACTTTCCAGTCAGAGCTTGCTTTCTCATACAAGACCGTTGAGGTACTTTCGCCTGCACGATCGCACCCGGGGACGAGCCTTTTGGACGTCTTTTCCTGTCCCCGGAGGGCTGCGGCGCCGCGCCCTTTTAACAAGCTGCGGGACCGGCGATGTCGATGATGCTCAGCGGCATGTTTAACCATGTCCGCCGAGTGACGCAGTGACCGTACACGCCTTGTCTCTGGGCTCGTACTCTGAGAAGAAGTGGAGGAGGAACAAATTTTCTGAGTGAGAGACTTGCGTCGCCGATGGCCCTCACTATCTTAACGAGAGCAAGACTTCCTTTTCGGAAGCGATGGTGGCAGTCGAAGCTGGGTCTCGCGGTCAAAGCTCGACAATCTGACTTTACTATGCCCCTGCGTTGCCGCTGTCGCCTGTACCTGTGCCGAGGTCCCTTGCCCCGCGCGCAGTTTGCTTCCTCCCCCTCTCTCGTCGCCGGCAAGGCCTGGCCTGAAACTGCTGTTTCCTGCGGCGTGCGAGGGTGCCTGGTCCTACTTTGGCTCGCCAGTCTATTCTCCGCCATAGTCTATCTTTTCCCGCCTGCTTTCCCTCCCATCCACAACAACGACGACGGTCCGCCAGCAACCAACACCTTCTCCCTCCCTCCCGCCTCCCTCTTCTGCTCTCTCCCTCTTGTGCCTTCGCGCGCGCGCGCTGGTCATCCGGGACGCCCCTACGTCTTTCCCGCTGCCGTCAGCCATCATCCGCCGCCACCACCGCCGCTGCGTTTCGCCGCCGCCTCCTTGACTCGTTTGCTCAGACGACCGTCCGCGGACCGAACCCCTTTCATCCATCATTCTGCGTTCCGTTCTTGTCCATGCTTCGCCCGACTCCCATCATGGAGCCGCCCGCCGCCGCCGCCGCCGTTGTCGAACCGGCGCTCACATTTCGTCGGCCTGGACTCGTCCTCTTCCTCGACCCACAAAGCGTTGACTCTGAGCCCCTTGGATGGCTTCTTCAAAGCGTGCGTCTTGTCCTTGCTTCCCCACTACCTCCCTCTTGAGGCGATTGACCGGCAACGGCGGGCATCTTGGGCGGGGTGTGCCCTGTTCTCCTGGCGCCCGCGGGCGGACGGGGTCTCTCTAAGCTATCTATCTATACAAAGCTCATACATCCCTCTCCTTCTGGCCCCATCGCATGCCAAAATCTCTCTCCCAATTATAGCGATACGGAGCCCGCCTTACACGTCACATCGCCGATGCGTCTCACGTTTTAATCGACACCCTACGAGGCCCGCCATCCCAGAACGCACGGCTACGTGAAGAAGCCCTCCAACGAGGCCAGCGCTGTCTTGATCTCGCCTGGGCTTTCGATTCGCTTGGGAATGGAGGCCTACTCGCCAAGGAAGAGGAGTACTCTTACGAAGCGAGGTTAGTCCCTTCGAGCGATCCGAAAGCTCGGAATGTGGCGATGGCGACGGGGGCGGGACATGTGTGGGAAGGCTGCGAGCAGCTCAGGCGGGGTGGCGGAAAGCAGACATTAGAGCCTGACCCCGCCGCCGACGATGAAGCACCCTGCAGGCGAGGAGAATATTTTTGTTTCATTTGACGTGTGGTCTCGGATCCGACGGTGGCGAGCGCCGAACCTTCTTGGGCGGCGCCCGATGTGATCATCCCGGCTGTTTTGATCCTTGGCTTTCGTGTGTCTTTCGCGCGCGCGCGCGAGCGCTCGAGCGGGGGCTGATCTCAATCCCTTCCTTCAGACCTCGAATTAACCTACCGCCACAAGACGGCAAGAACCGACTTTCTCGACGAAGATCGGCGAGCGAGATCAAACGGGATTCACTTGTCCCCGATTCGACTTCAGCAGTTCGACCACCGACACCACCCTCGGACGGAAGAGGTCCCCACCGACAACCATCCCCTTCATCGCCTCTCTTCGTGCCAGCCGCTCTTCCTGCCTTCCTCATGCGGCCACGGGGGGAAGCCCTGGCGATGTCGCCCATGGCGGACGTCGCCCAGCCGCCCATCTCGCCACCGCGACAGGGCTTGGAGCTCCCGCCCATCTCCTACATTCTCGGGCCTGCGTTTGAGCGGCAGTCTCCTCCTTATGCGTACGTCTCCTCCCTTGCAGCTGCTTCAGCAGCTACCTCGGCAATTTAACTCTGACTGACATGGCATATCTTCTCTTTGCCTCGCCGCAGCCACCGCTTCCAAGTCTCTCCTCCTTCCCTTTCTCTCTCCGCGTCCTCCACATCCTCCACATCCTCCTCCACTTCCACTATCCTCCCGCCCCCTTATCCGACACCCGAACGAGGCTCTGGTCGCGGCCAGCTGCCGCATCCCCCTTTTACTGGTTCCTCCCGGCCTTCGATGACAGACCCCAGGGACCACAGCGTCTCGGCTCTCCTCCTTCTCGCTCGCTCTTCAATCTCTCCGACCACGCCCTTCGCCTCGACGGTGCACACATTTGAGAAGTCTTCGCCTCCACCTCCACTACCCCCGGTATTCGCTGCGGGCTCCTCCTCGTCCCAATACACAGCGTCGCAGTCTCTCTTCCAGCCCAACGTCCCGCCTGCCCTCCTCCGCGAGCGGACGCATTCTTTCACCTCCTCGACCTCGACGGCGTCCTCCTCCGTAGTCTCCACACTCGGCAGTTCCGGCGGTGGAGGTCAACCCTCGAAGGCTAGCGATGTCGAGGCTAGTGGTGCCGCTAGCCCGCCGGGGCCCTTGATGTTGACCTCTCGCTCGGCCCTCTCCTCCCGTCCTCCGCCACGGAGTTCGGGCCAGTCAAAGCGTAAACCTAGGCTGCCACAGGCGGCGACGGAGGCGATGCAGGCTTGGTATGACGCTGCGACTGCGGAGACCGCTAGTACCAGCGCGGACGGAGAGCCGGGAACGTTTGTAGACGCGGCGATCGAGAGGCAGAGGCGGTATCCTAAGAGGAAGCAGAGGGATGCTTGGAGCCAGCAGTTTGGTCTGACAGCCACCCAGGTCGACGACTGGTGAGTGAGCGAGCGAGAGCGATGGGCAGGGTGTGCCAGGCGGCTTGAGGACGACGACTCGTTACGGCCTTGCTCACTTTTACCGCCTCGGCCTTTGTTGTCTTCTTCCACAGGTTCATCAATCGCCGGCGCAGAGACAAGCGTGAGTTTTCTTTTGAGCCCATTGTGGACCCTCTTGGGATCTCCTGTCACTGACGCCTTGCCGTGTGTCTGTCACCTCATGCAGTGAAGGAGAATAGCGACGGGCAAACGACGCCGCGCCAATGATCCTGATTTTGTCATGTCATGCCTCCGCTGTGTAGATTTTTATTTATGTATCGATTCATCTTTGTTCCCCTGCTAGATGACAGCTTGTCAAGACTATTTTATCAGGGCAAAAATAGAATCAGTGGTGGTCAGGGAAGGTTCGCCCAAACTCCGAGCCTAGGTCACGCATGGCCCTGCTCGAACTTTCCCGCTGGCCTCATCCTTCCTCGCTTCCACCGCTGACGTCCACCAATCTTGCACTGTTGTTGCATGGCTCTGCGCCGGTTCCTCGCCAACATGACCACGACCACCTCTGCCACCCTTCTCCAGACTGTCGCGTCAGCCATTTCGTTCCCGAGCTCGATCCAAGCGCGGGATCAAGCGCCCTCGTTCACCGATGAGGCGACAGAACATGCCGTCGTCGAAGCCGGTCGTGTGCTCGCCAAGGGAGGACTTGTCGCTTTCCCAACGGAGACAGTCTACGGGCTTGGGGCAAATGCTCTCAGTGGGGAGAGTGTAGAGGGAATTTTCAAGGCCAAGGGTCAGTCTCGGGGAAGAGGAGGAGCAGGCCGTCGTAATCATCGTCCTTTGCGGCCGGACCTTCGTCGCGTCCTCTCTCCCTATGTCTGTCTTGTTCGCTGTCAAGGCCCGCTAAGGCTGACGCCAAATGTCCTCTCGCACGTGTGATTCCTCATCAGGCCGCCCTTCGGACAACCCCTTGATTGTCCACATCTCGTCGCTCGCCCAACTCGACACTCTCCTCCCTCCCTCGGCGCTACCCTTGTCCCCGCTCTACCAAGCGCTCATCTCCGATCACTGGCCCGGCCCTCTCACACTTCTCTTCCCCTCCTCCCCAACGATTCCGACCCAAACGACCGCGAACCTCCCGACAGTCGCCATCCGGTTCCCCTCGCATCCGGTCGCCCGTGCGCTCATCCATCACGCTGGCGTCCCACTCGCGGCACCCTCAGCGAACTCCTCTGGCCGACCGAGCCCAACTGAGGCACAGCATGTCATGAACGACCTCTCGAACGGTCGAGGTGTCCGCTACGTCCTTGACGGAGGTAGCTGCGACGTAGGGCTCGAATCGACTGTCGTTGATGGGCTCTCGTGCGACCCTGGAGACCTCAAGGTCCTCCGACCGGGAGGTGTTACCGTCGAGGATCTTACTCGAACGATGCGGGCTGTCGAGGCGACTACTGGAGCCAAGAGGGCAGGTCGAGTGCTCGTCTACGCTCGTGATTTCAAGGACGAGAAGCTTTTGAGCGCGCCAACGACGCCTGGCATGAAGTACAAGCATTATACGCCATCGATGCCAGTCTTTGTCCTCTCTCCCTACTCGCCCTCGTCCTCGTCCTCATCCTCGTCCTCGGGTTCCGCCACCGCCTCCACCACCACTGAGGGTTCCTTCGCCCCTTCACCTTCAACGGCCGTCCTCGCCCACCTACCCCCTTCCACTGGGCCTCAGCTCAAGATTGGCCTCATGCTCTACACGTTCTCCCAGATCTCCACCCTCCTCACGGACGCCTCCCTTGCCCCGCACGAGACCGTCCGTCTCGAGCTAGGCGAGCTCGCCACCCCAGCAGACGCGGCGCATCGTCTCTTCTCCGGGCTGCTCGAACTCGAGCGGCAAGGATGCTCAGCGATCTTTGTGGAGGAGGGCGAGGAGGAGGGAGTCGGCAGGGCTGTACGGGAGAGGCTGGCGAAGGCAGCAGGGGGCGAGCAGGGAAGGCTTGTTGTCTCCATCTGAGAGGGGAAGGAAAGGAAGGAGGTTGGCTCAGCGAGCGACCGCTCGCGAGGAGCGTTGTGTGCCGATCTCCCACGAGCTGCCGGCTCGCTCGATCGCTCGCTCGCCCGTCCTCATCTGGCCCTATCTCGTTGGTGTTTGTCACCCTATCGATTGGGTGACGGAAAGGCCATGCGGTACCAAGACCAAGGCACACGCTTGACTCTGAGACTGTAGATGACGCATGGTCGATTCGTTCGGGTCCGGTGGTCGACGAACGCCACCGAACGATGGACCATCAGGAGGCGTTGTGCGTGCTACCAGACTTTAACTTCTATAAATGGATAATAAATGGCCTCTCGGTGGATTCAAAAAAAGAATCCCTTGAGGCTGGATGAAGGAGGTTGGTTCGCCAGCCGAATGGGCTGGCTGGGCTCGCCGGTTTGACCAACTCTCGTCGCGAGTGGACTCGAGGGAGCCCTGTGCTCTGATTCCCTAAGGGTGCTGGCAAGGCGGGTCTGCGAAACATCAGAGAAAAAGAAATGAAGGACACAAGTCAGACTTCTTTAGCATAGGGATTGATGAGATTACGACGACGTACCTCTTCGCGCTCTACATATCATCGCCAGCCCTCCCTCTCCGGCTCCTTCTCCTCCCACCAGTCATCATCCTCTTCCTCCGACCTCCCCCCCAAGGCGACCCTCCTTCTCTCTAACTCTCTCGCTTGCACCAGGAACCCTTCCACGATCGCTTCCGCCGCCCGGTCCTCTCGCCATCGGAAGCCAAAGAGGAACGCCTTGTACATAGGGATGACGAACCGAGCATGTGAGGGTGGTGAGTCACGGTCGGAGGAGAACGTGAGGATCTCAAGTGAGGATGGGGAGCCTGCGACGGCGACGACGAGCTGCTCCTGCTCTCCCACCTCCGGGGCGTTGAGAGCATGGGCGTCGTCGTCCGAAGGGGAAGAGAGCAAAGACCTGGGCGTTACTGCTGGTGAGGGTCGCCGGGAAGGAAACCTCGAGTCCGGGAGGACCTTGACCCGAATGAGCTGTTCCCTGACGATCGCCTCCCGTCGGGGAGCAGGCCGACCGAAGAGGCGGGAGAGGATCTGCGTTGGTCCCTGCTGGGGCACGGATGTTGTCGTGTCGGGGAGAGGGAAGAGGGCCGTCGAGCTGACGCCAGGGAGGCGGGCATTGACGACAAGCGCTTGGAAGAGGGCTCGGTAGTCGGCGAGGTTGTAGATTTGGCGCAGGGGCGCTACGCTGTGGACGATAGTGAGGAGGGTCGTGCTGGGGAAAAGGAGAGATCAAGCTGAGTCAATGATTTCGGTGTCTAGAGAGAGATAGAGAAGCCTCGCTCACCGATCCGGCTTGAAATTTGGCTCGTTGTCCACTAGCTCCCATACGGCGCCTAACAGCCTCCTCAACTTGTCCACTCCTCCCATCCTTCTCGACATGCCCGAGATCTTGATCCGCCAGTTCCAGACTCTCATATCCGGCTCGTGTCCAAACAATCGCATCCAGTCGACGACCTCGAGTGCCTGGATCGCAGAGCTCTCGCGAGCGAGCGATCTGAGGAGCATCCCAAACGTCCACGTCCGGAAGAGATGCCCCGTCTCCAGCACGTACGCAAACGCCGAGTGAACGCCGGCTTGAGCCCGCAACCCTGCAGCGATGACGTCTTCATTCGAAGGTTCGCCGCCGATAAAGACATCCCGATCGTGCTTGTTTTGCGCGGGCGCGTACAACTGAGCTTCGATGGTGAAGACGTTGGGGCGGTGTGTTGGGTGTTCGGCGAGGAGCCTGTGGATTTTGGAGGTGAAAACGTCGGCTTCGTCCCGGAGGCTGAAGGCTCGGTTAGCTTCGCGAATGAGGTTGTTGTGCAGTCGGAGGGACCTTTGATGCGTTGGCAGACGGGTGAAGACGACAAGGGCGAGATCGAAGGCTGGGCCTGTTCGAACGCGGCAGAGACCCAGCAGGAGCCGGTCAATGGCCTTTAGCGATGTGGCTGGCAAGGCCGACGTGCCTGTGCAGGTCTTAAGGAAGAACTCGGCAGCCTCCATCGGTACCATGTTTTCGACGAGAAATATCGCCAATCGATCCCGGAGGTAGACCGGCAAGCTATTGAGAGCTCCGTCATCAAGGCGCAGACAGCTGTTCGCGAGGTCCCGTGCGGCCCGGCGCGAGTCGGTAATGGATGCCTTGGAGGCGTTAAAGTGGTTAATAATGCGAAGGAGAAGGAGATGGAGGTGCCGTGGTCGGAGACGGGGGTCGGCGAGGAGACCGCTTGCGAGTGCAGCAGACGGAGATACGAGAGTGAAACGGGCAAGGGAGGAGGAAAGAATAGGGATAGTGGGGAGAGAGACGATCCGGATGGCAACGTCGAGTGCGCGCTGAGAGGAGATGGAGGCGTGTTGGACGATTTTTGAAGCCAGAAGCGAAAGAGCTTCGGTGTCCTGCGGCGTGATTGATGTCCTCTCCTCGGCGGAGGCAGCCAGGAGCTCGAGGAGGCGGCCGAGAGCCCAAGTATCCTTGAGACGACCGCATTGGCCAATGAGCTCGTCGTAGACACCCAGGAGATCGCTCCGGACGATCTGGGCCGGCGATCGTTGGGAGGCGACAGAGAGAAACCGCTCGCAGGTCCGATGCAGGGCGGCCGTCGTACCCTTCGAGAGGAGGATTCGCAGGCCAGGCGCGTACGCCCCGGGATCAACATCATCTAGCAGGTCGTCGAGCTTGATGTGAGAGGAGGAGTCAAGAGCTGGGACTGCCAGAACAGCTGCGTCAGACTGTGGGCCGGCGCGTCGGGACGACGACCGAGAACTCACCGGACCGCCCACGTTCCATCCTCGCCCACGCTCGCCAACGCTCGTCCCGTGGGAGTCTATCCCCCGGCCGGTCTCCCAGGAGAGCGAGGACCACCTGAGCGTGCTCGGCTGCGAGTTCGGGCTTGCGAATGGGAGACGGTCGACGGGTGAACCGCGTTCCGACGAGCTCAACGAGAGCTGAGAGAGTGGTTGAGGAGATGCCAAAGTCGGTCAAGGGCCGATGGGGGGAGTTGATGAGATCAGCAATGACCATCCTGAAGGTTGAGGGTTGGAGATCAGGGAAGGTGTCGGTCTTGATGCGGTCAGAGAGGATGCGCCAGAGCTTGGGCGAGATGGAGGAGGACGGCGTGGAAGATGATGAGACTAGAGAGATGCTGCTGAGGGACGAGTGACGTTGGAATGGGGAAGAAGAACGATGCGAGGGTTGAGGGCGAGGCGAAGGAGGAAGAGAAAGCGAAGAAGGGCGTGAGGGAGGAAGACAAGAAGGAGACAGCTCGAGCGGAAGGCGGGCCGGTACTGGGGGAGGCGGCAAAGGAGGAGGCTCTGGCCGAGGAGGCGCCGCAACGGGACGAGGCTCAGCGTTAATCCTCGCAAGGTCGTCCTTTCGAGATATTGCTGGTGGTGGAACGGCCACCGAGTCTGATCGAGGGAACGAGAGCTCGGGAGGGTAGAGGAACGCTTGCGTCTCGGGGCGACAGGACCGGCGGCGAGCGCCAGCAGGCCTTGGACTCAGCTCCTGCTGCTCCTTCTCGGAGGGTACCGCCCGCCTCTTGCCCGCCGCCCGCGGGGAGGAGCCGGCGAGGTCAATGAGCCGTCTGGGCGGCTTGAAGAAGGGTAGCCCCAGTTCGCAAGAGGGGCCGGCCGAGGGCGAGTGGGCAAGCGAGACGCTCGCGAACCGGGCGAGAAGGGCGTGCCCGTCGGCGTGCTGAGGCCGGTCGAGGGCGCCGCCAGAGGGGACAGGAAGGAGCCTCGGGCGAGGAAGGGAGGGGATGCGGCGACCCATCCCATATCGAGAGCGGCTTGGGGTCGGGAGAGTCGAGGGGGGAGGGGACGCCGGGCAAACGAGACGGGGCGATGGTGGTTGGTCCAAGAGAGAGCCCAAAGAGCAGCTGGCGCGACACGTCGGACCGAACCCGGCCTCCGCACGACCCCGTCCCGCCCATGAGACCCCGAATTCAAAAACGAGCGTCAGACGCACCAGGAACTCGCTGGCAGGCAAGAAATGGTACAGCTGGTTTCACTTGCTTGTACATAGTTCGTCGAGTGAGATCCGTCAGGCGGTGGCTGCTTTGCTTTCCCCTGCTTGCGCGCGCTTGTCGCGTCGAACTTCTTTCGAGTCGGCCTCTTTCGACGATCCCCATCTCGACCCTACCTACCGTAAGTCTCGTCATTCTTGTTCAGTTTGCAAGATCTTGGATTTCTTAAGTTTGGACTCATCGATCTCGACAGTGCTTGTTGATCCATCGCCGCTTGGATCTGTCAGACTGGAAAGAGAAGCTCGCTCAAAGGGTGCCAGAGATATAGACATGTGATCAAAGGTGACCCACCTTTGATAAGGCTGGATTAGCTTATAGAATGAAGAGGTGGCTTAAGAGAGGGTCAAGTAAAGGACGAAGGAGCCGAGACGAGGGACAGGCTTAACGGAGAAGAGCGAGAGTCGCGACATAATCGGAGAATCAGAGTGAGGGGACAGGCAAGATCTAGAGGAACAGAGGAAGAGAAGGTGACGAGAAAGGGAGAGATGAGGAAAGAGAAAAAAGGAGAGAGAAAAAAAGGCATGGGTAGGGAGAAATTCAAGTCCTGAAGAATAATCAGCCAGACGCCATCCTGCCGCTGCTCGAGCTGACCCGCCTTCCACGCGAGTACGCCATGGCGAGCATGAGTCCAACGCGGCCGCATCCGGGCGATGTGCAAGGGATAGAGCCGACGGGAGTGCCAGAGATATTATTGTCGTTTGAAGAGGAAAAGGAAGACTTTCTCTCGTGGACCGCCTGCTTAAACTGGCGGTGTTTGTCGGCCAGTGATGTCTGCTGAAGATAGGGTGAAATGAGAGAGATAATGAGAGTCAGCCGCCGTGCATCGCGCTGTCTGTCGGCCTGACAAGGGTCGATCACCTTGCTAGCGGCCGATCCATAAGCTCGCTCTGCGAGAAGCAATGATAAGGTCAGCAAGCGAGCGCTATAGAGATCATAGGCTGGACTCACCATGGAACAGCCCAAGAGCGTTCGCTGGCATCGCAGAGCCGGCAGAAACCCTACGCCTCATTATCTGCGACTTCATGGCCTGTTCTCGGAGCTGAGCCGTCGTCAGTGGAGCTGATTGCTTGCCGGAGGGAAGCACGCCCAAGGCCAGCGTCGTCGAGTTTTGCTGGGGGTGGCGCTGCTGAGAAGGGTGCTGGGAACTCGAGGGGTACTGAGACGAGCTGGGACCAGGGAAGAACTTGTTGATGAACGGGCTCCCATTTTCCGGCGCCAAGAGGGAGATGCTCTGACGAGCTGTACTACCAGGCGGGGCGACAGAGGTTGGGCGCCACGCTTCCCCTCCCTGCACCGGCAATGGATGGAAGCCGGGGCCAAAACTGCAGCAAAAACCAGTCCACAGTTGACCGGGTCCGCACATCGGGTAGCTGGATGGCTGGACGTAAGGGTGGGAGAAAGGGAAGGGAGAAGTGGAGGGGTGGGTAAGGGGCGCGCCGCTGTACCACCCGGGGGGAAGCTTGTCCATAGGAGCGGGCACGGATGAGTTGATCGAGATATGTCCAGCAGCGGCGGCGATCTGCGTCTTGTTGGCGGCAGGTGGCACTGCAGGGATGACGACCTCATGGGGTCGAAGGCGGAGCTGCGGAGTCTCGTCGACGTCAATATCCATCGCAGGGGTGGTGGGCTCGTTCTTGGTTGACTCTCCTTTAGGCACAGCCCTCTCCACCGGCCGCCTCTTCATCACCGTGGCCACCTGTCCCACCATCGCGAGACGCGGCCGCTTGGACGCAGGTGGGGCCATCTCCTCAAAAGCACTCCAGTCGCCGCCGAGCGCCGGACGCGAGCCAGCGCGCACCCCCGAGACAAAGAGCAGGCCTCGGATTCCGTTCTCGTCCGGGAGGAGTGGCTTCCACCCCGCACAGGCTGAAGTGTCGCGCGGGAACTCACGGGAGTCATAGTCAGGTGTGGACTCCCGCGAGCCGGGGGGCGTGTCGTCGATTTTAGAGCGGACAGGTTGCACGCGGTGGGAGCGGCGGTAGATCTCCAGGCTCAGGAGTTCGTGGCAGCCGGGTGTGAACTTGGGTGCCTGGTCGACGGGCGCCGGTTGCTGGTCGTCCTTCTGGTCGTCCTGGGGCAGCTCGATCAAGATAGGGGCGGGGGCGTGGCACTCTGAAGGTGAGGCCGAGCTCGAGTGACGACTTTTGTCCGAGGGAATTGCAATGGAAAGAGAGGCGCTGTTCGCGATGGAGGTGGTAGCTGTGATATCCGAATCTCGGGCTTCATCGCTGAAGAGAGACGAAGCGGGAGGGCTGCAGAACTGATTCAAAGTGGTAATCCAGGAGTCGACCCTCTTGCGGAAATCAGGGATGACAGATGCCCCCGGCTCAAGGGGGACGGACTCCTCACGCCCGGCCCCGATAGATCCTCGTGTAGCCTCATTGCTTAAGGGGATATCGTTCTGACAGATGCTGAGCTCCTCCCACGAGCTCGAGAAAGAAGGTTTCTCAGCGGCGACGTCGGCTGAGACGACAATGCTTTTGGTAGATGATGGGGAGCGAGTCGAGCTGCTAGGGGTGACGGTCTTGTGTGCCAAATCGACAAAAGATTCGGCCTGCGTGGTCGGCTGGAGATGGTTGATGAGGCAGCCGGTTGTAACAGGGCTCTCCGGCTGAGCCATCGTCTCGGTATCAACGAGGAGGGGCGGGGTGATCCAACTGCAGGGTGAGGGGATGACTTAGTCAGCACTGGAGGAGCCGCAAGTTGGCAGCAGCATTTTGAGAGAAGTTTACCGAGTGGAAGAAGAGCTCCAACGGGACTCGCCTCGGGGTTCGTCGAAGAGAGACTGGTAGCGAGGAGGGCTGGACGTATGCTGGTGCGAGTCCCAGCTGGTTCCTGAACGAGAGACGAGGCCAGCTCAACGATATGTCTGACAAGAGCCCAGAGAACAACTTACGCTCTCGAGCCAAGCTCAATGGGTCCCTATTGTCGGAGACTGGATGTATGCGCCCGTTAGCAGAGCCAGCATTTAAGCCAGCCCTCTTGCCCAAGGAGGTCAAGGAGAACTCACGCCAGCGGTCGGCGAACTTGTCCCCCAATCTGCTATGAGAGCTTTTGGGCACGTTGTCCCTGTCCAAGAACTGGCGAGTCCACCGAGGCCAGCTATGGTTGCGGCGGTCGCGGTAGTCGTCGTGAATACTGGTGGTGCGCCGGCGGGCTGGAGTGGAGGGCGGGATAGATTAAGATCAGAACATAGATGGCGAGAGCCAGGGACAGTCTCTGTCACTTCTCACCAGAACTTTCACGGTCTTCCGCGTAAGAGTAGCGGCCATCTGCGAAGGCGAGAAAAATGAGTGTTCCAGTCTTGCCACGAGAGCAAGAAGACACGAACAAGGCTTCTTCTCGGAAAAGTACTTCCTGTGAGGCGGCTTTACGCCTGATGACCGGATACGTCGGCCTTAGCTCTGGGCCAGCGCAAAGGAGGGTGTTCGAGTTGGTATTCGCTCACGCTCGAGGTAGTTCTTGGACATGATGACCTTTTCGATCTGGCGGTGTGTACGGTCTGAGAACCGGGGAGATTGATGAAGCGGGTCGGATGCAGGATCTGACGTGTAGATCGACAACTAACCCGCCTCGATGACGTCCTCCTCACGATGGCCGCTGGTTGAGACTGAGGATACGAAAGCTGGAAGGAAGGCGAGTATGAGAGGAAAAGAGAGTCAGCTTTGGCTGAGCTGTAAAAGGTGAGCAGGATAAGATGAAGAAGGAGACAGACCAAAGTACCACTTCCTCGTCTCAATCTTGCGGTCTCGGCCGTCGAGCTCGAGGCACATGCGGATATAGTGGCCCGCCTTGTTGCACCCATAGCAGATGTAGTCGCGGGGAGGGAGAGAGAAGCAGATGCTGTCTGGATGCTGATATGGAACAATGGAAAGGGAAGGGCATGTATTCGGTCAGCTGGCCGCCGCTGGCCCGGCGATCATAAAAGGGAATCGCTGAAAGGGAACTCACCCAACGCTCGCCCTGGAGAGTTCGATAAGGTTCATGTCATTTGAAGGCGAAGGAGAGAGAGTCTTTCAGTCTGGTGTTCAATCCTTCTGCCCGATCCTCGCTGGTTGAGACAGACATAATCACTCACGCAAATGGAGCAGGGATCCCATCTGGAGCGTTGGCGAGCGGTATTGCAGCTTGAGCTATGTGTCCTATGAAATTCGCTGGTGAGCGGAAGAAAAAGAGAGAGGAAAATGTGAGAAAGAGATTGAGCATTAAAAGATTGAGCAGTATGGGGCGGGAGAGAGAGGGACAACGGAGGAGACGGGGCAGCGAGTGGTGAGCGAGGGAGGAACTAGGGAAAAGGGGAGGGCTTACTCAGTGGACATGGTGAGTGGTCCGCTGGATGGAAGGAAAGAAGAGGGAGGCAAGAATATGGGGGTTAGAGGGAGGGCTGAGGAGGCTGGTCGTTGCCCAAGAGGCTGGCCCTTGCTGGCACAAACCCCTGTCTGTGTCATGGCCACCCAGATTCACGCTTGTTAGCGCTTGATCTCGCGCACTGCGCAATCAAACGCAGGCGAACTCCATGTTTTCATCTCCCTTTGACGTCTCCTCGCGTCTTTCCTTTGTCATCCTTTCACCGTCAAAGGGACCTGATTGACTTTCCACGCAGCAAAGTGATGCAGATCCATGGATGTACACATCTGCAAAGCAACAATTCGCTCTTACTTACCCCGACACTCATATGGGCGCGCGGCAGCCACGCTCTTTCAAAATCCTCTTGAACACGATGTTGGATCTTCGACTTTGTCCTGGACTCCTCATTATCTGTGTATCTGCTTGAAACCCATAATCATCCAGGTCTTCTCCTCCTTCAGCCCCCTCCTCGCCGACCGACGTTCCGCCGCACCCGCCTCCTGCCACCACCAACGACGCCACCCTCGCCCTCCTTCCCCCAAACAAGATACGGCAGCTGCTCGTCTCTATCCTCCACAGAGCCGGTACCGGCAGAAGTAGCAGCCCAATCGATCATCCCAATCACAGGAAGCTCCGTCTCGCCTCGAATAAGCGTGCGCACCCGGGCGAGCATCGACGGCGGGAGTGGTGTGAGGATCTGCATCGTCCTAAGGGATGATGAGGGGGAGGCGACCGAGCGGACGACGGCGAACCCGAGGAGCTCGGACGAGGCGAGCGCTGGCGGAGGGGCACCCTGAACATATGGGAGATTGTCGTTGGGCTTGAACGGGGACGGGAGCGGGGCGTCCGAGGCAAGGAGACCGACGAGAGCCCCGTTGAGAACGAGAGGGAGTTCCGAAGCGTCGATCTCTTCCGCTCCGGGGCCGAGGAGATGGACAGCGGCGATTGCGCGGGACCAGTCGAGGGTGTAGGGCCGCTGGGAAACGAGTGGGAGGGAGAAGTCCCAGCGCGTTGCGAGGGGAGAAGCGCCGACCTCAACGGGGGCGCTAGCTTCCAGCGATGACTTTGAAGATGGGAAGCGAGCGTGGAGGTACGAGAAGAGAGAGAGCTGGCGAAGGTCCGTCGCCGTGAAGCGAGAGGAGAGCACGGTGTCGACGATGGGCTCGAGCTGGAAGCGTTTCGCCGGGCTTGGCGCCGCCGGAGAAAGCTCCTCGGGGTCCTCGTCTGAGCGGAGCAAGCCCCAACCACCCTCGGCGGGGATGCGGCCCTCCCAGACGTCAACCCCCGCGCCGCCACCGAGGACGTCAAACTCGGCCTCCCAGTTGATCTCGGCCATGGCCTCGATCCGTCGGAGGAGGTCCATCCCGAGTCCCTTGACCCAGCCCTGGGTGTTGATGACCAAGGGAACTACCGACGTACTGCGGCCGTCATCCGTGGTGGCCGGGTTTGGCGGGTACTGGACCCGAAGGCGGTAGGTCTCGAGAAGGTCGGCGATGATCGCTAGGTAGAAAGAAGGGTCTTGCCGGGGTGTCGGCGCGCCGTAGTAATGAGCACGAAACGGGATGGCAGGGTGGGTAAAGGGCGGACCTGAGAGAGGTAGGCATCGAATCAGCTCGGCATCGTTGGCGACAACATCGATGAGTTACGTATGAACATACCGAGCAGCGGCTGCTCGATGATGACGAGGCTGACGCTTCCCTCCGGCCCAAACTCGTTCTGACCCAAGTCACACTCGAGGAAGGCAACTGAGTGATACCGTCCGAGAAGCGTATTGACGAGGGAGCGCGAGAAACCCGACTTGCCGGAACGTTTCGGGCCCTTGACAAGAGCTGTCAACGGATCATGGGCATCCACCTCCTCCTCGTCATCATCCTCGTCATTCGAGGAATCGTCCACAGAAGGAGCAGTCTTTAGACAGGGCAGGGAGGCGAGCGCTGCCGCCCAGGAGGGCGGCACGATGTGGGGTCGATGGGACGACTGTGAGAGAATCTGAGCAAAGAGGATTGCGAGTCAGATGGTGGGAATTTCATCCCTCTATAAGCGTCACTCACCGGGTGAAAGCCTCGGACGCCCCAGCCAGCCTCATCTCCCTTCCAAACGTTGTCGAAGCCGCCAACGGCCTTGCCCATGCGGTCGAGGCCGCAGTCCAACTCTCGGACAAGGAAGCTCACGGACGAAGTTTCCAAGTCGAGGCTGAGGGATTTGACCAAGGGGGAGATTGTCGATGCATGGGAGCCTTCAAAGGTGGAGGAAGGAGTGATGACCGGGAGGGGATGGCAAGTTGGAGCGTAGACCGGGTAGGCCAGCGGGGACGAGGCTGGCCGCAAAATAGCAGAAAGGAGCGAGACAGGTGCCGAGAGAGGGTAAAGACGGCAGAGGCCGGAAAATATGAGGTTCTGCAGCGATGAGGGAAAGGCGTCAGCATTGAAACGCAGCAGAGCAAAGGTACAGTCGGAACGCACCTCGTCCTCCGAAAGGGACACGATGGCGCCACCCTCGCCGTCACCAACGTCGTTGAAGGCCTTGCGCAAGTCCTCAGTGGAGAGGAGGATTACATTCTCGCCGAGTCGGGGCAGAAAGGAAGAGACGGCGCCTATTGGGATCGTCGTAACGCTGAAGGAGACAAAGATGCTGTCAGCCAAAGTCGCGGTGGCGCCTATCAACCGCTATAACATACCGCTTCTCTTCCCGCCGGCGGGCTCCACGACCCGGCGTTCCAGACCCAGATGCAATCTCTAGACGAGGAGGGCTTCGCAGCCTCTGAGCTGAATGCGAGGGAGGCACCCACCGCTCGCCCGAATCCGACCGCTCCTCTGGTTCCTCCTCGCTCTCTGGCTGGAACTGCTCAAAGCCCGACGCGCCGAACATCGAAGATGGACCACTCGGGCTCCAGCCTCGCTCGGTCCGCTCAAAGACGGGCTGCTTGGATTTGGTTTGCATTTGCGGCAGGCCCTCATCCCAATACCGGGTCGTGCGTCCCTTGCCCTGGTCGCGCTGGGATGCGTCCGGCTGAATCTCAAGTGACGCCATGGCAAGCTCGTCCTCCTCTGAGGAAGGCTCGCCCGAGCCGGCCGATGAAGCAGAGGAGGACTCGGAGGCCGCTGGCGAAGGCGCGGCTTCAACGACAAAAGGGGGAGGCGAGCGGGGTGCCGGCGTGACGGATGCTGAGGCGGCTAGAGCGGCCCTCCGAGCAGCGAGCGCGCTCAAAGGAGCGCTGGGTTTAGGAGCAGCAGCTGGGGAGGGACCAGGGGAGGAGGCGGCTGTAGAGGGCCCTGTCGAGCTACCTCCGTTGGTCTTGCGCTTCTTGGCAGCTGGGCCTGGCATTTAAACAGGCAGGGAGGTGAAGTCTGCTACTCTCAGCGGCAAGAGAACGTCGCTCAGGTCAGCACATGCACCTTGCGGGATACATCGAGGGCGAATGCAAACAGGCACACCTAACGAAGCAGGCAATTTGAAGCGTTGAAGGCCGCGAGTAAGGTTGATGGTTCGCGGTAGACAAGAAGTGAGGGAGAGAGCCTTAGGAGCAAGACAGCGCACGGCCCGAACATGTCAAGACACTGCCGACTTGCATTCATCTGGTGTCTTTCCAGGAAGAGGAAATGAGAGCGAGGAACGACCGATAAACATTCGGCCATAAAGGTCAAGATCAATAGAACACTGTCTCTCATGCAGGTACCATCCTTCCATGTGGGCCATCATCTTCCTTCTCCCGCCCGCTGCATCGATATTGTGAATTCGCTATGATGAAACGAAAAGCACATGAGAGCTGAGCCCAAAAAGGGACTGAACTAGACTAGAGGTAAACAGGCAAAGCCTCCGAAGCCGCAAACTGGAAGTTGGCTTTGCCAACGACAACCGGCGTCGTTTTATTGGAAGGCGTGCCTTGGATCTCGTGGGTTGCATCAGCGAAGGAAAGCCCGCCGACCTGGAACGAATTTCAGATCAGTGAATGTCTAAAGCAAAGAGCGTGCAGTTGAATGGCCTTACCATCAGACACTCTCCCAGCTCCTGCTGCGGTATGCGTTCCTCGCGGTGAGCCTCTTGGCGTAAACTTTGCGGCCCGTCCCAAGACTGGAGAACGCGATATCCTGGATCGTTCGAACGGGCGTGAGGGGTATATTGTAGTAGTCATTAGTGTACAGAAGGACTCGGATGGGTGCGGCTCTCTGACAGATGGAGTAGTCGCGAAGGTGTCGGCGCCTGGGGGCCAACGCAGCAACGTACACCGGCGAGATTCTACCTCCTCAGCAGATCGTCGAAGTTGTCTCCCTCAAAATTGTCGGCTAGCTGACGCTGTGGGATGCCGCAGGACGCTACCAGCTTCTGAGTCTCAGCCGTTTTCTCGGCTGGCGCTAGGTCAGTGAGGGACCATGTCGGTAACTTAGAAAATACGCTGGTCTGGATTGCTCTGTCGGACGAGAGATTTCTAGGTACTTTTTCTGCCAGTCTATCTGGTTGTCAATATCGGCATCGGGTATCCAGATTTCATCGCCGGAACCGACAATGATGGGTGATCCGAGGATGCGGGTGTACGCTATGAGAAGTTGATCAGCAGTTTTGCAACAGCGAGAAAGAGGTTAGCAAACAATATTTACGGTTAGACTGATTTCCACCAAATCCGATAGCGTATAGTTTGCTGATCGCCTGCTAAGAGCTGGCACGTATGTGATGAGACACGCAAGTCTGACCTCAGCGAACCGGGGAAGGTCGTTGACGACCTGTCCAGCATCGCCTCACATCAATTCGGCCATCGCGGTGCGATGAACAACTAGGTGCGCGAAGTCGATAGCCAGGTGTGAAAAATAGAGATCATTATCACCAGAAGCCTCATCCGTGGGAGCAAACCAGCAAGGAACCAAGCAAGTCCCTCATCATCCTGTCCGGCTAGTCCCTTCACCGCCGTCGAGGTCCATCTTCCTGCCAAAGATCGCCGCAAGCTCATCTTCAGGCTTTACCGACCCCGAGCGAGTCGCCGGCGCAGACGATCCCAGCGCCGGCACTGTTGCCTTGCCAAAAGTGCCCACCGGGCCTGATGTTGTCGCCTTGAGCGGCGTGGCGAAGGGCGAGATGGCCGAGGAGATCTCGTCATCGCGCTCCTGCCTTGCGTTCGTCCTATACTCGCGACGGAGGGCGACCCAGCTCGTCGTCGAATCCTTGCCCATTCCACAGCGTATGACGCCCATGCGTGTGCCGAGGGAGAAGTAATCGTTGTGCTAGAAGAAGGCAAGGGGTCAGTCACAGCAGCAAGCGGTCAATCGGTCCGGCTACCAGAACAGCAATCACGTTCTTCACGCCAACGCGCTCGAACACCTCCGGGTCAGCCTTCTGGATCATAAGCGCCAGTCTGCTTCTTGACGCGGCCGGGATTTTGAGCGGGTCGTTCGGTGGAGGGAGCGAATTGAGGCACTCGATCATCGGTGCAAAGAGTTCCGCCGTGTGGGCGGCGTAGCTCGGGCAGCCAGGGTCACGGCCAGCGATGTCGGCTGGCACCGGTGGGTGTTCCTTGTTCGTGAGTCGAACCCATTCGGCGCCACCCTCACGAGAGCTGGGGCCGCCACCGAGCTCAACGACCCCGAATTGAGCGGCCGGGGAGACGTACGACTTCCAGCCATAGGATTCCCGGATCATCGGGTGCTTGGCGAAGAGGAGCGCCGAGACAATGTATCGGAGGGGAGGCGGATCGTGCGGCAGCGTCTTCAGGATGTCGACGAGCGGGTGGTAGAGGGTTGTGGGCTCGACCGACTCGGACGACAGCAGGGCGTTGACAAGGTGCTTGCGCGGGGTCGTGGATGCCGAAGGAGGCGCAGGGGTGAGCGACGATAACCGGGCAGGGACGTTGGACGTCGATAGGTCGGTGGCCGAGCGGCTGACGGGTAGTGCTTTGGCTGACGTGAAGCTTTCAGATCGCTTGGGAGTGGCAGGAGCCTTCTTCTCTTTGTCCTTGTCGCTCTCGACGACGAGTTTGATCCACTCCTGGCCAAGCTTTTCGCCAGCGCCAACGTCGACAACGCCACTCTTGACCGCCGTCTCAACGTACTCCCTCCATGTCTTGACTCCAGCCTTGATGAAGGCGTCCCGATCCTCTTGCTGGACAAGCGGTGCGATGAATGACCGCAACGGCGCTGGATCGACGGCCCTCAACTGAAGAACGGAGATGAGAGGCGCAAATACGCTTCGGGGCCGAGCGACAATGTTGGCGGACGAGTATGGTGCTTTAGACGGGGTGACCGCAGAGCTAACCGAGATTCCATCTCGAAGAGCGTACGCGATCGCCTTGGCTGGAACCGTTGCGAGACCCTTGGACTTTGTAAGCATAGCGGCCGAGTCACCGGGAGACATCCGCTCTGGCGGGTCCGAATTCGACCGGGCCCGCCGAGGAGTGAAGACGCCAGACATGGGCTCAGCCAAGATGGGCGGCGTCGAGACAGCTGTGTTGGGAGGGGGAAGATTCTTGGTTGGGACGGCCCCAGAGTCTCTTAGGAGCTCGCGCCATTTGTAGGTCACCGAAGCAGAGCTCTTTAGTTCGTCGGCTGCTCCCACGGGCGATTCGACGATGATGACCTCGTACTTCCTATGAGCGGGCCACTATTAGTGCCTGACAAGAGACCCATAGGACAATGATGCAAGACCGACCTATGGCGCAGATTGGCGCATAGGTAGCTAAAGTCTTTATCGCCCGAACTAATTAGGGAAATGACTTGTCAGGCAACTTGAGGGGCAGAAGCGCGCGCATGAGGAGAAGAGCGCGAACTCACATCAGAACGATAGTGGCCGGTGCGGGGTTGTCAAGAGCAAAGAGCAGCATATCTGTCATGATATGGTCTGTTTGAGGGAAGAGTGTCTCGGCATCAGAGAGTTGTAAAGGGAGAGACCATGTTGATTGACTCACGATCCGCAACATCCTTCCTGCCCCATCGACCGCAGTCCCTGACCTCAACTCCACAGGCCTCGAGACCTGCTCGGAGATTCTGCGCAAACACAGGCTGCGAACCAACATCTAGAATGACGCGCGTCGGCCGGGCGGTCAGTGAGCCAGCCAGAAAGACAAGCGCGTCTACGTCGCGACGAGACGAGCTCGCGCGATTCTTCCCCCCTTTCGCGTCTCTCGCCCTCGTCGGTACGAGCCTCAGAGAACACACCTTGATAGCATCGGATGAAGTGGATAGGACCAAGAGGCTGAAAGAGGTTTCTTAGGTACTTGACCAGTAGGCTGGAAGCAGACAGACAAGCGTTGAACATCAAATGTTATGTATGAGCTCCTCAGCCCACCCTGATCGGTCGATGACTCACGTCGCCTTCGTCGTCAGCGGTGGAGAGCAGTTCTCTACAGACAAATATTTGAGCCAATGGTCAGCGTTTTTTCGCGTCGACCAATGACGACGGTAGCGATCTAGTTAGACCTCCAGCTTCCGCTTCTTTACTTCTCACTCTTACCATAGTCCCAAAAGATCCCCACAGCCGGCGGTCGACCCCTCATCGGATTGAGAAGCAGCTCTCTCTCTCGCTTCCATGATTCACGTTCCGCCTCGTGCGACTTCATCGTCGCCGCCAGGAGCGTGCTAAGATGTCGGCTTATCGGGAGCAGCGCCTGCGAGACGGACGATGAGTTGTCCTCGTCGATATCGTCGTCATCCGGCTTGCGAGGGGAGAGTTTTGAGGAGGATAAGGGTTCAGAGGAAGAGGCCATACTGGGGAGAAATGATCAGAGGTCGGATGAGGATGAATGTGATGGTTGAAGGAGAACAAGAGTTAGAGCAGGAGCTCGCAGAGGACGCGTCCGATCGAGACACGGGCTTTCCCGGCCTTTCCGCGCGTTCGCTACCTTCACCTGTGATATCTCCATCTTGTTGGCTCTTCTCGATTCTATACAACATCGCAAGTAAAATCGTGAACCAATGCAAGGACATGAATCAACAAGTCTGGGTGCCAGGGTTGAGCGGAGGAACACGACGAGACGGAGGAATATCGAGCAAGGGAAAGTAAAAGGGTGGCGTCAGGGGAAGAGCAAGACGAAGAAAGCACAGAAGAGGCATAAGCGAAGAGAGATGGGCCAAATCCTCCTCCTTTCTCTTCCTCAATCATCCATCTCAGCGTCTCCACTCCCATCACGCCTGCCTCCACTGCTCGTCAATCTCTCCCGTCCAAAGAAGTTCCTCACTCCACGACCTCCCCCCTCCGAGCCACTACCCCCTCCAGCTCCCCCATCGCCACCGCCATCACCCCCCTGACCCCCCAGCCCAAGCCGGGTGCCCGCAAACCCAAGAGCCCGCGCGAAGGCTCCGCCAGCCTGAGGGAGGATCGACGCCCGGTTACCGCTGTTGCTGCTCGAGCCGCCTCCAGAGCCGGACCCGCCACTTCGGTCCCTCGAGGAGCCCCCGCTGCCGCTGCCTGATCCGCGGGCAGCTGCACGAGCGGCGAGTACGGTTGCCGACCCGGGCGTGAGTGTTGGTGGCGCGTTGGCGTCGTTCGGGTTGCCGAGATTCGGGTTGTTGCTGTTGCTGTTGCTGCTGCTGCCATGATGGGAGTTCGACGAACCCCAGAATGATGTCCGCCGTGGGTTCGGCGACCGCGACGGGCCGGCTGCTTGCGGGTCAACGTCCATCGATCCACCGGAGACGATGACTGTGTCGTGGCCAGGGGCGGAGGAACCGGGCGGAGTAACGTGTCGAATGAGGATGTTTCGGCCCGCGCGGCCAGGGCCTGGAGAGTACTCTGGGACGTTGACGGCGCGCAGGGCAGCGGTAGATCGGGGAGCCCATGGGTTCGCGTTCCGAATGACAGGCTGTCGAGGGGCAGGGGCCGGGGCTGGAGGAGGCACAGGCGGTGTCTGCGTGCCATGGCTGGCGTCGACCGTCGGCCGGACGCCGGCGCCGCCGCGAGGGGGGGTCCCTGCAGCTGCGGCAGCAGCCAGCATCGCGCGGTGAGCGTGATGTTGATGATGGTGATGCCGGGCAGGGTGAATTGGCTCGCCGTTCTGGCTCACAGGCGGCTCGGGGACAGGCTGGACAGGCGGGGTACCGGAGTTTTCGCCCGACTCGTTCTCGCCACGTTGTCTGTGAGGACAGAGGGGGTGTCAGTACATTATCATGCACGAGGAAGAAATAAGAAGGAGGAACTCACGAGCACCAAAATCGGTGACCCTCGGACCAGGCCTTGGACTGGCACTCCTTGGAGCAGTACTTGGCTTTGCGGCAACGCCGACACTTGGCAAACTGCCTCGGGCTTGCCTCCCACTTCCCGCACGTCATATTGGCGCACTGTCGGATCCCACCCCGACTTTCGTCTTTGCGGCAGGCGTTGCGCATGATAACGCCCGCCCAGTAGACAATCTCTTCGGGAAGCTGAGGCACCGTCGGATCCGTTGGCGATGGCCGAAACGTGAATCGCTCGACGAGGGAGAAGATGTTAGGCGTGGTCGAAAGCTGGGGCCGCTTGGCGACGTGCGAGATGAGAACAACGGTCCCTGGCTCGGTGCCCATAGGCTCGAGCGCAACGTTCGGGTGAAAGGGATCCCGCGGCCGGTGGAACGCCTGCCGGACGTGCGGGTACTTGGAGAGATAGGCAAGTAACTGAAGCGAGAGAAGGATGTCGTCATCTCGGTAGGTCGTCTCTGAGGGCGTCATCATGTTGCCCTCGAGGCTCAGATCCCGGAGTGTCCGCTGCGTCGCCTGGGCCGTCGCTAGAGCAACCGTCGGTGGGGCCGTCACCGCCCCAGGGTCGGCAAAGTCGAAGCCAGGTCCACCTCCAACGGCTGGACGCGTGATGCGGACCGTTGCGTCGGCAAGAGCAGCGAGACCCCGAGGTCCCGGTGCACCACCAGTGGCGGGCGTTGTCGCGTCGTTCTGGGTGAGCGGGACAAACGGCTGCCGAGGCGTGACATCCGCGCCCGTTCGAGGCGTCTCGGCCGCTCCCGGAGCGCCAGGAGGTGCGCCCATCTGCATGTCAACGTTGTTCTCAACGCCGTCACCGAGTTCTGGCTCGATGCCTGTCGCCGTGTCCTCGTCTTGGACAATCTCCACCTCAGCGTTCATCGGCGGGCTCACGTCGTCCTCCGTCCCAACCAGGCTGTCACCATTCGGCTCGTTTCTTGCACCTCCACCGCCTGCCGCTCCGCCGGCGCCACCCTGACGGCCACCTCCACCCCCTTCTTCCAACGCCTCGTCGTCCTCGCCGCCTGTCGTTCCACTCTCATTACCCTCACCATCCGTGTGGCCTGGGTCTCTCCGCCTCCGACGCATCGGAGGCGCAGGTCGGCCCGTGAGTGTCCCGCTGCGATCCCGGCCCCCTCCGCCCGTCGGTGTGCCCATGGGCGTCGAGACGTTGCTGCCACCGGGGGAGCTCGTTGCGCTGACCTGGCCGCTGCCCTCGTTCGGGATGAGGAGCGCACGAGGAGATCGGCTGTCCAGTCTAGTGTTGGACTGGACGGCTGGGGACGACGAGGAAGAAGAGGATGTGATGGCTCCGCGGGTATCATCGATGTTGGAGGAGCTTGCGCTCGACGAGCGAGACATCGAGGGTCGGCGAGGGCGAATGGAGGAGGAGGACGATGCAGAGGCGGAGGCAGCAGCAGAGGCAGAGATAGCAGCAGAAGCGGCAGGCAGGTTGAGAACTGGGAGGTATGAGTGACCGGCACGAGGAGTTGGGTCGACCTCAGCCATGATACCAAAGGGATTGTTGTGGTTGCGAGTGATCGCACCGAAAGGTGTCCCTCCTCCAGCCATGTTCTGCAGAGCTTCCGTCGCAAGTTGGGCAAGACGACCAGTCTCGGCGTCAGTTACGGCAAGGACGGCCTCAACGTCGACGTCCATCATCTGCTGATCATCTCCATCATCCTGACCCGTCCCGCTTTCGCCGTCGTTCATCTCGGGGCCTTCGTCGCCCGAGGTGGGGACTGAGTCAGGGGCAGACGTCGTCTCAAGTGAAGCTGAGACCGGTAGACTGGTGGAGGAGGAAGAGGACGGGGCGATGGCCTCGGAGGGCTGACGAAGCCCGTTGGCCGGGGAGATGGTAAGGTCGGTCTGGGTCGGTGGCTCCATCGGTGGCCCGTCAACGCGTGGCCGGGGGGCAGACTCGCCGCCGCCGCCGCCGCCCTCCGCCGACGATGACGCGGGGACGACGACCTGCTGCTGCTCCTGGTGGATTGCTGGGTGAGGGACGGCAAAGTTGATGCCTCTCCGCCTGGACGCCCTTGGCACAGAAGAATCGCCGGCGCGTCCATGGCTCCCACCAAGGCCTCCCGGCTGGCCAAGCGGGCCGGCCTCGATGCTAAGGCCTCTCGACCGCAGCCAGACTTCGAGGACCTGAGCAACAACATCGAGAACGCCGGCCTGGACGACCCTCGTCCGAATTTGCTCACTCCCGCGGACGCCGACGTTGGAGACGCACTGGAAGGCGAGCGAGAAGCGGTAGGCGATGGCCCGATCCGGCGTGAGGAGACCAGTCGAGGCGGGAACCGAGAGCGAGAGACCGTAGAGGTCTGGCGGTGGCGGCGGCGGGCGAGGGATGCACGAGTTGCGGAGAATGTGAAGGAGTCGCTCGAGGCCGCCGTCAAGGGTGAGGATCTCACGAATCCGGGGCGAAGTCGAGGTAAGATAGGTGAGGTGGGTGAGAGAGTTGAGCAAGGGGAGGGCCGCCGTGCTGTCGAGAGCTGTGGAATCAGGAGCCAGGCCACCAAGCGAGTGGGCCAACGAGGGGTCAGCCAGAACATTCGGGGGGACGACACGGCAGAGTGAAAGGAGACGGCAAGAAGAGAAGGCCCAAGTCTTAGGGCGGTCGGAGCCTCTGTGGACGCGACGGGGAACCCGATGGGGGGGAGGGATGAGACTCCTACCTCTCGCTTGCCTCCGTCTCTTCCGCCCCCACATGTCTAGAGCTTGAAAGGCCAAACCCAACGAGATGATCTCACTGAGTCCAAAAGACAAGTCCATACAAGAGAAACAGGCGCCTCTCGGGCGGAAACGACGACAGCGACCAGGAGCGGCTGGCGACGACTCTCCTCACGCGAGCGCTCGTGGCCGAGCCCCTAGTCCAAGGAGAGTCGGCCACACAACACCTCTCCCTCCCGCCATCGACCTCGCGGGGGATTCAGCAGCTTCTTGGCTACCAGACAAAAGCAGCATGCTACAAATTCAATCGCCTAAGGCTAGGGCGTGCCCAGGGTGGCTTCGAGGGCGACATCTCGTCATTAGAGGCGTGTCCCCCTCGCGGTCCACCGAGTCCACCCGTTCGTCTGCTGCGACACCGACACTTCTGTAGGAGCTGGCCACGACTCGACACTCACCTCGCCTGTCATAGAGCGCGCTCGTGATGCAGACGCACGCCCGGTTCTGCTGGGGGAAGGTGTGGTTGCTCTCGCGCATCCTCAAAGGCGGGAAGCCGGGCGGCGCGGTAGGGGTGGAGGCGAAAGGAGCGGCCGGGGGGCCAACGGATAGAGTGGAGTGGGTAGGAGTGGGTTGGTTAGCAGGGGCGACTGCTACGGCGACGGCGGCGACGACAGCGAGTGGGAGTAGGTGGAGGTAAGGATAGTTGGTGATCGATGAGGGCGGGTTCGCGGTGAGTAAGGAGGGAGCCGCGTGAACCGAGGCGCCTTGAGCTGCTCTGTCAGTGGCCACTCTCGCCCGCAAGGATGGTGGATTACAGAACCTTCTACCTCTTGCCACCGGATAAGGTTTCGAGTCGGTCTTCAACCTTCCATCTCCAGAGGTGGAATCAGGCCTGAACGTTTCACAAAAGTCCGTGAAGATATCCTCCACTACTAGCGCGCGTCATGCTGTGGCATGGCTAGCAGCGTTTCCACGCTTGTTCTTCTTTCCTCGATCTCTCTCCCTCCGAGAACCATCTGCCTCTCTCTCCTACCCGTCTGTCTCCAACACCATGAAATTTCCCTCGATCTTCCGCCTCATGTGTAGACACCAAATCTCGGCTCGATGGGCGACGGCCCATGCGGGGCACTCTTCCACTCCTCTTTCTCTTTCTGTCTTTCTCCCGGAACGGCCTCCACCAGCACCCCTGTACACTCCGTCTCACACCCGGCACGCACATCGGTCAGCTATGCAGGTCGCCGTCTCGCGCTTCATCCCTGTCGCCCCGCTCCGGTCGCTCCTCTCCCACACCCGGCACACCCTCCACTTTCACATCCCGCTCGCCTCCCCTCCCCAGACGTACCGCCTGCTCCTCTTCCGGCTTGCAAGCTCGAACGCGGCGCCAGAGTTCTATTCGATGGAGGCGACGTGCCCACACTTGGGCGCTGAGCTCAAGGAGGCGGACGTCGAGGACATGGTGGTGACTTGCCCTTGGCACCAGTACGAGTTCTCGCTGTGTGTCCTCTTTTTCTTTTCTTTGTTCTTCGTCTTAATGTTAGGGAGCAGAGTGTCGGCTGTTTGATTGATAGGCGGGCGTATGGATGGGGCCTACCCGCCGGAGAGGAAGTCGACGCGCAGGAACGCGTCGCCACCATCCCCCCCCCCCCCCCCCCCCCCACCCAGTAGTTCTTGGTCGAAATCAAGTCATCTGAAGACTGAGACTGATGCCCGGCTCCAAATTACAGTGAGACCGGCGAGAGCAGCACGGGTATGCGACTCTGCACGTACGCTGTCAAGGTGGAGGGCCAGGGGAAGGACAGGATGGTCCTCGTTGAGAGCCCAGGAACGGCCGACGAGCAGTGGGAACTCAAGAGCTTTGAGCCGGTGTCGGAGGGTAAGTTGTCTGTTGCGTGATGGGATAGATAGACGCGTTCATTCAGGGAACTGACGCGGCTACCTTCTTTTTCAGCCTTTGCCGACATGCCCTCGGTTGCCGACCTGGCCATCACCCCTCCTCCCATTTCCGGCCCTGACGCCAACATCGGCGCTGCTGCTCCCGCCCTCAAGAAGCCCGCCTCCTCATCTATCTTCCTCGCTGCAACGGGGAAGACCGACACCTCCAAGACCACGCTCACATCCGAAACTCTCCCACCCCTCCCACCACCAACCACTCTCCTTACCTACGCGCTCCACATTCTCCGGACACCCAACCCACTCGCGAAGGTCGCTCTTACGCGCGAGGCTCTTGCCTTCCTCCGGGCGCGGACGGCCGAGGGTAAAGGCGACCAGCCGCTCGTGACGCCTGAGGAGGCCAAGTGGGCCGCGAGCGTCGTTGGGGATGGCACACCGCCGAGAGAGGAGGGCAAGGGGGGGACGCTAAACCCGAATAGGATGGGCAAGCGCGGAAAGGGAGGCAGCGAGAAGAGCAGGGGGTTGATGCTTCGTGAGTGTGGCACCTCCTTGTCTTCTTGACGCCACCTTGGCTGACTGTAAGGCTCTCTCTCTCGTAGACGCTCTAGCAAATATCGAGCAGTGGGCCATCGATCTCGCTTGGGACGTCATCGCCCGCTTCGCAATGACGTCGATCGACGGTCGCACGCTTCCCGACGAGTTTTATCTGGGCATGTTGTCCTGCTCTCTTTCTCACTTCTCCCTCATCGTCTGACCTCTACGCCGTCTCTCGACCAGATTGGGCTAAGGTCGCTGAGGACGAGGCCAAGCACTTCTCCCTTCTCGTTGCGCTCCTCAACGCCCGAGGAATCCAATACGGTGACCATGCGGTCCACGCGGGGCTTTGGATGTCGGCCCAGGAGACGAGCGCGAGCTTGAGGAGCAGGCTGGCGATCATTCACATGGCGAGTCGACCAACTTGTAGAAAAAAGCACATGAGGGCAACTTGCTGACTTTGAATGAAACCAATACAGGTCCATGAGGCACGCGGACTCGATGTTAACCCGGTGACGAGTGAGTAACCTCTTGGATAAGTTCTACCGACAGCTCTGTAACTTTTCTACATCATGCAGTTGAAAAATTCCGCAAGCAGAACGACATGGAGGCCGTCACGGCGCTCGAGATCATCCACTCAGACGAGGTCACCCGTGAGCCTCACTTCCCTTCTCTTTCGTCTGCATTTCTCAAAAGCACTGACCCGCGTTCGCGCTTGCTCATCCCAAAGACGTCACTGCCGGTCACAAGTGGTTCACCTGGGTCTGCGCCGCCCAGAACGTCGAGCCCGTCGCAACGTTCCGACGGGAGGTCCAGCTCAACTTCCGGGGGAAGCTCAAGGGGCCTTTCAACGAGGTCGACCGGGGGATGGCGGTGAGTTGGTCGGCCGTCTGTTTGCTTTTGTCTCGTCCTGTCACTGAATTTTTTGGTCTCGCTTTGATGTAGGGCATGACCCAGGAATATTACGAAGACTTGGAGGTGGGTTGTCGCGCTGATGGCTGCTTTGCAAGCTCGAGTCGCTCGCTGACTGTCTCCTTCGGTTTCGTCAGGGTTGGGGTGGAGACCAGGACGCTGTGCGCCAGCAGGGTGGCAAACCCGTGGAGAGCGAGGGCGAGATGCACCCGCGGTTGACTTGATGTATGCACTTGTCAACTCCGAAAGCGTAGAAATGGGGATCGAATGAACCCTTCAACCGTAGACGAAGACTGGAGTGGCACTTAGAAAACGTTCGCGCTCGTCATTGTTATAAAATATCTCGTGCAAAAACCTATCCGCCACGCTGTTGATTTGACAAAAGTCATCTTTGTACAAAGTGCAATATTTCATGGCGATCTCTCTCAAATGTCTTCCCGGAGCACGGAGTGCGGGCTATCATCCCGCCGAGAACGGAGACGACATCGGACAAGAGAACGCGATCATCCTTTCCCTTCTGCTACCTCCTCCTCCCCCCAAACCACGCTACTATGTCGACCCCCGCTATTCCGCCCCTTCACCCAACCATATCTCCCCGCCTTTCAGTAGAGTGGCACGCCTTCCATAATTCGCATACGAGTCACGGTCCTCCCCTGCATGAAGTCGGCTGGTCGCCGACCTTTCGCGACCCTCCAGCTCCTGGGGGGCCGAAGATGGGTAGAGATCCGGCCGAGGGGGTGAGGAATAAAGAGCTCGTTGTCTCTTGGAAGGCTGGGGGTCCTGGATTGGGAGACGGATTTGGCGAGGGGGAGGGGCAGTGTGATGTCGGGGTATTTTGGCCGGAGAAGGCGGTAGATGATGGCCGCGGGTGCGTGCCTCCCACTTTGTCGTGCCGACTCAGCGGCAGACCTGACATACCTGATGCATAGCCTCCCCGTCTTCATTTATATCCACGGAGGCGGCTGGGTCAAGGCCCCTCCCGCAACCTCGTCCTTCATTACCCGAACCTCCCGCGAGGTGCCCTGCGTGATGATCGTACCCCGACCGCGCGTGGCACCCGAAGATCCCTTCCCAGCGCCCCTCGAGGACGTATGGGGGATTGTGCGATGGGCGCTCGATGGATCGGCGGAAAAAGAGCTCGCTGCGCTGGGCGAAAAGGGGCCCGGGAAAGTCGACTGGAGCAAGATTGCGCTGGGGGGGGCCAGCGCAGGTGGAAATCTCGCAGCCGCCATTGTGGGTGTCAACTTCCTAGCTGAACACACAGAAGATCTAAGCTGATGATAATGACGGACAGGCGACTTCTTTGAGCATGCCGCCACTCCTGGAACGCTTCCCAAACCCTTTTGTCCGCCTGCTACTCTTTGCTCCCGTTCTCGACAACACAGCCGACATCTCCTCCAAGTATCCTTCTTGGAGCGAGAACAAACACTGCCCGTGAGTAGTCATCCACCGTCATCACTTCTCTTTCGTTCTCGGACTCGGTCGTGTCTGACTCCCTTTTCCTCCGCTTTAGGCATCTCCCCTCCGGAACCATGCTCCTCTTCCGCTCCCTTTACCTCGCCAACTCCCCCTCGTCCGTATCCCCCAGTCACCGCCTCATCTCCCCCATCAATGCCCCTGCCTCTTCTCTCGCCCAGCTCCCGCCTCTCTGGGTCGACGCAGCAGACTGCGATCTGGTCCGGGATGAGCCGCTCGTCTTTGCGCAGAAAGTTCGTCAGGCTGGTGGGACGGTGTGCCATGAGAGGAACTGGGAAGGCGTTGAGCATGCGTTTACGATCATGGACGAGGTGCTGGAGACGGCGAGGGTGTGGATGGGGGAGGTTGTAGAGGGTCTGAGGGAGGGGTTTGAAGAGAAGCGAGGGCGGGATGCGGAATAAAGGATATCAAGGAAAAACTCAATCTTTCTTTCTCTCTTTATGCTGTTACCTCGAAAAGCAAGAATTTGCCTTGACAGGCGGGAGGCTCGTATACACGAGAACGAGGAGTGCGTGTCTGAGCGCCACTGTGTGTAGTTGTAGTTTCCCCTGTGTTGTCTAGAAACGCCACGTTCTAGCTTTGGGGGTATTCCAGGCTTGACTCCTATTCATGTGTTGTTGGTGAAGTCTGAGAATGCTCAGATGACGGGAAAGAGGCAAGCAAGATCGGTCGAGTCGGGCGACGATATCGACAGAGACCAGCAGCACGAACGAGCAAGACCACATTCTTGATCTGCACCCGATCCTTGGGATTGTTAGTCCCATCCGATCATTTCTTCTTTGCCTCCCTCCGCTTGATAACCTCGTCACCACTATGTGCAAGCGTCAAGATGGAATCAGCACCGCTCGGAGGCGTGCGCGAGGACGCGACGCGCACGCGCGCTTTCAGGTCATCGAGACTTACACAAAGATACCCTGAAGACAAGAGAAGGAACCTATCAGTCTCAGATCTCTTTCCAGACAGAAAGACAGAGAGCGACCACGCACCTTTCCACGATACGGCTCCGGCTCCCGCCAGGCTCGAATCTGAGCGGCGAAGAGTCCAAGCTTCTGCTTGTCGACGCCCGTGAGAATGATCTTCGTCGGGATCGGGAATTCGACGTTGATACCATCCGGGACAAGCATCAACACCGGGTGGGCGAATCCAAGCTTGAGGTTGAGCCGCCTCTTGCCGACCCAATCTTTAGGGTCCACACCTGGAGGGACGGGCGCGTCCTCGACGCTACCTCGGAACCCAACGCCGACCATTCGCAGAGGGAGACGGAAACCCTCGGTGACACCCTCGACAGCGTTGGCGATGAGCGTCCGGGTCGTTCCCCAGACTTTACGCTGGTTCCGGGCTGTCTCATCGAGGATGGCGACCTCGAGTCGTCCCTCTGGGTTCTCCGGAGTAGGAGCCTGGTGAAAGAGCCGAACGAAAGGCTGGATGTCGACCGCTTGCACACCGAGGGGACCGGTGACGATGAGGCGGTCGTCCGAGATAGAGAAGGTCGTTTCGGAGGGGAAAACTACGGGTGCTTTGGCAATGTGGGAGCCGAGGGGAGAGGTCAAGGAAAAGGCACGCGACGAGGAGGCGAACGCGGAAGAGGAGGGGGAGGGGGACGAGGGAGCGAACGCGCGAGGGAGGACCCGGAGGGAGGAGCGGAAGGCGGTCGCCATACCGGGCTGGCAATACGGGGCGAGGCCTAAAGATGAAATAAAAGGGAGGAGGGGACGGGCGAGTCGCGACGAGTGATCCGAGGTCTAACGTCGTCGGTCGGTGGTCGGAACGGTTAAGGGCTGACGGGCACGCGGAAAAGGTCGAGGGCGAAGGCAGCCGGCCTCGCGCGTCTGGTCCCTCAACGATGATCTTCGTCGTCTTGACACCCGCAGCTTGCACTCGTGGTCTCGCTCATCGTTTCACAACCGCACTCAGAGATATCTCAGTCATCCTTTACATCCCGCCCCGCGCAAAAAACTCCTTCGTCGGACCACACTTTTCGCTCGTGCAACCAGGGCATCGAAGACCCATCTGGACGCTCGTCGGCCGCGTCTCGCCTGACGCGACGCCCTCGAGATGCTCCTTGGCCAGGTCGGCAAGCGCCCGGATGAAGATCGGCGAGTCATTGAGCGAGGGCGCGCGGGTGATGTTCATGCCGAGCTGGAAGAGGAGGAGGGGGTTGTATGAGGATAAGGACGGGGAGCGACTGGTCGAGCTAGAGAGAGCGCATGCGAACCTCCTTGCCCTCAGGCCCGTACTCGATGTCAAGCTCAAATAGCGTTTCAATGTGGTCCGAGGTGAAGGCGATGGGCACCATGCAGACATCCTTGTTGCCGTTCTTGGCGAGACCCTTGATGGCGTCAATGGTCTGAGGACCTTGCCACGCCGACGGGCCAACCTGGGACTGCCAGACGAGGCGGTATCTGACACACAAGGTGGCTCGTCAGCTAGCGCGGAGTGCAGGAGAACTGCTGGAAGAAGACCCACGGGTTCTTGTTGCCGAGCAGGTTCATCACAGCGTGCACCGTCGCGGCGACCTCAGTGATATAGGGATCACCACGGCTGCAAGAGCTCCATCGGAATTAGTGGAAGTTTTCGAGCGCCAGTAGAGCCCAGCTCCGACTGACTTGACGACAGAAAGAGGCAGCGAGTGAGCCGAGAACAGAATGACGACGTTTTCGCGCTCCTCCGGGGTATAAGACGACTCGAGTGTCGCAGTGATATTGTGAGCGACGGCCTGATCATGGTCAAGTGTAAGCAGCCAAATCAGCCACATATGCAAGCGAAAGACCAGGCGGGCGGCGCTACCACACATACCTCGACAAACTTGGACTCTGTCGGCCACCGGTCAATGACACTCCATGCGATGTCCTTTGCTCCCTCAGGCTTGTTTTCCGTTTTGAGCACGCGGTGAAGCTCATTGAGCGAGGACCCCGTCGTCGAGCACGAGTACTGCGGGTACTGCGTGAACGCGACAGCGCGCTCGACGCCGTCCCTCCTGAGTTCCTCGAGGCACTCCTCCGTTAGTGGGTCCGCGTACCGAAACGCCGTGTACGCCTTGTGCGGGGCCGTCTCGGGCGACATTTCGTCGAGAAGCTGGATCATGAGTCGACCTTGGGTCGAGGTCCATCGACGGATGGGCGAGCCACCGATCTGCTCGTACTGCTTCTCGATCTGCGGTGTCCGCCGGCGGGCGATCCAAGGAGCAAGGTACTTTTGAAACGGAAGAGGAATGAGGTCGCCGTCGTGGAACAGCCGGCTCAGGAACGGGTGGACCTCGGGCGTGGTAGCGGGGCCGCCCATCTGGAGGAGGGGGACAGGACAGAATAACGAAGATCAGGGAAGCGTAGGAGCAGGAGGAGGAAAGGAGCTCGGGAGAACGCCACTAACATTCATCATGACGATGGCTAGTCGGGTGAAGACGAGGCAGGAGGATCATCAGCGAGTGCTCGACGAATTTATGCAGGCCATAGAGCTTCTCACCAGTGGGCCTGAAAGTGGCAAGAGAGAAGAAGAGGCTTGTCAGACCACGTCCTGAATAGCGGGACTGGCAGATAACAGAACCCGTCTATAGAAGACAGGTGGGGGGAGGGAGAAGACAAACGGGCGAGTCTTTGCCTCGGTCGCGAGCGAGCGGGTGTGACAAGCGACCTTGCGAGTGATCGGGCGGGACATCCTAGGGAGAGACGCCATGGTGGAGGAAAGAGGCAGAGAGAGAGAAGGAGGAGGAGGCCGTTGAGGGGCGGACTCGAGAAGAAGTCGAGACCCAGACGCCTTAACTGAGGAGCAGCTCGATTCGAAGCGGGCGAATCGGACGCGGGACAACACTCCGTCATCAGTCTTGTATGTTCACAGGAATAAAAAAAAGACCAAAGTTTTCTACTGAGTTTCTGCGGTATTCTGCTTCAGATACGCCCTCGGGATGATAAGTCGGAGCTCACCCGGTCGACAGATTCAACAGGGTTGCCACGGCGACAAGAGACCGGGCGCGTCACCGGTCAGGCGAGCAAGGGCAGAAGAGCTAAGTTCAGCTGGCTGACCGACTGTCCGACTCTTCTCGACCACCATCTCATACGACCCAATATGGACGAGCCCTCGTCCTCCAGCAGACACCACCAACGCGACCACAAGTCGTCCTCGCACAAGCGGGACCGGAGCAGGGACCGCGACCGCGAGAGCAGCAGCAGGAGCAGGAGCAGCAAGCGGGATAAGAAAGACGACGACGGCGACAAGCGAGACAAGCACCAATACCGCCCATCTCACCACCACCGCTCGCATCGTGATCGGAGCCCCGACGACGAGCGTCGACGCAAGGAGAAAAGGCGAAGACACAAGGAGGAGGAGGAGGAAGAGCGAATCAGCGGCGGCATGCGGGTCGTCGACGATGACGACGACGAGGCCGTCTGGGTCGAGAAGGACGTCGAGGAGGTCTGTCCTCGTCCTTTCCCTCTTCCTCTTTTTCCTACCCACTTGAGATACTCCGTTCAATGCCGAATCTGACCGATGACAACTCGCTCGTCTGTCTCCTCCTTGACCATCATCAACAGGGCTCCGTCTCGACGATCCCGACCGCCGAGTCGCTCGCCCTCAAGTCGCACGCAGGCCAATCAACGACCACCAAGCTTCCGCACTCAATTCTCACAACTGAGGGTGTCTCGCGCGACGCATGGATGCTTGAGAGTGAGCCCGACAGGAAGCCAAGCACATCGGCGTTGGGCGCGTACGGCGACATCGAGGCTCAGTCGACGGGTGGGGCTGCCGACTTCTTCGCAGCGCTCGGGACGATGCAGAGCTCACGCAAGGAGAAGGAGGCTGTTCAGAAGCAGGTTATCAAGGAGGAGGTGAGTGTGTAGTCTCTCGTGCCACTCATGCGAGTGCCGGTCGGGGGCGAAAGCCAGCAGATGTCTATACACGAGTCGGATTCCGAGAGCTCAGACAGTCGAAAGTAAGGCTGACTCGTCCTCCTATCCACCAGCCGAGGTTTCACCGGCGCGAGATCAACACGCAGCTCATGGAGGGCGACATCGCTCCCACCACGCCCGCTGGTTCGTTTCATGTTGAGGCCTGAGAGTCGCTGTGATCTTATCAGAGCTGATGAACTCCCCTTTCCCGCTCCAGCCAAGACAACCACCCCCGGAGCGCCCGGCTCGTCCTGGCGTCTGACCAAACTCCGCAAGACGTACGAACTGGCCGAATCGTCCGGCCGGCCCATCGAGGAAGTTGCTCTCGAACGGTACGGCTCAATGGAAGATTTCCAAGAGGCGGCCGAGGAGAAGCGCGTCCTCGATGAGCGCAAAGCCGGCCGTGGAGACCGGGGGCCTCGGTCGAACGCGAGTGGGACAAGCACGCCTGGCGGCAGTGGAGGTGGTGGGCTCAACAACAGCACCGGCGAGCGCTACATGTTCACGAGCGATGCGGCCGCTCAGTCAGGCAGCCGTCCGGGGAGCCGAGCGGGCTTCAGGCGACCAGGTGAAGAGCCCTCGGGTGCGCTCACCCCTGGTGGGGCTGGCGAGGTCTTCACGCCCGGTGGTGGTGGCAGTCGGGTCGACACGCTACGACGTGGCTCGTCTTTCCCATCAAGTTCGGGTGGGTCATCGCCCATCCCGTCAGTTCTCCCGCCTCCGCGGTATCCGCTCCCGACGAACAGCAAGCCGCCTCTCTCGCCCTCGAGCCTCAACAAGATGCAGGCCGCAGTCCTCAAGGCCAAGCTTATGGGCTCAGATGGAGCCGACAATCTTGAGGCTGAATACGAAGCTGAGCTTCAACGATCGCGGGAGGCTCCTGTTGCGGTCGGCTCTACGGGCATAGACAAGACTGGCAAGGAGACGCGCGTTGAGCTCATACCGACACTCGATGGACAAGGTCGACTTTACGACATTGGTGCGGGCAAAGAGGAACCGAAGATTCTTCCCGGGAACAGGAGGAAAAAGGAGAAGGTGCGAATCGATCGTGGCTACTTCCACCGATCGGACGATTGACCCTCCCACCCTCTTTTCAGCTTGAGACCCACGATCCCAAGACCGGTGAAGTCGTCCGCCAGAATCTCGACGACGACACAACCTCGCTCGGTGACCTCGTCCGGGCGGAGCGCTTCGGCGGAGGTGCGGCGGACCAGAAGAACCTCGATGCTGAGCTTGCCAACTCGATCGCTCGGGACGCGAAGTTCACCGAGGGCCTAGACTACATGGACGAAAATGCCGACAAACTTGCGCGTAAGAAGATGAAGACAGACGCTTCCAAGCGGCTGTTTGCCATCAACGGTGAGTCGTGCGCCCAGACTTGCGCATTGAAGGATGGTGTTCTAAGCCAGATCTCAATTGTCGCCTTTCAGACTACGCACGCACGAAGAAGGCCCTTGATTCTTGTCTCTTCTGCCCAAAGGAGACGGATGGCGCCCCCCGGGCCGGAGTCATCGCCATGGGCACTCGCTCGTACCTTTCCCTCACGCAGACCGAAGAGCTTGTCGACGGCCACGTCCTTATCGTGCCCCTCCAGCACACGCTCACTATGCTCGAGGGCGACGATGACGTTTGGGATGAGGTTAGGGTGAGTCGCTCCAGCTCCTTCTTTTCCTCAGTCCTCGTATGCTGACCTCGCGCTCCTTACAGAACTTCATGAAATGTCTCATGAAAATGTTCGCTGCCCAGGACAAGGGTGTCCTCTTCTACGAGACCGTCCTCTCCCTCAAACCCCAAAAGCACTCCTACATCGAGGCGTGCGTAGCCCTCGTCCTGCGATTCTTCGCTGGATTGCCCGCCCATCACTAATCTTGCTCCGGTGTTTTCTTCCCCAGTGTCCCCGTCCCCTGGGATCTCTTCGATGACGCACCAGCATACTTCCGTGAAGGCATCCTTGCCTCGGAGACGGAGTGGTCCCAGCACAAGAAACTCATCGACTTCTCAGCCCGGCCCGGTGGTTTCCGTCGAGCACTCGTCGCCAATCTGCCGTACTTCATGGTTCAGTGGGACTACAAGGGCGAGAAGGGCTACGGGCACGTCATTGAGGGTGTTGAGGATAGCAGTGCGAAGCAGGGGGATGGGGAGGATATGGGCGCTGTGGACGAGGGCGATCGCGGGGGAGGGCAATTCCCAAGGTGCGTCTTGGCAGTCTGTTTTCTGCACGAGAGTGTGTCTCATACCGCTTGCTCCCCAGGTACTTTGCCGCCGAGATCATTGGTAGCATGCTCGACCTTGAGCCACGCAAATGGCGCAAGCCGAGGCGCGTCGACCCCAAGAGAGACAAAGAACGTATCGACAAGTTTGTCAAGAGCTACGCTCCGTACGATTGGACGGGCATGTTGAAGGAACAAAAATGAAGGGTTTGGGCCGAGGTTTCCGTGTATGTATTGCGTTGTTGAAAGTTGTCGTCTGTTTTCGCAATGTAAACATGTAACTGCTTTTTTGCTGTCCGATCTGAGCTTCATCTTGTGACGCCCCTCACGATCGAGGACGAGTGCGAGAAGGGAGAGCCAGGGATAAATGGATCAAGGCTCAAGGGTACAGAAAAATACATCTCGCAAACCACAACAGATGGAAATTGACAGTTATGAGGAAACAAAGTATGGAGGGACAGGACATATATTGAAATGAAAGACAGAGCCTAGAGAGGAAGAATCTATGTGAGAAAAGGGAACGGCGTGCCATCGTCATCGCCAGATGCTGCTGTCGAGATCCCCACCGCCGAGGCCGCTGCTCCAGTTCATTCGCTGGTCGGGAGGAGCGCGGGTGTCCGTCAGAGGCTGAGGGACGGGTAGGCCACCGTCGCTGGTGAGGTAGGAATGAGCTGGAGGAGGAGAGAGAGAGGTCTGCGTTATAGAGGAGGAGGGAGTCGAGGAGGCTGCGGTGGACGACGACGGCCGAGGCACGAGGAGCGAGAGTGCGACCCGTCCGTGGGCGTTCTGGCGGATATGGTGAGCGTTTGAGTAGAGCTGGGTAGGGGCGACATACGTCAGCGAAAGCCGAAGCACCGCAGGACTGGATGAAAAGACTGACCGTCTTGCGGATGTGGGAGACCAGCTGCGTCGGCGCCTCATTCACGATGTGCTGGAGGAGCGCCACTCCTGCCGGGCACCGCACAGAGTTGACGATAGAGGGCAGATGGGTCGAGCTGGCAAGGAAGAGAGACGGCCGCTTCAGTCAGCGAGCGTCGCTCGCGCAGCCAGCCAGCCAGCGATGCAACACTCACCCATCGCACACCCGCCCGACCCAGACTTCCCATTCGTCGTGGGAGAGAGAAGGGATACCGAGTGAGGCAGACATCGCCTGACGGTCCATGAGCGCCCCGTGGACGACTTCCGGCCCGGCGCAGAGCGGATCGACCGAGAGCAGGACGGCGAGAAGTGTCCGGGAGCGGAGGGTCGGGTGGGACAGGAGCTTGAGGAGGACGAAGCTGAAGAGTGCGAGATAAAGAGAGTCAGATGGGGATTGAGAATTGACGCGGAAGGCGGCACTCACGAGCCGTGCGAATGGGCGGCGAGGAGGTGGACGCCGTTCAAGAGCTGGGAGTACGGCGGTGGGCAGCCTGAATCAGCTCTGCGCGCTATTATGCCGATTGCCCGACTACTCACCTCGGTAAGGAAGTGGTGAGAGAAGTCCCCGTTATGCGGATAGAGCTCAATAAGATTCTGGACAACAAGGCAGCCGTTCTTGGGGGGGGGGGGGGGATGGGGAAGGCCGTTTCAGCGAAGGCATCCAGAGTGAGCGGGCTTCAACACAGACACACCCTCGCCAGCGCCAGATCGATCCACTGCCCATACATGACGGAAGCCAGCCTGGAAAAACGTGAGGTCAGCCTGTCTCTTCATGCCTCCCCACCGCAGTTCGACCTCTACTCACTTGGCATACACCGGCCGGACCTGCTCCCGCGAGCATCCCTTGAGGCATTGCTCCAGAACCCTCACCCCGCCCCGCTCTCCAAGAAACGCGAGTCCGTCGTCGAGCAAGGGGCCCGCAAGCTCCTCGGCGAGCCAGGCGCGCATGTCCTCCCGCTGGATCATGTTCAGGACGACGTGCTGGCCATACTGGGCGGAAACGATCGACTTGAGGGCTGGCCTGGGTGAGCGGAAGGGATGGGAAGGGGGAGGGGAAAGGAGGTGGTAGATGGGGAGGTGGAAGGGACGAGAGCAGGGAGGTGGAAGGGACGAGAGCAGGGAGGTGGAAGGGACGAGAGCAGGGAGGTGGAAGGGACGAGAGCAGGGAGGTGGAAGGGACGAGAGCAGGGAGGTGGAAGGGACGAGAGCAGGGAGGTGGAAGGGACGAGAGCAGGGAGGTGGAAGGGACGAGAGCAGGGAGGTGGAAGGGACGAGAGCAGGGAGGTGGAAGGGACGAGAGCAGGGAGGTGGAAGGGACGAGAGCAGGGAGGTGGAAGGGACGAGAGCAGGGAGGTGGAAGGGACGAGAGCAGGGAGGTGGAAGGGACGAGAGCAGGGAGGTGGAAGGGACGAGAGCAGGGAGGTGGAAGGGACGAGAGCAGGGAGGTGGAAGGGACGAGAGCAGGGAGGTGGAAGGGACGAGAGCAGGGAGGTGGAAGGGACGAGAGCAGGGAGGTGGAAGGGACGAGAGCAGGGAGGTGGAAGGGACGAGAGCAAGGGTAGGGGAGAAGAGAGCAAGGAGGGGCAGATCAGCGCCGGAGAGCAAGAGGGACGAGAGCGATGAGCAAGCCCTCACCTCATTGCATCAAATAGCGCACGGCGGACATCCGGGCCGCAGCCAAAGGCCGCCTGGATGAGATAGTTGCCCTGCGGACGCAGACAGAGTTCGACAGCTGCTGTAGCGACGACGTTAAGGACGGCGACGACGCGTGGCGAATGCCGCTTCTCCTGGCTGATGATGTCCTGGGAGGTTCGGTCGTTAGGTGGTCAACCAGCAAGTCGGAGACTGTGTACAGTCGATGACGTCGATGACTGACTGTGAGCGCCTGTGCCCCTCGGCGAAGAGCACCCTCCTTGGGCGCATACTGCTCCGACGAGGCAAGCAGTGTGACGAGCCACTCGACCCGGACATGGAACGCGTCGTCCGGGGTAGGTGTCCAAGGGAAGACATCCCGGTAGTCGATGAGCCCGCTGCAGACGGCGCGTGTGAAGCGCTCGGTCGGTTGCGACAGCTGGGGGAGGACGGAAGGCGAGTTAGAAGAAGCGCGGCCGAGCGAGCTTCAAACAAGACGCCAGGGACTCACCCCAGATGTTAAAGGTGTTATGGGCGGCAAGATGTCCCTCCAGGCGGCTTCGACAGAGGCATCGCCCGATCCCCACCCTCTCCTGGCGCTGCTGCCGGCAGGAGGTGAGAGATCTGCCCTTTCTGCTGCTGCTACCCCCGGAGGCGAACGGCGAGATCCGCCGCCGAGGGACGTTGACGCCGAGAACTTGAGCGCGAGGTTCTCCGCCTGGAGTGCCTCGATCTGCGAGCTGGCATCGCGGATGAGGAAGGAGAGCTGGAGGCGACGGCAGCATCAGCCTCTACTGGTTGGATATTCAGGCAGGCAGCCGACCACACACCTCCTCGACCCGCGAGAGCATGCCAAGGACAAGTGCGTCGTCCAAGAAGGCCGTCTTGAGCGAGAGGATGCTGAGCTCCTGTAGGAGGCCGGCCAGACAAGAAAGTAAATCCCGATCAGCACCTGGCTCTCTCAGTCTTCCTTCTTGCGTCCTCTTTCGACCCACACTCTGCGCCGTCGCCATCAGATGGGCCGGTGTCCCCGGTGGTGTGAGCACGACGTCGGACATCTCGCTCCCCGGGCTCGCGCCCTCGAGGTCGCCACCCTCGCAGAGAACCAACGACGGCACGCGCGGACGGTGTGGTGCTGTTGTCGTCGCCATTCCAGCATAGAGTGAATGAGCATCTCCTCCTGGTAGAGCGTAGTCGACATCGAGTGGGCCAGACGACCGAGGAGGGGGACCCATGGAAGCGGCCTGCGCCTGCGCCTGCGCCTGCCAGAACGTCGCTCCGGTCGCTGGCGGCAGGCGTGCTCCATTGCTGTACGCATGGGCGAGCGAGTAGGGCGTCGTCGTCTGAGCAGACAAGGGCAAGAAATTTGGCAGAGTCCCTCGGGCTGGTTGAAACAGGAGCGACGAGTTGGTGGGTGTGGCTGCTGGCGGCGGCTGCTGGCCGGCGGCGGCAGGCGAGAAGGCCGAGTCAAAGGGCGAGAACGCCGGCGAGGATGCCAACATGGCGGAGGCTGCCCCGGGCGACAGCGAGGGAGGAAGGCGAGGAGAAGGCGAGCGAGACGACGTCGACCAGCCGTTGATGGACGGCTGCGGAGTGTCGACCGTCGGGAGGGGGATAGACATCCGACGGACGTCCGAGGGGACGGGCATGGGATGGGAGAGCGCGCGAGGGGAGTGAAGGAGGGTGGGACGAGGAAGGAGTCGAGTCAAGGAGAACGGCAGGTGGTGGTCGGGTGCTATGCTGCGAGAGAGAAGCCAGGGAGTTGCCGAGAACAGTCTGCCAGAGAAAGAAAGGGCCGACTCGAGGAGGAAGACAGAGGAAGGGAGGCAGCACGGCTCGATCCGGGTTAGAGTTGGCCAAGGGCAATCCGAGAGTTTAGCTTCGCTCAACAAACGGAAGACGCAGAGGGAAGCAGGGGAAGACAATGACGACGCTCCCAGCCCTTGAGGATGGCGAACACCCAGAAGCTAAGACAACCTGTCAGCACTCAGACCAAAGTTAGTCAGGGCTCTCTGAATGGTCTCGTGGGAAGGAGGATGAATCGTGGGAGGTTGTTTGTTGGTCGGACTTAGCCGGGAGACAGGTGCGCCACATGGACAGGTCAAACTCTCCTCTCCTGCATGTTTCAATCAAAACTAGCTCCACTCATGAGGAAGTGCCCTTGGCCGTACATTAAAGAATGATTTGAAGCCAGGGAGCAGGAGAAGGTGCGTTGCAAATGATGGCACTGCGACGCCGATGGGCCCAGTCGCAGCTCGTAGTTTTCCAGGTACATGTCCTCTTCAGTCGGGAGGGAAATTCTCATTTTTATTAAGCTTGTTTGAGTCACTCAATTCTCGTGTTCAATCTTCACTTCGGTGTTCAAGGGGGTCGGTCGTCAAGCATCTCTCGCTGCTCGTCAACGGCACACGCGCCGAACATAGAAGGCTCAGAGTCGCGTCCTGCTGCCATCAATCAGAACCCCTTCCACTCCGTCGACCTCGCCACCTACGATCAGTGTGCGTCGGACAGGCAATGGCTATCAATCACGATGACCGCCCCAATCCTCGCCAACCTTCAGCGGCTCTACCCGTTGCCTCAGATCGATGAAGTGAGGCACGTCAGACCTTCTCCTGCCTTTCTACCGCTGATTCTCTTTTGTTGTCTCTCCGCGCTCCTCCGTCTGTCTTCATCTGCAGAACTGGATCTCCTCGTCACTGGCCTCCCTACTCGCGTCCTCACCGGGCCTCTCACTCGTCCGCCAGATTCAACAGCTCCACGCTGCCCTTCTCGAGTCCAACCTCTCCGTGTCCACCATCTCCCGGACGGGCTTTCCCCCAGGCCTTGGACCCACCGAAGAGGGTGTCGAACCTCTCCACCGCGTTAACTGCTTTGTTGAACCCAAGCGGTGCTGCCTCGTCCAGATTGTCAGTCTAACTGAAATCGGCGCTTCAGCGGGGTCTCTTCAACGGACACTGGAGGAGCGACGCGAGGCCGGGTCTGGAAGGGCGCGCATCCGGCCTCTGGAAGGAGAGGAGATGAAAGAGGAGGCGGACGAGGATGAAAATGGGCCGAAGTACTCGAGAGGGATGCTCAGGATGGAGGTGTCAGATGGCCACTCGGTGTGCAAGGTGGGCCTGCCTATATGCGTTCTGCTCCGTGGGGGGGATGACTGACAAGAGGTCTCTCTGTCCAGGCCATCGAGTATCGCCGGATTGACGCTCTGCGCTTAGGCGAGACTCAGCTCGGTTGCAAGGTGACTGCATCAATCCTTAGCGACCTGCCGGTTAGTCCATCGGCTGAGGCGTTGTCCCCACCCAGCTTGTCCTTAAGAACGTCCCTGTACTTCAAGGCATCCTCCTCCTCACTCCCGAAAACTGTACCGTCAAGGGCTCTCGCATCCCAGCTTTTGAAGATGACGGCCGTGGCGAGGCGGCATTCGAGGCTGGCCTGAGGGAACGGCTTGGGCTTGTCGAGCTTCTGCCTGCGGGGCCTCCTGGTTTTGTTCCTGCTGATGCCACTGATGGAAAGGAGAGAGCCAGGGAGGACGATGAAGAGGAAGAGTACATGCCTGAGGGATTCGCGATCATGGCGAACGACGCATCTCCACTCCCTCTTCGTCCTCCTCGTCCTCGTCCTACACCTCACCCTCCCGATCATCGGCGCCCGCCATCGTCACCACCTCGTGCTCGCCCATCAAAACGTAACCATTCAGCACTCCAGCCGAAGTCCAAGCCAGCCTACGTCGAGATCGACTCGGACGACGAGATGTACAGAGACGACGAGATCGAGGCGGCGCTCGCGGTCGAGGCAGCGGCAGCGACGACTGGAGCACAACAGGCCCAGGCGCGTCGGCGAACTGCTATCGCTGCTCCTGCCCTGCTAGTGATGGGAAAGGAGCAAGACGTAGTGGAAGTCATTACGGAGCTTCAGTACTCGAGCGATGTCGAGATGTACGAGCCAGAGGAGGGGAATTCACTGAGGAAGGAGCAGAATACTGCCGCCACTCCCAACGTCAACGCCAATGGCAGCCTCACCTCGCCCGTTCTCGAGAAACGGCTCGCCTTGCCCGCATCGTCCTCCTCGGCGTGGCCGCCTTCCTTGAGCGGGACGGCATTGAACAGCAGACGCCAGCTACCACCCCCGCTACCGCCATCGTCGGTGTTCCTCGACAAGCACAAAACCGCCGGGAACCCGTGGGGGTCATTGATCTCAGCGTCGCCCTCCGTGGCTTCGGGCTCGTCTCAGACGAAGATACAGCAGTCGCCAAAGTCGCAGCTGCCCCACCGCTCGCTCCCTCCACCTTCGTCGTCGGGACCTTCGTCAACGGCGTCGTCCTCGACTGCCCCTGTTGCTGCTGGAGGAGGAAGAGAAAGGAAGAAGGCGCCACCAACGAAGGATGAGGAGGTCATTGACATTTCGGATTCTGATTGATGAGAAACTTTCTCTGTGTGCTGAATTGAAATGGATCACCCCATTTCGTACTATGTTCTCTCCCAATCGAGCAAAACAACCCTGCTCCCTGCCTCCCTATCATCCCTTATCCACCTCGCACTTCCCTCAACTCACACAACCCTCACTGAATGATGACCATCCAAGCCACTGGAACGAAAACGCCCAGAATCAACACCTTTTTTCTCTCGCATGTCCGCCAGCGTGTCCACTCACAGATGAAGTAGAACAAAAACAGCGGGTACACTGCGAGTAGCCTCCTTGCGCTCGCGAGCTTGACGCCCGACATGAAATTGACGCTCGCCCAGACGGCCCAGGCGACGGCTGCGAGCGAGACGGGGACGCGGACGAAGAGGGAGTGGAGAAAGAACGAAATGATGGAGGAGAGGAGGAGTGGGGCGACGCAGTAACCGAGAGCGCAGAGGGACTGGAAAAAGGAGCTGCGTGAGGGCAGAAAGGGTGTGAGTGAGCTTGATAATGCGCAGCTGGTTGATGAGGAGAGGAGGAGGGCGTACACCTTGCCTCCGAGAAGCTTGGCGTTGACGGTGACGACGACGGAGCCGATCGTGACGAGGGAGATGACAGTCGAAAACGCCTGGATCGACTGAGCTGGAGGAGCCTATGATATAGGCAGAGAGAAGATGTTCAGCGCTGGATCATAAGACAGCGGCTCTCCTCCTTGATATGCTGCTTTAATGGAGATCCTGGGATGGATAAGGGCAGAGGAAAAGAAGACGGCGCGCGTGCTCTGGGACGCGACCTCCGAGCCTTGATCCAGGTTCGAGTGAGGACAAGAGGTCGCGCAGCGATGTAGCTGATTTAAATCTGGGGGAGGGTCGATGCCAGGACCGATGATTCTAGGTCGAGACTAGTAGACTCTCCCGTCGGGCTGCAGGGAGGGGACATCGAGCTGCAGACGTCGGGAGCACGACGCGTCGACTTGCAACGACCGCACAACCCGTCGCCATGAGCAGTCCCAGAACCCTCCAACCTTATCTATCTTCTCGACAAGCGGCAGTTGGATGCGAACTTACATCGATGGAGAGCACAATGGCGAGGGCGAGACAGATGACGAGAGGACCCCAGAGATCCCACTCCTTGAGTAGATCCTGCGAGCCCTGCGAGTTGGATGATTGTCTCGGCGGGTAAAGGACCTGGAGGAGCTTGGCGTAGATGGACTTGAGGTCTCGGAGCTAGATGATAGTAGGGCGAGAGCTCAGTCGGGCCGAGTCTGAACGCTAACGAGTCTCGGCAACGAACGATGGTCTCCGATACAGGCTCGTCCAGCGTGTTGGCTCCCGTGTATCTCTGGAAAACGCACAACCATACAGACGCAGATAATATCAGTTATCAGTTGAACCCTAGCAGCACCTAGAGCGAGGGGGGGCGGGGGCGCGTGCTGACCGTCTCGACGCGGAAGCCGCCGACGGTGCTCCTTTGAGGGGCGCTGCTTGAGCCTATCCGTCCAGCGAGCGGGTTAGGTACGGCGGCTGGTGCTGCAGAGGAAGCCGCCGGCGAGGAAGATGGGCCTGGGGAGCGCGAAGTAGATGGCCCAGGCTGGGTAAATGACAGAACGTCGTCGTCGTCGTCCTAGGAGGAGCGACGCGACGGTGCGAGGCCATCAGGGAGAGGTTGGAGACGGTGGTCAGCGGAAGAATGCATGTCGAGGTCATTGTGTCGTGGTGCTCACGGCTTGGATGAGAGTCGGGGCGGCCATAGCAAAGGTCGATGGAGAAGCAAGGTGGGGGTTGAGGGTGCTTGCTACGCGCTGAGAGATCTCGTCTCGCCCGCTCGCGCGTCAACGCCGGGCCCGTGCACTTGCCCGCTCTCACGCGGATGCACGAGCACGCCCAAGCCGGCGCTGACGACCCGCCTCCGCCCAAACGCCCACCACCTCCACCGACCTCATACTCTTTCGCCTGGCGCCCACCTCACCCATCAGCTCGGCCCCTTTCTAGTCTTACACCCAGGCCTAGATCATTTCTGGTTCGACCGACCTTGGACCGTAGAAGGCGCGGTGGTCCCCTTGCTTCCCTCTCGACCTTCTACCGAGCATCGTCCCGCCCACCCCCTCGTGTTGGGTGCTCGTCTTCCTCCCTCTCTTCTAGCGTGAGTAATATTTGCCCTGCTTCTAGATATCCCTTACAAGTTCACTCGCCCTGCCTACCGTGCTGGCCGATCATGAATGGCGACTTCATCCCTTCGTCCACTCGAGGCCGAGCGACTCTCTCCCTCGAGACTGCGTCATTGACCTCGGCGCCACGAGCTAGATGGCGCCACGAGCTAGATGGCACTCCCTCAACCAAGTCGCTTCAGAGAGCCTTTGGAAGCTCCTCTGTCTGCACTGGCTTATCTCCCCGAACGAAGGGTTCTCACAGCGATTCCTTCTCGATCCGCCTGACTCGAGACTTGAGTACGAACGGGCGAGCACGGATGAGCTTCTGCCGAGTCTCGGTTCGCCATGTCCGTAGAGCAAACCGACTTTGCAATCCTCCTCCGGACTGTTGTACCTGCTTCTCAGAGCATGAAGAGGGAAGAGAGGGGGCAGGCTCGCGCACTGACCGATCTCACGATCCCTCTCGCTTGTCTCCTCACTCCCCTTTGCTCGTGATAACGACTGACATTCCCTCTTCATATCAATCAGACGCTACCTCATATCACCATGATTCGCCCTCGTCGTCCCCCGCCCCGCTTTCCGATTCTTTCCCCCCAGATCCGGTCCTTCGTCGTACCCCTCCGGCGACCAATCTCGTCCCCCTCATCGCCACCTCTCCGGCTCATCGGCCCTCCATCGCGTGCGGTCTCGTTCAGTTTTGGTACAGTTGGCCGTTTGATCAGCAAGTCGATTCGGATACCCGTCACGGGCGTTGCTGTCGGAGGAGGCGCAGCAAGCGCAGCGGCGTACCAACTCGACTGTGAGTGCCCGCCAACACTCGCCACTAGAACGCGCGACTTACGATTTCCCACGACTTACGAAACAGCCTTCCGCAACACGGCCACCTCATGGGTCACAGAGTTCACCGACCAAGTCTCTTCCGCGAGCTCGGCCATCTTTGACTCTGCCTCGGACGCTGTCTCGTCACTCTCGTCGTCCCTTGGCCAGCTCAAAGACGCACTTCCCACCTCGCCAGCGGACATCTCCACCCCGGACTGGGTCCGCTCATTCACGCAGTGGTTCAATGAGGGTAGCGCCGGTGGGTCCGAGGCGCCTCCCCCCGAAGGAACGGGCGAGCCGAGCGGCGGGGGGGTCCCGCCTCCCGCTCCCCCAGCCGTCGGTGTCGCCCTCGCGGGCCTGTCAGTTGCCACGGACACGGACTCCGAGGAGGAGTCTGAGGAGGGTACCGAGGAGCAAATGAAGGGAGACGAAGTAGGCTTCCAACAGCTTACAAAGAAGCTCATCGAGATCCGGCAGGTCTTGCTATCGATTGACCAGTCCGACAGCCTCAAGCTGCCAAGCATTGTCGTCATTGGAAGTCAGAGCTCAGGGAAGAGCAGTGTACTTGAGGCCATCGTCGGTCATGAGTTCCTTCCCAAGTGAGTGGCTAAAGTCAAGCGCAGGGCGGCGGGGAGCGAGTGTCGAGCCAACTGACATCCATTGAGTCGCCTCTTTTCTTCCCTGCCCTTCGCAGGGGCGATAACATGGTTACCCGTCGACCGATCGAACTCACCCTCATCCACACGCCTCCGACAGCAGCCAACCCGAACCCCAAGGAGTACGGCTCGTTCCCCTCGCTCGGCATCACTCGGGTTACGTCGTTCTCCTCTATTCAAAAGACGCTCACGGAGCTTAACCTCTCTGTACCGGCCTCGGAGGCGGTTTCAAACGACCCGATCGACCTCCGGATCTACTCGCCACACGTCCCGGATCTCACGCTCATCGACCTCCCAGGTTACATCCAGATCTCTTCGATGGATCAGCCACCGGAGCTCAAGGACAAGATTGCGGGTCTCTGCGAGCGGTACATCCAGGAACCCAATATCATCCTCGCCGTCTGCGCTGCGGACGTCGACCTCGCCAACTCGCCAGCACTCAAGGCCTCGAGGGAGGTCGATCCCTTGGGGCTTCGGACGATTGGTGTCGTCACTAAGATGGATCTCGTCCCCCCGACGATTGGGGCAGGCATCCTCCAGGGCAATCGGTACCCTCTCCACCTCGGATACATTGGCGTCGTCTGCAAGGCCGTCAAGGCTGCCAACACGGACAAGGCAGGCTTGACCGGGGCTGTCTTGAGGCGGGAGCAGGACTACTTTGGCGGGGAGAACGCCGTCATTTTCCGGAACCGGAGCAAGCCGCTCCTCGTCGGCACCGACACGCTCCGCAAAAGGTTAATGGCTGTCCTTGAGACGAGCATGGCGAGCAGTCTCTACTCGATCACAAATGCCGTCCAGCTTGAGCTTGAGCAGGCGACGTACCAGTTCAAGGTCCAGTACAATGACCGTCGAGTCTCGCCCGAGTCGTATGTCGCCCAATCGCTCGACACGCTCAAGAACACGTTCCGGACGTCAGCGGCCCAATTCTCCAAGCCGAAGATCCGGGAGAAGCTCAAGGCGAGGCTCGACGACAAGGTTCTCAATATCCTCGAGTCTATCTACTGGGCGGACCCGAGAACGGCGGAGCTCTCGACGCTTGCGAGCCAGTCGGACCTCACTCCTGAGGAGCTTGATTCAGTCTGGCAGCACAAGCTTGAGACCGCCCAATCGCTGCTCACTAAATCTGGTGTGGGAAGGGACTCGACGACCATGGTCGCCGATGGACTCCGTCAGCTCATAGACGCGCTCGCGACGTCCGATCCATTTGGATACCATGCAAGCTCGGCGGAGAAGCTCGTCCAGTTCTCGCATCGAATTCTGAGGGACCGGATCCCCATCACATCAGACCAAGTCGAGAACTGCATCAAACCGTACAAGTATGAGGTCGAGGTCGACGATCGCGAATGGGAACTCGGGCGGGCGAGGGCGGAGGAGCTGCTTGAGCGCGAAGTCGGGCTGATGGAAGGCAAGCTGGATGAGATTCGGAGAAAGGTTGGCGGGCGGAGGACACTCGATGGTCTCGTGCGGTATGTTGCCGAGGTGGAGCGGGAGAAGCGAGACATGGCAAAGCGAAAGCAGGAGAGAATGCGACGAGGGGAGGAGGATCTCAATGAAACGGTGCCTCCGCCGGATCCCTACCGCTACAACGTCGCGCATCTCGCCGAAGGTAAATCCCGTCTCCCCTGTTCTGATCAGATGTAACGATTAGACTGAGCTCCTCCCTCTTCTTCAGCCCGAATGGCCCTCCTCTTCCAGGATCGGCTCGCGATCGTCAAGCTCCGGAAGCGTGCCCTTCGCTCCAAGCGATGCAAGGCTGGTCCGGACGAGAAAGCGTTCTGCCCCGAGGTGTTCCTGAACGTCGTCGCCGATAAGCTCGCCTACACCTCGGTCATGTTCATCAGTTAGTCGATCGCACAAAGGTCCTTTTGTCCCTGAAGACGACGAACGAGGCTGACTGTCCTTCTGGCTGCTACAGACGTCGAGCTCCTCGACCCCTTCTTTTACCAGTTCATCAACGGCGTCGATACTGGTCTCCGGCCGGATCTCATCGTCCGTATTTGTTACTTTCTTCCCCCATTCTTGCCTACATTGACGTTTTGTTCCTTCCCAGAACGACCCCTCGTTCGCGCGTGAGAACCCGGAAATTCAAGAGCACCTCGACCTTCAGGAGCGTAAGGACAAGCTCGAGAAGGTCATGGCTTCCCTCCAAAGTCTTATCAACCTCCGCCAGGACTCGAGCTCGAGTGGGACGGGCGAGGAGAAGAGGAAGGGCGTCTTTGGGCTGTGGTAGAGTTCTTTTCCCGCGACGGACTAGTGCTTTTTTTTTTCTTTTGTCTCCCACCTCTCACGTTCGTCCTTTGTCTGCTTGCTGCGTTTGATACTCCTCAGGATCACGACACATTAACGCGTGCTGCAAGCTCTTCTAGTTTGATGAAAATTGCCTTAAGTCCGCCTTGAATAGGACTGTCCCTGGCCCTCTGGGGACCTTCCTTCGGTGCGTACAAACCTGTCCATGTCCTATCTTTCCTCATGGCCATCACCTCCCCTTCTCATTTAGGCGGGATGACAGCTTCTTGAACTGAGCATTGGACTCGAGGCTGGATGGAGGGGAAGGAAGAGGGTTTGGCTTACCTGATTGATTGATTGGATAAGTCTCAATCATAATTCATGTCTGCATCGACCGAATGCGCACACAATAGCGAAGCGAGCTCGCAAGAGACATTGTGATTCGAGCTCGTCTTGGAGGGATAGAAGTACCGTCTAACATCGCGCCCTACCGCTCGATGTCTTGTGTTTGGAGCTCCCGGAATAAGCCGGCGCAGTGGACGTAGCGATGGTTGACAAGCCCGCCCCACGTGTTGATGATGAGCGTTGGTGACCCACCGCGCTCGCGGGAAGCGCAGTCCTATTAGTTCGCAGCCGTCTGCAATGAGAAGCGAGCACAATCAGTGATAAGCCTAGGAGCATCAAGCCCAGAGGAGTTTGCGCACGTCTGGGAGGACCTGTCCTCAGAAGTGAGAGACCGCGCTGTGGTGAATCCGAGGCGACAACGACGTGTCGCCATCGATCAACCTCCTCAATCCAGGTCTACAACCACCTCCGCCTCGGTGTCGTCTCCCGCCGGGCCTGCCTCCTTGACGTCCGTCTCCATTTCCGGCTCCTTCCCCCATTCCTTCATCTCCTCATGTTCCTTCTCCTGCTCCTCCCCTTTGTCGGCCATGTTCCCACCATTGCTCGATGTGGCCTCCTCCGCCGTCAGTTTCGACGCATCCTCCCCTTCCCTCTGCTCCTTTCCTCCCAATGCATCGTCGCTCTTCTCTACCCCCTTCCCCTGCTTCTCCTCCTCCTTTTCCTCCTCCGTCTTCTCGGGCATCGTCTTTTCAGCCACCCCACTGGAAAGAAGCGCTTGGATCTCCTGCTTGAGCTCCAGTACCTCACGCTCCAAGTCCTCTCTCTCCCCTTCAGCAGGGGCTTCTCCCTGTTGCCGCCGCTGGACGGCTCCTCGAGCAAGCAGGACTAGCTTGAGGTCTTGACTTGTTCGGAGGAGACCTTGTGCAGCGCGCATGAGGTCGTTCTGAAGGAGAGGGAGCGAGAGCTGAGCAAGCGTAGGGCGGTCTTCCGTCTGTACTCAAGTTCGTGGGTGGATCAGGAATGAGAGCAGCGGGAGAAGATTGGGAAGCAAGCAAGTAAGATGACGCACGGAGAAGGATCCGACGAGCTCAGAGAGCCCTGAAGCGAGGAGGCTGATGTCGCCGTCGATGAGGACGTTCCACTTCTCCTCGGCTTGGGCGATGTAAGTGTCCGGGTCGTGCTCGGCGCCGCTGCCGGAGGGCTTGCTGAGAGACGTGCTGCCGCTGGGGCTCGTGAGGGTAGGAGCGGCTGGGCGAGAGGCCATCGCGGTGGGAGGCTAGATGAGTGATGATGGTTGAGGGGCGAAGGGAGGAGACAGATCGCGTTCGCATTTCGATTAGAGCTGGCGTTGTCAAGTGGCGGCGCCTCTTACCCCCTTGGTAACGACCACGCTCCGGCTCAATACGCCGACCATTTTAGCCATCCCGGCCGGCGGCCAGAGGGGGGCGGGGGACGTTCTGTTCTCGCTCTCTTTCTCCCTTCAATCCACGAGCGCACCTCTCTCCGCTCGACCCCTTCAGCTCTCGCCTGTTGGACGAGAGGCGCACCCTTCCCTTCCCATCCGCCATGGCGCCCTTCGACGACCTCATTCCCTTGGGCCAACCGCTCTCACGCCCACTCTCACTCCCAGTCTCGCCGCACCGCGGACGCGAAGGTGGCGCCGACCTCTATGGCGCGTTGGATGACAGTTTGCGGCCTCGCTCGGTAGATGCGAGGTACAGGGACGTCAGGATTGATGCGGACCTGCTTGTGAGTGGTGATTTATATTTCTGTGGGACGCAAAGGAAAGGGAGAGGCGAGAGCAGGGCAACGCCATCTCCTTCGCCGTATTCCTCGGAAGAGAGAGCGAGCGTCCTAAACGTTGTCCATGCACTCACTCTCTGAATGGGAAGCGCTGTTATTTGGAACTGGCACGGACGTATCAGTGGGGCCTGCCCGACTGACCTCTCGTCTCTCCGCACCCTCTTTCACTTCAGTCTTCAACTGAAACCTCAGCGCCGTCGGCACCAGAGCCGCCCGTCGTGTCTCTTCCCTCCTCTTCTTCCTCAGAACCCAGTCGGCCTCCCCCTCGCTCAAGGGCCCGCCCTCCTCCTCTTGCGCTTGTCTATGCGGCGTCAGCGACGATGGCATCCAAAGAAGACCCATTGGTCTCTGCAGACGACGGAGGCGACGCGGAAGATAGCGACTCCGCGATCAAGCGGTCAGTGGCTGATGGTGACGATCTCGAAGCCGCCGGAGCCGAAGGATCCGACAGGCCCGCGACGATGCCTTCCGCATCCGGCACTCTCGCTGGAGGCCGCGACAGTCCCCAGGCAAAGATCGCCTCCAGAAACAGTAGCATCAAGCCAGGTGCTACGATTTCTTCCCCCCTGTTGGAGAAAGCTGCTCCTCTGGATGACGCCGAGTCGACGCTTGCGGCCGCCGTCCGCGTCCCGCTGCCGGTCGAGGGCAGAGATGAAGATGTTCTCGACAGCATTGCGCCCACCAACACGAAGGAGGAGAACGAGAGAGCGGTCTCTCCCGCTCCGATGCCTGCCTTGGCCTCGATCGTCTCGCCTCCTCCCAGGACGTCGTCATTGCCCCCTTCGCCGCGCAGAGAGTCCGCCCTCGCCTCGTCGCCCAATACCAGTGGCTCCTCGCCCAAGATCACCCCTGGGCCCTTCCATTCGCCAACGACATGGAAATTTTCGGTCTCCACGCCTCCAACGCCCAAAAGTCCACCTCTTCCTCCCGGCCTCGACCCATCTGGGCCCGTCCCGAAACGGCGCGCCTCGTCGGGCGTTTACACCCCACCGACGTACCCAGGGCCTCTGGGCGGAGCGAGAAGAAACTCTTCGATTCCGAACGAAACTGGGCAGCCATCCCAGCCCGCATCTCCGGCAATGCAGCGCAAGTCTTCAGGCTTCTATCTCGGGCTCGGCTTCTCCTCGCTCTCGTCAGCCACGCCGGCCGGCGGCGCCACCCCTCCCTCCATATTGACTCCCTCTCCCTCGACAGCCGCCGCCCCGGGGGTCCTCACGCGAGGCCGCTCCTATTTTGCTTCTCTCTCTCCCGCCTCAAGCTTCTTCTCCTCTCCAAACACCGCGTCGCCGACTATCTCCACCCCTTCTCCGATCTCTTCGCCTCTCACCGGCTCCCTTTCGGTCTCGGGGGTGTACACGCCGGCGACCTTCTATTCCTCTCAGCAGGTCCGCTCGCCCTCAATGTGCCGAAGCGTCAGCGGGCCCAGCGGCCCCTTCCTCGCCTCTCCCATGTCGGACTTCCCCACGTCTTCATTTGCAGCGTCGTCCACCCCTCCGGTTGCCCCGACCCTCGCCATCCCTCGTAAACCAGCCCCGGCATGGAAACCCATCCCTGTTTACTCCGGCACACCCTCTCCCGACGATGCCGAGGCATCTATGTCCGTTTCCGGCAGTAGCGAAGCGAGCGCCGAGCATGACAGCGGCTCAACCCCCGCTACGCCTCCCGTCGGGGCCTGGGCCCCGCCGATGGCGCTTGAGACGACGACGTCAGCATCTCCGGCTTCAGCGCAGACTTCGTCTAGTTGGTGGGGGCGAGGTGCGGGTGTCGGCGGGAAGACGATGCGTGTCGTCGAGGTCAGTGAAGATGGCCTCGGCAAGGGCGACAGTGGGAGGGTGTTTTGAGCAATTTCCATTTCTCTGCTTATCCTTCTCATGGACACTCTGTCTTTTCATTTACTCTTTATTTCGGGCAGTCTCTCTTTGTGGGACATTATTATCCTCTGTACCCAGTCCTTTATCATATCCTCCGTCGGCCCCTCCCTTCACTATTTTACGATCACCTCGGTACCTATGCAACTGCATTTCTAGCTATCATGCTGCTGTTATGGCGCGACCGGGCAGCTACAGAGATGAACAGGAAGAGAGCGACAGAGCACCTCGCACCTGTCTCCCGGCTAAGTCCGACCAACAAACAACCTCCCACGATTCATCCTCCTTCCCACGAGACCATTCAGAGAGCCCTGACTAACTTTGGTCTGAGTGCTGACAGGTTGTCTTAGCTTCTGGGTGTTCGCCATCCTCAAGGGCTGGGAGCGTCGTCATTGTCTTCCCCTGCTTCCCTCTGCGTCTTCCGTTTGTTGAGCGAAGCTAAACTCTCGGATTGCCCTTGGCCAACTCTAACCCGGATCGAGCCGTGCTGCCTCCCTTCCTCTGTCTTCCTCCTCGAGTCGGCCCTTTCTTTCTCTGGCAGACTGTTCTCGGCAACTCCCTGGCTTCTCTCTCGCAGCATAGCACCCGACCACCACCTGCCGTTCTCCTTGACTCGACTCCTTCCTCGTCCCACCCTCCTTCACTCCCCTCGCGCGCTCTCCCATCCCATGCCCGTCCCCTCGGACGTCCGTCGGATGTCTATCCCCCTCCCGACGGTCGACACTCCGCAGCCGTCCATCAACGGCTGGTCGACGTCGTCTCGCTCGCCTTCTCCTCGCCTTCCTCCCTCGCTGTCGCCCGGGGCAGCCTCCGCCATGTTGGCATCCTCGCCGGCGTTCTCGCCCTTTGACTCGGCCTTCTCGCCTGCCGCCGCCGGCCAGCAGCCGCCGCCAGCAGCCACACCCACCAACTCGTCGCTCCTGTTTCAACCAGCCCGAGGGACTCTGCCAAATTTCTTGCCCTTGTCTGCTCAGACGACGACGCCCTACTCGCTCGCCCATGCGTACAGCAATGGAGCACGCCTGCCGCCAGCGACCGGAGCGACGTTCTGGCAGGCGCAGGCGCAGGCGCAGGCCGCTTCCATGGGTCCCCCTCCTCGGTCGTCTGGCCCACTCGATGTCGACTACGCTCTACCAGGAGGAGATGCTCATTCACTCTATGCTGGAATGGCGACGACAACAGCACCACACCGTCCGCGCGTGCCGTCGTTGGTTCTCTGCGAGGGTGGCGACCTCGAGGGCGCGAGCCCGGGGAGCGAGATGTCCGACGTCGTGCTCACACCACCGGGGACACCGGCCCATCTGATGGCGACGGCGCAGAGTGTGGGTCGAAAGAGGACGCAAGAAGGAAGACTGAGAGAGCCAGGTGCTGATCGGGATTTACTTTCTTGTCTGGCCGGCCTCCTACAGGAGCTCAGCATCCTCTCGCTCAAGACGGCCTTCTTGGACGACGCACTTGTCCTTGGCATGCTCTCGCGGGTCGAGGAGGTGTGTGGTCGGCTGCCTGCCTGAATATCCAACCAGTAGAGGCTGATGCTGCCGTCGCCTCCAGCTCTCCTTCCTCATCCGCGATGCCAGCTCGCAGATCGAGGCACTCCAGGCGGAGAACCTCGCGCTCAAGTTCTCGGCGTCAACGTCCCTCGGCGGCGGATCTCGCCGTTCGCCTCCGGGGGTAGCAGCAGCAGAAAGGGCAGATCTCTCACCTCCTGCCGGCAGCAGCGCCAGGAGAGGGTGGGGATCGGGCGATGCCTCTGTCGAAGCCGCCTGGAGGGACATCTTGCCGCCCATAACACCTTTAACATCTGGGGTGAGTCCCTGGCGTCTTGTTTGAAGCTCGCTCGGCCGCGCTTCTTCTAACTCGCCTTCCGTCCTCCCCCAGCTGTCGCAACCGACCGAGCGCTTCACACGCGCCGTCTGCAGCGGGCTCATCGACTACCGGGATGTCTTCCCTTGGACACCTACCCCGGACGACGCGTTCCATGTCCGGGTCGAGTGGCTCGTCACACTGCTTGCCTCGTCGGAGCAGTATGCGCCCAAGGAGGGTGCTCTTCGCCGAGGGGCACAGGCGCTCACAGTCAGTCATCGACGTCATCGACTGTACACAGTCTCCGACTTGCTGGTTGACCACCTAACGACCGAACCTCCCAGGACATCATCAGCCAGGAGAAGCGGCATTCGCCACGCGTCGTCGCCGTCCTTAACGTCGTCGCTACAGCAGCTGTCGAACTCTGTCTGCGTCCGCAGGGCAACTATCTCATCCAGGCGGCCTTTGGCTGCGGCCCGGATGTCCGCCGTGCGCTATTTGATGCAATGAGGTGAGGGCTTGCTCATCGCTCTCGTCCCTCTTGCTCTCCGGCGCTGATCTGCCCCTCCTTGCTCTCTTCTCCCCTACCCTTGCTCTCGTCCCTTCCACCTCCCTGCTCTCGTCCCTTCCACCTCCCTGCTCTCGTCCCTTCCACCTCCCTGCTCTCGTCCCTTCCACCTCCCTGCTCTCGTCCCTTCCACCTCCCTGCTCTCGTCCCTTCCACCTCCCTGCTCTCGTCCCTTCCACCTCCCTGCTCTCGTCCCTTCCACCTCCCTGCTCTCGTCCCTTCCACCTCCCTGCTCTCGTCCCTTCCACCTCCCTGCTCTCGTCCCTTCCACCTCCCTGCTCTCGTCCCTTCCACCTCCCTGCTCTCGTCCCTTCCACCTCCCTGCTCTCGTCCCTTCCACCTCCCTGCTCTCGTCCCTTCCACCTCCCTGCTCTCGTCCCTTCCACCTCCCTGCTCTCGTCCCTTCCACCTCCCTGCTCTCGTCCCTTCCACCTCCCTGCTCTCGTCCCTTCCACCTCCCTGCTCTCGTCCCTTCCACCTCCCTGCTCTCGTCCCTTCCACCTCCCTGCTCTCGTCCCTTCCACCTCCCTGCTCTCGTCCCTTCCACCTCCCTGCTCTCGTCCCTTCCACCTCCCTGCTCTCGTCCCTTCCACCTCCCTGCTCTCGTCCCTTCCACCTCCCTGCTCTCGTCCCTTCCACCTCCCCATCTACCACCTCCTTTCCCCTCCCCCTTCCCATCCCTTCCGCTCACCCAGGCCAGCCCTCAAGTCGATCGTTTCCGCCCAGTATGGCCAGCACGTCGTCCTGAACATGATCCAGCGGGAGGACATGCGCGCCTGGCTCGCCGAGGAGCTTGCGGGCCCCTTGCTCGACGACGGACTCGCGTTTCTTGGAGAGCGGGGCGGGGTGAGGGTTCTGGAGCAATGCCTCAAGGGATGCTCGCGGGAGCAGGTCCGGCCGGTGTATGCCAAGTGAGTAGAGGTCGAACTGCGGTGGGGAGGCATGAAGAGACAGGCTGACCTCACGTTTTTCCAGGCTGGCTTCCGTCATGTATGGGCAGTGGATCGATCTGGCGCTGGCGAGGGTGTGTCTGTGTTGAAGCCCGCTCACTCTGGATGCCTTCGCTGAAACGGCCTTCCCCATCCCCCCCCCCCCCCCAAGAACGGCTGCCTTGTTGTCCAGAATCTTATTGAGCTCTATCCGCATAACGGGGACTTCTCTCACCACTTCCTTACCGAGGTGAGTAGTCGGGCAATCGGCATAATAGCGCGCAGAGCTGATTCAGGCTGCCCACCGCCGTACTCCCAGCTCTTGAACGGCGTCCACCTCCTCGCCGCCCATTCGCACGGCTCGTGAGTGCCGCCTTCCGCGTCAATTCTCAATCCCCATCTGACTCTCTTTATCTCGCACTCTTCAGCTTCGTCCTCCTCAAGCTCCTGTCCCACCCGACCCTCCGCTCCCGGACACTTCTCGCCGTCCTGCTCTCGGTCGATCCGCTCTGCGCCGGGCCGGAAGTCGTCCACGGGGCGCTCATGGACCGTCAGGCGATGTCTGCCTCACTCGGTATCCCTTCTCTCTCCCACGACGAATGGGAAGTCTGGGTCGGGCGGGTGTGCGATGGGTGAGTGTTGCATCGCTGGCTGGCTGGCTGCGCGAGCGACGCTCGCTGACTGAAGCGGCCGTCTCTCTTCCTTGCCAGCTCGACCCATCTGCCCTCTATCGTCAACTCTGTGCGGTGCCCGGCAGGAGTGGCGCTCCTCCAGCACATCGTGAATGAGGCGCCGACGCAGCTGGTCTCCCACATCCGCAAGACGGTCAGTCTTTTCATCCAGTCCTGCGGTGCTTCGGCTTTCGCTGACGTATGTCGCCCCTACCCAGCTCTACTCAAACGCTCACCATATCCGCCAGAACGCCCACGGACGGGTCGCACTCTCGCTCCTCGTGCCTCGGCCGTCGTCGTCCACCGCAGCCTCCTCGACTCCCTCCTCCTCTATAACGCAGACCTCTCTCTCTCCTCCTCCAGCTCATTCCTACCTCACCAGCGACGGTGGCCTACCCGTCCCTCAGCCTCTGACGGACACCCGCGCTCCTCCCGACCAGCGAATGAACTGGAGCAGCGGCCTCGGCGGTGGGGATCTCGACAGCAGCATCTGGCGATGACGATGGCACGCCGTTCCCTTTTCTCACATAGATTCTTCCTCTCTAGGCTCTGTCTTTCATTTCAATATATGTCCTGTCCCTCTGTAAGATTTTTTTTCTGTTTTTGTAACTGTCCTTGTGAGAAGAATATCTATTTATTGTTCCTTCCTCTCCCTTGATTCCTACGCACGCAATCCTCCCAAGCCAGCCGGGAAGAAAGGCAGCGCTCGCAGCAAGCTCGCCGCTCGCTCCACTCAATCAATGCTGCACCCGACTCTCCCTCTCCCTCCGCCTCTCCTCCCAACCAGCCTCCATCGACTCCTCCACAACGAGATCCAACATCGGGCCCCATGTTTCGCGGCTTTGCCCTGGGGAGAAGGCAGCGAACGACATGGCTGGCGCGGCGTGGGCGATGCTGGCAGTCTCGATCTGAAGAACGGCGTCAGACAGAAAGAGGAGGAGAGGAAAAGAAGGACAAACGAGAATGTCACTCGTGAGACCCTTGATCGGGGTTTGGTGCGTTCGAAAGCGATGCATCCTGTAGAGCAAGGGGGAGCCCTCCTGGATTGACAGCACCACCATCAGTCTCTGTCTCGTCTTGCGCGAGATGAAGAGACAGCACGTCTGGCCAGACGCACCCGCCAAGCGATGTCCGAGTAATTGTACACTTGCCCCAGGTCGTACGCCCAATCATCTCCGGCACTCAACACGCCCCCATCTCTCTCCCTCTCCACGTGAGCGAAGTCCCAGCACGTGTCGAGGAAGATCTCCCAGATCTTATCGACCTCCGCCGGGCTTGGGACGAGCGAGTCAATGACGGTGAGGTCCGAGACAAGCGCGATGGTAGGGTGAACGATGAGGTTGTATTTCGAGAGGAAGGGTGCGAGCGTTGTGAGGGTGTAAATCGATGGGTGAGGTGGGAGGGGGAGCGAGGTCTCCTCGAAGGCTTCGCGATACTGCACATGGGATGGGAGTGGATGAGCAGGAGCTTGATGAGAAAAAGATCGGAGGACAAACGCACAGCGGTATACGAAGGTGAGGGATCCGTTGGGTCAATTTTGCCTCCCGGCAAGGCCGTTTGACCCGGGTGAGACCTTTGACGGGACAGACATTGTAGGAGAGGAACAAACGCGCGCATCAGGAACAGCAGCCCTCTTTCTCTCGCGCGCGCATCGAGAAACGGCGCATGCACCTGAGGCTCTTGGACCGAGTAGTAAGGAGAACTCGAAGCCCGGGCTCGTCTGGCCGTTCAAAGAGGATAACAAGGACGCCGGCTTGCTTGACCTTGCCGAAGCTGAAAGAGGAGAGGATGCGGAGAGGTGGCCGAAGGGTCGGTCGGAGTCGTCCGAAGGTCGTTCGATTGAGCACGTCGTTCGAGTCAGTTGAGGAAGAGTCCTACAACGAACGAACCGCGCGCGGGTTAAGGACAAACGCACTCTGTCCGACCCGGGGGAGCTTGATATGCGAGCAATCTGTGGACCCCAGCGAGCGCCTGCTCGGACAACCCGGATGTAGCCGCGGGCGAGAGGCGGCGAGGCTCGTAGGCACGCCGGAGGAAGGCATCTGATGCCCCAGCGGACGAAGGAGGCGGCGTTGTCGAGGCAGAGGGGGTGGCTTCTAGATCGATGGTCATGGCGGTGGGAAGGCGATGCGAGAGGCTGTCCTGGGTAGTACGAATAGTTTCGTATGGGGACAGCGGAGAAAGAAGGAGAACGTTGGAGGAATCAGCCGAGAACGGGGCCGCCCGAAGGGGGGACGACAGGTCGCCGAGATGAGGAGGGCGCAGGAGAGGCTGTCCATGTCCGGCCTCTACTTGTCTGCACTCCTTGCCCTGCAACCATCACTCTCGCTCTCGCACCCATGTCCTATAATCCATACGATCAGCAGCAACAGCAGCAGCAGCAGCAGCCTTACTATCCGCCGTATCAGGGCGCGCCACCCCAGGCGGTGTACCCGCCGCCCGGCGGAGACGTCTACAACCAACAGCAGCCGTACCAGCACCAGCAGCCGTACCAGCACCAGCCTCCGTACCAGAGTCAGCAGCAGGGAGGCTATCCTCCTCAGCACAACCAGCAGCACAACCAGCAATCGCCAAGTTTCTCGGGTTACCCTCAGGCCGCCGGCTACCCTCAAGACCCGCACGCTGGCGGCTTCCCCCAACACCACCCCCAGCAGCCTGGTCCTCTCATATTTTTGGGTCAGGAAATCGTCCCTCTGGCAGGTATGGGGTACGGCCACATCCCACTCGTCAACCTCGGGACGTACAACGCCGAATTCGACGTCGAGCGCATCCGGAAGGCGACCAAGGTTCGTCATCTTCCTTGAATCGTCTGTCCAGCAGCGGGGCGGCGTGCCATGCGAACCGCCCGCTTTGGGCAGCACCGGCGACTCCGCCCTTGTCTGCCTACCCCGTGCGGGGCGGAAGCCCTCGAGATACAGCCGGCAGATCGAGGGTAAGAGGGCGGAGCCGGCGAACGACTTTTGAGGATCTGCTACCGCGACGCATCAATCACGGCGAGGGCACTGCATGACTGTGCTGCGATATACTGATCTTTTGATCTTGTCTTCATTGCATACAGGGCATGGGCACGGACGAGAAGACGCTCGTCAATGTCCTGGGTGAACAGGCATACTTACTCTATTTAGACTCTCGCGCGCGCGCCCAACTGAGACCGCATCTCTGCAGCTCCTCTCAGCGCCCTCCAGGTCCACGCCCTTTCGAACCGATACGAGGCCCAGGTCGGGCGCTCTCTTGTCGAGACGTGAGCGGAAAGGACAAAGATCTCAAAGAGCTCCAAACTGACCTAAATGATTCAGTATCGAAGCAGAGACCAAGGGCGACTTTGAAAACGCTCTCCGGGGTCTCGTCCTTGGCCCGCTCGGATGGGATATCTGGCTCATTGACCGGGTGAGCTGGCTCTCCTTTCAATATTGGTTTCGGCTGGCGCTAAGGATAGTTTATAATCAGGCTTGCTCAGGAATGGGCACGCATGAGGAGTAAGGCCAGGTATCAAACCCTTCTCTTCCCATTCATGCTGACTTCTCTTCTCTCCGCAGCCTCCTGACAGAGATTCTCCTCGGCCGGACAAATCAGGAGATCCATCTACTCAAGTGGGCGCGCGTCTCGCATGCCAGGGACCTTTTGTCCTTTGCTGACCCGTTTCTCCCACAAAGGCTCGCCTACAAAGCCCTCCTCGGGCAGGACCTCGCCCACGTCGTCCGGGGCGAGCTGTCGTCCAAGACGGAGCGGCTCTTTGTCATGGCGCTTGCTGTGCGTTGCGATTTGTTCCTTTCCAATTTCGCAGCTGCTGATTGAGCGTCTCTCAGGGCACGCGGGACGAGTCGTCGCATGTCAACCCGGAACAGGTCAAGCGCGACGTCGACGACCTTTACAAGTCAGGCGCAGGCAAGATCGGCACGGACGAGGTGCATCGTTTTCCTCTTCCTCTCTCTCCCCTTCCTATCCTCTCTCACACGCTTCCCTCCCACCCCAGATCCGTATCTCCTCCCTCCTCGTCAATCGCTCCCCTCAGCATCTCACCGCCCTCTCTCAAGCATACAAGGCCGCCCACAAACATACGCTCCCCGAGCTCATCCGCGCAGAGTTTTCCGGCGACCTTGAGGACAGCCTGCTGTTCATCGCTGAGGGAGCGGAGGGTGGGGGACCCTATGGCGTAGAAAGGGACGCGGAGATGCTGGAGAGGGCGATGAAGGGATTTGGAACCAAGGACGAAAGGCTGTGAGTCTGGCTCGGGGTTCGTTTGGTGATCTTTGGCTAATCGTGAAATTGCAGGACATGGCGCATCATCCGCGCCCACTGGGACAAGCCGAGATTCGCTCAGATCAAGGCTGCGTACCAGCGAAAGTACCGCAAGTCGCTCGCGGCCAGGGTCAAGGGTGAGACGGGTGGGGATCTTGAGGTAAGACAGGACCCAGCATGGGCGTCGAAGAAGTGTATCGGTTGCTGACGATTGTTGTACAGATGATTTTGCTTGCAATTATTGGTTGAAGATGTTCGTTTGGTTTGTTTGTTTGCCTCTGCTGCCGTATGCACCTCCGCTGCTATAATGGTCTCACTTTAAGTATAGTCGGAGAAAGCACTAGCAGCGGTTTCACACCTTGTCTGCGAGACCGCGGTTTTGGTTCCCCTCTTTCGTCTCTCCGCGCGTAATCGATTATTGATCCTCGTGAGTGGTCAGTGATCCGTGGAGGATGACGCCTGTTTTCCTTGAGGAGCTCTGGCAGCTTATCGATATTCTCTATGAATTGAATCCCCACGTAAAAAGAATTGAGTGCTGGCCTTGAGCTTGCATTATTGGTTGTTGAAAGAAGAAACCTGGGACAGCGTGGCCTTGTCTCGAATCGTCTTCCCTTCTTCCGTTCGCGAGAAAGACCGACGCCCGCCGCACCCTTTACGATCGCCCAACGCCCACCTTCTCCATCGGACAGTCCGATCACCACCCCATGCCGTTGCCCTCGCGGACGTCAAGTGTCTCCTCAGGCGATGGCCGACCCGACCTCAGCGCTATAGGGAAGATCCTAGGCGCCGGCGACGACAGTCAAGTCCCCAAGCTCGGCAAGACACGATGCTGTCAGTTCCTCCCCTCCTTCACTTCCCGCCTCTCTCCTCTCCCTCCGCTCCGGAACCGCCATTCTCTGGGCCTGTCATCGAGACGAATCGCTCCCCTCCCTTCCTCGTACGCCTACGACGCGTCTCGCTCCCATGACGGATGCCTCTCCTTCTCTCACGTTTTGTCTTCGTTCCTTCACTCCCTCTCTTTCGTGAGGCCTGGGCTCGAGGGAAACCTCCACTCTTGAGACCCTCGCCCATCCCTTGTTGCCAGACTGACGCTTGGTCATGTATCTTTGCTTTACGTATGCCATACTGTTGCGCTATGTCTTCCTGCTTGTCCGCTTCTTTTTACAGACTGGTGAGTCCTTGTCGCTCGCTCGCCCTTCGCGTCTGGCCGTGATAGCGGGCTGATCGAGCTCGCTTCCTTGGTTTCTTGTCGTCGGCCTTCTCTCGCTCTCTCGCTCTTCCTATGGCCCTTCCGTCTCGTCTTCCCTCCTCCTCCAATGCAGGGCTCTCCTCACATCGGACCTGGACTTTCTATACCTCGACCCCGTGCTCCAGCATCATATGGGGCCAGAGCACCAGGTCATGCTCGGCACCAGTCTCCTCAGCTATCTTCATCGTGCGTCGGCCCCGCGCTCGTCGATGGGCCAGCTACCTCGCTCGCTCTATTGCTGGCGTTTGACCCGCTGATGTTCGCTCCATACATTTAATTGTAGCTGCCGAACTTGAGCAGGCGAGGAAGGACCTCCGGGGTATCGTCGATAGCGGGACCCTCTTCGGGAGCGTCACTCGGTGAGCAGCATGTCATTAGCCCGGGAGCGTCCGGCAAGCTGACGGCGTGCTGCCTCACGCCGCTCGTTTCCCCCAGCGTCCGCTTCGCCCGTCTCTCGCACATGAGGAAGCTCCTGGGAGCCAACGAGCCTGAAGTTCCTGAGTGATTCTCTTGTTGCTCCCTGTTTCAAGTCGATCATCGGCTGATTCCATGCTTCAACGTTGAACATCTAGGGACGCCGCAACCTTTTGCTCGGACGACAAGTACATCGCGCTCGACCTCGTCATTAACGCCGCCGGCGAGGGTCTCGTCCTCGCTTTTTTCCACGCTATCACCGACAAGCAACAGAAGGACGACCAGGACGAGTTGCGGAAGAGCGAGTGGACGAACTGGTGCGGGACGCCGTTTATCACCCAGGACGTAAGTGGTGTCCCGTTCTCTCTTCACGCCCGAGGATCACATGCGCCGCTCACCAAGTAACCAATACTCCAGATGATCAAGCTTCTATGGGAAAAGGTTTCAACCGTCCACCTGCCTCCTCCCCCTCGCGCGCCAGCCTTTCGTCAGTTCTCATTATGTGACGGTTTCCTCAGCCTCTGGGTCTGACAGTCCTTTCCGTCCCCTTTCACCAGCCCCTCAGCGCGTCTTCCAGATCCATCTTGCCTCTTCTGAGCACGAGATTCTCCTCACCCATCCTCCTGCCCGCCCCATGCCCTTAAACGATGGACCGCCGTTGCTGGACGGCGGATACCAAGAGGAGGAGTTCCAGCGGCTGCTCGAACAAATTTCGCTTAATCCCCAGGGTGGTTCGCCTTTTAGCGAGGCTAAGACGACGTGCACTCGTCGGTTCAGAGCCAAGCACACGCTTCTCACCGAGGGCTGCTTTCGGACAATTGAGAGTGTCTTCATCCCATACGGTCGGTCCCTCCTCCCTACGCGCAGTGGCGCTTCGTATGTTGATCAGCTTGTCCCACAGGCACTCTCATCTTTGCATGCTTCCAGACGAAACACCAGGAGTGGCTTCCTCCCTCGGCCGGACCTCAGGCTGGCCCGCGACCGCCTCAGATCGGGTACAACTCCCAGCAGCAGCACCAACACCAGCAACAGCAGCAGCAGCACGCCATGAATCACTCGAACCAACACAACGCTTCGCCGTATCCTCCGCCTCCACCAGCGAACCACAGTTGGAACTCCCAGCCCGCTGCTGCCGTTGGGTACGGCGGCGCACCGCCCTGGCCTGGGACTCCGGCGGCGTCTACGACGAGCAGTAATGGGCCCTCCGGGTACGGCTACTCTGTCTCGTCGTCGTATGGCGGCGATCAGCACCCGTACCGCGTCCATCACCAGCAGCCGGGACCGCCTCCTCCGCAACAACAGCAGCAGCAACACCAGCCGCCGCACGTCCTCCCGCCTCCACCGACGGATGGCTACTCTCAACAGCGGTTTGAGTCGACTTCGCCTCCACCGGGTCCGGAGTTCTCTCAAGACGACCATCATGACTCGGCTCAGGAGGGCACGAACGGCTCTCCCTCCTCACAGAACCCCGTGCCGCGGAAAGCGGCGATCCCTATCACCCGGCCCAACAAGAGCATGCGCGGTGGCTCCGGTGGAGGGTCGCTCTCCGCCTCGGGCCTGCCTAAGCTGCCCGAGCAGCTCCGGAACGGTGGGAAGCCGCCCAAAGGCATTTCATGCTGCGCAAGCTGTGGAACGACGGACAGTGCGGAGTGGCGCAAGGGCGAGAGCGGGCAGAAGGATCTGTGCAACGCGTGCGGGCTGAGATACGCTCGGATTGTCGCAAAGCAGTCGGGTAAGGTGCGCGCGAGGAAAAAGAAGGACAAGAACGGCAACGACATTCAGCCGAAACAGCTACCGCCGTCATCCACTACCGCTGCCACCTCATCGTCCAACACTGGTCGAAGCGACTCGGATGGGTCAAGCGGGCAGCCGCCAGCAAAGAAGGCGCGCGCGCGAGGCGCCGCCAGTACCACCTCGCCTCTTCCCCCTCCATCTGTGCCGGGTCCCTTGACGGACGGCCCCAACGCGTCGTCGTCCTATCCAGGAGCCGAGCTCACTTCCTCAAGCATGTCATACCATCACTCGGGGCACCCGCTCTCCAACTCACCCTATCCTCCCAGCGGATCCTACCGCCCTTCTCCCCACCACGCCGCTTTTCAGGCTGCACCTCCGCCTCCACCTCCGCTTCCACCTCCATCGTCCCACCCCAACCACCCGTACCCAGCCGCGCTCGCACAGCCGCACGACTCTTACGCGCCGTCACCGCACCAGCAGCAGCATGCGGCCTACGCGCAGCCCCCACCCCCCGCCCACCATCACCCTTACAACGGATATGAACCTGCTCCGGGTTCCCTCTACAAGCCGTACGGTGGTGGACCTGGTGGTGACGGTGGTCAGCCGCATCAACCACATCGCCCTCATCTCCAGCAGCAGCCTCACCAAGCGGGCATTCCACCTCCCCTCCAGCAGTATCCTCCTCATCCTACTCCACCTCCTCCACCTCCTCCACCTTCTCCTCATCCTCCTGCTCCCCAGCAGCAGCAGCAGTCGTCTTACTCGCCATATGGCGGAGGTCACCCGAATTATCATCCAACGCAGCCACACCCACAGGCGCATCGCCAGCAGCAGCAGCCGCTTCACCACTCCGGAGGCTACCAGCCGCCCCCTCTGCCGCCTGTTTCGAATGGGGGTGGGTACCCGACATACTCAAACAACGGCAATGGCGGAGGGTACGACCGCCACCGTCTTCAGCATCATCAGTCTCAAAACGACGGCGGCGGGCCGGGTCCGGCGAGCCACCAGTACCCAGGGATGGGATATGCCCAGCCTGGTTATGGCCCGGGACCTGGGTCGTACGCAAGTGGTGGTAGGGGCGAAACTGGGCCTGGGATCGCTGGGGAAAGGGCCGGCTAAGTCAATCGCCCTCCAGCGCATCCTACTCCCCTTCTCTTCCTGTCTGCTTCACTCGCTCGCTTACTTATCTATCTTTCTACTTTAAACTCATGCCTCATTCATTCCGTCCTCGCTCCCTTGGCTTGTTCTGTGGTTTTCCCTTTGGCTTCGAAACCTCCCCGCTGTTGTTCCTTTCCCTTTGGCGTTACTATCCTCTATCATGGTGTTCATCATCTCTCTCTCTCTCCTTCCCATTCAACCAACACTTCACAAACCTTCATCTTTCAATTGTTCACCGAGCCCCATCGGGTCCGCTGTCACCCTTCTTCTGCACCACTCCCTCTACCACTGAACTAGGTCAACTTGAACCCGCGCTTCTTTCTTCGTCGACGTCGACTTCGGCATAGCGTTGTCCTCGCTCGTTTGTCTCCGGCCGACGTGTCTAAACTCGTTGCCGAAGTTGCTGGAGATGGCTGAATCTCTGACGGGATAAGGCGACACGCTGTCCCCTCCGCCATCGCTCTAACTCCCATTCGCGGTCCGCCTCGGTTTCCGTTGGCTCAACGTCATGGGCGGCTTCCAGCCGGACCCGGACGAGAACATCGAGGACATCTGTGGAAGAGGGGACACCAAAGACGGTAGTCAGCTCCCGCCGCTCGCCTTTTTCCCGAGGCGAGGGTGGCGATGGAAGGTCCGCAAACGCCGGTCGGAAGATCGTGGTGCAGCCTCTGCCATTCCACTGTTGCTTGTCTCTCTCCTTCTTCGCGTCCTCAGCTTACTTCGCCTGCTCATCAATGAGCTGTTCTCGCTGGAGACTAAACCCTTCCTCGGCCTGGAAAACCGCCTCTTGCCGACACCACTTCCTGCGGTCCCAACTAGCGCTCTCTTGTACAAGGGCGATCGATCCTCTTACGATCGAGCGAGGCGCGGCGCTCTTCCCGCAGGCGTGGATTCTCTGAACAAATATATATATATAAATTTGGGTCGAGGATCAGCTTCTTCTCTCCTTCCCACTTCGAAAAAAAAACGCATCTCCGCTATATATCCAGCCCATCCCTAACCTTTTTCTCTCCCTCTCTCTCTCTTTTCTTTTTTCTTAGTGACTCTCCGCTTCCCCTCCGCCGAGATCAGCGCCTCAGTGAAGACCAGGAGTCTGGAGAGGTTTGAACCGGGTGCGGGGGAAAGAGAGGCTGATGCGTCAGATGTTGATATATATGGGAGGGGCGTCGGCCGAGAGACTCGTACCTGTGGAGTCACGAAGGTCGAGGAGACAGTTTAAGAGGAGAAAAGAGCGGTGGCGAACCAAGGTCGATCTGGCTGGCGGAAGAGGCCGGCGCCGACGAGGTTGAGACCGGATAGACTTCAAGAACCACTGTATCTGGTGCTGCTGCGTCGACCTAGAGAGTGGCGAGAAGGCGTCGTTCCGCCGTCTGCTCCACTAGAGGAGGGCGAAGGGTCGATCGATCTTTGGCAAGTCAGGAGCAAGGGAGGCGCGCCATTGTTGGGGGAGGTATAAGAGCCGGAGAAGGGAATTCCTTCCTTCTCAAAACGATTTTTGGCATCTGTAAAGGTCCTAGGCGGTAGACATCTTCGAGGACTGCTGACGGAGATCCCTGGTGCCTGGAGGGTCTCTTAGGAAGAAGCCGGCCAGGAAAGTCCGGCAGGATAACTGGGCGTTTCGAGAGGGCTGGGCGGCCCACAAGACAGTTTTTGGAGCATGATGTTAAGTAGGAGTGGGAAGGGTGGGGGGGGGGGGGGGGCTCATTAGTGGATGGATTGGTCGAAGGAAGCGGAAAGAGGACGAGTGGGTGTAGAATGATTGTCATGTCATATGAGCCGAGGGCGGACGGAGTTTTGTAAGTATCAGCCCGCGCGGTTTACCCTGATTAAAGGACTTTATCACACAGCACAGGGGTCTCTCGATCCCTGTTTGAGCATGTCTCACTATGTTGACCCAGGGTCGGCCGGACGAGGGGTAAAGTAAAGGGAGGCTTCTCGCCCGCTCCTCATTCATCGACCGGGGCAATATGTCGTCACAGATCAAAGAGCTTATGAACAGGCTATAGCATGCTCTGCACAAGTCAGGTCAAAATAGCTGCGCATGAATCTCGATCTGTGACTGTTGTCGGCTAAAAACCCGAGCGCTTCACCGAAAGACGACGACAGTCGTCGATGACCTCCGCTAGCTCCGAACGTCATGTAAACACAAGGCTTCGCAGCAAATACTCAAAACGATTCTCCTCTTAACTAACCCCAACGAGGCCGTCTGCTCGCAACTCCTCACGCCGCAAGTCCTCCTCCACATCGACTCCCCTCGTCTAGAACGTCTCATCTCCCCATCCCACCCAGACACATCCATCCAACAAGTCACTAAGTCGCTACCGCTCGTGTTCGGCCTCAATTCAACAATCCATTTCGACGAAATCGTCAGTAAGAACGACGGAAACATCACGCTTAATACGACTGCCTCCTCGGATTGGGCTCTTCGGCAAGCCGCCGTCGGAGGACGAATGCGAGCCAAACGTGACTGACTCGATCGATGTACAGGTTAAGATTGTAGAACAGACTTTCAGGTTGTCTCATAGAGGACGATGCTCGCATGACAGCGCCCGGGCCTCTCGTGTGGTTCGTCGAGGCACAGAGCCAAACTTCATGACCAAACAACTTTGCTTAGCTCAAGAGAAGACCAACGAGATCCTCGAGACAGCCAACCGGGCGAGGGCATGAGCGCATGATCGACGAAGTGGGGGACAGGGGTTGCGAATACGGGTGACCGCAGAGGTAGAGGGCAAATATTCATGTACCTTGCTTCTGCATCACACCGTTTTGGTGCGAGATTACCTATCGCTTTCTCGTCTCACTGCTTCTTCCAGCTTCCGTCCCCAAGCTTCTCAACGCACTTGACCAACAGATTCGCGACGTACTCAAAGTCCGAGAGCTCATTCCAAACTTGGGCGCTCATCCGGACCCAGCTGCAGACATTTGTATGTGTCAGCCGAGGTGTAACAAACACAAAAAGCCGAAAGTAAGAGTCACACTGACACTTCGTCGCCATGTCGATAGACCGCGGCGAAGGCGTTGTTGTCAAATAGCGAGTTCTCGAAGAAGCGGCCCATGGCAAGAGCCTCCTCGGGCGTAGACGGAGCCGGGCAGGGAGGGAGAGAGACGTTGACCTGTAGGGGAGAGTACGATGTCAGAACAGAACATTCAAAAAGGGGTGTATACGCTGAGCAACCTACCATGTTCGCCGTAAGCTCTCCGTCCTTTTCCACTAAAAAGCAAAGCCGATATCAGTCCAGTGCTATCAAGAGAGGGGTGAAGTATTTTACGAACTGTCTTCGTTTTCCATGATCCTGCTATTAGGACCAAAGATCTTCTGCGCGACCTTGCCACCCTCCAGGGCGAGCTCATGGCAGTACTTGGTGATGCGTTCCTCGCCTCCGAGCCACGTGCGGAAGTCGATAGCGGCTTTAACGGAGAGAAAGGGGACGTAGTCTGGGATTTTCGGATGAGGAAGGTCAGTGCCTGGAAATGGTATGAATGACAACGACAGGACTCGCCTATGGTACCAGTCCAAGCTGTATGAGAAAGGGAGCTGTCAGTCATGGAAATAGACTGCAAAATATCGTGAAAGTACGAACAATACTGGCGGGCGAATGCCCAGGCTCCTCGGCCTGTCCCTGGGTATTGGGTCGACTCGCTGTAAAAGGTAGCACTTCAGCATATCACTCAGAAGCCCCACAGAATCAAGGAACTGACTAGTCGAACGAGGTTGGAATCGATGTGCGAATGAGAGGTTGGTTCCTGTCGACGGAGGAGGATCAGCGACCATCAGACTGACGAGGGCGTCTCAAATTACTCGCCTCTTCGGAACCCAGAGCAAAGCGCTGGCTCGGTGGCTCATCCTGGAACAATGCATTGGAGTCAGACAATTATTAGGTCCCAAGGATTTGGCTGATGGACTCGCCCCCATTTGTGGAAGTTAGTGACCAGGAAGTCGCACACGGTGTCGTCGGACAAATCGATGGGCAGCTGGCCTAAGAATCAAAGCGCGCTTGGCCTGTCAGCAAGTCGCTCACGCGGTAAAACCTCGACAGGGGGAGAAGTGGCACAAACCGATGAGATGGGCGCCATCGACAAGGGAGAGGACATTGTACTCTCGTGCCTTCTTAGCGATGTCACGCCAGGGAAAGACTGGATGAGATATCAGGCGGCCGGTCGCGTCGAATATCCTCGACACTTTCTTCCACTCACTCATGCCCGGGTTCGAGGCAATCCCGTCAACGACGACCATCCGGACCCGCCCGCTCTCCTCCGCATCACCACCATGAGCGTTGTACTTGCGGAAGACGTCCTCCGTCTGTCGGACGATCTCGGCATGAGGCAGCGGGAACGTGAGAGGGATCACGACAAGCTTGACCCCCGGGTTGGCATCGCACGTATAGCGGAGCGACTGGAGGATGGCTCCGTACGAAGTCGAGTATGCGACAATGATGTCGCCCGCCTTCCAGTCGAGGTTCAAGGTGATGGTGTTCACACCCTGAGGAGAACAACAGGTCAGTATCTCGTCAACCGCAGGGAATCGGAGCACTCACAGTCGTCGCATTGGGGACCATGACCACATCGTCGACGTCGGCCTTGATCATGCTGGCAATCGAGGTGCGAACCTCAGTGAGGAGAGGGAGGTACGTCCTCCGTATGAAGATGTCCGGGCTGCTCTCGCACTCGTCTGAGAGCTTGCGGCAGTACTCCATCACGCGCTTGGGGACCGAGCCGTATGAGCCGTGGTTGAGGTTGATATAGCCGGGCCGGAAGGAGAACTCCGGGATGAGGGCATGGCCGAACACGGGGAGGGAGGATGCAGCGACGGTCATATCCGGGTGGGAGGCTTCGGTGTGAGGGTTGGGGGAAGACCAGAGGTGAGCCTTTTCGATGAGGAAGGCGTGGAAGCTGGATCAAGGTGAGTCAGATAGGGAGGGCAATCATCTAGCTGAGCCTGGGTTCGGGCAACGCCGTCTCTGCTGCATGCATGATACGCCGAAGTCCGTCTACGATTTCACACAATGTGACTCACTCCCAAACAGTCGGCTCAAGGCGGCCTGCACCGGCTGTCCACATGTATATGCGAGCGCTGACTTTCTTGGCTTCAGCGGAGACTTTAAGTGACTCCGAAAACACATCCGGCTGGTCCTTAAGCGACCGCAGCTTGTCAGTCAAGGGGATGACCTCGACGGAGCGCAAGCTGTACTCGTCGCCCTCGAAATGATCGAGCAGTCGCATGTCGGAGGGACCTAGGCCGTACACCAGGGTCCCTCGAACAGTTGCTTCATCCTCTGAGAGCTCCCTGAAAGTTGTTGAGCCGATGGGAAGGCACGAGTCAGCATCTTGTTCGCTTGTGATGCACGTCGCCCTGCCCCGACGTTTCGCGAGATGCACCTTCCGAGGAGCTCTCGAGCCTCGCTAACCGGAATAACGGCAGGATAGTCCTCGTCTCGGACGACGTGACGAGAGTGCCCGGGGAGGAGGGCCGGCTGGAACTGGAGGTGAGAGGCGTCCTTGGCCTTGAGGACGCGACTGAGGACCTGGAGCGGCAAGACGTCAGACACGCCCTTACCAGCCCAATTACAAGCAGAGTTACTTCAGGGACGAGAAGGGTCCCGTAAAAGAAAGCGGGGTGGCTCATCATGCTGGTGGATGTTGAGATGAGGGGAGCACAAGGCGGTCGGATTGATAGGGTTGGAGGAGGGGCGGCCTTCTCCGAAAATCGGTTTGGACGCGCGCCGATGGCCCGGCCCTCCACGACTCAAGAAGGACATCCCTCCCGGCAAATATGAGCTTTATATTTCCACTGCATTCTTCGGTTCGGAGATGCCTCTTGAATGGACAGGTGATTGCACGACTCGTCGTCAAGGAAAGCACGACGCGCTCCCCCAGCTCCTGCTTCAACCTTACTTCCCTCGCGCGACCAGAATCCAACCACCATTCTGTCTACGTCCTTGCCTCCTTTCAACATGTCCCAGCCTCCCCCTCCACCCCCACCCAGTTCCTTCGCTCCCCCGCCTCCGCCCATGCCACCTCCCTCTCTTTCGTCCGTACCTCCCCCCCCTCCTTCAGCACCTCCTCCTCCACCACCCTCCATTCGCCCCCCGCCTCCTCCTGCTGCGCCAGCTCCTCCACCGCCACCGCCACCTGCTGTGAGCGACAGGGGGATAGCCATTGAGGCAAACAACTTCATGAAGGAGCTCGAGGTCGAGCGGATCATCAAGGCGTTCAAGCTCAAGTGCGTTCGCTGTCTCTTTCCTGGATGTACTTCCGGCGGGCCTCTAACGTTCCTCACACAGTCCTTACGACGTCTTGGATCTCCCCTTTGACGCGTCTGAGAACGATATCAAGAAGCAGTACCGCAAGAAATCACTCATGATCCATCCGGATAAGTTCAAGCACGAGCGCGGTGTGGAAGTGAGTGTTGTTCATCGTTCAATGCATGCCTCCCTCCCTTTTGTATCTCTAATCCTTACTCTGTCGCCCACTAGGCCTTTGACTGGCTAAAGAAGGCCGAGGGAAGCCTATCGGCCGCCGAGACGCGTGCCGAAGTCGATCAGGTCGTCCTCTACGCCCGACGCGAGCTCCTCAAGCAATTCGACCCGCCCTTTCCGATGGACACGCTAGACTCGGACCCGCTCCTCCCGCCAGATTGGCGGTCGATGGTGATGAAGGAGGTGCGGGTTCTGCTGATTGATGAGGAGGTCGCTAGGCGGAGGTGAGTCATTACCCTGCTTCATTGAATGCACACGCGAGCTGACGGTTCATACGTGTACTCGCTCCAGAGCGATCAAGATGACACTCGCGAATGAGGGCCTCGAGGCCCAGAAGGCGGACGCCATTGCGAACGAGCGGAAGAGGAAGCAGGAGGCCGAGAAGGCGTGGGAAGGTCCGTCCGCAGGGGCTTGTCTATCTATCCTAGACTTGGCTGACTTAAGCTTTTCTTCGGCATGACCTTGGACAGATAACCGAGATGCGAGGGTGAGCCCTTGTACTTGCGCCATTCGACTCTCTTGTTCATAACTGACTGTATGCCGCTGCCCGGGTTGTCTTCTCTCTCTCAGGTCAGCGATTGGCGGTCCTTCTCAAGCAAGCCGAAGAAAAAGGCTAGGGCCAACGTGTTGGGTTGATGATTCCTTGCCTCGCTCGTGTATGTCACAATATGATGCCTTCGCAGGCGGTCTCGGGCTTGATTTACCTCAAGAATGAAACGCAGCATGCAGGTGTCTTCGTCGGTCTTCACCACGTGCAATTGCGTCAGGCATGCCACTCGCATCCTTTCTCTCCCATGTAAAAAGATTAGACAGCCGGGTGCTCAATCAAGACTACGCTGGCAAAAGGGTATACCGCTCTCTGGCGGGGAGTCGAACCCCGGTCTCCCGCGGACAGCTACTCATATTCGGGTAGTTACCTCCCAAGAAGGGAGGTATGAAAGAAGATGAGCTTGACTGACAGGCGGACATCTTAGCCGTTGGACCACCAAAGACTGCAGATACAAGTGGCAAATGCATGAGATGGAATAACACGTTCCCAGTATCAACTTTGGAAATGCACCACTTAAATACAAAAAAAAAAAACAATCCGAGCCCTCTTTTATCTCTTCGAAGAGCCCTGTCCTGTGTTACATACGGTCTAGACCGCTGCCGCAGCACTTGTCTCTCCCCAGCTGCTCCCCCTCCGATTCTCCCCTCTTCCAAACGCTCGTCTGTCCAACTCCCTCGCCCCGAAACATGCCCTCCTCTTTCAGCGCATCCTCGTCACTGGGGTCTGGGCCCATCCCTGCAACCGACGGTACAACAAGTCGAAGGACCTCTTCGATGACATAGACGACGAGATCCGAACGGTCAGCGTGCGACTTTTTGATCTTCTCTTTCCCCTTCGTCTCCCCCCTTCCAGTCTCTCCCTTCCCTCCTCCGTCCTCATTGGTGCACACTCCCTGCTCTCCCTCACCCTGCTCTTTCTACCATAAACATGTTTCTTCTCTCATCTCCTCTCTCCCTCTCGTTGTCTCTGATAGGTTGTGTTGTCCTCTACGCTTGATCCACGACTTCAAAAAAAAAAAAACCCCCTATGGCCAAACCTCTTACACAGAGGAAAGTACAAGCGTCTTCCCCTTCTCTCCCTCCTTCCTCTCTTTTCCTCTCTCGCTGCTTCTCAAGGTGTCAGTCATACCATAAAAGCTGCGCGGCCTTTTCTGTCAGCCGATCCCGCCAATTGACTCCGGTCGTAATATATCTAGGTTGCAACTGATTTGCTGGGTAGATTACAGGAAAAAAAATATCCTACTGAAAGTTCTGACGAGGTGTGACGGATGGAGAGCGCGGCGCAAGGTAGCATCTTTCACTCGTCGACTCCACCGCCATGCTCATTCTCGTTTGTCTTAACTCAGTGAAATCTCAAAAAGGACTGGAATCATGCATCTCACGTCTCCGACCGATTCAAGTCCCTCTCCGGCAGCCAAAAAGCCTGAGAGTCGCCCGCGCGCACGCTCCCTGAGCGTCAGCGAAACCCTGAGACCAGGAGCAAGTCTGGAACACGCACCAGCTCGTTCGCCCCAGATGCCATCATGTGGAATTTAGGGTTGTACCCGACCGCATTGAGCGGGCCCGAATGACCCTCGAACATCGTCAGAGGCCGGAGGGTCGCTCCGTTGGCGGAGGAAGGGTCGACACCCTCCATGCTCCAGACGACCAGATTGCCGTTCCAGGATCCTAGGCAAGCGATAGGATAGAGAAGAGAAATCTCAGCATGGTCGTCTGCCTGAACAAGAGAACAGGAGAGAGGACGACGCACCGGCAATGACAAACTTCGAGTCGGGGGTGAACCGGACCTCCTCTCCACTCGACCCAACCTGGGGCTCGATCAACATTTTGCCCATTGCATCTCTCTCAAGCCCCTGGTGGCCGACAAGCCTTCGAAGGAGCGGCTGGTTGTTGGAATGCTCGGACCAGAAGGCGTCGAGAATGTAGTGGACGTCTCCCGACGTGCCGACGAGGAGGAGCTTGCCGTTTGTGGAGAAGGTGAGGGAGGTGATGAGGGGCGTACGAGGTGGGCGAGAGATCTCAGAAAGGGCGGCGGTGTCGTCGAGGGGAATGATAGAGAAGGGGCCGCCTTCGGACTAGAAGTTTAAATGCTCGGGTGTCAGACGGAACAGAAAGGACGAGACGATGCAAGACAGACACTGACGGATTCGAATTTTTTAGGATCATACATGTGAATCTCATTCGCGCCGTTCACAGCGACGGCAAAGAGGAGACCGGTGTTGTCCCAGGCGACGACGGGGTGGAAGCCGGCGTGGATGAAGCCCTAGGTGATGTGAGGAGAGCCTGTCAGAGGTGAAAGACAACAACCCGAACAGACAGGCATGCAAGCGCTCACCGCACAGTGCGGCTCGCGCAAGTCCCAGAGGCGGACAGACTGATCAGCGGATGATGTCACAAAGGTGTCGAGTATTGGGTTGATCTCGACAGACAGGACCCTGAGAAGCGCTCGATAGGTCGGTCAGGCATGAAGGGGCGCTGGGCGGCAGTTGTCCAACATACTTGTCCGTGTGACCCTTGAAGTAGGAAATATACTTGTTGGCAAAGAGGTCGTGGTACCGGACAGCATCTAAGGGATATTGAGAGCTATCAAATGTAAGGGGCCGGCATTAAGGAGAACAGGAAAAGGAAGATGCGCACCGTCGACACGGGTGGAGGCGTGCATGATGTTGGACTTAGTGTGGGTGAACCGGACGTGGTCAATGCCGTACTTTTTGGAGTAGAAAGTCTGTCGGTGTCTTGCGAAACAGTCAACCAGCCCGAATCAGCATGAGCTGATAGACGTGATAGCATTTCGAGGCCAGGCGCGTACTTGCCCGACCGACAGCTCCAGAGTTTAAACGCGTCGTCATTGCTTGCCGTAACGAGGCTCTCGCCCGACTCGTCAAAGCTAAGGGAGGTGATGGACCTCCCGCTCTCGCACGCGTTCGAGAAGATCCTCCCGGCCTTGTACGACTCCTGGGGGAGGACGACGCGCACCGAGAGAGCGTCAGCGCTGCCATGACCTTTGGGATTCACCACGAGGCGAACCTACTGACCATGAGTCCCTGACTAATACCAGACCCTGATGCTGTAGGCTGTGAGCTTGACATGGAGAAGGCGCTGATGTCCTGGGGTGTTGCTAGAAAGGAGGAGTAGTCTGGGCGAACGCTCTTGGCGCGAGGCGAACTGGCTGGCAAGTAAGATGCCGATCTAGAGGTGTTCGAGTTTGAGGCCTACACGAGGGGGCCGGCTGGATGAGAGATGAGCGGTGGTTGAATAAGGAAAGATAGTTGTGGTTTGAGAGAGAGCGGAACAAAGGAGAGTCCAGACGCGTCGTCCTCGCTCAAGCCCGCGGTGGGTGTCGTCAAGGAGAGGACAAGCCACGACGCGAGTCGACACCTCTCATCTCTCCGACGAACGCCTCCACCTTACTTCTCGGTCATGACCACCTTCAAGTTCACACGCTCTGACGGTAGGCAATCCAGACTCAATTCGCCGCTTGTGTGATGCAAGGGCGTCTGCTGCGATCTCGCTTGAACATCCGCTCTCGGGTCATCAGGCAACGTGGCCCACTGGCCCGACTCAGCAAACAAACCGATACTGGCCTACAAGCAAATTTTGAATCAGTATGATCCCATCTCTCGGTCAGTTTTACCATCACCTATATTGAGGCTCGCGGCCGTTCGCTGACGGGCAGCAAGCGTGCGTGGTGATCATTCGCGCCCTTCACAGCGACGACAAGAGGTACCAGCACTGGCTCAGAAAGGTCAGTCGTCGTGAGTTTGCGCTGTCAAGGTTGAGGCTAGAACTGATCCTAGTGTATACTTCTGCTCAGATCGGCACCTACATCGCAGAGAAGCAAGGCCTCCCAGGAGGTACGGCACGACCGAATTGCGCTCGCGAGTCTCGGAACCGGGCGGGGATGAGCGAGAGAGGTGTGTCTAGACTTGTCGCTTCAAAAGGCTCATACCTCGGTGCTATTTTCTGTAGGTGACCACTGGATCGCGGATTTTCCCGCTGGCTTCCGTCTATACGTACATCTCACTCAGAAGGCTGGAGCAGCACTTCGCAAGGTGCGCGCCGCTCATCACTCCCACGCGTCCGCATCTACAAGCCGTCGACGGCCTCATCCGAAATGCATGTCTTGCTGAAACCGTTGTGTCACAGGATGTTTTCCTCTTCGGGAGAGAGTAAGCTGCCGTTCCATTCCACTCAAGGAGTCCAGCCGGCATCTGCGCTTCCGGACGGCGAGCAACTCGGTCCTTCTCGTGCGCATGGCGTGCTACAATCACTTCATTGACACTCGCGCTCTTGCACTCTCATCAGGAATGTCCGATTTCGTGCGTGCCACGAGATCGCTACGCCAAAAGTTTAACTGAAGAGACTCTTCATGCTCGACAGGGAGTCCTGCCGAGTTCCAACCTCACGCCTGGTGGCTCATCCGGCCTGACTTTGACGCCCCATGTGTTTGCAGGTGAGCGAGAGGTTGGGCGATGAGGAATTACACATGGTCATCCGGCCGACATGAAATTCATAATTCTTGATTCAGCTGGTGTGCAGGGCCTGGAGCCGGCCGAACTTACCTCGTCGAAACAGACGAAGGCCTCCGCCCCGCCCGCGACTCTCAGGTGTGTTGAGAATCCTCGCCTCAGTCGTCTCATGCCTGTCAATACCTGACATAACACGCGATTCTATAGCCTGACACCTACGTCTACTCTGCGTTTCCGAGGACCATACGAGAGCGCCTCTTCAACTCCAACAACAGCAACCAGCCGGTCCGGCTCCCAGCGATTGACCTCGATTACGTCGCCCCGCTGAGATCGAAGGAATTGCATGAGACCCGCCGCTACCGTGGGTGATAAGTTTATAGGCTTGAACGCGAGCTCTTATTTGACGTCAAAAGGTATATTAGGTAACGGCGAGATCGTTTGGGTCCCGGTCAAGCCCATCAAACGTACTTCCAACTCCCGCGGATCTCTTACTGCCGCCACAACGGTCGAGGAGCACAAAGCATCCTTGAAAATGCTCAAGATCGATTACTGGCCTGGCCTGATCAAGGAGCCGAGGCTCATCTCGCGCCCAGTCAAAAAGGAAACGATGGGGCGGGTGATTACCCAGACGTGGGACTACGTCTGTTCGTGCATCGCCATCGATCAGTAAGCATCCCTCGCATAATATCCTGGGTCTGAGTATCTTCTGATAGTTTATTTGAATTCCAGCGAGATTCAAGTCTCCGAGGCCGAGCTCCTACCCTTCCTCGCCTACACACCCAAGGAAGGCAACTACGAAGACGTGCTCCAAGCGCTCGCCCGCCTGGACAGGCTCCCAGAGTTTGAGGGCCCCAACAGGCAGACTTTTGCGGAGGTATCTCAGAGCTGGGAGAGCGCCGTTCTCTCCTATGCTGTCGCTCTGTCGACCGTCGACGTCGCTGTTGAATGTTCATCTCAAACGAACCCCCTTTCGTGCCCAGCCCGAGCAACGCTGACATCATCCGCGTCCAGGCTGTATCTGCACGAATGAATTCTTCACTCCGCTCGAGCTCAACATTCTGGGCTACAAAGGCGAGGACTACCAGGGTCTCTGGTGCGTTGCATTTTGATCTCGCAGGACTAAGCGAGGTCCGCGACTGATGGTCTGGTATGGGTTTACAGGTGGGGTGCCGAGCGACTTTGGATGGGCGATCTCTGCCGGCTTCAGTCCACGCGCGAGACGCTCAATCTTGACCTCCTGCCGCCTTTCAATCCGAGTATAGAACCCGGCGGTCTCTTCCTCCAGATCACGCTGATCAGCAAGACCCCATCCACGTTGTCGGCGCCGCCCAGCGGGATCGTCGCCGGGCGGCTCTTCGACCTCGTCGACGAGGGTCAGGTGGCCGAGGGGTCATCGAGTCTTTCTGTTCCGAATAATGACAAGGGACAGGATAAGACAACATCTCCCTGGCCACCCTCTTGGGAACCCATATCCTCCCAACAATGCTCCGCTTCCGCCGATCACCTCGCGTCAAGCTTCTCGCCGACCTTATCGTTGGCCTCGTCAGCCTCCGCGCAACAGCAGCATTCTAACGAGCCCAAGACCTATTTTGAAGCCCTCGCCATCACCTCGACGGATGTTTGGCCCCTTCCCGAGCCTCCGCGCGGCAAGGTCTTCCGCCAGATTCACCCCACCTCGACCCAGCTCGTCGTCGCTCTGGATCAGATCGCCGGCCGGTATTACCCTGGCCTCTCCCGAGAAGGTGCGGCGGCCTCGATCTGGCGGGACGAGCAGTTTAAGGAGACGTTAGCGAGCCTTGAGGGCCGGAGCGAGGGCTGGGTGGCGAGGCTCGAGTGCATGAGGTGGAAGAAAGACCGGTGGGAGCAGATATTTGACTCACTCAGGGAGGTTGTCGAGGAGAGAGTCGAGGCGCTCTTCCGAGAGTGAGTCGTGGGTAGCCTGGGTGATCTGCTGCTGTAGCTAACCAGCTAAATCTGGCCAGACTCAAAGCAGTGAGCGAACCAGCTGGCTCGACGGCTCGACGCAGAATGGCAGCGGAAGTCGAGACGACAGACTCGGAATTCAACGTCGGCTCAAAGAAGAGGAGGACGGCGGACAAAAGGCAGAATGAAGGTCAAGGCGAAGGAGGGCCCCAAAGCTTGCGGGCGGGTTAAGCGGATAATGAGATATGGTTTATTCGAGGACACGTCAACAGTGTGTGTCGAGCAAGGCTTGTCCCTCAAGAAACGGTCCATCTCGTCGACAATTGCGCCTTTCTTTTGCTGAGCATGTCTCCGGTTTTAGGCCGAAGCTCACCCTATCGTGCCTGCATTCATTATGTCTCACCAAGGGGCTCTTACGACCTTGATAGGGATCATGGCTGGCACCTCTTCAAAGCCTGGGCTGCCTATTTTCTTCAAGCTCGTTCATGCACGACGATCTTCCACGAATGCCCGAGACACCTCCTTCAGTCAATGTTCTGCCTTGAAGGCAAGGGGATTTTTTATAATACCGCGAGGGTAATTGAGAGCCTGATGGGCCTACAGGGTAGTTGGTTGGGACGCCCGGAGGAGACCGAGAGGCATCTGCTCCGCTCCCCCGCGGCAATCAGTGCCGTCGGCTCTTTTGAGAGGCTGCGCCGACGATAAGGTAGTCCTCCGTCGTTTACAGATACCTTCGGTCGGTCGAGGCATCCTATCATGAGAGTTCAACTCTACCTCACAGCCATTTCATCTCTCTCTTGCGCCCTAAGAAGCAACAATCGCTGCTTCCTCAAATTACTTTCGACCACCATCTCATCAACCCCCGTACCCGTCGACTCTCCTTGCCATGCTCACATTCGACAAGCAGAAGCTCACCAGCATCAATGCATGGAAGCTCGAACCTGAGGCGTCCTCGTGTTCGTTTTTATCTCTCTTCAGCGCGGGGATGTCGTCCCCGCACGACCGGAAGCCTCAACAGCTTTCGCCCACGCACTGACATTAGCCCTACAATCATTCACATCAGATGCCAAACCTGGCACGAGCAACAAGGACATGGATCCGACGCGACCAGAGGATCGCACCTGGTCGACCACCGGTGAGTAGAGCACAGAAAAGCAATCTGTCTTTCCCAGCTCGGAGCTTCGGACAGCCCATCCCGAATGCTGACCACATCCCTTTCCACCACTTGTCAGACTACATCGCCTGTTCGTCTCTCCTGGAACTGCGATACTTAAAGGATGCATAACTAACTCTCGTGCTCTGTCGTACAGATTGGCTGGCAGGTCCGTTATCGTCCTCCCTTTTACGCCCCGACCCGGCTCCGCATGAGAAACATGTTGGGATCTGACCGGCCTTCTCACCCCTTCCAGATGCCCTGAACGTCTCGACCTGGGAGGTGTGTCCCACCTAAACCATACTTAGATTAGTCACATTGTCTCTGACACACTAAATTCTCTTATATCCCCTGTAGATGGGGTCGTCGATGCTCACACTTGGACTGTCGATCCGCTACGCGCTGCCGTGTATCTTCCTTGGTCACTGCATCATCGCCATCCCCATCTGTTTGCAGGGTACGATCTAGTATAAAGAGTTTTATTCTTCCTGTCGAGCTAACCTGGACACATCCCGCAGGAACGACTGGTGCTATCCTCCACGTCCCCTTCCCGATCCAGTCGCGAAGCTCCTTCGGTCACCACCTCTCTAAATTCGCGATCATGTAAGTTGAGTCCCTAAGAGGTGAACTACAGGGACTGATTGCCTGTTACAGCTCTCGCCTCGTCCTTGCGTGGTTCTGGTTCGGTGTCCAGGTCAGTTTCTGCGCTCTGTCTTCACCCGGCCTGGCCTGACCCTCCCAAATCTTGCCAGTGCTACACGGGAGCCCAGGCTATCGAGCAAATGATCATCGCCCTCGCGCCTTCGTTCCGGACCTTCAAGAATACCCTCCCTGAGAACGTGGGTTTTGTTCCATTGTCAGCTCAGCCAGAGTCAGCCTCGCTGATCCGTCTCTTGACCAACCACAGAGCAACATCACCTCGCGTGCCCTCCTCTGCTACTTCCTCTTCTGGTTTATCCAGTTTCCTCTCCTCCTGATTCACCCCAAACGGATCCAGTGGTTTTTTAAGCTAAAGGTATGTCGTTCTCGGCCACACTCCCATCCACTGCGTTCCGTCTGTCTGATGCGTCCTCGCTTCCAGTCGATCCTCGTCCCGATCTGCTTCGTCTCGATGTTCATCTGGGCGCTCACCAAGGCCGGCACCGGCCCAATCTTCAAGCAGAAGGCCACTATTTCGGGCAGTGAGCTCGGCTGGGCATTCATGGTGCGTCGTCGGATTGGAGACGTCAGCTCCTTATCTCGCTGACGTACAGTCCCCCCACATAGTCGAGTCTATCAGCGGTCTTGGGCAACTTCAGTACTCTGGCTGTCAACATACCCGATTTTACCCGCTACGCCAAGGTCCGCTGTCTCTCGTCGTATGCAACCAGCCAATAGATAATTGCTGATCGAACGCCCGGCCCCGCTTCAGTCTCCTCGCGCGCAATACGTTCAGGTCGGCATCATTCCCTTCGCCTTCACATTATGCGCCTTCATTGGTATTGTTGTTACCTCTGCTGTAAGTCGACGGAGTATCACGAAAATATCATGCGTGACTCTGCGCAAATCGCTAATATCCTCGACTTCAGGCCGAGGTCATCTACAACGAGGTCTACTGTAGGTACTCTGCCCTCCTCTTCAACACATCAGTTAACTGACATTTGAACCTCAGGGAACCCCAACGATCTTGTTGGAGCCTGGGCGGACGACTCAAAGAGCCGCGCAGCGCGGTTCTTCGTCGGCTTCTGCTTCGCGCTTGCGACGATGGGCACCAACATCTCCGCCAACTCGATCTCTGCCGCTAACGACATAACAGCTCTCCTCCCGCGTTACGTGAGTCTGCTGCGTGAATTATATCAAAGGTTTTCACGGTCTGACTATAGTCCTGCGCAGTTCAACATCCGCCGGGGGTCCATTCTCTGCGCCTTCCTCGGCGGATGGTGCCTCACCCCATGGAATATCCTTGCAAAGGCCCTTACCTTCTTGTCTTTCATGTCTGGATATACTGGTGAGTAGTGTCTCACGAGGAAGTAGCCATACTGGGAGGTACTGGACGAGATCGAGGGCGAGGAGAGAGGACGACAATGGCCCGCGATGTCGCCACTTCCCCCTTCCATAGGCTCCCCTCACTGGTATGCCTCATTCTGACCTCTTTCCTGCTACACAGTGTTCCTGGCCCCAATCTGCGGTATTTTAGTTGCCGGTGAGCAAAGATCAAGGGGTTTGACAGTACCCGCCCGCTAGACTGACGGTTTGGCCCCTCTCCAGACTACTGGGTTGTCCGGCGTGGCAGGATCGATGTTCCATCTCTCTATCTCGGAAAAGAGGGTCGATACTACTGTCAGTATACTTCATTGGAAAGAAACATGGGCCCTTAACGCTCGAAGACGGCGCATTGCCGGCAGCTGGACTCGCCCATTGACGCTCTCTCAATCTTGCTCTCAGACAATGCTGGAGTGAATTGGCGGGCATTGGTTGCCCTCGTCGTCTGCGTATGTTCCTCATCACCATCGTCATCATTCGATCTGGGTACGAGAAAAAGGGCTGACGCCGACATATATTTTAACATTTGCAGATTGCGCCCACTCTCCCCGGCCTTGCCAACTCCATCAACGCCAACATCAAACTGAACGATGGCCTCTCAAACCTCTTCAAGATCTGTTGGCTGTTTGGATGTGGGTGTCTGCCTTTTATTTTGTTGGGTCATCTGTGCCCAGTGCTTTCGTCCTGACCATGATTTGCTTCAAACCGCTACAGTCACCGTCTCCATCGCCGTCTATTCGATTCTCTGCAAGATCTTCCCTGACTCTGAGTCCTACGTCTCCCGGGCCATTCTTGCGGACGATGTCGACATCCCGGGGTACACATCGACGACGATCAATCGCGAGGGGTCGTCGTCTCCGCAGTTGGCACTGGACGACAACGAGAAGGATACAATCAACAAGGACAAAGGCAACGGCAGTGCCGTCCGCGTTCAAGCTGTTTGAGTAAGGAAGCGTCCGATGCACTTCGCTCGTCAGATTACAGAACATGGCCGACGCTCCCTCATTCGGGCTCGGGCCTCCAATTAAGTTGTATTCAGGAATGGCTTCATGCCTCATAAAAATGTGGACCTCTCATTGGTTGTAATCTTGCTAGCTAAATTCTGTAGTTGATTTGGGTCTTATGAACCGCATGAGGCATTAACTCTCACTTTGTCCATGTAAAGTCACGACTTCAACTCAAGGGTTTCCCTCCTTGCGACTAACAATCTAAGTGCTCATTAGCCGGTCCTCCTAACTCCTCTCTTGAGCGTCCCTCACCTCAATAGGTTGCCTCGCGGTGCATCACTCAGCATGACCAGGTCATCGTACCGGCTCCAACGTCAAGAGCATGCACTATTTCTCGACCTGCCTTGTCTTCCTCGTCCAACCGCTCAACTTGACCTCCTAGACAGAGCGAAAGATAAACGACAGATCAAGCTTGCAAGAGTTCACGGCCCAATATAGACAAGCAACAAGTCCTTGCAGAGCTTGTGGTGGATGTCCTTGGGCTCGCCATCCCAGGAATGAGCTGGAGTGGGACGGGCGATCTTCTCAGGCATATGGAGATCGGTGAGTGGGTATGTGGGAGTCAAGGGTATGCGTCGGTGTCATAGTAGCAGCATTTAACGAGAGAACAAGGGCGAGCGAGCCTAATTGGCGTGAAGGGGGAGCCGTGTGAATGGAGCTCCTCGATACTCGATACTCTCACCACACACTAAGGAGTCCGCTGGCCTCGTCTTTTTCTAGATCCTAGCGCTACGACAGCCAGCCGAAAAGACTTCACCTCCCTTTCAGCTGGGAATCCGCTTCTCGATCCCGAGAGTATCTCCCGCGAGCCCTATCTCAAGCAGCTGTTCATCTTTGACTGTCTCCACCTGACACGCTCGGATTGCAGCCGTCAGGTTGAGATGCGAGTTGAGGCAGCAGGGTATTCACTCCAGTGACCCCTCTTTGCATTGTATACACGACAATAATTCTTTTCACGACTGAAACCCAACCGCGAAGAGGGCGAAGTGAGCTGGTCGTGAATTGCTGCACCTGCAGAGCAATAGTACGCTGCGATTCACTGTCCAAAGGAGAGGAGAGACCCAAGACAGATCGAACATCCCTAAAGCCCGACTCACGACTCATCCTCGAGTAATGCTTCAATCTGCCTTTCGCTCAAATACCGTTTCTAGGCTCAGAGTAGCCCCTCAAGAAGCCATGATTGTTCAAAAAGAGAGTAGAGCTGCTCGCGAGATGGGCAACCGTTTGATCCTCTAAGCCGAGCGCCTGGATCATGATGCCTCCGCTGCCAATTGGCGGAGCTTGCTCAATCGCGACTCTGATCTCCGCTAACTGGACCCAACAACAATCTTGGAGGCAATTAACAGTGTTTACGATTTCGAGGGCTCACGCTATCAAAGGCGAGGCGCATGGAGCTGAGTCTGTCCAAGACATCAAAAATGAACCTTTCTGGATGCCAGAACTTCCCGCCTGGAGAGGGGTGTCAGAGACAAGCGACTTGAAAACGATTGGTCAGCCGAAGTGGAAATTGGAAAACACTGACGCTGTCGACGAAACGGAACCCTACCTCTCTGAGGCTGTTCAGGGGAAAGCTCAAGTAGGTCTCGCAGAGCGCGTGGAGCAGGCCAGAGGTTTCGTCAGGGTGTTGCTTAAATAACGCACCGCGAACAGTCTGTGCAGATGAAGGCCAAAATTCCAGATAGAGCTGCTGAGGTTTGGTATTCACGCCTCAGGAGAAGTTCAGGGAGCTTGAAAACGAGATCTGGAAATTCGTGAGCAGCAGGGCAGCCTGTAATCGTACAAGGACAAGCAGCTTGACTACATCGGCATCCAACCGGGGCTAGGACGAGATTTATTTGGATGCTCTCTCTATCCACAATGTCGCGCAAGTGCAGTCAAAAAGTCTGAAGATGTATCTGATTAGACGTCGATGCTTTTCTAGCACGGCTCAGGCAGCCCAGATGGGTCGAGCAGCACTCACGGCGGTGCGTCTGAGGAGAAAGCTCTTCGCAGACTGGGCGTTTGCGACAGCTACTGGAGAGTCAAACTTGTGTCTCCAGGTAGCCAGGTCGGCGCCGGTCCGAGCGACACATCGGGCCGAAGGAGAAGCCGTCAAGTGAGTTGATCGGCGGGCGACCGGGGAGAAGCTGAAGGTGGCAGCGAACATGATGGTGGTTTGTTTCAAGTAAGCGAGGGCAAGCCTCCTTCGTCGGCTGCTGCTCTTCCTTGCGGCGACGGCCTGCGAGCTTTCGTTGTTGGCACGACTCGGTCACCACTCTCATACCATCTTCCTTTTGGTCGCAATTCTCTTTTCTTCCCTCCCTCTTCGTTACTCTCGCTCTTTCTCTCCTTTCTCCCCGTCCTACATTGTTTAGAGCGCGGAGAACACCGTCGGACAAGGCCGTCTCCCCCACGGTTCTGGGCGGGGGTCGTCGGAACTCGGTCCGTCTGAGATTCGGCTCCCTCAAAGAGGACGGTCACTCGCACCCTTCTTTCCCCTTCAACCCTCACCTTCTCGCTCCTCCTCTCCATCCCTCTTCCTGCCTCACTTTCAATATGGTCCTTCCCACGCACTTCACTCTGAAGTCAGTTGCATCGTCTTCCTGCTGCTGCCGAACGAGCGGCTCGCTGATACTTTCGCCTTCCTTTCTTCCCCAGCACTGGCGCTAAGATCCCCGCCGTGAGCAAATAGCGATGAAATGGTCTCCCGGCTACGTTGAATCTTCCGCTCATCCTTTATAATCCTTCTCATTTAGATCGGACTCGGCACTTGGGTGCGTCTTAGACGTGGCTCGTTCTCCGCGCGCGCTTCTCTCATGCTGACGATCTCCTCTCAATAGCAAGCCCCCCCCGGCGAGGTCGCTAAGGCCGTCGAGCACGCCCTGAAGGTGGGATACCGCCACATCGATGCCGCTGCCGTCTACGGCAACGAGAAGGAGGTCGGAGAGGGTATCCGCGCCTCCGGTGTCCCTCGCGAGGAGATCTTCATCACCTCCAAGTGAGTTTGCCCAAGTCCCGTCATTTCCCTCAGAGGCTGACAGGAGGATGACATGCACATCAGGGTCTGGAACACATACCAGGACGGCCGTGTCGAGGAGTGCCTCGACAAGACCCTTAAGGATCTCGGAGTTGACTACCTCGACCTCTACGTGCGTCCGCTGCCCTCGCTCCCGAAGTGCGCGCATACCTCGCTGACTTGCTCCTTTCTCCAGCTCATCCACTGGCCCGTCCACCTTAAGACCCGCGAGGACGACCGCGACAACATGTTCCCCATGAACCCCGATGGCACGCGCTCCGTCAATTGGGATCACGACCAGCGCAAGACGTGGGCTCAGATGGAGCGGATCTACAAGGAGACGAGTGGGTCTATCGGTAACTCTCTCACGCTTTGAATGGCTCTTGCTGACCATTTGTTGCTCCCCCACCGTTCAGAGAAGGTCCGGGCCATCGGTCTCTCCAACTTTTCGATCAAGTACACTCAGCACCTCGAGGGTGCCTGGACTGTCATCCCTGCCGTCAACCAGGTCGAGCTCCACCCTTTGTAAGTCGGATCCGCCATTCCCTTTCTTCGGCTTGGCGTTAAAACCCCCTCTTCGTGGCCCCCAGCAATCCTCAACACGAGCTCAAGAAGTGGATGGAGGACAGGGGAATCCTCCTTGAGGCTTACTGCCCTCTCGGATCGACGAGTGAGTTCCCCGCTCGCTCCGCCGTCTACATGAGCTATCCGTTGACCTCTTCCTTTATAGACTCTCCTCTTCTCTCTAAGCCTGAGCTTCTGAAAATTGCCGAGGCTCACAAAACGACCCCGGCTCGAATCCTGATCTCGTGGGAGGTCCAGCGCGGTTGCATCGTTCTCCCCAAGGTAAACCATCGTCCTAGGAGTCATGTCTTTGTCTCTTTTGACTAACTTGCACTCTCTCGCTCTCTCCTGTTCACTAGTCGGTCACTCCCCAGCGCATCACTGACAACCTCGAGACGATCGAGCTTACGGACGAGGACATGAAGTCGCTCAACTCGTTCGCCGACGGCGGCAAGTCCTTCCGTGTCAATAGTACGTCCGCTTGTTACTGTGAGGTCCTAGTTCGCCTGCGTGCGCGCTGACCCTCCTTCTTTCATGTGCATGTAGTGCCCGCTTTCGGAAGCGATCTTGGTTTCCCTGACTGGCACGGTATTGATGGACCCAAGAAGTAGAGTTAAAAGGCCTGGTTATGTGATTGTTGCGCGTGTATGGATGGATAGATGCACCTCTGTGATTATCTCGTTGCTCGTGAATCTGGATGCGTTTGAACCTAGAGCGCGTCTACTTTCCCGGCAAGCAGCGCGGCCTCGCTGTACGAGAATGATGGGGATCTGCGTCTTGCTTGAAAGCGAAGGCAATTTCGGCACTGGCAGAGGCAAAGGCGGAGGTCCCACATTCTCGCCCTCGGCTCCTCAGCCTCCTAGGTCCGCCGCCTACCAACCATTTCAACCGGGCCGAACGCCGGTTCTCTCGCCCAACTACGACTTCCTTTGCCCCCAGAAACGCGGCTACTGGTCCCTCTCGTCTTTCATCCATCCAAGGAACGCCGGCGTCCCGGTCAGCATCCCTTCACTCCTCAGCTCGAGACGAGGGCTTGCCTGATTAACCTGCTCGCCCGCCTCGAAAAGCCATCGCCCGCTTCCGCCGCCCATGTCCGGCTCGCACGCGTCCTTCCCGTTCCAGGGTAACTACGACCCCTACGACTACGGCACGCACATGCCCGAGCAGGGCAGCAGTAACAGCAACGGAGGAGGATCTTTAGCAGCAGGAGGAGGAGGGGGGCCTGGAGACAAGCCGTCTGATGACAAGCGACCGAGAGCGGTCAGCAAGACGATTCGTACGCGTTTCCTCTCCTCGTTCACCACGTCTTGCCCGCGGGGCGAACGCGCTTCCGGCCCTTTGGCACGGTTCTTGCTTAAACGTCTTTTACTCACCCATTTCTTTTCACTACAGGCGCATGTGTGAGTGTTGTTCTTGGTCATCCAAAGTAACGGTTTTTGCTCACCTTTCTCGCTGCAGAACAATTGCCGCAGGCAAAAGATGCGGTCAGTGTCTCGGGCGCATCGTCGACTCAGGCCGGAGACGCGCGCCGCTCTTGCTTCGGGCTGACAGCCAGTTCATCGACTCATAGGTGCATCGGCTCGGACGATCCCCCATGCAAACGCTGCCGGAACGCTAATTTGGAGGTGAGCGTCTTCGGCGTCTCTCCCGCCCTTTTTCCAGCGCGGCTGACGTATCCTCCCGCACCCCTAGTGCATCGTGCGTCTGAGCTGAAGGCGTCTCAGCGCTCCAAGTCTCGGTCTGACATCTAGTGGCGACCAGTTTGAGCGGCCTCCCAAGGAACCAGAGCTAATGGGGGAATCGTGGGTTTTCAACACCTTAAAGGCTGGAACGGACCGAGCTAACCCGTGCCTTTCCGCGCTGGAGTAGTCGAGTCAAGGCTCTCGAGATGCAGATGGGTGCTATGGCTGGCCAGCTCGCCGATCTCGTCGCTGCTCTCCGCGGAGGAGCCGTCGCGCCGGTCGTCGCTTCACCGCCTCCTGCCGTCCCTCATCAGCAGCAGCAGCAGCAGCAACAACAACACCGTCAACAACATAATATTCACCAGCAGCAGCAGCTTCAATCTCAGCCTCCCCCTACGTCCTCAGTGATGCGCACCTCTTCGAAATCACCTTCGTACATCCCACCGGACGTGAACCAGAGAATGGCCTCGATCTTCCCACAGCTCCCGTCGCCTTCTCAATACCACACGCCCACGTTCCCCGCTTCCGCGTCCAGGCCGTCCGGGCACCACTCCACTTCCCGCTCGCCGCACGATTACTCTATCCCCTCAGGCATATCCCAGCCAGGCAGCACCTCCTCGACCTCCTCGGCCGACCAGCGCTTCGGCATGGCCACCGCGGGCTTCGACTTCTCAAACCGTAACCCTTACCCTCAGCCACCTCCGATACCAGCCCCGACCGGCGCAGCTGCATTCCTACGCATGCCACCGCCTACTTCCTCGCCCAATTTCCTAGTCTCAACGGCAATGGGAGCGTCACCCACGAGCCCCGGGGCATCAAAGCCAGCGCCAGCTCCCATAGGCGCTGCTCCTGGACGCAGTCCTCATCAGCCCGTCCCTGGTGGACCCCGAAACTTCCCTCAGCCCGTCTCTCTCCGTTCGACGGCGCCCTCGTCGCAGACGGACTCACGCTCCTCCTCAGACGCCGATGATGATCTCCCCGTCTCAGCGCTCATCGCCCCGCTCTCGTCGATGCACGGTCTTGCCGAGGCGGCATTTGCGAGCGAGTACCAACCCGAGGCTGCCGCTCGTGCCGGGAAGCGCGGCGCCGACATCGGAGGCGACGCTTCGGTCTCTGGTCGAGAGGGCAAGCGCGTCAAGTTTGAGGAGGACGACGAGGAGAACGAGGACGAGGACGAGCAGGCAGAGGACGGGTTGCCTCTCTCGAAGGGAGGCGAGGACGGTCAGGAGGGCGAGAGGCGGCTCAAGAGTCCGCCTCTCGAGTCGCTGACGACGCCCAAGTTCAAGCTGTATGCGGGCCAGGGGGGACGTTTCGCAAGTTGCCTTGACAGGAAGCTCATCACGCCTGAGGAGGCGAGGCGTAACTATAATACGTGAGTGGCCTTTGAAAATTTCACAGCTTGCTCGACGATTGAGCCCTTTTGCTCGTGAGCAGGTACTGGGAAGGCGCCGACAAGTTTCTGGCCGTCTTTGATCCTCGAACGGACACATACGAGTAGTGAGTGCGCTCTTCATTTGAGCTACTTCTACCGAGACTAGTGTTGATCCGCCGCTCCAGTCTCCGAGATGAGCGTCCCTTCATTTTTTCGGCCATCTGCTTCGTCGGCCAGTACATCCTCGATGGAGGAGGCGAGGTTTCTGACCTGCAGAAGCGGCTTTGGAAACACGTTAGGGAGCTCTCCGGCGAGACTCTCTTTTCCAAAACCGTTAAAGTTGGGGCTGTGCAGGCACTGAGTGGGTCTCGCCGATGAATATTCCCCTACCTACGACGTAAAGCTGACCGCTCCTGTCATAGTCCTCGTCAGCGGTTGGGTGCGTGACGATACCTTGACCTCCTTCGGACCTCACTTACTATCCACTGCTCCTCACAGAACGACTCTGGATGGCTTACCGGAGGCCACGCAGTCCGTCTTGCCATGGTCCGTCTAGGCCTCCCTTCTGCATAGGTCGCGCCACATATCTGACCCTCGTCTCGTCCCTACCCAGGATGTCGGCTGCCCTGACGCCTACCTGACCCTGCTCCGCACTGGAATGGGAGACAACAAAACGGCCGAAGAGCTGGAGGACAAGCATGAAGGCGGTGAACACGATCTCGTCCTCAAGTCTCGGGTCTGGTTCTGCCTCTACAATCACGAGCACCAGTGAGCAACCTATACATTCTCAACCATTGAAGCCTCGCTGAGGTTTATTCCGAGCGTCCAGGATGTCCTACGGCCACGGCCGGCCGCCAATCGTTCAGGCCGATGAGGCCGTCCTTAGGGCTCGAGACCTGCTCGACCACCCGTTGTCCCTTGAGACGGATGTGAGTAGTTCGAGTGGCGGAGATCGCCCTGGTATCGTCGTTGCTAACATTTACTGTGGTTCGCAGCTCAAACTTGTTTCAACGGCGGTTCGTCATTGCCCTCGGTGTCGAGACCGCTTGGGAACACCTTGTCTGACGCGGATTATATTCACAGGAGCTCATGACAATTCGATCCAAATACCATAAGCAGCTCCGGCGGCTCATGGGTGACACCATTATCGACAAGGAGACGATCCACCTCCTTCAGCAGGCGAACATCGACGTGATGGCTTGGTACAACGAGTGGGAGGCCATCCTTTGTGCGTCGCAGGCATTCGAATCAGGTTCCCTCCATATCCCATTGCTGATTGTAATCTACAGGCGAGCGCCACGGCGAGAAACTCCCATTCTACCGTGACTCGATCAAGATTCGTGCGTCCTGAAGCTGCTCTGCCCTTATCACACACTACAATGCTGAGAATCACTCATCTCTTCTTTAGAGCGCGATTATACGCAGCTATTTCACAATTGTACGTCGTCTCGCACGCTTTCCCTCACGATCTCTTCTTGATCAACGCGATCTCCAGGCATGGCCCTCCGCGGCATCCATTCTGCGGCCGACGCCCGTCGCATGAGCCCTGAACTCCGGGCGCTGGCTCTCAAGGCGCTCTCCAACGCTCAGTCGGCTATCGACATCTGTCTTCGTCGGCCGAGCTACCGACGGTCGTTCAAATACTCGGTACACCACACACAGTCAGTAGTCTTCTTTCTCAAGTCACAGCCTCAGTCGCTGATCCTCGGTTGCTAGTGTGTGCGCCGCGTTCGCTGGGAGCTTGCTCATCAGAATCGCGAGACTCTTCCCGGATGAGCTGGACTTACGCAAGACAGGTTCGCCTGTCTCGATTTTGATCGTCCATCTCTCGGCTGTCTGATCCGTTTTCTCGCTCTTCTTCAGCCCGAGACATCGAGAATCTCGCCAGGCTCCTGTCTGAAGGTGCACTTCTTTTCTCTCAGCCCAGTCTCACATCTATGAACCCTGACGATGCTCTTTCTCGTAGTCCCCGCGGGACGATACGCCCAGTCGCTCCGACTGTCACTCCGCAAAGCGCGCGCTCGACGAAGCCTACCACCTCCTTCGGCCCCGTCTTCGGCGCCAGGGTGAGCCTCTCTCTCGGAATTTCCGATTTTTCAGTCTGAAGACTGAACTTCACTCACATCCTCGAAAAGCTCCCCGAACGCCCAAGCCATGGCGAGCGACACCCCGTCCGCCAAAGCTGGCCAACCCCCGAACCCAGCTTACTTCCCTGGCCCCTCGCCCGCCCCGGACCTAGCAGCGGGTGTCGAAGCTGCTGTCGAAGCCTCACCCTCGGACCCAGGCACGGCCGATTATCTGTTCAGCTGGCAAGGAGACGATGCGTCGTCCGTTCGGCTCATCGATGATGAGGAGGCGGCGGCGCTGATGGGGGGTGTCAATGAGGCGGCGATGCTGCTGGCTGGAGGCGGTACTGGCTCTGGTGGGGCGGCGAAGACGGAATTTGGAGAAGAGAGTGGAGCTGGCGATGGTGGCGGAGGAGATGCCGGTGGTATTCTCTCCCTGCCTGCGTAAGTCCCACCCTACTGGGCTGTCTTTCTTCTCTCCCACGCAAACTCTGACCACGTCCTTCCCTCTCTCGCCACCTCAACAGATGGATCAGCGGCTCTTCAGACATCATTGCCAACATTGGCTCCGGGTCCGGCGGGATGGAAGATTGGATCGCCGGCGCCGACTGGGCCCAACAGAGCGAGGCCTGGCTAGGTTAATCGTCCATCTCCTCTCTTGGGGCCTTTTTTTTTTTTTTTTGTGGTACCGTCTCTTATTCCTCTCATCTTTGGCATAATTTTGTCTTCTCTTTATAAAAGTTTCCCTTCAAAGTGAGCAAGAGAAAATGGGCTCATCCGCCGACGATGCATGTCGCTGCCACAACAAGCTTGATCTCAGCTGACGCTTTGCCTGTCTATGCTCAGAACAAAGCCACGCTAGCCCAGACGCAATGCCCGGAATGAAGCCGGGAACCTAGCCAGTAAAGGAGAGAGACGGGCAGGGCCCCCTCCCAAGTCACGCGTTGTCTGCGCTACGCGAGTTGTCTGCGCTACGCGATCGATCCCCCTTCTACATCCACCCTTTCCTACCAAAACTTGAAACGGTCGAGCGATCAATCGTACATTGCAATCTTTTTCCTCCTCTTCCGCGAGGGAGAAGGCACCCCAAGGACCAAACGATTGCGTCCTTCGAACGCAAATCCCCCAACGCGCGCGTGCGAGCGAGACGAGACTCACGCCGCGCTGCAACCATCTACCCCGCAGGTTACTCCTTTACTCCGTCCTAGAAAGAATTGTCGCGATCATAGAGCGAGAGAGTTAGTCGGTTGAACGACGACGCCGGCGAGAAGAACCGAGACGGGGAACAAGACGAATACGCACGCATCAACACCGCACACACGTCTTATGCGGACAACGTCGATACAGATGTCACCGAGTTCCCGCGGATGACCTGTTTGAAAAAGGACGAGGAGCGAACGGTCAGTGGCTGAAGGGCGAGGAAAGAGAGAGACGGAGAGAGACGATGGATGCAGGCTGAGAGTGAGAGGCTTCGGCGGGACGCGTCCCGGTTTGTGTCGTTGGCCCCACGCTTCCTGCTTCCATTCGACGTGGCCAGACGATAGCACCAACTCAAGCCCGGTCTCTCTCGGCATTGACACGCTCGACCTGTTTGAAGGATCGAGCCGGCCGGAGGGCAGTGGGAATGAAGGCGCCAGGGAGAAGAGAAACAGCGTGACGGGCGCGACGAGGGGAAGGCACGTCGCGTTGCCTCGATGGACGAGGACTCGAAAGCTCCCAGGATATCCAGAGGCTCTTCTTGATCAGATCACGTATCTAAGTCCAAGACCACTTGAAGGGGCGTGCGGGCGAGAGAGAGAGCGCGTCGCAAAACGCGACACGAACGAGACGCTCTAACGTGTCAGGAAGGGCGAAGACTCACAACCATACCGATCGAGTGCTTGTCGGCCGGGACGGTCTCCTCGTAGGCGTCATCGACGACAAGGTTCAGGAAGATGTCGAAGCCGCGAAGGACGCCCGTCACCTTGCGGCCTCCCTGGATGAGAATGAAGATCCGCTTGTCCATGAACTGGGCAGGGAAAGAGAGAAGGGAGGGAAGAAGGGAGGGGGACGTTAGCTCGAAGCAACGGGTGAACGGATGGGGGAGGACTGACCTTCTTGAGCTCGGGGGAGGAAACACGCGACATGGTGGGCAAGAGAAGGAGGGGAAGGGAAGGGTTGGTGGTTAGGCGACAACGAGGAGAGCGTGCTCCCAGCTAATGTCGCCTTGCGCGGGTCGCCTGGGTAAGGGCGGAGGTAAGGAGTTCGATAAACCGAGATCAGGTCCATTAGCCCTCAACAACTACCACCTCAGGCCATGTTCAGATCCCATCTCTTCTCGACCCGGACCTCCGCCTCCTCGCCTCCAACACCTTGTCCCGATTCAACCTGCACCAGAGGCGCCCATTGCCCGTTCGCCCACGAGCCCGGCGTTCCCCCGCTGAACGCGGCTGTCCTCCTTGGCTTCACGTTATCGTCGTCATCCACCAAGGCCTCCTCCTCCGAGAGGCCTGCCTCCGCCTCAGCATCCTCTTCGACTACCTCCTCGATCAAAAAACGTCCAGCAGCGAACGAAGGCGTCACTAAGGCGCTCGCTAGAGACGTCAAGGTTCGGAAGGTCTCCGCACCCGCACCGACCTCCAAGACGGCGTCTTCGACGGCTTCACCATCAGCAACAACAACGAAGATCAAGGCCAAGCCGGTAATCCCAACCCTTCAGCGTCCATCAGCATCAAAGTCTTCGAGTAGCAGTAGACTCCAATGCCCGGTGCTCAACTACCTGCCCTACCAGACGAATGTTCCCCTCCGAGACCGACAGCGCGCACTTCAGCTCATCTTCGAGGCTTTCACAACGCTCTACGAGGACGTCCTCGACCTCGATCCTAGTATCGTTGCTAGAGACGCTCTTCTCCAGGAAGACGAGATTTATAAGAAAGGTCGTACAGCCTACACCAACGTACGTCGTCTCACAGAGCGTGCGTGCAGACGCGGCGCGCGTCGAAGCTGATAGACAGGTTCCCACTCATCTCGTTGCCGCAGGCCGTCTCCAACTTCTTCGTCGCCATTAGGAAGCGCAGGCCTCCAAATCATCTCAAGCACTCGTCCATTGGCACCCAGTCGCAGCACATCGCCGCCCTTGCTGCCGACGAAGCTAAGGCCAAAACCCAACGGCTAACCACGGAGGACATCGCCGGCTTCGTGCTCACGACCGCCCAGCAGAAGACGTGGGAATATATATTTGAGGTTCCTGAAGGGGAAGGAGGTGCCCAGCCGCATGAGGAAGGGTGCGAGACCGAGTGCGGGCGCTGCGGGAGCACATTCATCGTTCCTAAGGGGGGACTAGAGGGGCTCGGGGAGGGTGATCAGACGAGGTGTTTCTACCACTGGGGGAGGCGGGTGAGTCTAAACAGCGCTCCCTGGGTGTTCTGATATGAGCGACTCATGACTGATGAACGGCTGCTTGCGTCCAACAGAGATGGGGCAAGGAGCAGGGTGCGCCGTTTCATCACACCTTCACCGTCGGAGCGATCACGACTGATTTTTTTTTGCTCTGCGCTTTAGGTATTCGCATTCAGATCGGAACATGCTGCGGCCTGCCATGGACGTCCCAAGGTTGCACCTCCTCGCGCTCGCACGTCTTCAAGCGCGAAACGCCTAAGGAGCTGCATCGGGTCTTCCCCTTCTCCACGACTGCCGCACTCGAGAAGGCTGCTGGGTCTGTGGATTCACCGAAGATGCCGTTGGTAGCGGTGGATTGTGAGATGCTGGTGAGCGCTTTGTGCTGCTTGACGGTTGCCTTTCTTTTAGCAGCTGAACTCGCTCGACAGTACACAACTGCGGGCATGTCTCTCGGGCGTGTCACTATCGTTGCTGAGGATGGATCCACGCTGCTCGACGAGTTTGTTCGCGTATCGCCCGCGCACGTCCTGTGAGTACAAGACTGTTGCTCCTCTTTTGCACTCATCCTAATCTTACTTCGACCTGTCCATAGCGATTGCAACTCTCGGTGAGAGCCAATTTGATGAAGGAATGTTGCTCACTAGCTGACTCAAATGTTCTTAGCTTCTCCGGCATACAGCCTTCCGACATCGCCTCTGCCACTATGGACCTGGCAGCGGCCCGGAGAGCGCTCTCTCTCTTCGTTGGGCCTTCAACCATCCTGATAGGACACGGGTGGGTTCCTTCATACTGCCGTCCTCCATGTTTCGCTCTGACGCATGTCGTTTGCGACAGCCTCGAGAACGACCTCAACGCCCTCCGGCTCATCCATCCTCGGTGCATCGACACTGCCATCGTCCGTCTTGTTCCTTGCCCTCTCATACATCCATCTTCCCACGGCTGACCGGTCCGCCTCGCCCTCCCTCCCAGCTCTTCCCACACTCCTCCGGGCCACCCTTCCGACCTGCGTTGAAAGCGCTTGTGAGCCACTACCTCGAGCGGACGATCCAGACGTCAGGAGACGAGGGTCACTCGTCGGCGGTCGACGCGATTGCGGCGTTGGATCTGGTCAAGTGGAAGGTGTTTGGGTCGTCCGGTGGCTAGCTAGCGAATGCGGATGCACGCGAGATGAGGGTGGGATAGCTTGGAGGAAAGACCGAGAACGAAGAGGGGCTCCGGCCCTCTGTGTATACGTGCATGTCGCTCGCTCATGTGCGGCGCCGTGCCTGCCCGCGGCAGACCCTTCCTCGCAGACAGGTTGCCTGTCCTGGATCCAGGCCATACCATAGGTCTTTGCATTCTTTGTCTCTTGCAAGATCTGGACGAGCGAGGCAAATGGTCATCATCATACGGAAGATGGAGTCTCCGCGGAAAGTTGCCCACTACGTCAGAGCGCGGATGTCCGCTCCAGGCCTCGCTGCTCCCCCTTCGGGCGCGTTGCAGGGAAGAGAGAAAGAGAAAGGAGGGGAAACGTGTCCTCCGTCTCGACCACACTCTAAACACCCATCTTTCTTTCCTTCTCCCATCCCGGCTTCTCGCCCTTGTCGTACGTGTCGGACCTCTTCCCGCCAGAAAGGACTCTTGTCGGACCTGCCGCTGAGCTACCCGCGCCCTCTTCCAGCCCGCACACAACCCCCACCCGGCTTCCAAACTCCCTCGCCCTCGTATCTGCATCATCACCATGGCCGACGAGAAACGCCTGATCGTCGTTTCGAACCGACTGCCCGTCACCATCTCCAAGGACAGCAAGGGAGAGTACCACTTCAAGGCAAGTCCTACCCAGTTTTGGATGGGGCAGCAGCGCGCGGCTCGGGCATAGGACGACGTCAGAGCCCAAGGGAAGGGGGGGGGGGGGGGGGGGGGGGCTCCCGTCCTCTCACCTCCCCCCTCGACCGTGTGACGCTCCTGTGGACTATGGGGGATGCAGGCAGCCCCTGAAGGATCCTCTTGCGTTTTTACGGTCGCTGGAAATCATGCCGGAGGGATCCAGGTTGAGACGACGGTCAACCCTCTCCTCGCTGCCGTCTCCCGTCGCCTGGTAGCCGTTGTCCCCTTCTTTGAGAGCCGCTGCTAATGTCTTCCCCTCCCCTCTCCACAGATGTCCTCGGGAGGACTCGTCTCTGCGCTCTCGGGCTGCAAGAAGACGATGAGCTTCACCTGGAGTGAGTTCCTTTCCTCCTTCTCTCGCCCAAGGCGATGACGACGACAACGACCGGCGGCGGGGCCTTAACCGCCCCACCCCACCATTGGACGCGTCACGGTTCTCTGCTCTCGCCCTTTTGCTCCGACCAGAACTGATATCTATCCCTTGTACCTCTAGTTGGATGGCCCGGCATCGAGATCCCGGTTAAGGACAGAGCCCATGTCAACAAGCGGCTCATGGATGAGTTCCAGTGTCAGGCCGTTTACCTTGAGGACGACATTGCCGACCAGCACTACAAGTTCGTCCCTTCTCCTGCGTGGCGCATGGGGAGGAGCGAAAGGCTGACCGCTTTCCCACTTGCAGCGGCTTCTCTAACTCTATTCTCTGGCCTCTCTTCCATTATCACCCTGGTTCATATTGCTGCTCGCTCAGTCATGCGCCGCCTCCTTCTAACTGACCTTTTCATGCCCCCTCCCCCTTAACAGGAGAGATGAACTTTGACGAGGATCATTGGCTCGCTTACCGGGCCGTCAACCTCACGTTCGCACAGGTCGTCCTCTCTCAGCTCCGCAAGGGCGACATGGTCTGGGTTCAGGACTACCACCTCATGCTCCTCCCTCTCCTCCTCCGCGGCCTCATCGCTGGGTCGGCCGGCGGGTCCTCCACCCAGCGTGAGCTCGGCCGTGTCGTTGAAGGCATCAAGGCTGGGTCCGAGACGGATCAGGGCGAGCGGCCGGGCGAGGAGCGTGCGACGGACGTAAGCGAGCTCAAGGAGGAGGACATCAAGATCGGCTTCTTCCTTCACACCCCGTTCCCCTCCTCGGAAATCTACCGGATCCTCCCCGTCCGGAGAGAGATCCTCCTCGGTATCCTCCATTGCGATCTCATCGGCTTCCACACGTACGACTACGCCCGCCACTTCCTCTCGTCGTGCACCCGGATCCTCGGCCTTCCGGCCATGCCCAACGGAGTCGAGCTCGAGGGCCGCTTCGCCCAGGTCGGCACCTTCCCGATCGGCATTGACCCGCTCCAATTCCACGAGGGTCTCCAGCGGCCATCGGTCCAGAAGCGGATCAAAGAGCTCGAGCAACGCTTTGACGGCGTCAAACTCATCGTCGGTGTCGACCGGCTCGACTACATCAAGGGTGTTCCGCAGAAGCTGCACGCACTCGAGATCTTCCTCACCGAACACCCAGAGTGGATCGGTAAGGTTGTTCTCGTCCAGCTTGCGGTCCCCTCGCGTGGAGACGTTGAGGAGTACCAGAACCTCCGAGCGACGGTAAACGAACTCGTCGGCCGCATCAACGGTCGCTTTGGCACCGTAGAGTTCATGCCGATCCACTTTATGCACAAGAGCGTCTCATTCGAGGAGCTCACTGCCATGTACGCCGTTTCGGACGCCTGCCTCGTCACCTCGACCCGTGACGGCATGAACCTCGTGCGTCATTCTCCTCCCTATCTCCCACCGTTCCAGCTTCCGATCCTGACTCGTTCTATCCAGGTCTCCTATGAGTACATTGCGACTCAGGGTCAGAGACATGGCTCGATGATTCTCTCCGAGTTTGCCGGCGCCGCCCAGTCGCTCAACGGCTCGCTCATCATCAACCCGTGGGATGTCCACTCAACCGCCAACGCCATCCACGAGGCCATGACGATGGACCCTGCGACTCGCAAGTCGAACTTCGACAAGCTCCACAAAGTAGGTCTGGCTCGTTCGTTCGGTTATTGCTCAAACTGACATCCTTGCCTCGACAGTACGTCCACAAGTACACTGCCGAGCACTGGGGGACGACCTTTGTTAAGGAACTCACCCGGATCAAGGTGCGTTGTTTCGGGTTCGCCTACTTCTCTCACATTGCCTACTGACCTTGTCACTGTCGCTCGCAGGTCCAGATCGAGGAGAACCCCACGCCCGCTCCTCTCAACCCCGACGTCACTCCCTAGAGCTTTCCTCCCCTTACCTCATTGGGTTCTTCTTCCTTCCATTTCTTTGTATGCTACGCTGCCACGTCTACTCCTTCACGTCTCGCAAAGTGCTGCTTTGATTCAATGTCAAATCGGATTACAAACGGGTTCCGTCGTTCAAAGTCGTCGAGTCATCATCGGCCCCTCCTCCGCTCGTGGCTCTCCTCTACACATCGCTAGGGGACTGCCGTCTCCGCTCCCGCCTCGACCTTCCCTCTCCCGGCGATCGAGACCTGCTCCTCCTTTTGTCACCCTCCTTCCCCTGGGTCCTCCTTCGCCCGTCTTCCACCCTCTCCTTCTCCTTCCCCTTTCCGTTCCCCGTCTCCTTCCCACCACCGCGACCCCACAGCAACTTCCTCTGGCATCTCACACACAACGCGACCTTCACCAGCGCCTGCTTGGCCTGCCCTCCCTCCTCGTATGCGAACGGCAGCTCAAACAGCTCGAGCCGCGGCATCGGCGGTGCGTCGAGATCGTCGAGGGAGGATGGCTGGTGGTACGCGCAGCGGAGAGAGCCGCAAGTCGAGGAACCGATGGAGGCGATGACTTCGGAAGGCGTCCGCCAACGCAGGGCCATCTGAGCGTTTAGGAAAAGGGGGAGGAGGGGAGTGGGGAGGGGAGGTTCAGTTGTGGGCGGGCGACAAGGGGAAGGAGAAGGTACACACGCGGCCAGACTTGTAGTGCTTGAGGTCGATGAGGGCGTACTCCCGGAACAGCGAGGCTTCGTACCGGCGCGCCTGGAGGGAGGAGACAGGTCAGCTTCGAGGTCCATGTTGATCTACAGCTGGCGCAGTGCGGGACGTACCACTTCGTCCCCGTACGAATCCCTGGGCTCCTCAGACTCTCTGGCGCCCGGCTGGTCGTCCTCCCCCTCGTCCCTCAGGAATCTGGAATCGTTGAACCGCGTCGTTGATCAGCTCCTCGCTCGCTTGCCTCTTCGCGACCCGACTCAGGCTCACCGGTGGTTCTCCCTCAGCACATCCCAGTCCGTCTTCCCCTCCGCTTCGATCCTCCTCCTCTCTCTCTCCCTTGCCTTCGACCCATCGGGATCGTACACCGCCTGCGAAGCGACATGCCGCGAATGCGCCGTCGAGCCGTGGAGCGTGTTGCGCGACGAGGCAGGGAGCGACGGGCGCGAGGGCGGCGGTGGTAGTTTGGGGTGAGGTCGAGAGCGGGAGGTGAAGTGGTCGGGGTCGTGGGCGTACATCGGAGAGGGGGGGTTGGGGCAGGCAAGTTGAAGTGGGAGTTGGGAGTGACGAGAAGGGAGGAACGCGACGGTGCGCGTCGGACGAACGCGGTGGTGGTGGCAGCCAGGGTCGTGCGCTGGAGCCTTCTGGCCCCGCCCCGCAGCGACGTCGTCCTTCTGCTCCTGTTTGCTAGGGAATAGAAATGGGCCACCTTTTGAATCCTCAGGGGTACGTGTATCTCAAGACGTCCGATTGCGCGACACAGAGAGAACCCAAGGAAACGATGGGTCTTTGAACTTTCGGAACATCACTCATCTACTCACTTCTGTCATCTACTGGCCGTCTCGGACATCCTTCCTGGACCAGCAGTCACGTTGCCAATATGGATCTGTGCGAGACTCGGAGTGCGCCATTTAGTTGAGGGTTGGAAGGGAAACCGAAGCTGGAAGAAAAACAAGCGTATCGCCACCAGTTCACCTTCATCCCACGGATCCAACGACCAGTAGAAGATGAGCCCTTTGTAAGGATTCGTGTAAGTGTTTTTTGTATTAAAATCATGAGGTGAACGTAGAGGACGAGGTACCCTTATGAGCGATGGCGAGTCGTAGTTATATAGAGGGAGAGGGAAAGCGAATTATGAGTATGACATAGGCCCACTATAAAAGGTAAGATAGCAATATGACCAACTATATCAAGCGGTGGGGCTGTGGTCTATGGTCTAACCATACTTCACCACCCCTGATCTGCTTTTCACCCAGGATCAATGACGGCGCCGACCGCAGTACTAGCCATCTTTTACTGTCAGCCGTTCACCTCATGCTCGACTGCCAGTGTGTCTGCCGGATCGTAGACGCTATTTCGCGGATCTTATCGTCCGTGACAGGGTCGAGGGCTTGCGTCCTGGCTGTACCTCCGCCTGCGGAATAATCGCCATGTCATAATCGGGAGACAAATTTATGGTGGCATACAAGTAGATCAAAGTGAAAGATTTTTCATCCAGTTGTCTACCACTTGATTGCAACACAAGTCCTCTGTTGTCTAACGGCTATGATATGACGCTCTCACCGTCAAGGCCCGGGTTCGACTCCCGGCAGGGGAATATGTTTTTCTTGCCGCAAGCACGGTATCCTACGTCGATGGATGTTGCGACATCCTCTTGCGAGGTAGGCATCCATCCTCTGCTACGGGCTCCGTGGGGCTGAAGCCCGACTGCGAGCGCTCACTTGGATTCGGGAAGACCCCCTTTGGACGGGCATAATCTGGATCGCAGCTGGTTGGTCGAGTCCGATGGCGACGCATCAGTAAGGGTAGCTCAAGGGAACGCGGGCGAGGCTGGGGGATGACGATGACGATGACGATCAGCTTCTTTTGAGAAACATCGCCAGTGTCCCGCTGTCGCAACCTAGTAGTGCCCTGCTTCGAGACGACCGTCGAAAAAGAGCAGGTCTTCCTCGCCGAGGGACGGGCAGGTGCCAGGCCACCAGCAGGCCATGCGAAAGGAGAGAGACAGACCTCGTCACACTGCCCACCCACGGGCCGATCCTGGACCATGCCACGGATGAAGCCGAGGCCACTCTTCTCTAACACCTTTTTTTTTTTTTTTTTTTTTTTTTTTTTTTTTTTTTTGCTTTTTTGCTATACATGCTCCACAGACACGCTCAAGAGAGAGGGTGGCCATCCGAGGTTGAACCCGTGTGTGGCCCCAACAACGTGCCATCGACGGGAAAAATCGCGCTTCTGAGCGTGCGGATACCGTCGGACACTTGCAGCCTTCCCGGCGTTCATCTCTCTCTGCTTGCTCGACTTGCACTACGAACTAGGGACCTCTCTGGAAAATAGCCATAGTTCAACGTAAAGCGAAATGCAGGCCACCATGAGTGCGTAGTAGCATATGGCAAGCAGCTGTCGGGCTGTGGATATCTGAAACTGGAAGAGGAGAGAAAGACGAAGCGCGGACACGAAAACGCGAAGTGGAAAAAGAGGAAGAAGGGTAGAACCGAAACGAAAACAAAAGGATAAGAACGTAAACCAACATAACCCCCCTCGACAAACGACAGACAGATCCCCAGATTCATCACCATCGAGCGGCCGTGCTCAGGCAGTGCCCTCACCCCCCGGAGTCCTCGCTCGATGAGGTGTGACGCCCGTTCCTCTCCGACTGGGCGTCTGCACACCCGCGGCGCCGAGGAGACCCCGCCTACCGGGCGTCTGAGGTGGGGGAGCCGGCGTCGTTGGCGGTGCGGCTGACGTCGGAGGAGCAGGCGTCGAGCTGAAGGAGGTCGATGGGGAGTGCGACCGAGCCGCGAGAGCGCGGAGCATGCCCATGGGGTCTTCTTTCGAGGGGGGCCTGGAGTCGCTGCTTGTTAAGCCGAGACCAACGGCAGCGGCGGCAGAGGGGAACGAGGAGGGCGTCGTTTCTGATGGGAGGAGGACATCCCGTGCTCGGAGGCGGGTGGCGAGAGTCGCGAACGTTCCGTCAAGGATGCGAGTCGACTCGAGCGAGAACTGTACAGCTGTGGTGGTTGTTTGACGGAGGAGGTCGATCTGAGAAAAGCGAGTCGGTCAGGGGGTGGGTCTGGCATCGAGGAGCATAAACGCTAGGGGGCCTACTTGGAACTCCAGATCGTCCGGTAAAGTCACGGACGGCTCCTCGCTCTTCCGAAGAACGCCCATCGCCAACCGAGCGGCCTCCCGCTCCGCCTCGTCATCAAGCGCTTGCTCGTCCACCTCCCCGGCCTCGGCAAGATCAAGGCGGGCAATCTTGTGGGCGAGGGCCTCGCATGTCCGTGTCTGAAGGGCGTTAGCGGCCTTGACGGCCGCGGACCAGCGGGCTTCCTCCTCTTGGCCTCTGTACGGTGCGAGCAAAAAAAGGTCAGACAGTGTCAAGGGAAATTGGGCCCCGGCCATCCCAGCATGCTTTGGAGGCCGGGTGGGCTTTAAGGGATGAATGGTTGAAAGAGCGGTGTTGGTAGATCACGCACTGTCGGATAATCCGCTCGCCTTCTTCCTGGGCCTTGCGATTCAGCACATTGCCGGGGTGAGGCCTTGTCGGTCTTGATGGAAGTTGGAAGGCCTGTTTCGAGGAGTCAGAATCGGTCAACCTCTTGTCAAGCCCATCCCCCCCACCCTTTACCCCGCTACGACTCACATGTACGCCCGACGAAGACGAGGGATTCGTATCGACCTTGGCCCGCATAATTTGTCTGAGCGTCTCCTCAATGATCTCATCCGCAATGGCTGCACCCTTGGCCGTTCGGCTGCCCTCATCCGCCGTCGTTAACTTGCCCTTTCCCTTGGCATCGGCAGCAGTCGCGGCCGTTGGTGCTGCTGAGGGTACAGCGAGGGTCGAGGGCGGGCCGACGCGCTTGCCGAGGAAGACGAGGAGATGCCGCATCTGGACCGCTGGGGGCAAGTCTCCGTCGATATGCTTGTAGAAAAACTCTGGAGGAACGGCAGCATGCGGAGCAGCTTGAGAACGGCGGAGCAAAGGTAGAGTAGAGTCAGCATGGGGGGTGGGGGGAACGACGCATTGAGCGAGCGGCAAACGACGTACTAGCTTCCCCCTTGCCAAAGCTTGCACTCGCCCTCTGGCCCCGAAGGCCAAACGAGCTCTTGCGCTTGGAGACATTCGCCCGCATCTCCTGATTCTTGCGGATCATCGGGGTGTCGCTGATCTGCAGCGGGACGAGCGAGTCGCTCGACGCATCCTGGTCGTGCTGTTGCTGGGGCAGGGACGAGGGTGTCCGCGGTGGCTGGAGGGAGAAATACTTGGAGGAGGAGGTGGATGCCAGTGGAGGGATGACGGGAGCTGTCTTGGTGCGGGAGGAGGAGGAGCCTGCCGCTGAGGGGGACGGTGGTCGCGGTGGGAAGTCGAGGAACTTGAGCGTCGCCGGTGGGCGGCGCTGTGGGGTAAGGAGGAAGGCGGGGACATATCAGCAACGCGTCTCCTAGGCCAAGACTGGAAGCAGGCGGTGTGCAAGGGAGGGAAGGTAAAGAGGCAAGCAAGAGAGAGAGAGAGAGAGATAGAGAGAGATAGAGAGAGATAGAGAGAGAGAAGCAGCACGCGACGCGTCGTCGTTGGCGCTTCCCTCGTGCTGCTCTTTCAATCCCATATCGCTTGCCCTCTCCCCCATCCAGGCCATCCTCCCCAAAGCTATGCGAAGCCAGGCAGTCCAGACTCACTCCGACGAGTTTCGACCTCCTCCCACGTTCATTCGAGACCTCATCCATGAGCCTTGCGCCGGCCTCAAGACCCTCCTCAACGTCCTCGTCCCCGCCATCCACCCCGGCAGGTCGTCTCCGGGCCTTCTTCCCACTCGGTCCAGCCTCTCCAGCCCGGTCGGGCTCGCGTGAGCGTGCCTTGGACGACGCGGCGGCCGCAGACCGTTTGGGAGGAGGAAATGCGACTAGCGGAGGAGGGAACGTCTCGACTTGGGCCCCCCTTGCGGGAGGAGAAGACAGACCGACAGAGGAGGAGGGTAGATGGGAGGCCGGCGGATCGTTCACGATGGCTATGCGAGTGAGAAGGGCGCGGTATGTCAGACCATGGAAAGGATGGATGGGTGCGTCTGGATGGATGGATAACCAGACGGGGCGGCCGGGGTGGATAAACGGAGGGAGAAGGACACGCACGCTTCGCCTTGGCGGCTTTGACCTTGGACGACGTCGACAGGCCTACGGATTCTGGCAGGAAGGCGTCCTGCGAAGCAGGCGCGATAGGCTGGATGGTCGTTCGGTCAACAACACGAGCGGCGACAACGCCCATCAGCGGGGGCAGACGCGAGGCGAGGAAGACGGCCGAGCAGGGACGAACATCCTGGCTGCCTCGCCTGGCCCGCTTCTTCCGAGTGTTGAAGACATCCTCCTCGGACGCGTCGTCGAGATACGCCGGCACAGACGCGCCCGCGGCGGGCATGGGCGTGGGCGTGGGCGCGGCGCGTCGGCGAGACGACGGGAAGGCGGTCGACGACGGCGGGTCAGAAGAGGCGGGCGTGAGGGCAGAGGAGGTCGAGTCGGCATCGGCGCTCGACGAGTCGGAGAGACGGGGATCGGCTGCTGGCAGCCGGGTGGCCATGCTGGCGGCGGGCGGGACGACGGCGGTGGCTATGGTTGGCGGCTGGGCGGGGGGTGACGGTCGGCGGTCGGCGGGGCGTGCGGGCGGGCGAGGGCGGCCAGACGGACGGCGGGTGGGCGCAGACGCAAGGCGGCGTAAAGGCAAGTGACGGTCGAGGGGGAAAGACATCGCGCCCGGCGACGCGGGGAAGGGGACGCTCGGACAACAACAAGGCCGCGTGCGCCTGTCCGCCCTCACCCCTTTTTCTCTTCTCGCTCGCTGGACGCGTCGCAGCGTCCGGGTTCCTCTTTCTCGTCTTTCCGGCGCGCCTGCACTGGCAGTCGTACAACATCATAATGGACGCGGCCCTCATGTCCGGCTCAGCTCCCGACAGCCAGCCCCGCCATGCGCGCTGCTATCGGCGGGTCCGTCCCCGGGGTCTCCTCCAGCCCAACATCGACCGCCGGCGACCCCGGGGCGCCCTTGGGCCGGCGCTCGAAGAAGGGGATCACCCGGTGGCCGGGGGTGAGCGCCGTGTCCCGCTGGGAAGCCTTCTGCTCGGTGGCAAGAGGGGAGACGTCAGCTTGCGGGCGAGAGGCAGGAAACTGGGCCTGAGCGGAACACGGACCAGGGCCTTGTGGTCGAGTCCCTTCTCGAGACCATCAAGAAGCGCGCAGGCCTTGCAGAGGTCGTTCGACGAGATGTACCCGCATCGAAGACACGTCTCTGAGAGGCGGATACTGGTCAGCCGGGAGATGCTAAGCAGGAAGGAGGGACGGGCGACCACGCACGTTGCGCTTTGAGGGTCTTCTTGACCTCGCCTGTCAGCACAAACGTCTCTCCGCTCTTGATGATGTCAATGATGGCCGAGGGACGAATGGCCTCGAGGTCCTTGAGGAACGTCCGGGCATGGCCTCGGTAGGCTGAGCGCAGACCGGGCGCTGCGGTCAGCAGGTCGTCGGATGAAAGTGGACCGGTACGGTTTCAGACACATACCATCAGGCGAGTAGATGCACTCTGTGGAGAAATAGTCTAGCCTCTTAAAGTAGGCGTACCTGGAGCGACCAAGCTTGTCAGTAACGTTTCAGACTGCGTCCTACCAACGGACTCACATGACAATCTCCTTCTCGTATGTGTACTTGAAGGGCTTGCTCCTTCGAATCGAGTCTTCACCCTTGGTGACAATGTCCGTACACCGTGCAAGTCGAGCAATATCTCCGCGCATGACTGAGCGACGACGTTAGAGATAGCTTGACATAAGTTAGGGGTCGAGACGTACTGTTCATCAACACTGTCTCGGCAATGTCGTCCGCGTTGTGACCTGTCACGATGTGGTCAACTCCAAGTTGAGCAGCACCTCGGTCGAGAGCCTGCCTCCGGAAGACCCCGCAGAAGGTGCCTGGTAGTAACCCAAAGTATGAGCAAACGTCACGTTGCCTAAGTTGTCGACCGCCACAAACTCACAGTTGTTCTTCCGGCCGACGGTGTCGACGATCCGGTCCATGGTCCACCCATAGAGTTCGTCGTAGCTCAGGATCTTGAGCGGGAGGTCGTATTGCTGCTGATTCCGCTTCACCGTCTGTAAGGGTAGGTTGTATGCGACAGAACGAGCGAGTCATGAGCGGTGCGTTACTGGGCAAGAGGCGTGCGCAGACACCCACCTCGAGCGAGTCGTCCCGGTAGCCAGTAATGCCTTCATCAATCGAGAGCAGGAATAGATCGAGGCCGTAGTCGTATCGATCGTTGAGCGTCTTCATGATATGGGCAAGGACAGTCGAATCTGGTAACCCAACTGGCGTGTCAGAAAGGAGCGCGCGCTGTTCCGTCTCCATCCTGCCCCCAGCTGTGTGGATCGACGACTCACCCTTGCCTCCGCTGGCACCGATTGCGACGCGGTCCCCGCGCTTGAAGAGCCGAGCCTCGACGATCGTGTTGTGGATCTCCTCCTCGAAGACATGGAAGAAGCAGGCCTTGCAGACGTTCTGCGCCGTCTTGGGCCGCTTGAGAATGGCGCGCGGGGCGCCGCAGAGCTGGCACGGGCGGGGAGGCATATGGAAGGCAGGATCGGCTGGGCGTATGGTTAACGACCGAAAGCGAAAGGACGAGAGAGAGGCGAGTGAAAGCGAGAGGGAAGACAAAGAGAGGTGGAGGGCGGGGAGCAAGGGCACCACCGCACGCATGGGCCTCTCATGCTCCAGCCCTCGCTGGCGGAAGGGACGCGACGAGAGGAGCGAGGCGGACGGACGACCCTCCTGTTCGCTGTCACTCAACGCCGACGACTCACACACTCTCCCTTGTGCCTCTCCACGCCCACCTCGGCCACAAGAGAGCCACCATGTACCGTTCCTCCCCCAACCACCTTGGGCTCCCCCAGTCTTCGCGCCCGGCCTCGTATTCGGACCGTTCGGCATCACCGTCCATCCTCGACGAGCTGGACAAGATTGCCCCGATTAAGGCGTTCGACGTGCGTCCCATGGCTACCTGTCGTTGAGGGAGGCTCGCTTGCTGACTCGACTTGGCCATTCATGTCCGTGACCCTTGTTCAGGCGTTTCCGAAAGTAAGTAGTCGAAGGAGACCGTCAGGCGCCGCCAGCGCGTCACTCTTTCGTCCTCGCTGATCTCCGCCCTTCTTTCCCTGTACTTCCCCAGGTCCAGTCGACGTACCAGACCAAGTCGGTTCGGGGTGGCTTCATCACGGCTGCTGTCATCTGGTCGGTCCCCTATTCCCTCTCCGTACTAAAAAGAAAGCGGCCTTCACAGACGCGTCACGCGCGCGTTTGCCAGCTTGGCTGTTCGTGACTGAATCGCATGTCCGTCTCCCAGGGCGATTTTCCTCCTTGTGCTCAACGACCTCGGCGAGTACCTCTATGGCCAGGCCAATTACAGCTTCTCTGTCGACCAGACCATCGGCAAGGACCTCCAGCTCAACGTCGACTTGACCGTTGCGATGCCTTGTCACTGTGTGTCGTCAGCCTCACTTGCTCCCTTAGAGGAGCGCTGATCAGCGCACGCTCGCTTCTCGACCTTCAGACATCTCGATAGACCTTAGGGACGCGGTCGGAGACCGAGTTTTCCTCAGCGGGGACTTTCAAAAGGACGGTGTGCGTCCATGCGTCTTTCACGGATACCACAATCTCCCCCCGTTTGATCCTGATGCTCTCCTTCCAGACGACCTTCGACGTCGCTCGCACCTCCGACTTTACCTCCGTCTCCACGGCTGCCTCGGCCTCGGAGATTGTTTCGCAGTCCGCCCGTCGGCGGTCTGGCCTCGGCTCGCTCTTCTCCTTTGGCAAGGGCGACAGCAAACGCAAGAGTGCTGCCGCCCAGTACCGCAAGACGCGGACCGTCGTCCCTGATGGACCCGCTTGCAGGATTTATGGCTCTGTTGAGGTCAAGAAGGTTACGGCGAACCTGCATCTTACGGTTTGTGGACCATTGAGGACTTCTGCTTAGGCCATAAGCTGATGGGATAGCTGGCTGACTTCTCTCTTTGCTTAGACTCTTGGACACGGCTACATGTCCTACGAGCACACGGACCACAGCCGTGAGTCATACTTGTAACGAGGACGGTTGGTTCCTTGCGCTGACGAGGTGGTCACCTCTAGTCATGAACCTCTCGCATATCATTCACGAGTGGTCGTTCGGCCCCTACTTCCCGTCCATTTCCCAGCCCCTCGTATGTCCCAGCCGAATTGCCCTCCCTGACTCAATTAACACTCTCTCGGGATGAATCTAGGATATGTCGCTCGAGATATCCAACCACCGTCCGTCTGCTCTCCTGGCCAATCCCCTCGCCACCGGCGCTGACCCTCCGCCTATTCCAGCCTTCTCCATCTTCCAATACTACCTCACCGTCGTCCCGACGACCTACATCGACGCCTCTAACCGACACGTCGAAACGTCACAGTACTCGGTCACCTCCCAAGTGCGCGAGGTCGATCACGGCCGGGGCGTCCCCGGCATCTTCTTCAAGTACGACCTCGAGCCGGTCTCGCTCTCGATCCACGAGAGAACGACAACCTTCTACCAGTTTGCAGTTCGGCTCGTTGGAGTCATTGGTGCGTCCCAAGGAGAGAAACCACGGTGTGCTGTGCTCGCGTTCGCTGAAGAGGTCTCGGCTGGCGGCTTCATCAGGTGGGGTCTGGACGTGCACGGGCTTTGCGCTCCGGGCCATCTCACGATTCGAGCGCGAGGTCAAGCGTGCGCAGAAGGGCAAAAGGCGGGAGACCGCCGGCGTCCTCAGTGGTCGGATGCAGGCCTGAGTGCGAGGTCAATCTGGGTGTGCGAGAGGATGAAGAAGAGGGCGCTCACCATCTTCCCGGTGGATTTGTGGTTCGATTGCGAACA